>CM076684.1:118773321-119490821 GCA_038501925.1 Xenopus petersii | reverse complement strand
AACCCTCGATATTCGACCATTGAAGTAAAATCCTTCGAATATAACGTTTCGAAGGATTTTAATCCATCGATCGAAGGTCTCCATAGGCTAACATTGATGCTCGGTAGGTTTAAAGTGCCAAAGTTGGTAGTCAAAGTTTTTTTTTAAAGAGACAGTACCTCGACTATCAAATGGTCGAATAGTCGAACGATTTTTAGTTTGAATCCTTCGATTCAAAGTCGTAGTCGAAGTAGCCTATTCGATGGTCGAAGTACCCAAAAAAACCCTTCAAAATTCTATGTTTTTTTTACTTCGAATCCTTCACTCGAGCTTAGTAAAAGTGTCCCAAAGACTTTTTTCAATTACTTTCCATTATTTATTTTTTACTGTTTTTCCAAAGTTTAAAGTTGAATGTTCCTGTCTCTGGTGTTTGAGTCTGGCAGCTCAGTAATTCAGGTGCAGACTCTGAACTGTTACAATTTTGCAACATTTAGTTGATCCATTTCTCAGCAGCATCTCTGGAGTATCAGCAACTATTGTATCAATTCTAACAGCTGCCTGTAATGAAACCCAGAGATTCTGCTCAGCAGGGACAAAGATAAGAAATGTATCAACTAAATGTATCCATTTAGAACAGTTTACAGGGTCGGCAACCCCCCCCCCTCCCAGAGCTGCTTCAGAAGATGAGAAAATGACACTTTACACTTCAATATTAGCAAAACGGTCACACATAGAACATAGAAAGTCATTGGAAAAAGTCGTTATTTCTGGTGATCTGTCTGAAACCAACTAGTTGTTTGAATGTGAACAACCCCTTTAAGAGGAAACAAAACAGACTTATCCAAGCATAATTACTAATCTTTCCACCAGAGAACGGTTACAGAAGAGAAGAGCTTTTCTCTCTATAATATCCAGGTCCCGTAGTAGTTGCCCAATATAAATGTTCAGTACTGGTGGCATCTGTACTAAAAATCCCAGCCGGCAATAGAGAATTATTTGCTTGTTTGCCTTTCGCTCCTTGGAGCCGAGCTGTTTCCTATTACTCGTGCCTATTGTCCTAAGTATTTGTGAGCACGGCCATAAACACGAATGCAAATTCCTGCCCAGAGAGAGGTTTGATCATTTTCATGCAGTAGATAAATTACTGTTCCGAGTTTCATTGCTCTTTCTGGAGAGATGTGCTGAAAGGAAAAATAGATCAGGTTTTGCTGAATTCGCAATAAAGCGCCACCCCAGGACGGCATTTTTATTAGTGTTGTGAAAATCTGGACTGAATTTCTGAGCTTTGAGGTATGTGAGTCTCTCAGCACAGAGATCGCAGCTTCAAGATGAGCAAGAGAAACTGCGAACTTCGCTCGCTGGCTGCCATTTCGATGGAAGTTGGAGGAAAACCGTAAAAGAAACTGGAGCAGGCACTCAAATAAAGGCAATCTTCCATCAAATAGTAGAAAAGTAGAAAAGATTAATTGTGTCCTAGGCAGAGGACACAATTAAGGGCAGATGTATCAAGGGTCGAATATCGAGGGTTAATTAACCCTCGATATTCGACTGCCGAATTAAAATCCTTCAACTTCGAATATCGAAGGGGCCCATTCACTAAGTAGTCGATTTTTAGTTCGAATCGTTCGATTCAAAGTCGAAGGTCGTAGTCGAAGTAGCCAAAAAAACATTTGAAATTCAAACAATTTTTCCTCTATTCCTTCACTCGAACTTAGTGAATGGGCCCCTTAATCTTTTCTACTTTTCTACTATTTGATGGAAGATTGCCTTTATTTGAGTTCGAATCATTCGATTCAAAGTCGAAGGCCGTAGTCGAAGTAGCCAATTCGATGGTCGAAGTAGCCAAAAAAACATTCGAAATTCGAACAATTTTTCCTCTATTCCTTCACTCGAACTTAGTGAATGGGCCCCTTAATCTTTTCTACTTTTCTACTATTTGATGGAAGATTGCCTTTATTTGAGTGCCTGCTCCATTTTCTTTTACGTTTGTCCACTCCCCAAGCTGAGGGCTCAAGGTCAGGGCGGTGCACCTGGGCCACTTCCAAAATGTGGTGAGTAAATAATTTACTCTATGGAGACCCCCTCTTTATCTTATTACAATGCAGTTGGAGGAAAAGTCAATGCATAGTGATCTCTTCTCTTGTCACATCCATTTCGTTGTCATTTGTGCTCAGTCATTGGCCGTCTAGTGGTTATTAAAGGGATGGTTCACCTTTTAACTTTTCATATGTTATAGATTGGCTCATTCTAATCAACTTTTCAGTTGGTCTTTATTATTTATTTTTTTTATAGTTTTTGAGTTTGTTTGACTCTTTCCAGCTTTCCAATGGGAGGCTGCTGACCTCATCATAAATAAACAAATGCTCTGTAAGGCTACACATTTAGGGGGTTATTTACTAAACTCCGAATGCCAAAAACCAAAAATATTTTTTTTTTGTATAAAATCCGAATTTTTAGTGGAAAAAAAGAAATCATTAATTTTTCAGAATTTATTAAACCCCGAGGATGGAAAAAGTCTGAATCTGAAAATCCAGCATCTCAGACCTGCAGAGGTTGCATATAAGGCAATGGGAGAAGTCCTAAAGATTTTTTGATCTGCGCTGGGTTATGTGCAATAATCCGACGTTTTTGGGGTTGTCAGGAAAAATTTGGGTGGAAATTCTGTAGAATTCTTAAAATTCTTATTTTTCACAATTTTTTCAGATTTTTTTCCCGCAAACAACATTTTCGGGAAAGTGTATTAATAAATAAATAAAAGGTCATTCTTTTTAGAAAATATTGAGATAAATTCGGATAAATAACCCCCTTATTATCATTGCTACTTTTTATTACTCAACTTTCTATTCAGGACCTCTCCTATTCATATTCCAGTCTCTTATTCAAATCAATGCAGGTTGCTAGGGTAATTTGGACCCTAGCAATGAGTGCTGAAATCACAAACTGGAGAGCTGCTGAATAAAAAGCTAAATTACTCAAAAACCACAAATAATAAAAAATGAAAACCAATTTCCAATTGTCTCTGAATATCACTTTCTCTACATCATACTAAAGGTTCATTGGAAGGTGAAATCCCCTTTAAATATCACCACTGAAACTACAGATGGATCTCTGCAAAGCTATGGGATTCCACCACCATCCAAGATAAATAAGCACCTTCTCATGGACTTAGTAGTGTATTAGTCATTCAAGATGCAATAGTCAGAGCAAACAAATACCAGAAATCTATAGCAATACATAAGTGCAGATACACTACAAACATGAGGAATTAAAGAGTAACTTAAACCAATACAAGTGATCATTCAAGAAGTCACAATCAGTGACAGGTGTCCACAACAACATGTTATTTCCATAGGGAGCAGAACCAGAAAACCTAGAATCTATGGTGCTGCCAGGATGGGACTGCCCCAAAATATTATTGCTATAGAATGCTTAGTACACGGAAATCATGGTGTTTTTATATATAGGTACCTGAGGGCCTGTGCCTAAAATCCTATTTTATCACATTAGTTAAGCAAAATGAACTTTAATTACACTGTTTAACTGATTTGAATCTTGTTTCCTTCAGTCTGGGAATTCAAAATGATAGCAAGCAGCAGCAGCCATTTTGTGGACACTGTTTTTAAGGAAAGCCTTTCATCATCTCAGAATCTTGTTTGTGCACCAGAATGGGGGACCTGATGTCCATCCCCATGTACTGGCTACACAATTACATGGTAAAGAGAATGGGGGAATGTGCGGAAAGCAGTGACATATAGGAAGTGCGGAATGGAAAGTGAAAGTAATTGTCTGCCCCGCCTCTAAGGCATAGAGGAGGGGCAGACAATATTAAATTGACATCTGAGATTTTTAAATGAGCTTACAACGGCTATGAATGCTTTAATAAAAAATAGAAATTGGATTTCATGTTTAATTTGAAAAGGACTTTTATTATACAGATTTTTGTGTCTTGGGTGCCTATATACTAGAACAAGTTTTTAAAAAGATAATTAAAAACTCTCTGAAGCCACCTCTGGAGTCTTGCCTTTTAAATATAGTGGCAGAACTGACAGGTGATGGGGAATAATGATCATCGTGGCGTGGCGACCATGGAAGTGACTCATAACAGGAAGTGAAGTCACACACAGACACATGAGTGACGTCTAAAAACATTTCCTCAATTTCCTCATACCATTGCACTGGCGTTTTCTCATTATAGCAGGCGAAAGGCAGGGGGAAGGCAGTTCAGGGGAGATTGTCGCCCCAAAGAAGAGCCGATTAGTCGGGGCAAATCTGCCCGTGTGCCGCTGCCCTAAGGCTACACATTTATTGTTACTGCTACTTTTTATTGCCACGCTTTCTATCCAGGGCCTCTCCTATTCATATTCCAGTCCTCTTATTCAAATCAATGCATGGTTGCTAGGGTAATATGGACCCTAGCAACCAGACTGCTGAAACTGCAAACTGGAGAGCTTCTGAATAAAAAGCCAAATAACTCAAAAACCACAAACAATAAAAAATGAAAACCGGTTGCAAATTGTCTCAGAATATCACTCTCGACATCATACTAAAAGTTAATTTAAAGGTGAACAACCCCTTTTACTAGCAACTGACAGGGGCCGGGGGGAAATAATATGCTGCAATTAGTGAAGATGACGAACACTTTATCAGTATTCCCTTGACGGTAAAATTAACCAACAGGGTTTATTTATCAGTGATTTATCTACACAAGGAGCCTATTATTATAACCATGATGCAATGCACTCTGGGAGCACTAATGAGAGATTCATTGCAACAACAACAATAAATAACACGTCTGGACAAGTTTAATGGCAGCAGATAACAAACACACACACACTGACATTAACAAATGCCATATGGACACATACCTCCCAAAATTTTGAAAACAGACAGAGGCATAAAAAGATTTGACCATGCCCATTTTTGTGGCCACACCCTCTAATTTACCATGTCCGTTTTACAAATTTTAGCAGGTTATTAAAATTTGAACACGTTAAGGACATTTAACGTTAATAGAAGTCCTTTTCAGATAAAACATGAAATACAAATTTGTTTTTAATTAATGTGTTCATAGCAGTTGTAAACTCATTTATAAATCTCAAATATTGCCTGCCCCTCCTCTATGCCTTAGTCATGGAGGCGGGGCAGGCAATTACTTTCACTTTCCATTCAGCACTTCCTATATGTCACTGCTCTCCCCACATTCCCCTGTTCTCTTTACCATTTAATTGTGTAGCCAAGACATGGGGGGTGGACATCAGGTCCCCCATTCTGGTGCACAAACAAGATTCTGAGATGATACAAGTGTCCACAAAATGGCTCCTGCCTGCTTGCTAGAATTATGAGTTCCCAGACGGGTAGAATCAAGATTCATATAATGTATATAGTGGAAGTAAAGTTTATTTTGCTTGACTAACATGATAAAATCAGATTTGGAAAACATTTTTTGGGATGAAGGGTCCCCTTTGAAGGTGAACAACCCCATTAAGTGCCTTAATTTTGACATATTGGCCACAATTACATCAGTTGCAACACCCCTTGTTACAACACTGGCATTTTGGAATAAATAACTGAATTATGGGGAAAAAACATGCCAAATACCCTCAAAATTGCACATATTTGGTAAAAAGTAAATATTTGTTTGTTTTTTATAATGAAATATGCACAGATTTTGGTGGCACAGTTATGGGACCAGTTATGCAGAAAGCTCAGGACCTAGGGTTTTCCGCATAATAGATCTTTCCATAATTTGTCTTCTTATACCTTAAGTCTACTTGAAAAAAATGAAAACAATAAATAAACCCAAGAGGCTGGTTTTGCTTCCAATAAGGATGCTTTAATCAGCTGCAGTGTTTACAACACCCAGAGTTAATACTTACTGCTTTGGTGGAATTCTCCAGTGCTAGGTGAAGCTCAAAGTGGTGTTTTACTCCAGGAATTCTATTCCTGAACCTGACCACTTGAGTTCTTATACAGGCAGCATTGATAACACAGGGTACTAACCCTTAATTTTCTCCTTTTGGAGCCTCTGGCTGCTCCACTAACCACCTTGATCTGTCTCACACTCCTAGAGTGAGCTATTACAAATCATACCTAGCCCTTACTTCACCCACTGGAAACTACCTTCATTCCAGACCCTTTCTCACACACACACACACACACACACACACACACACACACACACACATACACAAACACCACCACCTCCAGCAAGTTGGGAAACCAAATGAGGTTGAACACATGAGCTTCCTTTTTATAAACTATGCATGGGGAATCCTGACACACAATGGCCATATATTGGACTGCCAAGGGACCTGCTCGTTCTCCTTATTGTAATAAAGGCTCAAACCTAGTTGGCCAAAACCTTCCCCTCCTGGGAAACTAAAGGAATTAAATAATGGCAAAGCCTTTTATCCACAACAGTATGGACCTTTGCTTGTAGAACAATCATGCCAGTGAAGACTATAAGACTCAATAGAGAAATTCAGGTCATCTTAGATTCTAGGCAGTACTACTGGTGAGACAGATAATTACTTTGAGTCTAGCCAAGTGGTGATGCCCAATGTATGATATACCACTCATACAGATATTAAACATCAATCTTAACAGCTTCATCTGCTATAGGACAATGCAGACACAAACAACAGGCTAAAGCTAAACTACTGTTGATACCCCAGCTAGCTAAACTATCCAATGGCCTCAGTCTACCTTACAGAGCAGGTACAGGATGAAGGACAGCTCCAGTAACCAACAATGATCTATTTCAATTGACAAAGTGGTACATAGTGAACCATCTGAGCCAAATGTCTAGAAACAAGTTGTTCAATCTACATAAAGGAAATGGAACAAATTGCACATATATTGAGATCTTCATAGGTGCATTGAATATATTTACACATGTATGTATGTGTAGGTTTCAGCTACTGTAGGCATGCGCCAAACAATGAGTTTCCACTTCCACTTATTATATTTCAGCTGTCACCACTCTTAATAGACATGCTCTAAAAATACATACAGCTCTGCACCTATCACAGAACGTTTGCTGGAATCATGAAAACACTCTCAAATTTCTGCCAGCGTGAATGTCAAAATATCAAATTGCACTGGTACAGAACAGACCTCAGGGACCTAAATTAATCAAGTGAAAAGTAATTCCTGCACAAAAAAAAAGACCTGTGCCTAAGACTTCGAGAATATAAAACAGAGCGACTAAGCCAAAGATGTCAGAAAGGTCCATTATGGTTCAACATCATAGGGTACAGTGGATACTTTTGTATATTCTTATTAATTCCTATTGAAGAAATATAGTACTAAATTTCAGAACAATATATTGTCCGAACAAAGGCCTCAATGAGTCTTCAGCTTGACCAGTCTACCTTCCACCCCTGCACTGTGGACCCAAGAGAGTCCAGGAATAATGAGCTTCACAGTTGATCAGAATAAGGACAGTTAAAAGCGAAAAGAACACTTAATTCACTACCATGTCTTTATTCTGGTGAGTAAATGTATCCCTCAGACTTAATAATGTTTTCAATTGATAAACAACGTTTTTCTCATTGCGTTGTGTAAGGGACTGGTAAATAGTTTTCCTTTTTTATGTTGCAGTCCCTTGAAGATTGGCCACTAAGTGGTCCCATAGTTTATTGAGGAGATAGTCTACTCTTGGACTCCGCCAAGGGTTGGTAAAGGGATGGGTTCCAAGTGGCATTGTTGCCCAGATTGTAGGCCTTAGGAGCTAGATAGTTCTACCTGGTGTAAGAAACTTACCCTGGTGGTCTAGTGGGCAGCGGGGTCCACGCCGCATCCTTGGCGTGGACGCCCGCTGCACCGATCCTATCCTGCCCTTGCCGGCGCCATCTTTGATTCCTAGGGCGCGCGGCGCGCCTGCACGCCTCTTAGAGGTGCAGGCGTACTGGCGTTGGATCCCTATTTAAGGCCCATTCAGACCTGTAGCCAGTGCTCGTTATAGGATCCTATCCTGTGGTTTCCTGAGCTTTTGCTACCTGTTTCTGAATTTGCTATCCTGACTGATTATCCGTGTTTGACCCAGCCTGTTCCTGACTATTCTGCATTCTGTATCCTGACCCTTGCCTGCCTACGACAACTCTTCCTGCTTAACCCCTTGCTTGACAACCCGGATTGACCCTAGCCTGCCTGACGATTCTTGATATCTGCCTGCCTCGACCTAGCCTGTCTGACGATTCTCTTGCCTGTTCCATTTGTACCGTGACCTTCGGACCAAAAGGCTCTGCTAACAGCCGTGCCCCTTCGCCAGCCAGAACATCTCACCTTGCACCCCTCGTTAAGTCCAGGTGGCACCCAAGTAAGCTGAGGGCTCCTCCCGAAGCCCAACGGTGGTCACACTACTGGTGAAACTGAGCCGAGACCAGGGTGCTTGGCATTTGTACTGGTATCGGGTGCCGGCCGTGACACCTGGGTTCCACTTCAAGAGGAGTTTGATGAGAATGGAAGAAAATTCTCAGGGGCAGATTTATTAAGGTTGAAGTTGTATTTTAACGAAAATTTGAGTTTCTGGTCAAAACTCACATATTTGGGGTAAAAATAAAACTCAATTTTTTTGGGTTCTTAAAGACAATTCAAATTTTTCAAGATTTAGTAAACCCTGTAAATATCTTGACTCTGAAAATACACCATCTAAAACCTGTTGAGATCACGTAGGAGTCAATGGCCCCTGCACCATTTGAAGATTTTAATAGCCTGCGTGATGTACAAGGTTTTTTTCAAAGGGTTTTGCCAAAAAACTAAAAAAATTAGAGCAATTTGATTTTTTTTTCACCGAAATTCGAGTTTTAGAGTTTCGAAACGTGAACTCGCAGAACCGAGTAATTTCCATTCCAGTTTTTTATTAAATAAGATACCTTTCGAGTTGTGAGTTCATGCGAGTTCATTCAAAGTACAAAAAACTCTAAAATTCGACCTTTCATAAATAAACCATTAGTGTATTAATTGGTTCCTTTTTAACTGTTCTATAGAGGTGAACACTCTGCTCACAGTGCTCTGTCTTGAGTATACAATGACTTACAATATTTGCACCTATTTATTTCTGTAATCTCCTTTGTGGATTGTTCTCAATAAATGAGCTCTGGTTAAATTACAAGGACCACTGTTAATATAATGACAGATAGTAGTTTACCAGCACCCTGCCTCCAACTCAGCAGAGAGACAGCTCACACCCAGGGTTTCACGCCTGGGACACAGAGTTCCATTCAGGCAAATATTGGTAAAGCTCATGGTGATTTGGGAGTACTGGTACTTATTTACTAAATTACTTACTATAGCATTGCAATTGCACCTGGCTCTTTGTGGAAATCTGGAATGGATAAGGAGATAAGTTTTTCTCATCAAATGTTAAAGGGCCCCTTCTGAGTATTAAATGCACATTACACCAGCTTTTCAAAATAAGGAAAACATTTTTGTTAACATTTACCAAGTGTTACTCAATCAATTCCTTCCACAGATGTACAGATGATCTAATGTACCCCATGACTATGAAGATTTTCATTCATCCAGGTCATAGTATATCTAGTATAGGTCAATCTAAAAACAACTGGACTTGCTGAGTAATGAATGAAGACGTTTCACTACTCATCCGAGCAGCTTCTTCAGTTCAACTGACTGGTGTGGGAAGTTCTCGCCATATAAACTCTTCCACTAATCCATTTACAATGGCACATTGTAACTCTTCAAAGAGGTGACATCTGAAGAAACTCACAGAGGTGTTGATTCTGTGTAGTTGTGATAGGATTATCCAATGTGTCATGCAACTCCTAGATACAGGTGTTACTTGTGAGAGTTGCATGAATGGATATGTGTAGTGATGGGCGAATTTATTCGCCAGACGCGAATTCGCGGCGAATTTGCGCGATTCGCCGTCGGCGAATAAATTTGCGAAACGGGCGCGAAAATTCGCGGAAAAAAATGGGCACCGGCGCCAAAAACGGGACGCCGGCGCCGTTTCGCGAATTTTTCGCCGTTTCGCGAATTTCGCGCGAAATTCGCGAATTTTTCGGCGAAGCGAAACTGCACAAATTCGCCCATCACTAGATATGTGAAGTGTTCTGAATCGGCCGGGGTACAGATGTTAGAACAGCATTGTATGTAAATTCACACAGGAAAAATAGTTACAAAAAACCAAATGGAACTGCCCTCACAATTAGGGCCTACCACAGACATGATTTAACATTTTACGAATAAACAGTAGGAAGGATTGCCCAGATCTTACCATTATTTTGATTGGTAACTAAATTATTATTCGAATATTTCGATCTTGTATAGTATGGGCAAAAGTGTAATACTTTATCTGTAAGGGAAAAAACATACATGTTAGTCCATCAATTTAGGCAGAGGTGTGCCATAAGAAAAAAGGTATACAGAGATTTCTGGGGACACCAAAAATGGGCACCTTCCCCTGTCTTAATTGCATCTGTTGTCCCTCTATAATAAAAGGTGATACATTGAGACATCCTACAAAAGGCATACCGATAAGGGTTAAACATTTTGCTACATGTGACACAACAAATGTCATTTATCTGTTAAAATGTCCTTGCGGTATGGGATATGTTGGGCAGACACTAAGAGCAGTAAAAACCCGTATAAAAGAACATAGAGGTAGCATACGGAATTTTAAACATGGAACCTCTACAGATACTACTGTCTCACGACATTTCAATACCTCAAACCATAATCTCTCCCAACTGAAGTGGACAGTACTTGAGGTTATAAACCCCCTCACGAGAGGAGGAGACATGCTGAAGTATCGGTTGCAAAGGGAAGCATTTTGGATAAAAAAACTGGATACTATGCAACCAAAAGGTTTAAACGATAGTTGGAGCATTAAATGCTTTTTGGGATAATCTAAATTGATGGACTAACATGTATGTTTTTTCCCTTACAGATAAAGTATTACACTTTTGCCCATACTATACAAGATCGAAATATTCGAATAATAATTTAGTTACCAATCAAAATAATGGTAAGATCTGGGCAATCCTTCCTACTGTTTATTCGTAAAATGTTAAATCATGTCTGTGGTAGGCCCTAATTGTGAGGGCAGTTCCATTAGGTTTTTTGTAACTATTTTTCCTGTGTGAATTTATAAGTAATATTGGACTTACAAGTGATACACACCACGAAGGGTGAATGGACGTATATGCCAATGGACTTTCGACCACTCCCACTTGGGGGATGACATCATTTCCTTCCTCACTATAAAGTTGCACTTTTTGATATGTACACTATACTTGATAAAGGGCTTTGTGCCCGAAACATGTTGTTTGAATAAACACACTTTGCAGCTAGTACTGCGTCAGTGGCTCATTCACAGTTCCTGTTTTTCTGATGCTTAACTCTCACAAGTAACATCTGTATCTAGGAGTTGCATGACACATTGGATAATCCTATCACAACTACACAGAATCAACACCTCTGTGAGTTTCTTCAGATGTCACCTCTTTGAAGAGTTACAATGTGCCATTGTAAATGGATTAGTGGAAGAGTATATATGCCGAGAACTTCCCACACCAGTCAGTTGAATTGAAGAAGCTGCTCGGATGAGTAGTGAAACGTCTTCATTGATTACTCAGCAAGTCCAGTTGTTTTTAGATTGACCTATACTAGATATAATGTACCCCATAGCTATCTGGACTTGTGAACCCAGCAAAGGCCTTTTAACTGCACCACCTACTGGTCAAGCAGTCCGTTGTATGTTCTACAACCCTCTACTTTGCCTCAGCTAGGATTTTACCTGTGCCGCCTCCCTGCTTCAGCCAGCTGAAAACCACATCAGTGTCCCCTCTGACCCATTTTCCGTCACCTTGGCCTGGGTGGTCCACACTGTCTCTATTCTCACACTTTCCTTATCTGGCTAAGGTACCTAGTGCCATACTTAAAGACCTGTCTATCTACACCTGCGGGAACTGAAGACCACACCAAGTGCAGAACCCTTCCTTTTATACCCTTTACCACCTGTCTCTCTATTTCCCTCTAGTGGTCAAGGGGAATATTACACCAAACTATGGTTCTACTGCCCCCTGGTGGAAAATTTACCAAATTACCACTAACTCCATAATGCACCCACATTTCAAATTGTCATTCAACACTGCCATACACACAAAACATTCATCATATTACAGCTCAAGCAATTTTCAACAGTCATTACAGTTCACCCTCTTACATACTGAATCTGGCCCATTAGGAGAAGTGGAGGACATTTTCACTGTGGGGCCCAAGGTGTTGATGTTAAATCCCTAACACAGTGAAATCAGAGTTTTAGCACTATAACTGTGACACAGTGAATATAGGTTTTATATGTTAAAATCACAGGCCTCATTTTCTTGTACTGTAGTTTTTTTCCCAGAATTCCAGCATAACAGGGTACACCAGCAAAACAACTTGAGTCCTAATTTTAGCCTTTAGCACTAATTTAGCACTAATTGATGACCCCTATGTTGTATTCTCTGTGAACTAAAATAAAGCAATAATACAAATGTACTGTATAAAAAATATATTCCTTTTTGGTTGGTTACAAAGAATATTCTGGAGAATAACATTCAAGACAACATATAAATGGCAATAAAAGTTTTACAGCTGGAAAGTCACCTCTTCCAAGCAAATGTTCTGCAACATATCCCCCAAAAAAATTACAGATTAAATAATAATACCACTTCTAGGCAATTTAATTACTTTCTACAGTCATTAAGAGATTAATAGATCCTTGAAAAGATATGAGCTGTGAATATGCCACTGCCATTAAGCCAAGATCCATCCCTGTTTCATTTGTTAAAAGCAGATGTGGACATTTTAGAAAAAAATATTAGCAAATAAAGCAGTTCTGTTCTGTATACACCATAGAAAGGTCAAAAGGAAAACCATGATATTGTAGAGTTGAGTTTATGAGGCATTGGGAAAACAGGTTTATCCGGTCTGAGAACCTTATTTTTGAGAAAGAAAAAGGTAACTTTGAACAAGAGATTCATTATGGATTTTATTATCACCAGCTGGACTATTATTAAAGGAGGGCTAAACCCTAAAATGTTTATATGTGGAACAGAATAATTTATTAATCAGGGATGGGCGAATTTTTTCACCTTGTTTCGCTGTGGAAATGATGGGAATAGACTTGTATGGCGGCATGCGTCAAAAAAAAAGGACGCGCGACAAAATTTAATGGGCACCGGCGACAAATCGCTGCCGACGAATTTATGGCGAAACGAAAAATTCGCCCATCCCTATTAGGGATGCACTGAATCCAGGATTCATTTCAGTATTCTGCGTTTTTCAGCAGGATTTGTCTGAAACCTTGTGCCTAACCAAACTCGAATCCTTAAAATCGCATGACAAAACAAAGAAGTAAACAAATTTTTAACCGCGTGCAGTCTATTTCCCTCCCCACCCCTAATTTGCATATGCAAATGAGGATTTGGCTCAGTATACAACCGAATATTTCACAAAGAGTTGGGGGTTCGGCCGAATCACAAAAGAGCAGATTTGTTACATCCCTAGTATTAATAAACCTTATATTTTGGCATGCTTCAAGACCACCCTTTATTTTGATCATTCAAAGTAAAAGTACCTGGCCTTACCCTAAGGCACCGTACCTCTGCGTACTGGCGAATGCACATTGATGTAAGCAGAAATGACATCACAACTCACCACGCATGTGTGTGACATCATTTCTGCTCCCTTCAGAACCAGAACCATATAATAAAAAAATAATGTGCCCGTGCACATTAGGAAATTAGAAGTTTGTGGTCTTGGAACATTAAGGTGGCCTCTGATGTCCTTATATAATACACAACAGCCATGAATATCCTGTAAATTATATCCTTATAAACGGTTGTCATCGGTTATAATTGGAGCTTAGTGATGTCATTTCTGTCACATGACTCACTGAAATTTGAGTATTATAATAAATGAATTACCCCCTGTTGCAAAATATGAGGATATTAGAAGTCACCTCGGAGTTCCATGACCTGTATAAAAACACTTGGCCTTTGGTAACTTATAATATCCTTATATTTTACAATAAGGGGAACATTTTTCACCATATAAACCACATATTTAGGTTAAATTTTGGGAATTCTTTGGACTTCACTAATGCATCCTCTCACCATTGAGGCAAATATACTTGTTGAAGAATCAATATTAAAGGAATTGTTCAGTGTAAAAATAAAAACTGGGTAAATAGATAAGCTGTGCAAAATAAAAAATGTTTCTAATATAGTTAGTTAGGCAAAAATGTAATGTATAAAGGCTGGAGTGATTTGATGTATAACATGTCAGTCAGTACCCAACTTCCTGCTTTTCAGCTCTCTTGGTTTACACTGACTGGTTACCCTGGTTACCAGACAGTAACCAATCAGAGACTTGAGGGGGGCCACGTGGGTCATATCTGTTGCTTTTGAATCTGAGCTGAATGCTGAGGATCAATTACAAACTCACTGAACAGAAATGTACCATGTGGCCCCCCTTCAAGTCGCTGACTAACTCAGAGTTATAGAGCTGAAAAGCAGGAAGTTGGATTCTGGCTGTTTTATTAGACATCTGTTCACTCCAGCCTTTATACATTACATTTTTGCCTAACTAACTATATTACAAACATTTTTTATTTTGCACAGCCTATCTATTTACACAGTTTTTATTTTCACACTGAACTATTCCTTTAAAGTGGTAGTTCATCTTTAACAATTTGCAGTTGGTCTTTTTTTATACTTTGTGTGTTTTTTTAATTACTTGGCTTTTTGTTCAGCAGCTTTCCAGTTTGGAGTTTCAGCAGCTATCTGGTTGTTAGGGTGGAATCCACCCTAGCAACTAGGCATAGACTTGAATGAGAGACAGGACGATAAATAGTATGAGGACCGAATAGAAAGATAAGTAATACAGAAGTAACAATAGCAGAACAATAATTTTTGTGGTTGCCGGGGTCAGTGACCCCCTTTTTGAAATATAAAACAACTTGCCTCTAAGGTTTCCTCGCTGATTTCTTGGAAGGTGGGAGGGACATCTGGTGCATTTTAAACCATTGAATTGCCGTGACAGACTCTAACATGATTTATTTTGTGAATTTAATATTGTCCTACTATTAAGATTGATTTAAACTATAGGAGGCACATTTACTAAAGGGTGAAGTGTCTAACGCTGGCGACGATTTGCCAGCGTTACCGTTTTTAGGCACTTCGATTTACTAGCAATTTTTTGGGGGTAAACGGGTTCACCCCTACATTTTCTAACATATGGAACATAAACTATACAGTGGGCTCATGTGTAGGGCATTATAACAACTCTTAGGGGCCGATCCATTAACTTCGAGTGAAGGATTCGAAGTAAAAAAAAATTTCGAAGTGTTTTTTGGGCTACTTCGACCATCGAATGGGCTACTACGACCTTCGACTACGACTACGACTTCGAATCGAAGGAATTGAACTAAAAATCGTTCGACTATTCGACCATTCGATAGTCAAAGTACTGTCTCTTTAAGAAAAAACTTTGACCCCCTAGTTTGCCATCTAAAACTCAATGTTAGCCTATGGGGAAGGTCCCCATAGGCTTTTCTAAGTTTTTTTGATCGAAGGATATTCCTTCGATCGTTGGATTTAAATCCTTCGAATCGTTCGATTCGAAGGATTTAATCGTTCGATTGAAGGAATAATCCTTCAATCGTTCGATCGCACTATTTGCGCTAAAATCCTTAGACTTCGAAATTCGATTTTAATTCCCAGTCGAATATCGAGGGTTAATTAACCCTCGATATTCAACCCTTTGTGAATCGGCCCCTTATTCCCTGGACTTGCGTAATACAATGTATTTGCTGCAACATATACGTCCATTGAACTTTAAATTTCCCGCCGTATGCAAATTAGCCTGATGAAGACCTCTAACAAAGTTGCGCTAGGATTTGCTCGCATTGCCGAAGAAACACTTGTGAAAATTCGCCAGCGTTCGGCGCCCTGGACGAAAATTCGCATTTTTATTAGCGCTGTCTGAGCAAATTTTCGCCTGTCGAAGTGTTGTGATGGCTGTGAATTTTCGCCGCTTAGTAAATCTACCCTTATGTATCCAGGCTTCACTGGGACACAAAAGCACTACATACATATTAATTTATATCATGGCAACAGGCTTGGTTTATACTTTGTATTTTTACTGACAGTCTGGTAAATCAGTGACAATTTTCCTGAGCTCAGGAACCAAGACACTGATATATTTTTCTTTACAGTCATTTATTTTTTATTTAGCATCTATACTAAACACCTGTCGCGGGGATGTCACTCAGCGAGTTGCTCTCCAGGCCAATCATTTCTAACAAGCTAAAATCAATGTACAGCAGCATTTCATTAGAGCTTTCACGGATGCCCAGAAGGATGGAAGATGCAACAGACCACAGTGGAAGAATGATGAGAGCGTAACAGGAGAGGGTGGGCTTATTTTTAGAAGTCAAATCATCCTTTCAAGCCAAAGCTCATTGTACGACGGCTTTAGTACACAGAGAAATGATTACTGTATGCCTTGCTTGTAGGAAAGCCTTGATGAATGGCACTGCAGGGGGACAATGCACTCAACATGCCAGCCGAATAGAGGGAAATAGAGGGGGATTATCAAATGATATAGAAATAGAATCAGGATATTATAAAAAGTCAAGAATTGCACGAACTGTTCCGAAGGATTTTGATAAACCTATGCTGCAACTTTAGCCCTACTATGCATAGTACGGAATTCTATCTGTATATTAAAGAAACAGTAACGCCAAAAAATGAAAGTGTTTTAAAGTAATGAAAATATCATGTACTGTTGTTCTGCGTTGGTAAAATTGATGTGTTTGCTTCAGAAACACTACTATAGTAAGCTGCTGTAGTAATGGCGGAAATTGAAAAAAGAAAAAGTTAAATAGTGGATAACAGATAACATTATATTCTACACTGCTATGTGGGCACAAATGTTAGTGGGCCCTTGTGGTTCTAACCATTTCATGGTCATTCCCTATTTCCTTATGGGAATAAAAATGCTTACGAATGGAAGAATATAGTAAGTAGATATATAAGACTAGAAGAATAATGAGGTTAAGTGTGGAGAGGAGGAATGATAGTTTGAAAAGTGGTCCCACGGTCTAAGGTTTTCTGGTGGACCCCTGGCATCCCAGTCCTACACTGAGCTGAGGCCCCAGTCTGACATTAAAAGGATGTAGGGTAATGGGGATGATTAACAATTCTTAGTTCTTTTTTAAACCTTGAATGAGTTGTTCCAGTAATGGAAAGAATTTGGTAAATACGTATAAGGGATCTGTTTTCTTTTATTGAGTTTGTAACTATCACCACTGCTGCAATATACAGATCCTTCTTAAATCAGTATCATATACATCCTTTACAGAATACATGGACATAGATTAAGGCAAATGTAACTACAGGTCTTGAGAAAGGTGTGTATAGATTGAGAATAAAGTGTGCTCTTTTCATCTGTTTTTCCACAAGCACTAATGGAACAATGGAATAAATTGGGTATTTGCCGCAGTTTCATACCTTCAGTGGCCAGCACCTCCCAGCAAAGAATCTTCAGGGGGCCCTTTGTATACCCGTAGACCCTGACCCCATCCAACCCACACACCAAACCCTCCTGGCACCTGCAACAACCTGCCTGCCACAAATAAGAGCATGCAAAATGTTTCACATTTAAAGTGGCTGGGAAACTACTATAGAACCGACCCCGTTACTGTGTAGGCTGCAAAGGACCAGGCCTAGGGCAGCACAAACTCAGGGGTGGTATCCGTCCAGCCGCACTTCAATTTACGCTGATCAGGAGCACTAGGGACTATGCGCCCTGTCCCAGGAGGTCTAAAGAACAGCTAAAAAGCACAAACATCAGTCCAGAATGGAGTAAATGTCATTGTGCACCAGGTCCTATTGACATAACTAGAGTGAGCCAAGCCCCCCTGCAAAAAAATCTTCAGAGGGGCCCAGCGTGTAAGGGGCACTCCAGTGGAATTTAAAGGGCAAGTACACCAATTTTTTCAACTTGAAGAAAAATAGCTTTTATTGGTACGAATCACAAGGTACTCACACAGTGTACTTCAGGACATCACCAGGGACACATTCAGAGTTACAAGAAGCCTCCAAGTTTTGCAAGGATCCACAAACCCAACCAAGGTCCTTTGCACTACCTAGCCGGTCAGGCAGTCCGTCACACGACCTGCGACCCTCCACCTCGATCCGACCAGGACTTTTACTGTGTGCCACCTCCCTCCTTCAGCCAGGCCGACACCACTTCAGTGCCCCACTGACCTTGATCTTCTTCTTGGGTTGTCCGCTAGACCCTGTCTAAAGACTTGGTGCCACACTGTGGCTGAACCACGGCTTCTAAGCCTCTAATGCTCCTCGTTGGGGTAACAACTACCCGTTCTCACTAGCTAGCTCAAATACCTAGTACTTTTACTTTTACTTCCTTAACACTGTCTCTTTCTAACTCCACGTCACACACCTCTCAACATCACCCTGTGTGTGTCTCCCCTTTATATACTTTCCCACTAACACTAACTACCCATTTCCTGAACATGTACTTCCCCAACTTTTGTGCATGTGCCTATCACTCCCTAGCACATGGAACCATTCCCAACTGTAATACCACATTTAAACATTACATACAGATTTTCAAACACAATTAAATCGCATACACATTTAACATTTCACATTCATACAACTTACATAACTCACATACAAATTTACACTCAACACTCGATCATCCTCTTACAAGCGCACTCCGATATCCATCCTCCCATCCACTTCCCGCCCGCCTCTTCCCAAACCTGACTCCACCTTCCTCGGCAGGCAAGATAGTGGCTGGGGAGGAGAGGGATTCTTATTAGCTATAGAGTAAGCAGACCCCGGACCCCCCTGCAATTACGGGATCTGCTTCCTCTATAGTTACGCAACTGCACCTCTGAGTGGCCCAAAGTGCATGCACAATGCCCTGGAAAACTTAAAGTTAATTCAAATCCTAAAGTCAGAGCCGAGCCAGCTGGCCAGTCGCCCTAGGCTGGCACGTGCATGCACTAGTTGATGCTGCTGGCCGCGCATGTGCAGGACTCAAAAAGTCAAAGCTATAGGGTCAGGGAGAGAGGGGACCAGACATGGGGTAGGCCACAGAGCAAGTACATGCCTGGCGCCTCCCTGGCTTTGCGCCCTAGGCATGTGCCTACTCTGCCTTCCCCTAGTTCCGGCCTTGCCTAAAGTTAAAAAACCATATCCTACATAGTCCCAGGGCTTCGGTAATTTCCTCCGACTGCGCATGCGTTGATGTGGCACTTTCTTCCTGAAGATAACCGAAGCGGCTGAAGATGGCTCCCGTAAACTCGGCTGGACAGACTCTGCACCGAGGGGTAAGTAAAGACTTAGGGGCATTTGCCCGGGGTAGCAGCCAGGTTGAGGAGAGGAGGGAGGAGGGTCTATGTAGGGTAGGGGTTTCTAAAATTTAGGGTTTGCTTCTACTTTGATTCAGCTTGAAGTTAACTTTTAGTAAGTTATAGTTAATGACTAATTCTACACAACTATTTAATTGGACATTTTTTCTTTTATTTATAGTTTCTGAATTATTTGCCTTCTTCTTTTGACTCTTTCCATTTTCAAATGGGGGTCACTGACCCCGTCTAAACAAACAAATGCTCTGTAAGGCTACAAATATATAGTTATTGCCACTTTTTATTACTCACCTTGCTATTCAGACCTCTCCTTTTCATATTCCAGTCTCTTTTTCATTTCAGTATATAGTTGCTAGGGGAATTTAGACCATAGCAACCGGATTGCAAAAGAAACTGCAAGAGAGCTGCTGACAAAACCTAAACAATATACTAATAACTTGAAAAATATATAAAAATAATAATATAAAATATATACAAGTAGATAACATATATACACAAATGATAAAAAAAATGAAAACCAATTGCAAATAGTCTCAGAATATCACTTTCTGCATCAAACTAAAAGTTAATTCAAAGTTATTTTGAGATGGGGTTTAGTTGTCTTGTAAGAAATATGAGGCACAAATAAATAGGAGGGGTGTACGGATTACCTTCAGTGTATATGTGCATTCTTCTGAATAACGTGCGGGGGTAAAGTCTCTTTTAACAACAAACATTCATAGGGATAATCAGTCAAATTGACAACAATGACATACAGTAGCTGGAAATCTACATCTGACGGGGAGAGGGGGTGGGGAGTCATAGAAATGTTTTGCAAAAATTTTATTTTTATGTCAAATGAAAATAATTTTGCATGAATTTCTTAAACTGTACAGCAGAGCGGATGTGGCTGAACTAGATGTGAAGAATTGGTAGAAGGTGACCCCTGTAGGTTACTTCATTATTTGCAGTTCAGCTTCTGAAAAAAAGGAGGATGTTCGGCAAATAACGCACAGTCTTATGGATACGTTTCTCATACTGTTATAAAATGAATATCCCTGGCATTCGCTTGTCCACGATTTGACAGTTGTTCTCTGTGTTTTTGACATGTTGATTTAGTGCAGGCAGGCGTCAGTACAGTGTGCCTCCCAAACATGTTCATTATGAGAAGTGTCAGATTTTGTTGAATCAACAATCATATATTCTTGATGGGCTCATAAATAATTTTAGCCCATACGTGCTGCATTCACATTTTTAATTCTGATCAAGGGTATAATTAAGTCATCATTAAACTCTGAAGGAGTTGTAGTAGGGTAGTTGTCTTAAAGAGGCACCAAAATATGTTTTATCCAGGCCCGGATTTGCGGCAAGGCCGCATAGGCCCGGGCCTAGGGCGGCAGAAAAATAGGGGCGGCATGCCGCCCAGCCGCATTATGGGGACGCGTGCGTCCCCATTCATTTACAGCAGCTGCGCCGGCGTTTTTTCGCCGGCGCGCTGGTAAAGTGAGGTGGGGTGGGTGCTAGGACCGCGCGGCCGCCTGTTCGGACCGCGCGGCCTAGGGGCGCGCCTCTGTGAAATCCGGCGCTGGTTTTATCCTATTTGAAATTGTAGGAAAAATGGAACAATATTTACAATTCATTATAAGGCACTTATAAGGTGTGATGATTCATACTTTCTTATACCCCTGCCTTCTCATGCTAGCCACTGCCTATTATACAGTACATCTTCTGTGTCAGCACAGGGTCCAGAATGGTATCGGTGCTGTGGGAATGTTTTTGAAACTATATGTGCCTTTCTTGGCCTTCCACTATCAATACTTGTGACATGAGACAACAGATGTATTCCTTGTTCTTTGTAAAAATTCTACAACCCTACTTACAGAATGGTCTTTAACCTTGAGCTTCTACAACAAAGCAGTTGCTGGCAAATATCTTATCCACTCTCTCATCATATCATGTCTAGACTACTGTAACTCTCTTTTAATTGACCTTCCCCTCCAGAGACTGTCACCTCTCCAGTCCATAATGAACACTGCTGTGAGGCTCATACACCTCAGCAACCGCTCCTCCTCTGCCTCGCCATTCTGCCAATCCCTGCACTGGCTTCCACTACCTTTCAGAATCAAATTCAAATTAATGACCTTGACATTAAAAGCACTTAATAACTCTGCCCCACCCTACATCTCTGAACACATCTCTATATACTCACCCAACCGCTTACTACGCTCCTCTACTGACCTGCTACTCAACTCTTCTCTCATTACCTCCTCACTCACTCGTATTCAGGGCTTTGCAAGCTGCACCCCTCCTCTGGAACTCTCTCCCACTGTCTCTCTGACTTTCTCCCAACCTTTCTGCTTTCAAAAGATCTCTGAAAATGCATTTATTTAGGGAACCCTACCCTCACTCTGCTTAACTACCCAATTCAATACCATATACAGTACTACATCTCTCACTCATTTAATTCTGAACTTGCCCACTCCCACACCTTGTGTCTTATCCCCTTCCCTTTAGATTGTAAGCTCTTTTGCACAGGGCCTTCCTTACCTTTTGTACCGTATTGGTTGTGATGTATGTAAACTCCATATGTTCTATGTATGTAATGAATGTGATTTAGCTGTATAAACACATTTACTTTACAGTGCTGTGAAATATGCTGACGCTATATAAGTAAATGTTAATAATAATAATAATAGCAGTTCTGTACCAGTGTCCTGTTCTATAATCTTTGTTCTTGATAACAAAAATATTATAACAACTTATATATGACTGAAATGTAAAACCCTGATATCTACAGTTTATTCTAGTCATTGGGTGGCACCCGGGGTCAGGAAATTCCTTTTAGTGAAGGTTCATGAAGTAGGCATCGCTCAGTATCAATCAAGTGAGTAGTTGGCCCAAGTTGGCCTGATGAACAGGGAGAACTTATGATTATGATACCAAGAGAACCATACATTTTTTTAGTTAATTTCCCTCTTGGAGATTCAACCATTGTCCAGGCCTGCCCTAGCTAGTATCATTATACTAGATAAGAATATCTAGTATAACACATTTCTCCATAAATTTTACTCATATTCACCTTCAAGGAAGTGGTAGTTGGCTCTTTGACAAATTGAGAGAACGTATAATGATTATGAAAGCAAGGACATGAGACTCAGGTAGCGTACATCTGTGACAAGTGTAAAGTATACCTTGTAAAAGGGATGGAACATTTAAACTATGAGGGTAGACTGTCATGGTTGAGGTTGTTTTATCTTGAGAAAAGGAGCTTTCAAGGGAACATGATTACTCTTTATAAGTACATTACAAGACAGATAGTGAGGAATATTTTTTCAAATAGAAAAGATTAATGCACCAGAGGCCACCCCTTTAGACTAAATTTGCGTAGGTGGTTCTTCTTTGTTGTGATGGCAGATTATTATATTAATGTCTTTAAGAGAAGCTTAGATGATTTATTGGACAAGCAGATTCAGCGCTGTAGTGATCTTAAAATCTTTAATTAGTTAGTATAGGTAACAGTATATATAGTTAATATATGTGAGTGTAGAGCTAGGTCTATATAAGTATGTGTATATATGTTCACTGGGGTTTGGAGAGGTTGAACTTGATGGACTTTGGTCTTTTTTAAACCCAAATTAACCGTGTAACTACTGTGTATGGTGAGCATTATTACAACATGCATTTTTTAATTTTATGTCATAAAATTAAGTACTGAACAGGTCAAGAGTAGTGATTAGCTAATCTGTCCTGTCTTGCTTGCCGAAAAATTCGCAAAACTCCAGAAAAATTTGCATTGAAGTCAATGGGTGTTAAAAACAATCTTCTCAGCGACAATTTGGTCTTAGCGACTTTTTGTCTCTGCTACTTTTTTGTCCAAATTCATTAGAGTCAATGGGAGTCAAAAATTTTTTACGCTCGACTATTTTTACATGCGCGACTTTGTTGCGGCAATTTTTTCCGCTGCAAAAATGTGCAGGTGGCGAATCCATACCTGCCGAATAAATTTGCTCATCACTAGTCAAGCACAGTATTCTAAAAACACTGATTGTCTGAAGCATGGGAGGATATATGATGTAGATGAATGGATGTTTGCAAGAGAAGGGAGGGGCATTAAGGACTCTAGAGGGGATTGTTTATCAAAGTCCGAATTTATCTCAATATTTTCTGCTACAAACTCTGATCAAATCCGCTCAGGTTTTTTTACGCTTATTTATTATGACATTTTCCGGAGAATTTGCTTTGCAGGAAAAAAAATTCAAGATTTTTTTTCATCCAATTTTCAAGATTTTTCCAGATTTTTCATCAGATGTTCACAATGTTTTCTGGATATATCACGGAAATTTTTTTTCTATATTGCACGAAACCCAGCGCACATCAAAAAATCATTGGGACTTCTCCCATTGACTTATATGCAACCTCGACAGGTCTGAGATGCCGGATTTTCCCATTCGGACTTTTCCATCCTGGGATTTTAATAAATTCCAAAAAATTTGTGAATTTTTAAAAGTCCGATTTTATAAAGAAAAAATAAAAAAAAATTCGTGATTTTTGCATTCAGAGTTTAGTAAATAACCTCCCTAGATATGTTGTAGGGATGCACCAAATCCAGGATTCGGTTCGGGATTCGGCCAGGATTCTGCCTTTTTCAACAGGATTCAGCCAAATCCTTCTGCCTGGCCGAACCGAATCCTAATTTGCATATGCAAATGAGGGGTGGGGAGAGATATCGCATGAGTTTTCGTCACAAAACGTCCGATTTTATAAAGAAAAAATAAAAAATGTTTGTGGTTTTTGCATTCGGAGTTTAGTAAATAACCCCCCTAGATATGTTGTAGGGATGCACCGAATCCAGGATTCGGTTCGGGATTCGGCCAGGATTCGGCCTTTTTCAACAGGATTCGGATTCAGCCGAATCCTTCTGCCCGGCCAAACCGAATTTGCATTTGCAAATGAGGGGTGGGGATTGTTTATCAAAGTCCGAATTTATCTCAATATTTTCTGCTACAAACTCTGATCAAATCCGCTCAGGTTTTTTACGCTTATTTATTATGACATTTTCCGGAGAATTTGCTTTGCAGGAAAAAAAATTCAAGATTTTTTCGTATTTTTCATCCAACTTTCAAGATTTTTCCAGATTTTTCATCAGATGTTCACAATGTTTTCTGGATATATGACGGAAATTTTTTTTCTATATTGCACGAAACCCAGCGCACATCAAAAAATCATTGGGACTTCTCCCATTGACTTATATGCAACCTCGACAGGTCTGAGATGCCGGATTTTCCCATTCGGACTTTTCCATCCTGGGATTTTAATAAATTCCAAAAAATTCGTGATTTTTTAAAAGTCCGATTTTATAAAGAAAAAATAAAAAAAAAATCTTGATTTTTGCATTCGGAGTTTAGTAAATAACCTCCCTAGATATGTTGTAGGGATGCACCGAATCGGGATTCGGCCAGGATTCTGCCTTTTTCAACAGGATTCGGATTCGGCCAAATCCTTCTGCCCGACCGAATCCTAATTTGCATATGCAAATGAGGGGTGGGGAGAGATATCGCATGACTTTTCGTCACAAAACGTCTGATTTTATAAAGAAAAAATAAAAAAATGTTCGTGATTTTTGCATTCGGAGTTTAGTAAATAACCCCCCTAGATATGTTGTAGGGATGCACCGAATCCAGGATTCTGCCTTTTTCAACAGGATTCGGATTCAGCCGAATCCTTCTGCCCGGCCAAACCGAATTTGCATTTGCAAATGAGGGGTGGGGAGAGATATCGCATGACTTTTCGTCACAAAACAAGGAAGTAAAACATTTTTCCCCTTCCCACCCCTAATTTGCATATGCTAATTAAGGTTCGGATTCGGTTCAGTATTCGGCCGAATCTTTCACAAAGGATTCGGGAGTTCGGCCGAATCCAAAATAGTGGATTTGGTGCATCCCTAATATGTTGTCTTAACAAATAGACCAAGCTAAATTGGCAGTGCCTGCTTAGTAATGAGACCCCAAGTGCAGTCCAGTTCAGAGTGGTAGAGCAAGGTAGATGTGATGTCCAGGTGCTCAGGACCATCAGCACAGGTAGAAGAAAAGTTAATGTCCTAATAGGAAAACGTGCGTTTTAAAAGAATGTCACTTTTATTTTGACTGTTCAATATTATCTTGTTCATGGCTCTCACAATACATTACTCAAGGGACACAAAAATCCAATAAAATAGTGTAGGCAATGGAGAATATTCTTGTTCATGGCAACACGTCAGACACTGTATATAATCACAAATAGTCTTCCATATCCTTTCAAAAATACAAATAATACACCCAATAAATAACATTTATGATCATAAAGGATAGCGGGAAAGATAATCTGGAATAGTTGTCTATGTGGTGTGGGTTTTGCACGTGAAAACAGTAAAATACACAAAGCAATCTTTTCAGAACTGAATCCCCGGATCTTTTTATTTGTTTGCCATTCCTGCTTTCATCTGCGGGATCATTTTGGTGGTTTTGTCCACCGGACACTGCAGTTATTGTACCATTCATGTCTGCGTCATCTTCATCAACAAGTTTCTGGGGAAAGGGGGAAGGAGTAATGAAGATATCTGTCAATCTGTCCATGAATGCATTATTCTGTATAAACAGTTTGTTAAAGAGAAAGTTTATTACTATGTTTTAATGTAATTTTAATACCACGGTTATTGTAACCTGCCTAGATATTGGCTCTTTCCACATGAAGCTGAAATGCTGGAGGACACAACAGATTTTTGTTATTCTTATGCTTGTATTGCAAGTTTTTCTTTTAAGGCCCTCTGTTATTCATCTTCTATTTTGATTTAATAACTTCTCCCAGGTTGCTATGCTAATTAATCTCCAGCAAACCAGAAACAGAACCAGCACATGGTCTCAATTCAACGAGGTGAATTATACCCCTGTGGTCTATCATATCAAAAAGTGGATCCACTTTTTAACGCAACAAACGACAGGAGAGAATACATGTTGAATTGCATCCATGTGCTGGTTCTGTTACTGGTTAGCTACATTAAGGGTGGGATCAGTCGGAATGGGTTGCCTGGGGACGGCATCCCTGTTCCATCCCAGATAGTTCAATTTCAAGCCTGAAAGCTGCAGAACAGAAAAAGTAAATAATTCTGAAACTGCAAAAAAAGTCTGACAATGCTGCTGGCTTAACCACATTTAAAGGGGCAGTATACCCCTCTCCGATATTGCTTTGGCAAATAGGGCTTTTGCTGAACATACTTTTTAACCTATTCTTACTCTATTTCTTGCTGTAAACAGGGCATATTTGAAAATGAAACTACAGCCACATTCTACTTCCTGATCCCAAAGAGCAAAGTCATTCAAACCAGCAGTCCACTGTATAAATAAAACCCTCCCATCCCCCAGTTATAGTCTGTTATCTTTTTAGATAAAGAGTAGCTCATGATACAAAGGATTTTCAGTGGGCTGCTGGTTTTTTGACTTTGCTCTTTGGGATCAGGAACTAGAATGTGGCTATATTTTTATTTTTAAATTGTGCTCTGTTAAGATCAAGAAATAACAAAAAATATAGATATTTTCATAAAAAAAGAGTAAGCCAAAAATATGTTAAGCACAAGCCCAATTCACTGGACCACTGTTAGAAAAAGAGGGTGCCTTTAATATCTATTTTGAGGAGAACTGCCCCGTAAAAAAGTGTTTACAATCAGATGTTAACAACTTGCATTTAGGTCCATGGCATACCTGCTTTACTGATTCCTACATTCCTCTGAGCAAGAACCACTTAAGCAAAATGTCTATGAAGATTCTCATTTATCCAGGTCGAGATATACAGTATCTAGTAGAACAAAGTCAAAGGCAACTGGACTTAGTTGAAAGGAAGAAGCCATTCAGATAAGTGGTGAAATGGTTTCAAGAAAATCTCTAAGGGGGTTATTTATTAAAATCCGAATGTTAAAATCTCTAAAAATGTGAGTTTTTTTTCCACTAAAAAACTTGAATTTTTAGAGGGGAAAAAAACCTCAAATTTTTTGAGATTTATTATACCCTGATGCTGCAAAAAGCCAGAATATGAAAATCCGCCATCTCAGACCTGTCGAGGTCTCGTTTAAGTCAGTTATAAACCTATCTCCATTTGAAGTTTTCATGGTCTGTGCTGGGTTTAGCCCAAACATCCAACTTTTTCTTGGTTTTTAGGCAAAAACTTCAAAAATTTGAGCAATTCAGGAAAGAAGCCTGAAAAATTTGAGCAATTCGAGAAAAAGTCGAAAAAAAATTGAGCATTTCGGTTTTGGCTTGATTTTATTGAGTTTTTATGTGATCAGATGAAATAGAGTTTTTATTAACAAATAAGCTAAAATCGGGGATGGGAGTTTGGTTGTGGTTTTTTTAACAAAATATGAGATAAATTTGGATTTTAGTAAATAGCAATTCCGGAAAGAAGCCTGAAAAATTTGAGCAATTCGGTTTTGGCTTGATTTTATCGAGCTTTTATGTGATCCGATTAAATAGAGTTTTTATTAATAAATAAGATAAAATCGGGGATGGGGGTTTGGTCATGGTTTTTTTTAATAAAATATGAGATAAATTCGGATTTTAGTAAATAGTTAATATTTGTATTAACTGCACTGAAAATTTTGGCTATTATTGTCTTTAAATAATTAGCCCCCCCCTTTTTATAATTCCATTATTATTTTCTTGTCAAATTTGTCGTTCAGATATATATATATATTTGAAAAAAGCAGTTTTTCTCTAAAACCACAAATACCATGTAATTATTTAAAAGATCCAAATATATAAACAAACAAACAAACAAAAAAAGGCTTAACAACTTGAATAAAAATTAGAAACCTCAAAATCTCTAATCATTTGAGGTTTTCAGGCAATTATAAAAAAAATCGAATTGTCCAAATTGATTAAAAAATGAACAAATGGACAAATAGGATAAGGGTAGCTCCCATTGACTTATACGGCTTTTACACGGCAAAGTTTTGTAGTAGAGTTTTTACACTTCCTAAATCTCGAATTTTTGGGAGTTTTAGAGAAAAAATCCACACATTTTTGAGAAATAAATTTAATTCATGAAAAAAATAGAAATTCGAATGTTAGTAAATAGAAAATGCATAAAGTGCAATTTCAGACACAATTTGCCAGTTTTTGCTTACAAAAGAATCAATAATAGTGAAGCAATAGGTCACATTTCAAATGGAAATCATTTATTCTGCGCCAACGGTATTACCATGAGAAGTGGAGCTCAACTGTTATATGAGCCCCTGTATGGAAGGTTAAATGCAATTGGTACCCCAGTACATTCGTTCTAAATTCTATGTTTTATTCTATATTGCCATTTCATCTCCAACTGATCTCTATATGAAATATTGTTAAACGTCTGTGTGAAACTTGGAAAATGATATCAGTAACATTAGACAGGTAAATTTTAAACTCCGGAGCATTGTTTTGACAGATGTGGCAGTAAAACAGCTTTATGCCTAGATTATATAGAAAATGGCAACGATCATTGTAAATTATATTGCTGAAGAAATAAAACCTGAAAAAAGAGGAAAAATTTTAAAAAAAAACAAAAAAGCCCTCATAATTACATTTTCACAAAAGTGTGTTTACTTTGCGACGATCATAAAAGCGTTTGTAAACAGTAAAAATCTCATTACATGTCTACTTTTGTTTGTGTGTGCTCTTCCATATCGAAACCTTTCCTGGTGTTGTGCAGCAGTCTCACGTCCCTCCAGAATTATCAAATGTTTGAACTTTAGCATCAATGAGACGATGCTGCATTTTTATGCAGAGATATGTGAAGGCTTTCTTCCAAGGACTTTCTAAAGTTTTAGTTTCCCATTCCAACTTTTTATTTCCTATAATATGTCTATGCAATAGATTACACTGTATATAATTCTGCACTTGGTATTTTTCCATTTTATTGCTAGTATGGAATCCGTTATCCGGAAACCCATTATCCAGAAAGCTCCGAATTACGGAAAGGCTGTCTCCCATAGACTTCATTTTATCCAAATAATCCAAATTTTTTAAAAAATGATTTCCTATTTCTCTGTAAAAATTAAGCAGTACCTTGTATTTAATCAGAACTAAGATATAATTAATCCTTATTGGAGGCAAAACCAGCCTATTGGTTTTATTTAGGGGCCGATTTACTAAATTCGAGTGAAGGGTTCGAATTAAAAAAAATTTGAATTTCGAAGTTTTTTTGGGCTACTTCGACCATCGAATGGGCTACTTCGACCTTCGACTACGAAAATCTATTCGACCATTCGATAGTCGAAGTACTGTCTCTTTAAGAAAAACTTCGACCCCCTACTTCGGCAGCTAAAAGCTACCGAAGTCAATGTTAGCCTATGGGGAAGGTCCCCGTAGGCTTGCCTGGGATTTTTTGATCGAAGGATTTTCCTTCGATTGTTGGATTAAAATCCTTCGAATCGTTCGATTCGAAGGATTTAATCGTTAGATCGAATGAAAATCCTTCGATCGATTGCAGGATTTGCGCAAAATCGTTCGACTTCGATATTCGAAGTCGAACGATTTTAGTTCCTAGTCGAATATCGAGGGTTAATTAACCCTCGATATTTGACCCTTCGTGAATCGGCCCCTTAATGTTTACATGATTTTCAAGTAGACTTCAGGTACAAAGATCCAAATTACGCAAAGATCTGTTTTGTCCCGAGCATTCTGGATAAGAAGTTCTATACCTGTATGACTCCTCTCTTTAGTAGATTGGGCAGTAATATTGTTCTGGTTGAGTAACAAGTTCTTAGTACTTATGTAATTCATAATTTTTTAGGAAAGTGCATACAGGTATAGGATCTGTTATTCAGAAACCTGTTATCCAGAAAACTCCAAATTACAGGACGGCTCTCTTCCATTGAATTATATGCAACCTCAACAGGTCTGAGATGCCAGATTTTCAGATTCAGACTTTTCCATCCTCGGGGCTTAATAAATTCCGAAAAATTCATGATTTTTTTAAAACCGATTTTATAAAAAAAAAAACAAGAATTTTTCAGGATTTTTGCATTCGGAGTTTAGTAAATAACCCCCTTAGGGGGTTATTTATCAAAGTCCAAATTTATCTCAATCGTTTCTGAAAAAAACGCAGACCAAATCCGCATGGGTTTTTTTGGGCTTATTTATTAATACACTTTCCTTTGTTTTCGGGAAAAATCAAAAAAAAAAACATGAAAAAATCAGATTTTCATGATTTTTTCACATTTGGAATTTTGCCCAAAAACTTTGGGATATTGCCAAAAACCCAGCGCACATCAAAAAATCATTGGGACTTCTCCCGTTGACTTACAGTATATGCAACCTCGACAGGTCTGAGACGCCGGATTTTCAGATTCAGACTTTTCCCATCCTCGGGGTTTAATAAATTCCGAAAAATTCGTGATTTTTTTAAAAGTCCGATTTTATTAAAAAACAATCACAAATTTTTCATGATTTTTGCATTCGGAGTTTAGTAAATAACCCCCTTAGGGGCAGATTTACATAGGGTGAAATATCGAGGGTTAATTAACCCTCGATATTCAACTGCCGAATGTAAATCCTCCGACTTCGAATATCGAAGTCAAAGGATGTACCGCAAATAGTTCAATCGAACGATTAAATCCTTCGAATCGTTTTGAAGGATTTTAATCCATCGTTCGAACTATTTTTCTTTGATCAGAAAATTGTTACAAAGCCGATGAGGACCTTCCCCATAGGCTAACATGGCACCTCGGTAGGTTTTAGGTGGCGAACTAGGGGGTCGAAGTTTTTTTAAAGAGACAGTACTTCGACTATCAAATGGTCGAATAGTCGAACGATTTTTAGTTCGAAACGTTCGATTCGAAGTCGTAGTCGAAGGTGGAAGTATCCAATTCGATGGTCGAAGTAGTCCAAAAAATTATTCGAAATTCAAAGTTTTTTTTATTCTTTTCCTTCACTCGAGCTAAGTAAATGGGTCACTTGGTGTCAGTATCACTTTAAATCAGTAGTTCACAAACTGTAGGGTCAGATCTTCTGGGGTGCCTGAAGCGGTAGAAGTGGGGGCTCAGTCTGAATGCCAGCCAGCGTGAGATTTGGAAAGAATGATTATTTACTTGCTTAGATGGACCAGGAAGCCCAGGTGAAAAACATAGCTGTTGTAGATATTGTTGGGACTATGACTGATGCAACAATATATGTAATGCTATTCTGAGTTAAGGGTAACTCTGGCTAAAGGTTGGACCTCCTAGGGGGAGCTGAAAAAGTCCAACAACCTCTGTTTTAAATGATGAATACAATTCTACATGGCTCTGGAATAATCAAAATGTATAATTACCTTTACAGTTGAATTCTTCTGGTGAGGTTGATGAAGAGAACAAAAATGAGCAATAGCATATTCTAACAAAGCCCCGAATATAAAGCTGAAGCAGATTCCAAGGTAGACATCAATTGCCTTTATGAAGCAGTTTGCATTTGGCAGAGATGTTCTGGCTCCCATCATAAGTGTTGTCATGGTTAGGACCGTTGTTACACCTATATGGAACAGAGGGGAAGAGGATACAATATGCATATTATATTACACAGTATTTAATCTAAAAGCACAAATTGCTTTTGAGAGTAGCTGACACTGAGCATTCCCATGTCGAATGTAACAGATATTAAGGGCATTTTTTTAAAGGTCTAATGTTAGAGCTTTTTATACCTAGAATGAACTCTGGAATGGTTTCTTATTTAAGAAAAAACACGAGTGGAAAAAAACTCGATTCAGTGAGTTGCAAAACCCAAAAACTCAAATAAATTGAGTTTTTAGCAAAAATTAAACTGGAATCGCTCAAATTGATTGAGTTTTCTGGCAAAACCCTTCCGAAAAAAACTTGAACATCATGAAGGCTATGAACATCTTCAAATGATTCAAGGGACCTCTGCCATTGACTCCTACACAACTTCTAAAAGGTTTTAGATGGTGTATTTTCGAATTTAAGCTATTTCCAGGGTTGGGATATAATAAATATCATATTTTTTTTTAAACTCGAAAAATATTAGTTGTTTTTAAATGTGAGTTTTGACAAAAATAATAATCATGAAAACTCAAATTTCCATGGAAAACACAATTCAAACTTTAATAAACAAGTTCCTTAAAGGAAAACTAAATGCTAAAAAATAATATGGCTAAAAATTCCATAATTTATATAATGAGTTTATTGCACCAGCCTAAAGCTTCAGCTTCTCAATAGCAGCAATGATCCAGGACTTCAAACTTGTCACAGGGGGTCACCATCTTGGAAAGTGTCTGTGACACTCACATGAGTGGGCTCTGAGCAGCTGTTGAGAAGCTAAGCTTAGGGGTCGTCACTAATTATCAAGTAGAAAATGAGGTTGGTCTGTAATATAAGCTGATGCTACAGGACTGATGATTAAATTTTGATGCTAATTGCACTGGTTTCTGTGCTGCCATGTAGTAATTATCTGTATTAATTACTAATCAGCCTTATATTGTGACATTTCTATTCTATGTGTACTGTATATTGTGAGTGGGTCCCTAAGCTCAGTAAGTGACAGCAGCACAGAGCATGTGCAGTGAATCAGCAGAAAAGAAGATGAGGAGCTACTGGGGCATCTTTAGAGACACAGATCTTTACTGCTAAAGGGCTGTGGTTGCCTTTGGCTGGTACAGAAGACCAAAACATAATGTACAACATTTGTAGCTACTTCTTTAGTTAGGCTTTTACATCTCCTTTAATATGTATAATAGGGGTGCATCCCTGGTATATAATAGGGTATTTATTCCACCCTTTCAGTGGGATCAGTCAGGCTAAAAGCCAGAGATTTTGAGTATAATTTTTAATTTTAATTTTAATGCTTTACCATTTTGTTGGGGAATAATTATGATTTAAGTATACAGTACTTAGCACACATTTAAATAAAGGAAAATGCGATAAACGCGCTGAGGCGAACTCTAGATAACTCACTTGCTGCTACTTAGCCATCATTACAGAGAGCGTTAAACCTACAAAAAAAATTGGCTTCATCTGTAGATTTCTATTGTTACCGGACTACAGCTCCCATCATATTTGAGCCCTTAACAATATGCTAGGATTGGAAGTTGTATTTCAGCATCAATTCAAGTACCCATGGAAAACTCACAAAGATTCAGGTGGAAAAGCCCTGATCTACCAACCATGGGTTCCATGTATGGGTAGTTGGATAGGCAGTATGTCAAGGGAAATAAAATGAACAAACCAAGGTTGATTCACTCCATTTAGTGATGTCCCTTCATATACAGTATACACCTATATGCCTTTAGTTATAACACAGTGAGGGTGGTTTGGCTCCATTAAATTGGCATGGTTTGGCACTTGAAGAAGTGGGTCAGGTCTGCAGGTTCAGGCTGGGTTGAGGATAAGCATATTCTTTTCAGTGCAGATCTACCAAAACAGACATTTGCAGGACTCTCCACCCAAGTGTTGCTAACGTACAGCTCCCATTAAATTCCAACATATTTTTAAGACTTAAAGCATGCTGGGAGCTGTAGTACAGCAGCACCAGTGTGTATTCTTAAATTCCTGATCCACACATTACTGGTGGTTATAATTACTGTAACCTGAAGACTGACACGCCTTGCTAGTTATTCAGCCCCACATTAGTGCATTGCTCATCAAATCTCTCTCCTAAATAACCAATTATTCCCAAAAATAAAAAGCACAGTACAAATGGTTCTTACCTATGCATATCCTAGCTGGCACAGACGACTGACTTATCCAAAAGGACACCCAGGAGAGTACAACCAGCAGGATGGATGGCACGTATGTCTCAAGTATGAAATACAAAATGTTTCTTTTCAGGTCAAAATGGAACACCAGCTTTGGATAACGACCTGCGGATAAAATGTTTTATGGTTATTTAAACTGAGAAAAATATATATATTTAACTGAAGAGACCTGCCCCCTTACGTAATAAAAGGCACAAGGTGCAGTAACCCATAAGTTGTTTGAATGAAAAGCAGATAACTAGTAAATGCTACCTACTGGTTGGCTGCAATGGAGGAAAAGACTTGTAGCAAACTCCACCCTTTTTGGCTAAACGAAACGGATCAGATTCGTAAATCACTATTTATGATCACAAGAAAAGTGCGGATGCACTATTCATTAAAGGTTCTTTTACCAAACACACGCCTTGCACACTTCGTAAAAGTTGTGCTGAGTGCCATTGTGTCCATCCAGTCGTTTCTGATGAATGTGCCTAATGAAAAAGCTTCGAGCTACCAACACCCTGGGCATGGTGATAGTTTCAGGGTTCCCACAATGGGCTGTGCCAACAGACATACAAGAGGGATATACATAAGGAATTCGATGCTAATAATATAAATATTCCCAAAGCTGAGAATTCTCACCACAACTTTCATCTGATTTTAGTGATTCGGAAAAAAAGCCAGAACAATTCAGGTTTTTGCTTGATTTCATCAAGTTTTTTCCGTGATTCAATTAAATTGTGTTTTTTATTAATAAATAAGCTAAAATTGGGCATGGGAGTTTGGTCGTGGTTTTTTTTGCCTGTCTAATAAAAGATTTTCCAAGTCCAAGGATTTTAGGGTGCTCTGCTTACACTTGACTCTGCAGTGTAAGCCCAATGTATTAGATAATGATTAGATTAATAATTAATAATTAGATTATGAATAACCTAGTGCTGCTATGGATATATATAACTGAGAAATACTTATGCATCTGTAATTAAGTTTGAAATGTCTCTTTTGGAGAGTTAAGGGGCACAAAAGGGTCTGATTTTAGGGCTTGAAATTCATGCTGGACTGCAGTTTAAACTAATAATAGAATAGAGGTCCAGAAATCATAATAGTTGGCAGAAATATTTATGTAGTTATGTTTAACCATGTTTCATATATCCCCTTAAATACTCTGAGTTTATAGAGTAGAATCTGGTCTATAGCATAGTATATGAAAATCGGCATCAGCTTTGCATGGCTACACTAAGATACATATAATTTGGCATGCACCGAATCCAGCATTTGGCCATGGTTCAGCCTTTTTCAGCAGTATTCAAATTCAGCCAGATTAAAGTGCCTGGCAGAACCGAATCTGAATCCCAAAAATCACGTGACTTTTCATCACACAGACAAGGAAACCAAAAGTTTTTTAACCGCACCTATAGCACGTGGTTCTCTTTCAACCTCCTTTCCCGAATTTACACATGCAAATTAGGCCACATCTTTCACAAAGGATTCGGAATTTGCCCGAATCCTAAAATAGTCGATTTGGTGCAGGGTCGGACTGTGCCGGTGGACCCTGGCCCTCATGGACCCAGACCTCCTCTCCCAATCTTCTGGCCCTACAAAAAAAACAATTTGCATAGCTGCGGCTCCATTCACGCAGGGGCCCTGGGGTTTGTAACTCGGTGGGCGTTGAACATGGCATCACAGTAGGGGGGCCTGTGGGGTCCGGAGGGGACAGCCCTGGGCCCCCCAGTCGGACCCTGATTAGGTGCATCCCTACATACAATACATGGCCTCCAAATGATCACGCTGCGCGTCCATTCATGCGTATTTGTTCCTCGGTGATAGGAAGTCCTGCTCAAGGTCGGCAAAGTTTTGCTGTGTGTTCCGTCTATTTACTTCGTAACAACAACGTTTTGTGGATTTTCCATTTCACTTTGGGCTTTTGAATATCCTTGTGAGTCAGAATAAAGTTAAAAGGATTGTTTCCTTTGACTGAGCTTGATGCTGTCTGGCTTGCTGAGGGCAATACAGGAGAAGCAGATGCTGGTTATATAATGAGCACTCAGCTTCACTGTTAGGAGCACTAGGTCTTCTCTTACGTTACATCTCATTTATTTTATTTTACTTGAACTGACAGTGCCTGGCTTAAAGCACCAGTTGTTTTCTTTTTTTCTTTTTTGGGTAACTCATTGCTGCTATATGTGAAAACATTTTTGGATGGCCTTCAGCCCAAAAGTTCACAAAAGGCAAATAAATAATATGCTATAAGTGTCAACAGGTTGCCTTTCATTTTGCATAGTTCTCTATAATACACAAAAACCTTTGGTAACCTGTATAATATGGGTACATTACATGGTCAGAAGTATCAAGACACTGTTTAAAACTGTATGTCCTCATTAGAAACATTCACTGGCGAGTGAAGCAAAGGTCACCACCAATGGACTCAATGGACTAGTAAAAATGCGTGCTAAAATGCATTTCTGATGGAAACATCTGTATTTTGGCAGGTGCCAGGAAAAACTTCCTGAATATACTGTATTATGCTGCCGGCAAAGTGTGGTGGAGAAAGAATAATGGTCTGAGACTATTTTCCATGGTTTGGGTTGGGAACATTGGTTCTAATGAAAGGTAATCTTCACCTTTAAATTTAATTTTAGTATGATGTACAGAGTGATATTCTGAGACAATTTGCAATTGGTTTTCATTATTAGTGGCTTTTTATCCAGCAGCCCTTCAGTTTGCAGTTTCAGCTATCTGGTTGCTAGGGTCCATATAATCCTAGCAGTCATGCATTCATTTAAATGAGAGTTTGGAATATGAATAGCAGAGGACCTGAATAGAAAGATTAGTAGTGAAAAGTAGCAGGAACAATACATTTGTTGCCATTCAAGCATTTGCTGTTTAAATGGGGTCAATGACCCCTATTTGTAAGCTGGAGAGAGTCAGAAGAAGACAGAAATTAAATAGAAAACTTTAAAAAAAATTAAGACCAATTGAAAAGTTGCTCAGAATTGGCCATTCTATAACATGCTAAGGGGGTTATTTACTAACTCATTTTTTTCTGGTTGGGCTTTTTAGGGCAAAAACTCGGGGGGAAAAAAATAGAATTTTTCCAGATTTATTTTACCCCGTTGCTGCAAAGAGCCGAATCCTAAAACCCAACATTGCAAACCTGCCGATGTCAAGTATAAGTCAATGGTAGATGTCCCCATTCCAATTTGAAGATATTGTGGTCTACGTTGGGTTTAGCCTGATAATCCAAAAATGTTTTGGTTTCCCGGGGAGAACCCGAAAAAAAAATCAAGCAATCCGGTAGTGAAGCCTGAAAAATTCGCTTGATTTCATCAATTTTTTTTCTGACCTGGCTTTTTCGAGTTATTTTATTGATAAATAAGGTAAAATCATGGATGAGGAGTTTGGTTTAATAAAAAAAATGAGATGAATTCAAATTTTATTAAATAACCCCCTAAAAGTTAACTTGGAGGTGAACCACCACTTTAAGACTAACAACATTCTTGGTAATTCAGTCTTTCCTACTTTTCTCCAGTTTGGGGCAGGCATTTTCCTGTTGTAGCCCCATACACAAAGTGGTTCTAGAGAATGGGTTTGCTGAGATGATTGTGGACTGGACTGAAGACCTGCTGAATGCTGAGCAAGGCCTTATCCAACATCACCAATGTGTTATGTGGTGAACCACGGGTGCTTATAGTAATGAACACATTAACCCTTTTAGGGAACATACCACTGTTACAGGGAATGTGAAACTTGGAGCTGAACACTTAGAAGAGAATAAACTGGGGGGGGCAGATCTTGCAGATAAACACAGTAGCAGCTTTATTAACAGTCACTAGCACGGATTCTCAGTCTTGGAAGTTCACACAATTTACTATAGTAATATCATTAAATATAGTACAAGGATTCCAAGGCCATAAGCCCTCTCCTGCTGCCTACCTTCCTGATACTCTTACTTCATATCAGGTGGCTCTACAGCTCCCTGGTTTCTGGCACTGGACAAGGATTGCATCTAGGGGTAACCGTTTTGCAGCAACAGGATGCTCCAAATCCAAGCTACCTATAAAGAGTTTCTTGAATGGCAAGTATAAGTATTTCTCCTTATGAGAACCTTAGCTGCTCACTAGCTGGCCTAGTCATATCTCTCAGCACTAATCTGGCCTACCACTAGCTAACCTAACAATTGTCTAGCCTTGTTAACTCCGAGATAACAGACCTCAATGGCATGATCCATGCTTGTCTTCTTTATGTTAGCCAAAGAGGAGGTTTTCCACTGCTCTCCCCCTTATATAGAGACTACCTTGGAAAATCCCTTTCTGAGTGCCAAAGAGGAAAACCTTCTCTAGAACCTACTCAAAGCATTCCCTGCTCATCTAGTGAATGGAATAACCATAACTAATCAACAAAAAACATACTTATCACCTTAGATCTACCCCTTACAAATGTTCTTGTGGCTGAATAGAAGCAAATCGCACCAACAATGTTCAAAAATCTAGTGGAAAGCTTTCCCAGAGGATTAAAGGCAGGTTTGAGAATGTGATTCTGGACAGTCAGATGGCAGGATGCTTTTGGCCATATAGTGCGTCACTATAAATGGTGCTTAGTGATTTCACTTATGACCTGCAGCCTGGTGCCTTTATATAGTCATGGACCTACTTGGGAGCATCTAATATAATTTATATTTTACAATTGGGGGACATTATCCCTATATAAATGTATCTGTGAACTTTGGTTTTGACTGGCAGAGGTTAATTAGCCTCTTCACTGCTAGAAATAAAAGTAGACACACAAGTTACACAATGCTCAATGATATAAATGGCAGTATTAGCGTGACTAATTGTGTGTTTGCCTACCTGTTTCATACACAGCTTCGGACACAGATGTGTAATGATCTTCCACCGTATATTGGGCCAGACGCAGAGTATTCAGCCCTCGAACAGAATCATTTCCTCTTGTCCAGTAAAACATAACGTCATTAATGTTGTAACCCCCTATGGAAAGGTGAAAAATTGATAAGCATTTATTAATTTACTTTTAAGGCCCTTACCAGGCTCCAGTGTCTGGGTCTGCTCCCTCTATGTTTTATACTGCTGATGTCATAGCTGAGCAACAGTGTTTAAAGGGGTGGTTCAACTGTACTTTAACATATAGTATGCTATAGAATGGCCAATTCTAAGCCACATTTCAACTGATCTTCTTTCCAGCTTTCAAATGGGGGTCACGGACCCCTCTAAAAAAAACAAATGCCTTGTAAGGCTACAAATGTATTTTTATTGCTACTGTATGTATTATTACTTATCTTTCTATTTAGACAATATCCTATTGAAATCCCTGTCTTTTATTCATATTAATACATGGTTTCTAAAGTAATTTGGACCATGACAGCCAGATTGCTGAAATTGCAAACTGGAGAGCTGCTGAATAAAAATAATTCAAAAAAACCACAAATAATAAAAAAAAAATGAAAACCTATCTCAAACTGTCTCAGAATATCACTCTCTGCATCATACTAAAAGTTTATTTAAAGATGAAAAACCACTTTCACTTAAAGGACAAGGAAAGAAATAAGGCTAGAAATGCTGTATTTTATATACTAAACATAAGCATGAACTTACTGCACCACAAGCCTAATCAAACAAATGATTTATGCTTTCAAAGTTGGCCACAGGGGGTCACCATCTTGTAACTTTTTTAAACATCTTTGAAAGACTAAGACTGTGCACATGCTCAGTGTGGTCTGGGCTGCTTAGGGATCGTCATAAACAAAGCTGCTTGAGTTCTGCATGGCTGGGAAGTAAGGCGAGGGCTCCCCCTGTTGTTCATAAATATGATTGTTTCCCTGCTCAGCAGTTAGGGACCATCTGACAATTCCTATCCACAGCAGTAAATGAAGGGTTTCTTATAAAAACGGTACACATTTTTTAATTAAAGTATATTGGAGATAGGTTTCTTTTTCATTAAAGAAAGTAAAAATGGGATTTTATTTTTTTGCCTTTCCTTGTCCTTTAAAGGAGAACTAAACCCCCATGGTGATAAGTCCCCACTCCGCTGGCCCCCCTCCATGCCTCCCCCCTGCACAGTCTTACCCATGAATTCTGTCCCCTCTAGAAATAGTGACCGCACATGCAGAGTGATTGCAGCGTAGCTCACGGGTGCCATCTTCTTCTCTTAGCTCTCCTTTAAAAGCATTGGGTTGTTTTGGAACCCACAGAGTTTAGAAGAAACCCTATATTTAACATTCTCTTGAAGTAGCTGTAAATATGGGGCTGTATTTGGCACCCTCTATACCCTGTATTAAAGCTACCACAGTGATGGTTCTCAGTAGTAGATTTAACCATATAGAAAAGGTGGGCAGCCATGCAGAGGCTTTTCACTCTATACAACTCAATAATAAATAATCCTTGCTGTTTTTTTATGTTTACATTTTTTTATGAATTGTTCTGATAGGTCCGATCTGATATCCCAATAATAAATGCATAGGTATAAATGTACAGTATGTTTTGGAAAAGTGAGACGATAAAACCTTTTCTTACAGCTTTCCAGTTGCAAAGTACAGGTTTGTTTGTCCATCGGATATTTCGTTAGGTCCATGCTGCACGCAACTGTTGTGGTTATCCTGTAACAAATATATGGTCTTTAATTAGCACAGGAATAATCATGTGGCACGTACAGAGCCATAATCATTTCCATACAGATGGATCAGGCAAGATTTGTGAATCTGGTGCAGAGGGAGCATGCAGTGCAACCATCATTTCAATAAGAAGATGCTTTTAAGAGCGAGATTCATAGATTCTGTTTGCTCCATCTATAGATACTATATATAAATTCTAGACAAAAGATTACATTTACATCCTTGACCAATGCAAGCAAACTTTGAGTCTCTGAGTAATGAACAGAAAATACCCAGAATGTCTTAAAGTAATGTATCTATAGCATCATTTAGCCTTTTCCCTTTTTTTTTGGTTGTTGTCCCATGCACCTAAATAGCAGCATTAAATTAATACACAGCTTGAATGGCCAACAAATAAACACTGTATATATGTTGTACCTTAACGCATAAAGAACTGTTCCATTTGGATAAATTCTAATGAGACGATTTTCAACGGTGATGTCATGCAGGAAGGACTTTTTCGAGTCTACTATGAATGTGTCCGGCACCCAAAGTAATTCCACCAGCCGACCGTCTAAACTGAGGCTCTTGTTTCCTTCAAAGCAAAGTCTTTCATCGGTCCAGCGCTGCCTTAGAAATATAGTCGCTGTGTAATCCTAGAAATCAGAGTGTAATAGAGAAAACCCCATTTTCTTTCTAAATCTAAATTTTTCTAATGAGAAAATATCACATGAAATTTGTGTAAGTTCTTACCATTAGTAATGGGCCAATTTGTCCAGTTTCGCCAAGAAATTCGCTTATTTCCCGTGAAATTCGCTAAACGGCAACAAATTCAGCAAATTTTGCCGCCGGTGTCAAGCCCACGACAATTTTGACACCCGAGACAATTTGACTTGCCAGTTTTGTCCAAATGTATTAAAGTAAATGGGCAATTTTGATGTGCGACAGTTTTTATGCGCGCATCTATTCTGACGCGTGTCCAAATTTTTTTTGCAGTTTTGCAAACTTATTTTCCGGCGGCAAAAGCAAATTTGCTGCAAATTCGCACCTGCCGAATTTATTCGACCATCACTACTTACCATGTTTATTTCTGATATTGTGTCAATGCTGGCAATGTCCAAGCTCATTCCAACTGTAACAGGTCCGTCTAAAAAGATAAATTGCAATATTCATAGTCATTCATAGTCATCACCAATAATTATATAGACCTGGACAGCAGATAAAGATAAATCCAGGGGATCTCCACCAATGAGGCGAGTTGAGGCACTTGCCTCAGGCGGCAGCACCCCCCCTGGTTACCAAGGGCGGCAAAAATGCTCCGCCTGGTAACTAGAGCCGAATTTCAGTTTTTCAACCTGGAAATTCGACTCTTCTAGTGCAGCACTAGCTAGGCAGGTAGCTACATGGACTGCCCCAACCCCCTCAGGCCCTGAAAATGTGAGTGCCGTAGGGAGGGGTGGGGGTGGCAAAAAAGGCCGCCTCAGTCGCCGAAATGCCCAGGATCACCCCTGGATAAGTGTTAGTAGTTATAGGGTTTCAAACCTGACCCTCTGTAACTGTTGGGGACTGTGACTCCTGGCAGGCAGGCCATCAAATGCCTAGAGTAATTCTTTGCAACTTTGAAATCCTGCTCTAGAGGTTGCCCTGTTAGTAGCTGTACCAACCTCTGGGGTACTCTGCCTTTTGCCATAATATACAGTGGAGTGAGATTTTTTAGGGGGAGGTAGGCTTCCCTGTTGACTCAGCAGTGTAACATAAGGGGAAACACCAGATAACACCAGGGGGCAGATTCACTAAAGAGCGAAGTGCCCATTGCTAGTGACAATTCGCCAGAAATCTCATCCGCAGGGACATTGACAATTCATTAACAGGCACAAAGGACAGTTTACTAGAGAAAGAGACCATTGCTCTATTGGGAGGTTGTTACTCCGCAATTTCACTAAGATGCGAATTTTACTGAACGATACATCTTTCGCCAGAGTTTACTTCGCCACCTCAGACCCTGCGTACTGATAAAAGGAAGCTACATCTTTCTCAGTCTTATGTCAATGACATCATATCCTGTATGCCGGAAATGCATTAAAGTTGTAAAAAACGCAGGTGACTTTTCTTTTTTTTGAAGTGGGATTGCCATCAAAAGTCCAAACTATTGTCCAAATGCATTAAAGTCAATGGGCGGTTTTTCTTAGGTTGACTTTTTTTGTCTCAGTGACTTTTTTATTGATGTGAATTTTCCATGGGGAATTTTTGCCGCAGTTTCGCAAAAAAATACTCAGATGCCCGCCGTAAATCCATGGCTGGAGAAAAAATTTGCTCATCACTATAAAACGGTAGTTTCTACTTGATCCCAACTAAGAAATAATTAATCCTTATTGGAGGCAAAACAATCCTGTTGGGTTTATTTAGGGGCATATTTATCAAGGGTCAAATTTCGAATTGAAAAAACTTTGAAATTCGAATTCAAAAAGACCAACCAAAATTAAGTTGAAGTTTTTTGGATGAATTGGTCGAATTCGAATCGTACGAATCGAAGGAATAGTGCATTTGATCGAATTAGATTAGAAGTTTTTCCCCAAGAAAGTCCATCAATTGACTCCAAATAGGTTCTAGGAGGTCCCTCATAGGGTAAAACAGCAATTTGGCAAGATTTAGCTGGTGAATAGTCAACGTTGAATTTTTAAAGAGACAGTGCATGATAAATTTCGATATTCACATTTTTTATTTTTTTCAAATTCGAATCGAATTTCGAGTATTCCCTAGTTGAAGTACACAAAAAATAGGTCAAAATTTGAATTTTTTTCATTCGAGAATTCACCTCGACCTTTGATAAGTCTGCCCCTATATGTTTAAATATTTTTTTTCAGTAGACTTAAGGTATGAGGATCTAAATTATGACCTGTTATCATGAAAACCCAGGTCCTTAGCATTCTGGATAACAGGTCCCATACCTGTATAAAACTAAATATAACACATGAATAAGTAAGGTTTATGTAACACGTTCATGGAAACAATATTGCTGAGCAATATCACAACTGCAGCTGAAAATAAACACATTATACAGGCCATTTAAGGCACAAGTTGGTCTCCTCTGTGTGTGCCAAAACTCCTGTTGGCTTTATGCTGACAAACAGTGGAGGTAAAGATCCGTACTTGCAGCTATTGTTACTTTTCAAAAAAAAAAGTCTAATAAAATCCTATTGAATGCTGTACTGTGTAAAGTACATCTGTCAAGCCAGTGGTTGTTCCACTCCACAAGGAATATTACACGGTCAGCAATACACATCATTGTTCATCATTGTTCATCATTATGAAGGAGGAATGACATGAGAATGTGCCGTACTCCCTGATAATGGGACATGCCATTCCCTGGCTCATTTACTTCACTTGCCATAAGTATCCCTGGAGAAATCAGTTATACAATGCTTTTTAGTCCACTACTGGCGTTGAGCTAGCAAGGGCACTAGTGTATGTGGCTGATATTATCCTCAGTCATGGTGTATTTGATGTAAAGAATATGTCACTCCGATGGCGATCAATGTTATTTCTACATTGCTGTGATTTTTCCGTTTCATGATCTTTTATGAGCTTCCAGTGCCGCTGGAATATATAATATAAATACAGCTGCAGTACATAGAGAGCTGCAATGTCCCCACTACATTATGTTTCTCTAATACAATTTCATTGTTTGATTCATTTTTTAACTGAGTGATGCAACTAAAAGCTACTGGGCCCTATAGAAAATCTACTTAGGACCCTGTCATTCCATTAAATTGAATAATTCTGTGTCCCAAACATATACAGGTATAGGATCCATTATCCAAAAAGCTCAGCATTATGAAAAGATTCCCTTTTTCTCTGTTATAAAAAAAAAAACAGTTTACTTGCTCCCAAGTTAACATAATTAAGTTTAATTATGTTTAAATTAGGAATGCACGGAATCCACTATTTTAGATTCGTCCGAAACCCCGAATCCTTCGCGAAAGATGCGGCCGAATACCAAACCGAATCTGAATCCTAATTTGCATATTCAAATTAGATGTGGGAAGGGGAAAAATGTTTTAGGTACTTGTTTTGTGACAAAAAGTCACACAATTTCCCTCCCCACCCCTATATGCAAATTAGGATTTGGTTCAGCCACGCAGAAGGATTTGGCCGAATCCTGCTGAAAAAAGCCGAATCCCGAACCAAATCCTGGATTTGGTACATCCTTAGTTTAAATATTTTTACTAGACTTAAAGGGAAACTCCACACAAAAATAACTTAAGCTTTTTGAAGTAAACATAATTTCAAGCAGTCTTTTCATGTTTTTTAATGGTTTGGAACATTTCCTTAAGACTAGCCCCCTGCTCTCCTGTGATCTCTCTGACTACTTTGCTGAGCTGACTGACTACTGTTACTTTGTATCAGCACAAACAAGGGAAAGTTGTGCTCACCACTAATTTTTTAAAAACATTGTGCAATGAGGCTGTCACCACAAAATACATATAGGCAAATACAAGAGGGCCTCTGCACTCAACCCATTATCAATATATTTAAGACAGCGACATTTTGTGCATACTGCTACTGAAAAATGCCTTACCCTTTAAACAAAACAGGGATTGTTTGTCCATATATTGCAATATATTTAAGCTGGCCAACTACGTCAAAGTCATCCCATATCTGGCCAGTCCTACGCTCAATTTTCATCTGATTCATTAAGAATTCAATTGCTTAATTATACATTTTACAAAGGGACTAAGTTTTTCCTGCAACTTACTTGCTGCTTTCAAAGTAAAACTCCCAAACTTGGCTGCCCTTTTATTAGACACCAGTGGGATCACCTGACTATAGCTGGGAAGGGTGGGAGCTACAACATGGAGCTGGTCACTGCTCCTGTATAACTATAACAAACAAGGGAAAGTTGTGCTCACCACTAATTTTTTAAAAACATTATGCGGGGGTGCAATGAGGCTGTGACCACAAAATACATATAGTCAAATACAAGAGTCCTCTGCACTCAACCCATTATCAATATATTTAAGACAGAGACATTTTGTGCATACTGCTACTGAAAGATGCCTTACCCTTTAAGCAAAACAGGGTGGAAAGGGTAAGGCATTTTTCAGTAGCAGTATGCATAAAATGTCTCTGTCTTAAATATATTGATAATGGGTTGAGTGCAGAGGACCTCTTGTATTTGACTTTGTATCAGCAGCCATCAGTCCTTAGCCTGCATCCTCCAAACCCCACAATTCCCTGCACACGTGATTTCAATAAGGAACAGAACATCACAGTACAATGCATTGTGGGTTATGTAGTGCCTGCATGTTGTCTGCAAACTGTGGAGAAGTTGTTACCATTTGTAACATCAGTGTTTAGTTCCTCCCTCCCTGCCAGGATTTCAAATGATGCAGAAAGAGAAGAACTGTTAAACAGCTGGATTTCAGTATAGAAAATGGCATTTTTTATACTTTTTGAAGAAACAGGTAACTGTGATGGTATATTCAGAGTTTCTGTGATATGTGGACCTCTTTATCAAATTTTGGTTTGGAAGCCAGAGTTCCCCTTTTAAGTATGAATATCCAAATTAAGGAAAGATCCCTTATCTGGAAGACTCCAGGTCCCGATGCAGCCCTGTACGTTTGCACCCCTTAGTGCTCTAGCCATTTACTAAGACCAGGGTCATCTTATGTCCACACTCAACAGTAGTCCCTCCTCCTTAGTCTAACTATGTTGTAATGGAGGGCTCACATGGCCCATGGGGAGCCTGCTGCAACATGGAGTAACACCTTACACAGATACAGAATATGGAAGCCCCTCTCCTAGTAAGTCACAATGGGATGTAATCAAGTTCATACTGGGCTGCCAGAGTATCAGAGGATCTCCTGGTGGAATCCAGCCTTAGTCAGCCGACATCAAGCATGAAAAAATCCCTATGGCTGTGATTGGCAGCCCATATGCGGACTGGCAGCCTAGAGGAGGCTCTGTTTGGCAGTTCACCTGGTTTATATGCAATCAAAACTTGCCTCCAAGCCTGGAATTCCAAAATAAGCACCTGCTTTGAGGCCACTGGGAGCAACATCTAAGGGGTTGGTGATCAACATGTTGCTGGAAGCCACTGGTTGGGGATAACTGGACTAATTGTTGTGAGTGGGGCTTTGTTAGATGTCAGATTCCCAGGTCGGTCCTAGTTGGCCCAGTCTAACATTGCATGGAATACATACATTGTACAGAACAACAATAAATATTTCATGTGGGAGAACAGTATTAGCGGCCCTGTATAATAAGATGGCGCCAATTGTGTACTTATGCTACCCCATTCAGTGAGCATTTTCATAGCACACATCAGCACCTGGACTTTCTTTTGCAGGAGAAAAGTAAATAAGATGCAGTAATTACCAGCAAGCTTTTCAGGGGAACAAAACAAAGGGCACAACAAATATCCAATCTTCTAAATAATCCATAAATAAACTGCATATGATAAACCCATGCTGCCCAAGTTTCTGCACCTGCAGATGTTCTTGGAAAGCCTATAGCAGCAGTAAACTCTATTGGTCTTTGGTGTCCATGCCTAAGCTCTTTACTTGCCAACTGTGTCAAGAGTATTTATTGTTTGTTCCTTGCAGCAATTACACAGCTGTGCCTGCTAGCTGTCTTCTCATTTATGACTTTATTTTTTTCCATTTTCTGAATAAACACTGTGAGAGCAAAGCCAAGAAATGATTAGGAATTGCCTTGGACCAGTTTCTGTCCAAGGTTTGTTCATTGAAACCCACTCTTCCCATATTAACAAACACACTTTTCAGAGCCAGTGTTGGACTGGCCCACCTAGATACCAGGAAAAATCCCGGTCAATGGGCCCTTTTGCAGACCTAGCCATTTGGCCATGTATTACTATCCCATGGCCATTCCCAATTTTTATATGAGAACAACAGAGAAATAGACGACAAGAAAGATGGAAGTATGTAAAAGTAAGAAGCTATGAGGAGAATAAACAAGGTGGGCGAAGAATATGCAAAACGGCAAAAATTTGCGGAACACATTGAAGCCAACAATCGACAATTACTGTATAGAGGCACACTATATGACCAAAACTATTCGGATAGTCCATCAAATATCTCATGTCTTCAGTAGGAACACTAACTGTCTCTGGAAGCAACACCAGCTCAAGAATTATTCATCAGAAGCATTATCATTATTATTATTATTACTACCAGAATTGCTGCATATGTCCTTTCTATCACGACTGGAGAATCCTTCTGTGTATGGACCATCTGATTTAGAGAGTGCAGTAGGAAAAACTTCTGGAGGGTTTACATCCTCTTTATTTAATCCCCTCTGCCTATTTATGAGACAAGACTGAATTCCCCCATTAGCTGTCAATTTCTGAAAGTTATTTGGACCATTGCTCGTCGCTGAAACTGTAACTTTTCTAAATGATTTTTCGCAGCATGCCGACAAGCGCAGATCATTTATTTTCATTGCTTCTGTAATGAGGGCTTAAAACCATTAGGGCTGTAGAACTGTGTTTACTTTCATAAGGGAAAAAATAAATAATGTGCACATATTGTACAAATATGTAGTTATTTATGAAGAAAGAGCCACTCCATAAACCACTTCATGCTGTAAAACATTCTAAACTGTGTATTTTCTCAATGATGCTATTTTATGAAACCCTTTCCCGCAAATAACCCTTAAGAGCGTTGATTAGAAAGCAGTGCTGGTTCTTTACTGATAGCACATTTCATCTGGCTATGTACACACGGCTGTGCCCAAGCTCACATAATCAGTAACATCAGTGCCGCCTTGAATGTGAATTTAGGGTTTGAATTTAAAGAAAAGGGACCAATGGCAATTATGTTCAACTTGCAAATAATATGGAAAATACAAAAGATATGTATTACTGTTGTGCTGATCTGGTAGAGAGAACGAACAATGAGTCCTGCCTAGGTCAGTGCTCCCAACCCGTGGCTCGTGAACATGTTGCTCACCAACCCCTTGGATGTTGCTCTCAGTGACCTCAAAGCAGGTGCTTATTTTTGAATTCCAGGCATGGAGGCAAGTTTTAGTTGTATACAACCCAGGTTTACTGACAAATAAAGCCTACTGTAGACTGCCAGTCCATATAGGTGGCTACCAAATAGGCAATCACTTAGCACCCCATGCTTGAGTTGCTCCTCAACTCTCTTTATATGTGAATGTGGCTCATGGGTAAAAAAAAGATTGAAACCCTTGGCCTAGGGCATTGCTAGTTATAAATCCAGTGCTGCCAATAATCAAAGGCCACGAGGCTTGCAAAAAATTGTAGATGCAGACTGGTCAACCCTTATGCATAACTGAATGTTGCTTGAGTAAAACTGGACCGATTTAAAGAAAGGTTGCTCATCACTATTGACCACATGTGAAGTCACACCTAAACATGACTCTGAATCTCCCAAACTCCACCCATTTCCCAGCAAGCCCCTCCCACACGCAGGACATATAAATATAAGTAATATGAATTTGGCAATATTATTATTATTTACATCAGTGATTACCAACTTGCGAACTACAATTTGTGGGTTAAAGAAGTACTTTACCTTGTAATGAATTCAGTACTATTTAGTTACTATGATGTAGACTGAGGCATTATAAGGCAACTGGTCTTCATGTTTTATTCTTTTATTATGGAATTTTAACAGCTACCGATGGAGCGCTGGCTAAACCAAATGATTCCACAAAATATGTCACTTTTGGTGGGAGTTTTGAGGATAATGTGGCTGAAATATCTTAATTTGCCCCTTTTCTTAAGTCTACCAAGAACCATTATATAGGGCTCACTTATAATGGGGTGATGGACTCAACTTGCAATAAACCCCCAGAAAGAAGCACCATGTGGATGTTGACTCTTTTTTTTTGGAATTTTTGTCAGACTGGAAGTTTTGAACCAGACGGCCCATGTAAAAATGTGACGTAGAACTGCACTAGCGCCAAGTAGAAGCAAATATAGTATATTATGCCAACAACATGATTAGCTTGGAGGCCTGGCATTTGTTATACAAACCCTTTTGTCTTGCTTATGAAGTGTCCTACACAATTATTTACACCCATGTACACAACTATTACCCATCAAGTTGTATCTCTTCAAAGAACTGTGATGCATGATTGTATTTGCTGTGCAATGCTTCTGTTGCTTTCACAAATAGCAACTATTATTTATTAATAGCCTATTATCTAAAGCTTTACAGGACCCACAATTTATAAGAGGCTGCCGTGCTTTTCAGGAATATATTATTGAGTTAGCAGCTTTACTCATCTGAACGCTAAAACAGAATTTTGGATGAAAAACAGTGGAAAAATGACAACCTACTGAAAATTAATTTTTTGCTCACTTATAAGTGTGGTGTTTCCGTGCTGTTTTTAATGCACATATTTATTAATAATTCATTAGGATATATATTGCGCTGACTGATGAAATCTGAGCACATAACCAGAGGGAAATGTAAATAAGCAGATATATAAAATAAATATCTGTCTGATGTTGTTGAGCGCAATCTCTGCACAGCTCTCTAGGGGGCGTTATCTGGAGAAGCTGTATAATACCTCCTGCTGATTATTCAAAACTGTTCATTTGTTTTTAGGTTAAAGGTGTTTTTATTTGGACACCCTACCACACACATACACAATTGCTAATTTGTATGCTTTGGAGGGTGTTTGCTGTGTCTTTTATAATGGCAAGTGTACAGATTCAACAACAGTTATTCCAGGATGGACACAGGTTATGTCGAACTCCTCAAACAAATCTAAACTCAGATTTTCAGGATTTTTTCAGAGGTTTCACCCGATTTTCACGATTTTTTTGGATTTTTCACCAAAACCTCAGAACGTCTCTAAGTCAGTCAGTCAGTCAGTCAGTCAGTCTCTCTCTCTCTCTCTCTCTCTCTCTCTCTCTCTCTCTCTCTCTCTCTCTCTCTCTCTCTCTCTCTAGTATATACTTTTTTCTCTGACTATGAAGACCATAAAGAGTGCCAGCTGTAGGCATGATTCAAGAATTCTTTTGCATGTGTAATTTTGTAGGTTTGAAATACCTAGCAAGCACAAAAGAGTCGGTTTTAGGGAAGATATGTATTCCCTTTAAATGAGCAATGTAACAAATACACAGATTTTCTGCAAAAGTGCATTGGGCATTTCAGCAATAAAAAAAGACTTTATAAAATATACTGCATGCTACTTACTGTCAAAAAAGGGACGTAGGTATTTGTTGTATCCTTTCATGAGCTTTTGAATTGTTGGAGGCAGAATTTCACCTTCCTTTTCTTCTGCATTAACAGCTGAACATGTCATTATCCTGGTGGAAATTAGGAAACAAATATTTATTTTCTGCAATCTCAATGGAAAAAGAATTAATCTGCCATGTGCTGGCTTTCTTAAAGGGAATGTAAACATAATTTTTCAACCCTCCTTTACCTGAATTTCTCTGGACTACATATTACAGATCATACTATAACCTTTTATAATACACAAAAGCCATGAATATCCTGTAAATTATATCCTTATAAACGTTGAGTAGTGATGTCATCAGTTATAAACGGTGAGTAGTGATGTCATTTCTGTCACATGACTCACTAAAATTTGTGTATTATAATAAATAAAGTACCCCCAGTTGTAAAATATGAGGATATTAGAAGTTACCTTGGAGTTCCATGACCTGTATAAAAACACTCGGCCTTCGGCCTCGTGTTTTTATATGGTCATGAAGCTCCTCGGTAACTAATAATATCCTTATATTTTACAAGAGGGGGTACTTTATTCACTATATATTTATAGTTCATTAAAGGGATACTGTCATGGGAAAAAAAATTTTTTTCAAAATGAATCAGTTAATAGTGCTGCTCCAGCAGAATTCTGCACTGAAATCCATTTCTCAAAAGAGCATGACATGGGGCAGCTGGGAAATTGACAAAATGTCTAGCCCCATGTCAGATTTCAAAATTGAATATAAAAAAATCTGTTTGCAATCTCTGTATATAAGAGCAAAATGACTAATTGCTGGTTGGTATTCAGCATTTTCATTGGTTAAGTATCTTGCTTCTGTAATAGAGCTGGGTGTGCAGTGGGAACGTTTTCTAGAGGGTTTAATATTAGTTGCCATGATATGTAATATTTCAAAGTGATACTGACACTAAAAAAAACTACTCTTCAAAATATTTATGTACAATTAGCCGCCTATTTATAAAGCCTCAATTTTTTTCTAGCAGAGGTTTTGACGGGGAAAACTTGAATTTTCAGAAAAAAAACCTCACATTTTTGAGAGATTTATTTATTTATTTTTTTGAGTTTAACAAAGGTTTCAATTCTTGAACACTCAAAGTTGTTATACTGTAGCATGTTCGTTTTACAGATTTATTATACCCCAAAGCTGCTAAAAATCCAAATCCAAAAATACTCCAGCTAAACCAATCGAGGTTGTGTAGAAGTCAATGGCAGAGGTTGACCTAACTCCCCATCCGTGAATTTAACTCCTTTATCAAAAAATCAGCTCAAAATCATTGGTGGGGGAAAATTTTCAAAATTGTGCTCAATCCGAATTGTTTGAATTCTTTGAGTTTGATTTTTTTCAAATTGTCGTAGGAAAACTCTGACTTTCAGATTATCATGGGAAAACCAGTGCAGATCACGATTAGTGATAGGTGAATCTGACTCATTTCCCTTCGCTGAAAATTTGCGAAACGACAAAAACTAGCTGAAATGCATTGATGTCAAATGACAGATGACAAATTGTTCTTGAAGCTTGACAATTTTTTTCACCCATTGGGGTCTATGGGCATCATTTTTGCGGCGAAACTTGGAGAACATTTTATAAATAAGCCCTTAAGTGTAAAATACATGAAAAACGCTAATACAAAACTACTCCAAGTAAAAGCAATTGAGGTCCCAGAGAAGTCAATAGGAGCTGCGCTGATCCAATTGGAACTTTATTTAGCCATTCAGACTTTTAGAGGTTTTCGGGGGGGGGGGATTTTGTAATTATCCTAAAAAATTTTTAGAGGTTCAGCACATTTATCCATTCGTAAATTTTATATTCGGATCTTTTGATAATTTTCATTGCATTCCTGATTTTAGGGAAATAGAGTTTAATCGTGGTTTCAGAAAGCTTTCATTCCACTAAAATTCGACCTTTAATAAATGAGCCCCCCATGTTTGCAACGTTTAACCTGCCAAATAATCATTTCAAAAGCCGTCTGCCAAAATTTCTGCCATCTTAACTATTAATCATTGTGTACATCTACAAATTGAAATTGCACTCCAACCAGATCAAAATGGGTCAATTTACATTATAATGCTGCTTTAGGCTGTGCAATACCATTTTATAATAGATTTGCAGATACCGGTGTCTTTAGATGACAATGTATTACCTGCAGATGATTAATAGGTACGCAGTGTTCTCTCTGTATGGAAAATACATGGCTGGATCTGGGAATAGAAGCTGCAATGGCAAAATTTCCTGAAATGACAAATGAGACTGTTTAGTATCATGACACCAATGCGCTAATATCTAGTTTAGACAATAAAATATATGTTTTTCAAAGAATAATTTACCAATCTATAAAAGGACAAGGCCGTGAGGCCTAGCAGTTTTGTACAGGTAATGGAATCTCAAAGAGACTTTTAACATCCTTGTACTTGACAACGAGGAATAGATTTTTTTTTTAAATTGCAAGTTTAAATAGGTCATGAGACACAAGTGACATTTTCATGGCCCTTGCGTATTATAATATATGACTATACACGAAAAGGGTCACTTTTATATCATTTTAAGGGGCAGATTTATCAAGGGACGAATTTCAAAGTAATGGGAGTTTTTTTGAACTCACATAACTTTGAAATTCGAATTAAAAAAGACCAACCCAAATGTATTAAAAAAAATGTTTTTTTCTGTGGGTGAATAGGCCGTACTTGTGCAAATAGTTTGAATGGAAGTAACATCGTATTTCATCGAATTCGAATCTAAGTTTGGACTGAGCTACTTAAAAAGTGGATAGAAACATATGGAGGCTATTTAAGGTAGCATTAAACCATAAATATGAATATAGCTAGAAACACCATATTATATATATACTGAACTTATTGAATCAACCTTAAAGGTTCAGCATTAGTGAAGGACGAAAAAACGGACGTCGGCGTCAAAAACGGGCGTCGGTGTCAAAAACGGGCGCCGGCGTAAAAAAAAACGGGCGCTGGCATCAAAAACGAGATGCCGGCGCCGTTTCACAAATTTTTCGCCTTTTCGCGAAATTTGCGAATTTTCCGGTGAAGCAAAATGGCGCAAATTCGCCCATCGCTATTCAGCATCTCTATACTAATAATGATCCAGGCACAGTAGATTTCACAGCAGTTCCCCATCTTGGATTATGTTACGAGTGTCAGTGGCACTGCACATGCTCAGTGGGCTTTGAGCAGTAGTTAAAATGCTAAGCTTAGGGGTCGTCACATATCATTAAGCAGAAAATGAGGTTTTCCTGATATATGAGCTGATGAGTCTGCTTCCTCTATAATTACTCCAGTGCATAGTGTACAATATTTCTGCTCTACTTTTTAAATTAAACTTTAGTTCTCCTTTAATATGTTCATGGCAGAGTGCAGTATGAAAAAACAGGCACATCGGCTATGTCTTTTGCAATTTGCACCCGGCCCTGTTCACAAAGGGGTCTATTTATTCTATTTTTTCACAAAAAAAAACAACCTAGAATTTGTCGAGATTTACTATGCCCTAAAGTAGCAAAAAATCCAAATCATAAAATACTCCAACTAAAACCTGTTGAATTCATGTAAAAGTCAATGGCAGAGGTCCCTAAGTATTTGATGATATTTTTTGCCTTCACAATTTTGGGGTGTTTTAGCTCAAATACTTGATAATTTGAGGTATTTTAAGTTTCTAAGCCTATCAACTTGAGGTATTTCAGCCTATAAAACTTAAGATATTCATAAAGCCTCAAATTTTTCGAGTTTTTTTTTTCGAGTTTAATCATTAGTAAATTAGCCAAATTTGTGGATGGGAGTTAGGTTGAGTTTGTTTCTTATAAGAGAAAAAAATAGTTTTAGTAAATAACCCCCAAAGACTTATCGCAGGCAGGGGCGCTCCACCAATGAGGCGAGTTGAGCAACTCGCCTCAGGCAGCAGAGCCAGGGAGGCGGCAAGAAGCCGCTCCTGTGCCTTTAAGAGACGAATTTCCGTTTTTAAACCGGAAATTCGGCTTTACTAGTGCGAGAGAGCGATATTGTGAAACAGCGCAGATCGCAGGTCTCTGTGCTACAGAACAGAACCTGTATTTGCCCCATGAATACAATGCTACCAGCATTGGACAGGGTTTTCGACAAAATATTTGTAAAAGGGATAAACATAAGTATCTATTAACCTGCTGTTCCCCTACATGTACTGTATGCTCAGCAGTATTTATCCGATGCATTGTGACTTCACTTACATGAAATGTAGTAGATATAAACCTTACATAACAGTGTTGCATGAAGGCACTGTATACTTGTCAATTAACTCTTATTTAAGCTTAATTACAGATGCAAGAGGATTCCCCATGGGAACTCTGCTTACCAATTCTACATCAGTCATCAACTATCAGAAGGGTGGAATAATGGTTTCTGGGTGTTTCCTGCTGGAAAAAAAATGTATTCAGAGCAGACATAAACCTTCCACGGCACTGGTGTTCTACCCATTCAATTTTGTTGGCCTATACTGTAGCTCACAACACTTACATGCAGAGGATGTGGATCCGTCAAGATAAAGTGTTCCAAGCAAGTAATTATAAAAGTAAAAAATATTTTTTTTTAGGACATAGAGAGCCTGATGTGTTTCATGCATAATGGGGCACTTACTATGAGTAAGCACAGAGCACAAAACGCGTCAGGCTCTCTATGTCCCAATAAAAAAAGTAAAAGAATTACTTCTTTGGAACACTTGTTCTTGTTTTATCCACATCCATTGCATGTAACTGTAGCTTGCCCTTCAACTGGGGCTACTTATATTGGACCCCAAGTTTTTTTTACTAATAAATCACAATCTGTTTTTTTTTAAAAACCCTTTTTGGAAAATTTGAACACCTTTACAAGCTCACAACTCACAACAGTCTATAGTATATTAGTAATATGTTTATATTATTATGGGTTCAGCAACCGCTGAGATACTGTAGGTTCTTACAGCAAAATAAACTATTTTTTTTGCTTTGGAGAGCTCAGGACCTAAAAGAATTAGGTTTAGGGAAATTCTATATGCCTTTTAATAACCACCGAGTAAAAGCACTAAGAAGGGAAAATGTGAGCCTACTGGAATAAAACACTGAATATAGTTCTTGCTCATATCAAGTTGAAAAAAAAAATAACAATGCGCCTTCCTTTGGAATAATTATCGTATTTCCAAATAAGAGCATTCTGCCTCGGGCATTACTCCATGCCTGGTTGAGCTGGCATTTAACCAACATACAGTATCATTTGGATCTAAATAAGCAAAACTGTTCAAATGTACTTAATTTCACACTTGACTGGCTTTGGAGGCTGATTTGAAATAACTTTATGCTCTCAATAAGGAAGGAATCAGATTTTTATAACATAAATGGTTTGTGAACTTAAAACAGTCAGTTAACCAGAACATAAACCTTCCATAACGACATTGCTCCACCCAGTTGCTGTTGAGCTCACAGCATTCCCCAACATATTATCCATGCATGATGGGAGATGTCGTCCAGCAAGCCAGATGGATTTTTAAAGCAACACTGTACAATAAGACTTTCTCCAAGGCCTTCAGAGCCATAAGTCCAATTAAGGCTCCAATTAAAAACCTTCCAACTCTATTTACACTTTCCAATCCTGTTTTCACAATAAATGATTGAAAACTTTTTCCTAGTTCTGAACACATACATGTAGTGATGGGCGAATAAAATTCACCAGGCACAAATTTTTTGGCGAATTTCCGCATTAAATTGACAAAACTGCAGCGAAAGTTCACCAGCAAAAAATCCGCCGATGCAAAAAATTTTTGGCACGTGTCAGAATAGTCGTGCACATAAAAATTGTTGTGCGTCAAAATTATTGGAACGCCCATTAACCTTAATGCATTGGGACAGAATAGTCATGCGTATAAATTGACGCGCATCAAAATAATTTTGACTCCCGTTGACTGTGCGTTTCGCCAATCACTACATACGTGTCACCATATCTGCCTTTTCATATTTTTATTTTCTCCATGGATTTGCCTTATAGCTATACTAAGAGCTCAAAGCCCAGCTATTATCTTATTGGCTCGTATTCCTCCAGGCTAAATCAGCAATTTATCTGGTAGGCCTGCTTGACCGATACCTTTCCAACAATTGCCAGACAACAAACAGGCAGGTTTGAAAATCCCTTCAGACCAGAGTGCATCAGCACATTGATGTGGTTCTTGTCCAGGGGGGTCTCTGGAAGTCCCAATGAATGACCCAATTATTAGCCCTAGAGAAACAAGTGAATCTGGCTGTGTATGGTCAACTTAAGACAACTTAACCCAAAAGTGCCTGAAAAAACAATGACTGTGTTTAGCTTTAAAACTGTGTTGTTTATGTAACATCAGATTCCACTGTCCTGTGGTAAACAAACTCATACATTAACTTAATTTTCAGCTCATTTGTGCACACAATGAGTGAAATGTTTCTGCTCCACCTAGAAACAGCTGAAAGAATATTAGTACAAGTATGATTGAGACCTATTATCCGGAAGCCTGATATCCAGAAAGAGCCAAATTACGCAAAGGCCATCTCCATAGGCTCCATTTTATCCATATGATGCAATTTTTTTTTCAACTATTTCCTTTTTCTCTGTAATAATAAACTTGACTTGATCCCAACTAAGGTATAATTAATCCTTCTAGGAAGCAAAACCAGCCTATTGGGTTTATTTAATGTTTCAATGATTTTCTAGTGGACTTAAGATATAAAGATCCAAATTACAGACCCAAGGTCCCGAGAATTTTGGACAGCAAGTCCCATACCTTTACACTGAACCCAGAAACAAGGGCAAGAACACTAATGGGTGCAAAAGTATTCCCTTTAGTGTTCATTCAAAGTTGCATTAAGGATGTGACTGCACTCTGCACCTCAACCTACCCATTAAGCCTCTTCATACAAAGTTGTCAGCTTATCTGCCCATGTATGGGCATACCCCAACTTCCTCCCTGACAGATATCTGTCCAAAAATTTGGCAGATATCTATCATGCAGGCTTAAAAGGACCATCTCATAATGCTAGCATTGGCGTTTGTTATTGTTTTAGGGCAGAGACACAATGCGATTTGGGGAGATTAGTCAACCGGCGACAAATCTCCTCTTCTTCAGGGCAACTTATCTCCCCGAACTGCCTTCCCGCTGGTTAGAATAAAAATCGCAGACAGGATGGCATTCGGAGCTAGTGATGGGCGAATTTGCGCCGTTTCACGGGAAAATTCACGAATTTCCCGTGAAATGAGCAAAACTGAGAAAAATTCGTGAAACTGCGCCGGCATCTCATTTTTGACGCCGGCGCCAGTTTTTTTGATGCCGGTTTTTTGATGCCTGCAAATTTTTTCTGGCAAATTTTCGCAGGCGTTTCGCAAATTCGCGCCTGACAAATAAATTCGCCCATCACTAGTACGCTTGGTTTTCCAAAGTCGTCCGAAGTTGCCTAGGAAGCTAGAGGAAACTAGGAAACTTCAGGTGACTTTGGAAAACCAAGCAATCCGAGTGCCATCCACCCGGCGATTTTCATTCTAGCCAGCAGGAAGGCAAGGGAGGCAGTTCGGGGAGATTAGTCGACCCCGAAGAAGAGGAGATTTGTCGCCGGGCAACTAATCTCCTCGGATTGCAGCGTGTGTTTCTGCCCTTATTGTTGGTCCAAGGGCCAGTCCATTATGACCAACACAATGGTGGCTATATCAGCAAAGATCCTCTCGTTTAGTGACCTAGTCAAATAAGTGGATAACCAAGTGTACTGTATGGTCACCTTTAAGGTGAGATCACACAAGGTGTTTTATGCATTTTTAAAAATGTGTGGTTGAGCATAAATACGCCAATGAAAGCATACGTGCATGATAATATGGATTTTTCAGCCTGTTCTTTTCCCGACATACATTTCTATTTTTTCTCGTTCCGCCCCAATGTTCTGTTTGGAAGAATTTTTAGTGAACTTTTGTGAAAAAAAAGCAATTTACATGCAAAATGTAGCCGGACTGACCGGCAATACGCAACATACTTACGTCACCAGAATACAACACCGCAACTATGTATATATGCGCACTCCATCTCACGAGAGTTTGCCAGCCATATTGAAAATACACAGTGTATTTCAGCGTTGCGTATTTCCAAACCTACGGATTTCATAGACTTCAATGCTGAAAAACTTAAATACATGACTAGCGCCCCGTGCGTATTCCATTATTTTCAGTAAGGCTTCGTTTTGTGCGTGTATACGATTGAATATGCCGTTTTAAATGTAAAAACGTCCTGTGTGACCTCACCCTTATTAGCAGGAATTCTCCTGTCAATGAGAGAACAGCTTCATACAGTGTTCATCAAAGACTTATCTCAGACACATGCATCTTCTTAAATTTGTAATGCTGAGCAACAGAAGATTGATGTTCAACATCTGTTTTTAGAGGTAATTTACTTATGCAAAATTAATGCAATGGAGAGTACATAATAACACATGATCTTTTCACAATTAGTATTTTACTTGTTCTGTTTACCTCTACCTTAACTACTAACACTAGCTATCAAAGCAAACTCCATGATGGTACCCACCAACGACCATATAAAAATAGAGGAAAAGTATGAAAAATTTGCAAAAACCTTTGTCATAAGTGGTATCTAGTATCCTAGGATCTATTATCTAGAATACTTGGGACCTGGGGTTTTCTGAATAAAGGATATATCCATAATTTGGATCACTATACCTTGTTTACTAAAAATAATGTAAACCCAACAGGATTGTTTTGCCACCAATATGGATTGATGCAGCTTAGTTACTATTAGGGATGCACCGAATCCACTTTTTTGGATTCAGCCAAACTCCCGAATCCTTCACGAAGGATTCGGCCGAATACTGAACCGAATCCGAACCCTAATTTGCATATGCAATTAGGGGTGGGAAGGGGAAAACATTTTTTACTTCCTTGTTTTCTGACAAAAAGTCATGCAATTTCCCTCCCAGCCCCTAATTTGCATATGCAAATTAGGATTCAGATTCGGTTCGGACGGACAGAAGGATTCGGCCGAATTCGAATCCTGCTGAAAAAGGCCGAATCCTGGCCGAATCCCGAACCGAATCCTAGGTGCATCCCTAGTTACTCAATTACAAGCAACTCTTTTAATATTACAGAGAACTTGGAAATATCTTTAAAAAAATTAGAATTACATGCTTAAAATGGGCTCTAGGGAGACGGTCTTCCCATAATACAGAGTTAACTGGATAACATATTTATGGATAAAGTATCCCATACCTGTACCAATATCTTTGATACTATATACCATTATTTATTATTATATAATACAGTAGAACCCCCATTTTACGTTTTGCAGGGGACCAGAAAAAAATGGTGTAAAATCCAGGGAAATGTAAAATCAGGGAAATGTATTATGAATAATATATAGGTGGGATCACAAGACAACAATGTAAAATGAGGGGAAACTTAAAATCAGGGGATGTAAAATGGAGGTTCCACTGTAAATATAATATATGCCTGAACTATACTATATTAGAAATCAGTTTTAAAAGGAACACTCCCAAAACAGGGCGACAAAGCATACGTTTGCAATAATATGTGACTCTGTCCCCCAAAACATACCGAACATTCAAATCAGTGTAAGAAAGTATTACTTTTTTAATGTCTGCCTTTTTTTGTACAGCACAGTGTACATATATGTGCCTAGAATGTATGTAGTAGCATTTTTATGCAAAACATAGCACAAAAAATGTAATTATGGGAATTTCCTTTCCTGCCACGAATTAGACAAACTTTCTTTGTACATTGATTCGGTGCTGATCAGTTTCAAACCATCTCTGTCTTGTTGAATGTATTTACTTGGCAGTGTATCAGAAGTGCTGAAACCTACCCTTTCCCTTGAGCATCCTTAAATGACCCATTCCCTTTTACTAAATAAACACGTTATATATATGTGTGGTGTTTGAAATTCAAGTATCGCAAAGATTATTCTATCAAATACAACAGAAAAATGGTCACTTACCTACAAAGGACGGAGCTTGTACATACTGTACCTATGAAGGCTATGAACGCGTAATCCTTAATGTAAAATCTGCTCGTGGAGAGGAGTGATGGTTTGGAGAGTTTGCAGTCGCTTTCACTATGTTTCTGCTTTGTTAGATCAGTATTGCAGCCAGTGGCTGGGGTTTTACAGCTGCAGGAGATAAAGGAGGGGAGGCTGATGGCATGAGAGATGATATTGTAAGAGATGGGACTGCATATTGTAGGAGGGTGGGAAGTAATAAGATGGTGTGTACCAGAGGTGACTAAACTGCCGCCCTTATATCCCTTATAGAATGGATATCACTCTATACTTGCAGGAGCAAGTGTTAACTGAAAGTTTGTTGCCCTGCACTGTAATCATTCAAGCTCTCTTATGTTATGAGGAAGATCCAACTGATCATTTGCACAGAGCAAGAGATGCAATAGCACTGAACCAGCGATGGGATGACATTCCCATTCCCACTAAAGTGTAATTTGCACTAAAACAAAGGCAAATGCACAGAACCTTGCAATGAAACAGCTGGCAGGACATACAGTTTGCATACTGTACCTCCCGACAGTTGAAATATGGAAAGAGGGACAAAAACATCTATCCGGCATAACGCGGTGAAAATTGTTTTTGACCATTCTCATTTTAGCGTCACACCTCCCTAGATACCATGTCCATTTTACAAAATTGGCCAGGTTAAGAAAAGTTTGAACAGATTTCTGGGAGTTTTAGGGCCATTTTTTTATATGTTATTACAGTTTTGCTGTAATGAAGGTGAAATTCCCCTTTAAGCTGAAATCTCAGTTCTCCCAAGAGACTTGTTTAGCTTAAATATTTAAATTTGTATCTATGTGCAGGTGTTGAGTATTCGGGGTTCTCTGCCAAAAGCCTTTTATTTAAATTAAGTTTTAGAAACTTTGTACTTTTTTCTAGCGTCAGTGCAGGCGATCAAAGAGAGACTGTGGGCTGAGCTGTCAAAATCGGGACTGTCCCACAGAAAACAGGACAGTTGGGAGTTATAAGATTGGAATGTGGACCTAGTCTCCAGTGTATACCTTCTTTGGTACCTGACTCAGTCACAGTCTGAGTCAGGTACCAAAGAAGGTATACACTGGAGAATAGTATAGTATAGAGAATAGTAATACTAAATCATCTTGTCTTCTAGAAGATCATCTTTCTCCTGTTGGTAATTCTCTATAGTCTATACATCATATACCATGGAAAACTGATACTCAAAACAATATTCCTATTCAGACATATGGATGACAAAAGGCACTTTCACCCTAATGAAATGCACTCAAAAAACTCATCTCCATTTCTAATTGCTCAAAGTATTCTGGAATTAAGTCATAATGTACCACCTAGTGCTTAGGAAATGAATACTTACTATCAGAAGAAACTCTAACAGCTGCTTTCTATATTTTTATTTCCTTCATAATCTTAATTAAAATATTCAAGGTTTATGCCATATGCCCCAGACTTAATTCCAATTACAAACTATTCATTAAGGGGCAGATTTATTAAAGTTTGAGTTGTGTTTTCCACTTAAAATTCGAGTTTTTGAGATGGTTTTTTTTGGTCAAAAATCAATTTTACGGGTTAAAAAAAACTTGAATTTTTTGAGATTTATTATACCCCAACCCTGGAAATACTGTAGCTTGAATCCGAAAATACACCAGCTAAAACCTGTCCAGGTTATGTAGGAGTCAATGGCAGAGGTCCCTTGTACCATTTGAACATGTTAATAATAGCCTTCATGATGTTTGAGGGTTTTTTCGTAGGGTTTTACCCAAAAACTCGATCAATTTAAGCAATTCAAAATTCTCAGACCGAAAAACTCGATTAAATTGAGTTTTTTGGTTGTGAATCCTGAACTCGCTGATTCAAGTTTTTTCCTTAAATTAGAACCCAGTTCATCCGAGTTCATTTGAGGTATAAAAAAACTCTACAATTCGACCTTTGATAATTAACCCCCTAAGAACAAACGTTTGTTGCAGTTTCTGTGCATGATCCTAAATTGCTCAAGTATTACCGTAAATTTCTTGATTCAATAGATGCGCTAGACCTTCTGTAATTATATTAGTACATCAAACCCCATATTTAAGGCCTATTTACTAACAGAGATACTACAGAGTAGCACACTGCATTCAAATTATTTACACAAAATGTTTTCTGAACTGTGTTTCAACCTTTCACCAAACCAGAAGCATTTGATCTTGATTGTTATTTCAATAGCTAAAAATATTATCATGACGTTATGTTGCCCCTTGTGTGCATCATTCCTTTATCCCTGAGGTTATTCTACTGTCCCTGATTATGGACCTGACTGGTCTGAAATAGGGATGCACCTAATCCACTATTTTGGATTCAGCCAAACCCAGGAATCCTTCGTAAAAGATTTGGCTGAATACCAAACCCAATCCAAACCTTAATTGGCATATGCAAATCAGCGAGGGGGTGGCTAAATACATTTTTAATTCTTTATTTTGAGATGAAAAATCACATGATTTTTTTAATTCGAATTTGGTTCGTCAGGCATAAATAAATATTCAGCCGAATCTGAATCCTGCCGAAAAAGGCCAAATACCAAACTGAATCCTGGACTCGGTGCATCCCTAGTTTGAAATGTATTAGGTGTTTTTTTACTTCTTTCAATAAAAGCTATGCATTATGGAAAAACAATATGAGGCGTTATGTAGTACATTATCCTCTCTTTGCCACTAATTTATCATTCCAAATGGCACAGAGCAGAAGAGGTATCCAGTAAAATCTGAAACTATATTGTGAATTTCTGCACCCACAGTTTTTGACCACCGTTTTTGGATATGTTTGGATATGTTACATGAAAATTATGATATTCTAAAAACTTGAGCAAACAGTGTAAATGTTTTTCCCTCATTTCCCCAGAACTGAAAACATTTTAATTATCTGGTTTATTTATCAAAGACTTACTTCTACTACTTCTATTCATTTATTCTTGGGAGAACAATTTACTAAATCTTAAAATTGAGGGGGAAAACACAATTGCATGGGGGAGGAATATTTATCAGAAATAGATTTTTTTTTGGGGGGGTTATTTTCTACTGGAAAATCATGAATGTGTGTATATATATTAAAAAACTTGAATCAAATTTCAAATTGATCACAAATTAGAAAATGGCTTGAATTTTGCTAATACAAATCCCACTGACTTCTACATGAACTTGCCAGTTTTTAGATGTGAATTTTTATATCTGAATTTCCAATTTTTTTGTAGTTATAAAATCTCGGAAACTCGAATTTGAAATGTTTGCCACAAATCAATTTTGAATGTTGATAAATGACCCCTAAAGTGTTCTTCAGACTAAAACAATTTAAAAATAATGCAATTCTGTGTTTTTATTCTTTTCTCCAGATTTATTAGTTGACCAGTGTAAAAATTTGCAAAAGGTTTTTTTTTTTTTCAAATGGGATATTGATTGATCACATTCCATATCTTCAGGAAAGTCTTGCAATTTTGTTTAGATATTTCTGCTCAAGAATTAATTCTAAGAAAGATGGATAAAAACAGTGGTACATCGATGACACCTTAAACATTTTTCAACTGGTGATAAAATGAAAGGACTTTTTTGACCCAGACCTTTTATAAATCCTCCTAAAACTGATATTTTACATACCTTAATGTATAGGTTAAACATAATTCTAGAAACAAGAGAACGTTGACGTCAATGAGGAGGACCTCCAGTGGTAGAAACATGATCCATACTGTATTGTACAACTCATCATTAAAATGTGAAGAAAACATTTTCTGAATTTAGTGAACAATAAAACTTTATCATTAAGCACATACAGTATTCTGTAATTTCGCTAATTAGCTTTCAAATCCAAATATATAACAAAGGGTAACCTTCCTATGATTAGTTCCCTGCTGAGATTAACTAATGAATCAGTATTATTGTCACTAATCTGTGCTCAAACATTAGAATAAATTATACACTCAGGTTCAACTGAGGTCTAAACTGCTACAAAGGGAAAATATGGATGGCAATTTCAAACAGTGAGACAGATTGCGTAGATTTATGGGCCTCTTTAGATTTTGCAAAATCTTTGTTCATTACTTGAGAAAATGTACTAATTAATAAAGTACAAGGATTATAAATCAACATCACTGTAACAGCTTACTTTTGAATTAAAAAACTAATGAATGTAGGCATATCGTTGAAGCACAGATCTCATACCTCACCTATATGTTATTTAAATTAGAGGCCAGACACACTGAAGTCTATTTCTCACATATAAAGGTGACCTAAGCTCTAATACTATTCATCATTTAGAGGGTTATTTATCAAAGAGTTTTTAATCTCAAATGAACTCACAACTCAAATGGTTTCTTATACAAGAAAAGATTGATGAAAAAAATTGGAATCAGCGAGTTAAGGGTTAACAACCTGAAATCTCGAATTAATTAATTATTTTTTGGCGAAAAAACGTAAATCGCTCGAATTGATCTATTTTTTGGGCAAAACCCTGAAAAAAAACTTGATACCCTTTTGTGGGTGGTGGGCGGCTCCAGGTTGTGCTCTTCATTCTGCTCTCCACCCACCACCTTAAGCTCCCCATAGACGCGGCGATTCTTCTTGACGAACGACCAATTTTAGCGAAGTCCGGCCAATCCTTCGAAATTACCGTGCGGTTTGTGGGATTTGAACATCTTATGGTTTTTCGGCCGACATCTGTCAGGAAATTGATCAGCCAGGTTAAAAAATCTTTGTCGGTCCCAGTGCAATCTATCTATGTTTGCAGTGCCAAGCAGGCAGCTCCCCTTTGTTTTCCTGGCAAATTGGTCTTTTTAGTTGATGGTCAATTTGTACGATCGTACGATCGTTTTGAGAAAATCGTGGTCTCACGATGAGGATCGGATCTTTTAAAAATCTCAACATCTATGGCCAGCTTAACACTGATGGCTGCCGACTTCCGGCTTCCACTTCTATAGCTGCGCACCTGCTCGACCCGCCTCTTTTGTGACATCATCGGCGCGGGTGGTCAGCACCAGTCTATAAAAGTGGAAGTAGGGCTTGGGTGTGTAGGGAGGGCAGATTAGGGTCGGGGGCGGGTCGGGTTTTACCCAACCCGCACATCACTATGCTGAATTACAGAAATGCTGTCTCCCATAGACTCCATTTTATCCAAATAATCCAAATTTTTAATAATTGTTTCCTTTTTGTCTGTAATAATAAAACAGTACCTTGTACATGATCCAAACTAAGATATAATTAATCCTCGGAAACAAAACCAGCCTTTTGGGTTTATTTAGGGGAAAATTTACTTATGGTTGAATATCGAGGTTTAATTATTCCTCGATATTCGACTGCCGAATTTAAATCCTTCGACTTCGAATATCGAAGTCGAAGGATTTAGCGCTATTCCTACGATCGAACGTTCAAAGGAATATTCGTTCGATCGACCGATTAAATCCTTCGAATCAAACGATTCAAAGGATTTTTAATCCATCGATCAAAGGATTTTCCTTCGATCAGAAAATTGTTAGGAAGCCTACTGGGACCTTCCCCATAGGCTAACATTGGCCTCGGTAGGTTTTAGGTGGCGAACTAGGTCGAAGTATTTTTTAAAGAGACAGTACTTTGACTATCGAATAGTCGAACGATTTTTAGTTCGAATTGTTCTAATCGAAGTCGAAGGTCGAAGTAGCCAAAAAAAACATTCGAAATTCAAAGTTTTTTTCCTTTATTCCTTCAATCGAGCTAAGTAAATGGGCCCCTTAATGTTTAAATTATTTTCTAGTCGATTTAGGCATAAAGATCCAAATTACGGAAAAATCCATTATCCGGAAAACCCCAGGTCCTGAGCATTCTGGATAATAGATAGTAGAAGATGCAGTTTATTTTTCATACTGGGAAAAAAACGTGTTTCAGATTCCAACTGCTCCCTATAAAATGTAGAACAAATGTACTAACGCTAATGCATGTGGCTGAAAATGTTTTGAGCGCTTGAAGGGAAATGCTTTGAAATGCTGCTTTATTGTTTGAGATTAATAAGATTTTAAGATGGGGAAATCTCTTTAGAGTGTGCTTATCAGGTTCGCTAAATATCCATGGTTACATGTTAAGATACGTTCCAGCCTTTGAAAAATGTCTTTAATTATCTTGAATGTGATTATTTTACATTTTTCCAGCAGAGAAAAAAAACTAAATTCTCCATAATTGTTTTCATGTTTTTTTTTTTTTTTTTCTCTGGTGATTCCTTTTCATTTTTATTAATCTCGTAAACTGTTGTTGTACAATGTGTAACTCTTACTTTGAAATTTAAACGATAAATGAGTACGGTGTTGAAGCAATGATTTTTCTAAAGATCATATAACAACATGAATTGCATTTGTCAACCAGCAGGGCCTTAGGGCAACTGAACCTATATGACACAATTGTGCCGCTCTCCCACCAGCGTCCCTGTATTAGAGTTGCCACCTCCAGATTTGAAAAATGAGAAAAGCACAATTATGTAACCAAAACAGATGTTCAGTCCTCCGTCTTCCCACAAGAACAATGAAGATTTAAATAAATTTTTGTTTATTGATGTGATAGTACAAGTATGGGATCCGTTATGAGTAAACTCGTGCAACAAATTACTGGAAGGCAGCCGTAGGCTCCATTTAAAGGAGAAGGAAAGCTACCAAGGAAGTTTATGCCAATATTCTGTAGAATGATTTATATGGGTCCCTACAGACACTTAAAGCCAAGTTCCATATTAAAGTATAAAACATTTTTTTTAATTTAAACCAATTGGAGTTAGACTTCTTATATCTTCTCATTGCTGCTGTGATACATTTCTAATTTGTTTCTTCTTTGGCTTATCTCCATTTTCTTTATCTTCTCCTTCTTCAGAAAGTGGTCTTTTAAGACACTTCTCTTTAATTTCCCCTTTGGGACTTTTTGGCTTCTTCTCTCTCTTTTTTAAATGGTTTCTTAGATCTACAATAATAAAAGACTTGAAACGTCATCTTATTCCGAACTTCAAAATGTCATAGCACTACAATTTGTATATGATTTGTTGGTAACATATATAGCAGCTGTGGCAACAGGCCGAATATGTTTAGATGCATTTTATACTGTAGATGGCAATACATAGTTTGTTAATCAGTCAGAATTACTTTGAAAACTTACCTTATGTATGACAGCTCTGTCTGGTTTAAATCTCTTATTGTCATCTGGCTGGTTGTCCAAAATATCTGATAGTGGCCTTTTACAGCCTTTTCTTGTAATTTCTACTTTTGGAATCTTCTTGTGAGAAATTGGACCTTCTGTGGGTGCAACATATGTTTCCTTGGCTTCCAAAATATCAGGCAGTGGCATTTCAAGGTTTCTCTCTCTACTTTCCTCTTTTGGAATCTTCTTTTGGGGAACTTGACTTTCTTCGGGTACAGATGTTTCTCCGGTGTCCAAAAGACAGTGGTCTTTTAAGGCCTTTTTGTCCGCTTCCCTCTTTTGAAAAGATCGTCATAATATTCTTCATCTTGACATCTATTTTCTTCAGAATGTTCTATTACAGAAAGAATGTATTAGTTACATGTATACAAAATTAGTAGTTAAGATTAAAAAAAAGGGAAATGTCTATAAAGTCCATCATTTATATATATAATAATATCCATAACTGCCTGAATGTTGCTCAAACATTACAAGTACTTGTACCTACAATATATGATTTATTTGAATTAATCACCTGATAACATTTTTAATAAAACCATAAATCCTTCAGGATTACCTTTAACATGGAAGTTATTACAAAGCCACATTGCTTGCTAGTGATTGGCTGTTCAGAATCAGCTGTAGATGAAAAGTCACGTGGCTTGCTAGTGATTGGCTGTTCAGAATCAGCTGTAGACGTTTTTAAAGAAGACGATACTGTGCATGTCTGGTCATCTGGGGTTCTTTAAAACAAGAAAGAATGATAAAATCAATGGTTCAGTCTATATTTTGCCAAATTCACAACTTTCTTTATTTAACAAATGTTAATGTCACCCAATGGGAAGATGCAGTATTGCTTTGAAAACACAAACAACTTGCCAAGATGAGGGTTGACACAACAGTTGCCTTTTTTAGAGAAAACACAGGGTAAAGAGCACATACCTGATATAGAACAGCAGGTAGGCCTCCTGCTTCAACACTATCTTGATGTCTACAGATGTCACAGAATTGTCGTTCATTTTGTACCAGTTTCCATTGGATCCCTGCAACAGATCAAGGCAAATTATTTAGACCGGACACAAAAAATACAGTTGTCAATTACAGAAAGGTTGGTTTTTAGCAATATTTACACATGGCATAAATATCGGTTAGTGGGTAGCTATATTCTATTCTACCCAGTTATTTGGAGACTAATCTGATGAGATGGAGCTATACGCTAGGTTTTTCTAATACAGTGCAAATACAAATCAGATATCTTAGAATAATTCTAACAGGGATCATGTGTAAAAATATTTTTATGCAAAATACATCCCTTAATTGTTGCCCAGACAAGATCAGTATGAATCTGGTTTCTTACCTTCACATAGCAGAAATAATGTCCACTATTGCAGGTTGTTCCAGCGTGGACAAGAACGGCAAACAAATTGTAAAGAATTGGTGTTCCATTTGGCTCTGAGGTGTAACAACGGAGATCAAGACATTCGGATTCGGATACGCTACACTCTGTGCATAATGAATTGGGAATAAAAGAGAATTATTCATATGTTGCTTAACTGTTGATGAAATCAGTCTACATACCAGTTATTAAAATCGAGCTCATGCCCATATGAACTAAATCCAACCTATATAAGCAAAACATATTAAAGGGCTCAAATGTTCTCCTTCTAAACTATATTCAGTGAAGATAAAAATAAAACATACTGAAAATGACAAAGAATTTGAATTGAAAACCACAATTACTACAATGGAGAATTCGCTCACATAACCCCTTTCTATTACCCGCATGGATTTGGGGGTAAAAACAGTCATATAATGAACCTGACAGATTTCTCTGTACCATGGGGTTGTATGCTTATTATGGGGAACATGACTGTAACCCTCTTTTCTCTTTCCTAGGAGCATTATTCTTTTATGATAGAACAAGGGTTTCAATGAGGCACTGTGCCCCAACATATATGTTATTTTTGAAATCGCTTATGTTCTGATGGGTGGAAACAAATAGTACAGGTATGGGGTCCATTATCTGGAAACCCATTATCCAGAAAGCTCTGAATTACAGGAAGGCCATCTCCCATAGACTCGATTGTATCCATATAATGCAAATTTTTAAAAATGATTTCCTTTTTCTCTGTAATAATAAAACAGTACCTTGTACTTGATCCCAACTAAGATATAATTAATCCTTATTGGAAGCAAACCAGCCTATTGAGTTATTGAGTTTACATGATTTTCTAGTAGACTTAAGGAATGAAGAAAAAATGATCCAAATTACGGAAAAATCAGTTATCTGGAAAAACCCAGGTCCCGAGCATGGGCGTCTTCTTGTTTTCCCTGTATGAAGTGACTAGCAATATCTAATAAGACATGAAAAAGAGTCAGATTTGGTGTTTTGTAATAGATATGTTTGTATTTGATAATATATATTTATTTAATAAAATATATTTTATAGTAATAACGTGTTTTAGATGGACCCCTTTTTATAGCATTCTTTATGAATAAAATGTTTGTTGCCAAGGGGCCGATTTATTGTCCCCAGTTAAAACCTGTCAAAGTCATGTAAAAGCGAAGGTTTTAAAGGTTTTCGGGTATTTTTGACGCTGTCCTTTGTGCCTTTGTGCACAAAAAAGTAGTCATCTTTGAGACTTTTCCCATTCGTGCTTTTTCTGTTCGGATTTTTTTAATAAATTTCATGGATTTCTTGGTTTTAGAGAAAGCGAGTTTAGTTGTGGTTTAAAAAACCGAAACTTAATTTCAGCCTTCAATAAATAGGGCTCCACGTGTATGTGGTTTGTTCCTATGGGGCAAATTGATAAAAATGTGAGCTTAGAGCTTAATAAATAAAAACTAACCTACATTGTAGTCATTCCTATGGGATTTTTAGCATTGTATTTATCAATGGGTGAAAGTTAGAACTCACCATTTGGTAAATATGGTTCTAAAAACAGGAATTAATAGAAATTGGGCGAGTTTTTATTTTTTTAGCTCTAAACTCATATATTGATAAATCTGCTCCTAAACCTATTGACACGGATGTATACTCACTGTGCAGTTTGCAGTAGATATCGTCTGGCACAACAAATCCTTCTTCAGGTTTATCCATAACCTTAGTGATATGGTTCTGCATTAAACACATCATTCAGAGGAAGGCAAAAAAGAATTAAATAAACATTTGCCTCAGAGGGGGGGAAGAGATTCTCTCCTGACTCCAGGAATACTAATAATGCTAATGTATCTCCTGCTCCTGACAATGACCCAATACCTGCCCAGTCACTATCTGGTATTTTGCTAAGGCATTTATCTGCTGTTTGTGTCTTCTAATCACTACACATCACCTCATGAACATACATTATCTTTTACTACAGTATAAATATATATAAGTGCCTTCTCTCAGAGTTGTAATCTAACACACACACTCATAACAGCCTTGTTCTGTGTTTATGTGTCCCACTGTCACCGTGTAACACCAGGGGGCATATTTATCAAAGGTCGAAGTTAAAAAAACTTCGAACTTCGAGTTCAAAAAGACCAACCGAATGGAGGTTGAAGTTTATTTGGTGTCGAAGTGGGTCGAATTCGGCCTACTTAGATCATACTTCAATCGTACTTCGATTAGAAGTTTTTTTTAACTTTGACCTTCAAACCTCCCAAACTCCCCCATTTGCCTCGATACAGGTTCTAGTAGGTCCCCCATAGGCTAAAACAGCACTTCGGCAGCTTTTAGGTAGTGAATGGTCGAAGTCGAAGTTTTAAAGAGACAGTACTTCAAAAAAATTCGACCTTCGAATTTTCAAGTTTTTTCAAATTTGAATCGAAGTTGGACTATTCCCTACACAAAAAATAGCTTGAAATTCAAAGTTTTTCAATTCGAAACTTTACCTCGACCTTTGATAAATCTGCCCGCAGGTGTAGACTTGTGTGTATTTGAACTTTAGCACCAATATCAGTCACCCGAGCAGTGTAATATAAACATTAGAGCTGTCATGTGACATGTGCAAAGCCCTGGCTTGTTGTGACATATGGGGTGGAACACAGGGACCCGGAAGGGGCGGAACATGGGGCGGGACATATAGCCGCATAGACTTTTCTGGAAGGCTCTGTTTGGAATCAGTCAAGCGGAGTGCTGGTAGGGTGGCACGGGAATAAGTAAACGCGACAATGGCCAGTGTAACGGCTCTGCTTCCCTTTCTCTGCAGGGTGATTGTGGCTTCTGTATAACTGCACTATGTCAGGCTTCCGAAAGGGCCGGATCAGAGAATTGTTTGGCAAAAGGTAAGGAGCCGTCTCACACTAGCGCAGAACCCGGCTCAGCTGCACACAGCGCATTCTTGGCACATAACTTTGATCGCTATGGTGGCGTCTCTTTAGCAGTGTCGGACTGGGATGCCAGGGGCGCAGCAGAAAACCTTAGACCATGGGCCCCATTTCCAAACTATTATTTTTCCTCTCCTCACTCAGCGTCTTTATTCTCCTAGTCTACTTTCTTTGCTGAGCCATTTGGAGATGTTAATAGCGTTTCTGACATTTACGTTTTTTCGGTGAAAAACTCAATTCGTGCAAATTAGGAATAGATAAAACTTTTCCAAAGATCATTACAGCAGTTATACAGTTAAAATTCGAAAAAAATGATGGCCATTAAAAATGCAGGCTGCAAATTTTAATTTTAGATTTCAATTAAGCACATAAATGAATAATATTTCTAAATGTTTAACAAAGAATTGTTACTGTCGTAAATAAAACATGTCAGAAGGTAAAATGTTTTATAGAACCTTTAGTTTTGGGTCCTGTGTAGGTTGGAGCTGATAATACTTCGATACAGACTAGCACTGAATATTTTTACAGATTTTTTTCTTTGTATCCCTTACCAATAGGCTGATTTATTATTATTAGCAGGTATTTATAAAATGCCAACATACTGTATTACACATATTTTACTACAAATGGGTGTTTGCATTAAATATAGAGATAACTTTAAAACAATACAAGACATAAATGGGGGAATGTAATAAAAGATGCAAAAAAGCAAAACAATTTGCACAAACAAGAATTAAAATTCGCATTTTGCAATGTAATAATACTCTTCCTACAACTGTTATTACATTGCGAAATTTCATTGCGCATTGCCCACTTTTAAGAAGTGCTTAAAGGTGTTGTAATCTTTTGGGGCAAACATAACAACTTTTTCAGTAAGACGTTTTATTACATTCACTGCAAACTGGCGGAAACTATGACATTCGAAAATCTTCTTCCCCTGTCATAAGTGGTCGCTAAATAGTTTCAGCTATATTAAATTCGCACAAAGCAAAATTTGTTCGCAAAGAGGCATAACTTTGCGAATTGCAAATGATTTTTCCGTTATCAACTTTTATTACATGAAGGTACATGAGGCATTCTCTGAGGAAGTGCAGTGACACAAAATGCGTCAGACCTCGGACGCAGTCTTTTTTAAGATGTACCAATAAAGTAAACCTTTTTACTTACAATCTGGAATTAAGCGATTCTAGTGGTATGACCTATGAGTGCACCGCTACAAACATTCGGTGAGGCATTCTCTCCACCTGTGTATTTTAGCCAGTGGAGAATCACCCAAAAGCGCTCATGTCACCTTTGTTTCTGGCAGACCTACTGCTCTCTCTTTGCAAAGGGACGAAAGGGAAGAAGTGATTTTAAAAAAAAAAAACAGAACTGTACCTTAATTATAATTGTACAGGTATGGGACCTGTTATCCAGAATGCTCGGGACCTGGGGTTTTCCAGATATCATGTTTTTATTAGAAAATCATGTCAATATGAAATAAACCCAACAGGCTGGTTTTGCTTCCAATAAGTATCTTTATATTAGTACAAGCCACCATTTCAATATTACAGAGAAAAAGGAAATCATTTTCAAAAATTTAGATTTTTGGATTGAATGGAGTCTATGGCCTTTCTGTCATTCGGAGCTGGATAACAGGTTTCCGGGTAACAGCTTCCCATACCTGTAGGATCTTAATGGAGGGCAAGACATCTCATGAACAGCAGCCTTCCATAAGTGGAAGGATGTTTTTACCCCTTGCCATGAAGCAGACCTTCTGGCTGCAGGGGGCCCAATAGGTATAGGGGCCTCATGAGGCCCTAATTCCTATGCAATTAGAATAAAACAGGTCTAGTTCTAGACATTTGGGTGCCGGAAACATTATTTGCTGTGGGGCCCAGTAATATCTAGTTAAGCCACTGCTTAGACTTCAATACTACTTATATGTAGCGTTGAACAAAGAATTATTTAGGCACTGCAAGACTCTGGCTCATACAGAGGGTCACATAATTCATTGAAATTCATTTCTACTGAGTATTTTTTTAACGCTACAAAAACATAGAGCATCATGCAATACAAAGTCAACTGAGCAGTCCTTAAGCATCTATTCAAGCGTTTGCAGTCCACTGCATTTTTCTAAAAGAACCACGCACAGCGTCTTAATGTTTGACCTATATTCTAATTAATATTGGGGCTGGGAAATATTATGTAATGCATAAAAACACAGCAAACAAGGACATTGTGGCCTTATTTGTGTTGAGATGGACTTATTTGTGGATTTGCTATGATATATCTCTAAGGCTCTCCAAGCTATTTCTGTTGAAAAACAATGCCTTATTCAGATTCCCAGTCGTTATATGAATAATCTTATAAATTGAAATATGAACATGTCCTCTGTGCTTTTAAACATTGAAGAGAACATCAGTCCTTCCCTGCCCATTTTTTTTCCAATCATTTCTACCTTTTAAGTCCTTTCCAATATAAAGGGAATACAGAAAAATGAAAATATCAAGTGTTAAAAGGTATCTTACAAATGTTTAATTACACGGCTCATTATATCACATTATGGATCTACGCTTAACTGGGTAAGTAGATGGATTTTTTTTTTATTTTTTATTCCAAGTACTATTTTGACAAATGTGAAATTGCTGCAGTTACTGTCTAGGTGCTGCTCAAATTAGTACTGCAGAAGTGCACAGTTAAACATCATGCCCTTTTCCAATATTAACAATGCACCCTGTACAGGAAGACTTTATAAATTATTAGTGACAAGGAACCAAATGAATTTTACATACACACAGTAATATGGTGGATGACATTTGTCATACTCGGCAATTGAAGTGGAGGATATAAAAACAGATAGATCTGTAATATGGTGCATTGTCTAACTTTCTAGAAAGGGACCTCCTATTTAAATTATAATTATTCAGCTATATGACCTTTCTGTAATTTAGACCTCCATACCCTTACAGGTCTACTTAAAAATAATTTAAATATTAAATAAACCCAATAGGATTGTTTTGTGTCCAGTAAGGATGAATTGCATCTTAGTTGGCATTAAGTACAAGGTAATGTTTTATTATCACAGAGAAAAAGGTAATACTTTTTAAAAATGTGAATTATTTGATTAACATGGTATCTATGCAAGACAGCCTTGCAGAGCTTTCTGAATAACAGATTTCCAGATAATGGATCGCATACCTGTATGAAAATGAAATCTCTCATCCAAAAATCCAATATCCAGAAAGCTTAAAATTATGAAAAAGAACCCCCCAATAGAGCCATTTTAAGTATATAATTCACATGTTTTAATATTATTTACTTTTTTACTCCCATAATAAGGCAGTACCTTCTACTGAATTGCATCCATATTGGTGGGTTTATTTAATGTTTTAAATGTTAGTAGACATAAGGTATGGTGATTCAAATTATAGGTCCCAAACATTCTGAATAATAGATCCCAGACCTTGACTTGAGTAGAAGGTTCCATTATCCTATACTCAAATATACTCAGACATCCATATGGACCACTTTGATTTATAAACACTGTAAAATGCAATGTTTTGTGCAATACATAACACGGATTATCCTAAACCAAACAAAAATAAAAAAAATATCTGCCAAATAGCTTTGTGAACACAGGCATAACCATTAGCCGCTGACGGCTTTATCTGCCATCTTAGACCTGCCAAGGTTGTGTATAAGTCAATGGAAGTGCCTGTGGTAAGTGCTGGAATAACAGTAGCCCAACATCTGATCATTTCAGGCTTTTCGGGCAAAAATTCTCCCTCCTCCTCGTTTCTGCTCTCATGGCAGGAAGAGAAGGGCAATGATAAAACCTGAGGAGGGTGAACCATACAGCAGCACCAGCAACCATTCAGGCCCCCTGTTCCCCAGTCTCCCCCCATTAAGAGGTAGTTACTCCAAGGACAGTGTTGCCTTACACCCCAACACTCTTCATCCAGCACACGTTTTCCATTTGGCAGTTTGTGCAAGGAGCAATAGAACCCCAATTTTACACTATTTTGATCCAATCTCATGATAAAATCATGCTGTACTGTATCTTATTATGGAGGAAGACTATGCATGCCAAGAGAAACAAACTATCCAAGAATACACAGGGTGTAAGGGTGTAGGGATTTTATCTTACATTCTATTTATGAATAAATAGGGGCTTATTTATTAAAGGAAAACTATACCCCCAAAATGAACACTTAAGCAACAGATAGTTCATATTATATTAAGTGGCATATTAAAGAATCTTACCAAACTGGAATATATATTTAAGTAAATCTTGCCCTTTTACATCTCTTGCCTTGAGCCACCATTTCGTAATGGTGTCTGTGCTGTCTCAGAGATCACCTGACCAGAAATACTACAACTCTAACTGTAACAGGAAGAAGTGAGGAAGCAAAAGACAGAACTCTGTCTTTTAATTGGCTCATGTGACCTAAAATGTATGGTTTGTTGGTATGTTTGTGAGTACAGTGAATCCTACGATCCCAGGGGGCGGCCCTTATTTTTTAAAATGGCAATTTTCTATTTATGATTACCCAGTGGCACATACTACTAGAAAAGTATATTATTATGAAAATGGTTTATTTACATCAAGCAGGATTTTACATATGAGCTGTTTTATACAATATCTTTTTATAGAGACCTACATTGTTTGGGGGGTATAGTTTTCCTTTAAGGTCTGAATGCCAAAAACTCTAAAAAATATTGTGTTTTTTTTATTATAAAATCCAAAATTTTAGAGGAAAAAAAAAACCTCAAATATTTCAGGATTTATTATACACTGAGGATGGAAAAAGTCAGAATCTGAAAATCCAGCATCTCAGATCTGCCGAGGTTGTAAATAAGTCATTGGGAGAAGTCCCGAAGAAATCCTGATCTGCACTGGGTTTTGTGCGAAAAAACTAAGATTTGGTTGTTTTTGGTCAGAAAATCTGAAAAATTCCTACAATCCGATTTTTTTCACGTTTGTTTCCCGCACAGAAAAAGTTTGAGAAAAATGTATTAATAAATAAGGGGGGAAAACCCATGTGGATTTGGTCGAAGGAGTTTTCAGATTAATAACCCCCATAGAATTATTTTTCACTTCTAAGTTCTAGAGGTACAGTACACGAAGGGGCCGATTCACTAAATTCGAGTGAAGGGTTCGAATTAAAAAAACTTCGAATTTCGAAGTTTTTTTGGGCTACTTCGACCATCGAATGGGCTACTTCAACCTTCGACTACGAAAATCGAATGATTCCAACTAAAGATCGTTCGACTATTCGACCATTCGATAGTCGAAGTACTGTCTCTTTAAGAAAAACTTCGACCCCCTACTTCGGCAGCTAAAAGCTACCGAAGTCAATGTTAGCCTATGGGGAAGGTCCCCATAGGCTTGCCTGGGATTTTTTGATCGAAGGATTTTCCTTCGATCGTTGGATTAAAATCCTTCGAATCGTTCGATTCGAAGGATTTAATCGTTCGATCGAATGAAAAATCCTTCGATCGATCGCAGGATTTGCGCTAAATCGTTCGACTTCGATATTCGAAGTCGAACGATTTTAGTTCCTAGTCGAATATCGAGGGTTAATTAACCCTCGATATTCGACCCATAGTGAATCGGCCCCATAATCTTCCAATTTTACAGAGAGCAGTTGACCTTAAGGAACACTAAAATCAACTGGAATTGAAATAAAACTTATAAAAGATCTTATGTTAAAAACAAATGACAGATGGTGGACTTGATATTAAGGAAGATGGCAGATCACAATACTGTAAAGTAAATATTGTAAGTATACGGAAACACCCACAGGCTGATATTCTTTCTGCACTAATCCTGCAAGCTATGGCATGCAATAAATAACGAGGATGCAAACACAACCTGAAAGCCATATAAATATAGAGACTTTAGCAATAAAACCAATTGTTTATGATATATATACAATGTGACCTCGCTATGTTTATTTCCCAGGAAGGCACAACAGTCTTGGTATCAACGGTGGAGATAGTTGGGTAAAATAAACCCTTAATGCATGAACTGTGTACCTGTCTTAAGTAGCTGAGCTGCGGCTCTGAGCCAAAGCACAAAATCAGACCTTTATCCATTAGTGTGAGTTGTGCTATTGAGGTTGATGTTACATTTTAGAATTATACATATTCCATCTTGGATACAGGTACTGTAGTTAGATGTCTTCCATGAGACTTAATAGCAGGAACAGTATTATCCACTGAAATGATTTTCAACACTATATCAGGGGTTTTGTAGTAACCTATAGCAACCAATTAGACATTTGTTTTCATTATCACTAGGGATGTAGCGAACCGCCGCCGATGTGTTCGCGAACGCCGTTCGCGAACACCGGCAAAATTTGCGAACAGTTCGCGAACTGTTCGCGAACTTCGAACATCCGAAAATCGTTCGATTCGAACGATCGAAGGATTGAAATCGTTTGATCGAAGGATTTTCGTTCGAATCGAACGATCGAAGCCATTCGATCGAATGATTTCATTCGATCGAATGCTTCGATCGTTCGATTCGAACGAAAATCCTTCGATTTTAGCGGTCGAATGGTCGAACGATCGAACGATTTTGACGCGAACGCCTATTGGCGAACGTCGTGCGACGTTCGCGAACTTGCGGCGGACGCGAACAGTCGAAGTTCGCGCGAACTAGTTCGCCGGCGAACAGTTCGCTACATCCCTAATTATCACTGCTGATATGTTTCAATAGTAGTGTGCAGGGTGGAGGGAGGAGATCAAGTTTGGACTCACTGCATTGAGTTCCCTTGAAGTTGACGTCCCAGTGGGACCCTGATGCCTCAGTCCATCCCTGACTTCTTCAGTCTATGTTCCGATGAGCGCACTGCAGTCAAGTGCATTTTGCACCCTGTTTTGCACTTTGCACTGTACCCCGCACTTTATAAATGAGGATAAAAGCTGGACATCAAACACTTGACTTCAAGTTGGTCGTGGATTAAATGCCAGATTGTAATTGCATTGCTAATCTTGTACACAGGAATGTAACCAAAAGCAAAAACTAGCATGGAGAGCTTTAAATTACTACAAATGTTTCCTTTCATCTGGAATCTGCTGAGGGTCCTCCACCCCCGGCAATTAAGGCACTGTTAGTGATCTCACAAGTACACCATACTACTCACAATAACCTGCTGTACATGGTGCTTTAACTTTCCATTGTCCTCTAGAATAATCATTGTCAGTATGGCAGACTGGCCGAGTTATAGTCTAAAAGGTCAACCCATCCCTATAGTAGCACCTACCCTGGAGAGGTCATTATGACAATTCATGGCAATTTGTCAATGTGACTTTTCTCCAAAAATGTCAACAAAGTTCAGGGATAGAAGTAGGAAGATCGGCACCTACCTAGGGTGCAGTTGCTTACAGCCTATATGCTTTATAATTCAATTAACCTGATTTTTTAAGCAGTGCTTAAAACATTTCCGATTAATATTAAAAGTTCACTTTATTGTGTGCCCAAGTAAACCACAGCCGAGCAATGCCCAAAGGTCTCTGTTACAGATGGTTTTAGATGAAGAAAACCATAACACATAACCATTTTATGTGCCGCCTGCACAATTTCATTAACTGCAGCTCAGATTGTGCCTTAGCCGGCTGACTTTTCCTCAAATAGATTTGCACAAATTTTTAATGAAAACAAATTAATATTTTAAAGTGTAAAGTTAAAAGGTTTTTTTCTTCCCCAGCTATGAGGTGTGGTTATAGCATAACATTAAAATATGCAAAGCTTCAAAAAGCTCTTAAATGACTCTGTGAAATGTGTAACAGAGGACATGCACAACACTTCAACATCAGCCCAGGCTTTTGTGAAGGACGAGTATTGTTTTTGTCTCAGTGTGACAGTTTAGGGTATGTGTGTAACAGCAGTATACATTTTTAAACCAAAATTCTGAATATTATTTTCTAATTTTCATACAGCAGAAGCTAATGCTTGCTCTACCTGACAACAAAAAATTGGGATCGGGCACACTCATTCTGAGAGGCCCATTTATTAAAGGTCGAATTTTAGTGGTATTAGAGTTTTTGAAACCACAATTAATCTGTGTTTCTCTAAAACCATGATGCCATGAAAATTATTTAAATATCAAAAAATAAAAAAAATACAAATGGAAAAAGTGCTGAACAACCACCAAAAAAATACATATACAGGTATGAGACCTGTTATTCAGAATGCTCAGGACCTGGGATTTTCCAGATAATGGATTTTTCAGTAATTTGGATCTTCATACCTTAAGTCTACTGGAAAATCATGTAAACATTAAATAAACCAAATAGGCTGGCTTTGCTTCCAATAAAGATTAATTATATCTTAAGGTGGCCATACACGGATAGATCCGCTCGTTTGGCGATGTCGCCAAACGAGCGGATCTCCCTCCGATATGCCCACCTTGAGGTGGGCAATATCGGGCAGATCCGATCGTGGGCCCTAGGGCCCAACGATCGGATCCTAGCTTTCACAAACGGGCGGTCGGATCGCGGGACCGCATCAACGAACAGATGCGGCCGCGATCCGACGGGATTTTTAACCCCATCCGATCGAGATCTGGCCGACTTTCAGCCAGATCTCGATCGGGGAAGCCCGTCGGGGGCCCCCATACACGGGCCAATAAGCTGCCGACACGGTCTGTCGGCAGCTTTTATCAGCCCGTGTATGGCCACCTTTAGATTGGATCAAGTACAAAGTATTGCTTTATTATTACAAAGAAAAAGATAGTCAATTTAAAAAGAATTATTATTTGGATAAAATGGAGTCTAAGGAAGACAGCCGAGTTTTCTGAATAACAGGTTTCCAGATAACAGATCCCTTACCTGTACTGTATCTCTAAGATCTCTAAAAATTCAAGTTTTTCTCAACAATTACAAGCGAAAAAATGTTCGAAAACCTCTAAAAGCCTGAATGGCTCCAAAAAATCCCAATAGGATCAGAGCAGCTCCCATTGACTTCTCTGGGACCTAGACTGCTTTTGCTTGGAGAAGTTTTGTATTTGGAGTTTTTGTGGTTTTAAAGTTTTTAAAGAAATAACAAAAACACACATTTTTTTGAGAAAAAGTATGTTTTGTGAAAAAATAGAAATGTGAATGTTTGTAAATAGGCCCCTTAAAATGTGAGGTTCATAATGCACAAAACTAACGGGTGTATGGAGAGACTGGACAAGATGGTTCTTCACAGTGAGGCCATAGAAGTTGTGGAATGCCCTGCTGGGTGATGTGATGGCAGGTTTTATTAATGCCTTTAAAGGAAAACTATACCCCAAAAATGAATACTTAAGCAACAGATAGTTTATATCAAATTGAATGACATATTAAAGAATCTTACCAAACTGGAATATACATTTACATAAATATTGCCCTTTTACATCTCTTGCCTTGAACCACCATTTCGTGACTCTATCTGTGCTGCCTCAGAGATCACCTGACCAGAAATACTACAACACTAACTGTAACAGGAAGAAGTGAGGAAGCAAAAGGCAGAACTCTGTCTGTTAATTGGCTCATGTGACCTTACATGTGGTTTGTATGTGTACACAGTGAATCTTACGATCTCAGGGGACGGCCCTTATTTTTTAAAATGGCAATTTTCTATTTATGATTACCCAATGGCACATACTACTAAAAAAGTATATTATTATGATAATGGTTCATTTACATAAAGCAGGGTTTTACACATTAGCTGTTTTACTCAGTATCTTTTAATAGAGACCTACATTGTTTGGGGGGTATAGTTTTCCTTTAGATTTTGTAGGATTGTGTTTAATCGACAAAAAGCATCGTACAAGTTAGATGTAGTCGCATGGGTCAAACTATAATGGGACTGCTTTAAAAATCTGATGTGTAAACTACAAGGAAAATTTTCCATCTGACACAACACGACTGTCGGAGGCGAACGCAGTATGCCATGTCTTTATTTGACAACTTTTTTTCTCATTGAAATACATTGAATGTCGGATGTAGATGCATGAACAAACTACACCATTGAACTTTATCTTATTCAACTCTACATTCTAGCTATAGGGGGATCAGATTTCATAGCATAAATCTCGTGCTATTGCGTTGGTGTTGGATTGCAAGATCAGATATGACCAAAATCTCTCGTTTTACCCCTAAGGTGGCCATTGGGACGATTGGGACAGCAATGCCATCTGCATAATTTCTAGCTCTGTGGACAGTCATCAAAACACTCAAAATTGCCCTGACACTGTACCCACAGCAATCTAAAATACACTGGCAGGGTCCTAACAATTAGTGGTTATTTATTAAAGTTGCAAAAAACTCAAAAAAATTTAGGTTTTTTTTTACAAAAAATTCTAATTTTTCGTGACAAAAACCTCACATTTTTCAAAATTCATTATACCCCGAGGATACCACTATATCACGAAAAATTCAGACTTTCCATGCGTCATATTTGAAAAAAATCAGATTTTTTGTGCAATCTCACAATTGTTATTTGTGCGACAATCCAAAAAAGTTGAGGGTTTTTTTAAATCATAAATATGGGTAAATCATGGATTCTAGTTTGGTCAGACTTTTTTTTATTTAAAACATGAGAAAAATTAGGATTTTGATACTTAACCCCCTAATTATGCGGTTGTAGAGATCCTGAGGGTTAGCTATATTCTTTCTCAGGCAAAGCATTGGGGTTAATAAGGGGGTTAATTAACATAAAAGGTGAATTTTAGAGCTTTGTGAGTTTTTTTATACCTCAAATTTACAACTTGAATTTTTTCTGATTTAAGAGAAAACTCGAATGGAAAAAAAATCTGAATCATTGAATTTGAGTCAAACAACCCGAAAACTTGAATTGATCAAGTTTTCCACAGAAAAAAACTGAAATCCCTCAAATTGATCGAGCTTTTGAGTGAAACCCACCGAAAAAAACATGGTTCAAGAGACCTCTGCCATTTACTTCTACATGACTTTGACAGGTTTTAGCTCGAGTATTTGCGGATTCAAGCTATTTCCAGCTTCGGGGTATAATAAATCTTGAAAAAATTTAGTTTTCTTATAACTGGAAAAGATTTGAGTTTTTTCTTTTTAATTCAGAAAAATTCAACTTTTTTATTTTTTAACCTGAAAAATTGAGTTTTGACTATATAAAACCAACAAACCTTTTGGGATAAATACAACTCGACCTTTAATAAATCTGCCCCTAAATGTTTAAATGATTTTCTTGTAGACTTATGGGATGGAGTTTCAAATTACAGAGAGACCCCTTATCCAGTAAACCCCAGGTCCCAAACATTCTTGATAAAAGGTCCCATACCTGTATTTACTTGAAAAAAAAAAAGAATAAGAGCCAAATTGCATTAAGGTACTCAGCTCTGTTTTATCACTTTTATTTTCTGATGATTTTGCCACCTCTTAGCTTGAAATAATTGGCTCTGGGGCTGACAGATGTTGCACAATATGGCACACAGTTTATACCAAAAATAACAGTGCGAGCCTGAACTGTCAGGAATGTTAAACAGTGAAATGAAATGTGAGTTTGCTCTCACGGAGACTTTAATAGAACAGTTTCTAGCAATGCATGAAGGATTTGTACACATCACTGTCACAAATAAAGAAACTTTTGGTTACAGCTTGTTGCAAGTTTTTATTTTCAAAATGATTTGCTTCAGACAGACCAATCTGTCACGGACACGGTACTTCCAACCGCACGTGACTTTAGGTGTGGCTATCAGAGGTCACTCACTCAGTATCTCACCCACCTTGCACACAGATTAGACTAACACAAAAGCACCCCAAACACCAACCAACACCCACAAAACTCATTCGCTGCCACCATCTATCATTCACAGGCGATAGAAACCTAATGTGACTATTCCCCTGTTCTCTCTAACACGTAATAACTCACAATACACCAATGCATTAAACACTCTCTCACTATAGTCAGTTAGTTCCTACTGACTCAACAAGTACTTCAGCATGCAGAGGGTTAAGGCTCACAGTTACAAATCTGAAGCAGATAACAAAAGTTATTGTTTTTAACTGGCTTTATTAAATATAAACAGATTTGTACTTTAAAGACTGTAAAAAAAATCCAAAAATCCTTCCAAATACTTTTTTCAAGTCCACTTGTTGTCAGGTAGTAACCAGATATAACACCATCTTATATTTATTATTTTTTTAATGTAAGTTTAAAATTGATTTTTCCATCCTCTAGTTTTTGCTCTGTTCAGCTCTGTAAGGCTGTCAAGTGTCAACTCTATGTTGCAATTTCCTACATTGCTTGATATATTTATATATATATATATATTTCTCCTTCAGCCTCAGATACATGGGGATGTTGTTTTGGGTGCAAGTAGTCAGGTCAGATTTCAAGTCCCAGTCTTGTCACAAAGAAAAATTCATTACAACCCTGTCTCCTTTACTACCTCGTCCTTCTGATTATGTCACTTCAGGTTTGCATTAATATTGCTTCCTGTTTTGCAGTGACATCACTTACGGGTTCATGGTGGCTAGCAGGTAGTGGTTTGGGTTGTAGATAAGTCAGTTGCGTGTTTGATTAAATAGCAGGTCCAAATGGGTAAAAGTCCAGGTTGGATAAGGGGTTTCAGACTGTTGATTAAATAGATGTGACTCAGTATCAACACAAATTCAACTAAGGGCCCCAGACCGAGTCGGCAGCTTATTGGCCCGTGTGTGGGGCCACCTGACGGGCATCCCCGATCAATATTTGGCAGGGTAAAAAATCCCGTCGGATCACGGGTGCATCTGTTCGCTGATGCAGTCCCGCGATCCGACGGTCCGATCGCATTGCCTCCATTCTGATCCGATTATTGCGCCCTAGGGCCCACGATCAGATTAGCCCGATATCGCCCACCTGTTTGCTGATGCGGTCCCGCGATCGGACGGTCTGATCGCATTGCCTCCATTCTGATCCGATGGTTGGGCCCTAGATTAGCCATATCGGGGAGAGATCCACTCGTTTGCCGACATCGACAAACAATCGGTTCTCCCTGTGTATGACCACCTTAAGAGGGAGAGAGTCGGCAGCTTATTGGCCCATGTGTGGGGCCCTCCGACGGGCTTCCCCAGTCGATATCTGGCTGAAAGTCGGGGAGATGTCGATCGGGAAGGGTAAAAAATCCCGTTGGATGGCAGCTGCATCTGTTTGTTGATGCAGTCCCTCGATCCGACCACCCGTATGGCCTCCATTCTGATCCGATTGTTGGGCCCTAGGGCTATGGTTGCCACCTTTCAATAAAATTTGCACTGGCCGGTGCTGGGGGCGGTAAAAAGAGGCAGGATGTGATTTCAAAGGGGGTGGGGAGTGACTGCAAAGGGGGCGGAGTCGTGGAGTGCAATTGGAAGTGGCATCAAAGGGGGCAGGGCAAGATATCAAAGGGGCGGCGTGCAATTGGCCAGGTGCAGAAGAAAAGGTAGATTTTGTGCAGATTGGGGCAGGCCAAGGGCTTTAGTTAGGGATATTACAAATTTACCGGCAGCTACATTGCAGTAAATTTGTAATACCAGCCCCGGCCTTGGCGGTTGTTTTACTGCCATTCATTTCTATGGAATGCTTAAACCAGAGAGTGCACTTGCAATGGGGGCAGTTGAAGTAATGTGTAGCCTGCCAAGCTGGAACTTGCCTGCCAACAAAAAGCTCAAAATCGCCTCAGATGTCATTTTCCAAAGGCTTCATTGTGCACAACTGACTGGAGTGGCATTGTTTCGAGTCTTTCGACGTGTGATAAAAAGTGGCTGAAAACAGACATGATGCAATAAATCTTCTAGTACAAAGAAAATATTTTTACACGTAAGTCAAAGTAATATTCTTTTTATTTTGGTCCGTTTATAAGCAGCAGCCAGTCAATAACCACCGGCCCTGTCTCTTACTATTTCACTACAAAGTACATCAGCCGCATTACTATCCCTTTAAATGAGATGCGAGTGGGACTGGGAACACCCGCTCATTCATAAACTACAATTCCCAGCATGCCCCTAACACCGTTTCATAACCTTCTAGGACGACAAGGATCACCGGGGCCCATCAATTATATGCACTTTAGAAGATGAAAGAGTTAAAACTAGGCAGGTGTCGGTGCTGCCGAATCTCTCAGTGAAGCAGCGAGTGCAAGCGCTGAAGAGAAACAGTAGAATTCGAGAACGCGTTTCATTCTGTTGTTTGTTTTTGTCCCGCGCGGCACCCGTCTGTGCGTCTCGTTACTAGGCAACCGTGTTCGTGGTTTACTGCTGGGACGAGTTGAATGGGGTGTGAGTACGACTTTTTGCTTCGTGTATTTTAATTTCATTTCGTATCCTCTTCTTTGTTTTAAAACAGTTACAGTGCTGACACATTGGAAATGATTTCTTTTGTGCTGCAACAGACTCCATCTGCGAATTTGTTCTGATATTCTCACTCATTACAGTAATATTAATGATAATAATAATAAACCTTTCCTGAAATGTCTTCAGAGCTGGTTTTAGGGTAGGAGCCAGGTATAGAGAGCATTTCCCTGGGCCCCCAGCACCACAGTGTCCCCTTGAGAGAAAATGTGTATTTGTGTAACATTTGTTAGTTGTTTGTCTTATAATACACAAAAGCCATGAATATCTTGTAAATTATATCCTTATAAATGGTGAGTTCTGATGTCATCGGTTATAAACGGTGAGTTCTGATGTCATCAGTTATACACAGTGAGTTCTGATGTCATTTCTGTCACATGACTCACTAAAACTTGTGTATTATAATAAATAAAGTACCCCCAGTTGCAAAATATGAGGATATTAGAAGTTACCTCGGAGTTCCATGACCTGTATAAAAACGGTCATGAAACTCCTCAGTAACTTTTAACATCCTTATATTTTGCAACTGGGGGTACTTTATTATAATTATAATTACTTTATTCACTATATATTCACCAAAGGTATTCAACCTCAAGCTACAACTATCAGCACTCCGTGTGAGTTTCTGGGAGTTGTCGTTTCACAACAACTGAACTCAGAGCTGCATTAAATATCTGAGCTTTCTAACTTTCTTTAAATATTTGGGACTGCCCAACTACCTATTAGCAGAGCCTACAAAGGACCCATATCACCCCAGCACCCACCCTGCTGCCTGCTATCATTCTGTCAAATCCATTGGCTCATGGGCATGGGTGGGAGAGTTCCCGGAAGGGAATGGGGAGGGTGCCCAGGAAACTAAAAACAAAATCGTCCCAAAACTGAAGAGGCACTTCAGTAGCCCAAAAATACCACAATACATGGAGTAAAAAAAATAATTGAATATATGTCAAAATATGGCCTTTTTTAAAATGTTTACGGTTTCCCACATTTTCCCATGAAGCAAAATGGCACATTTTCGCCCACTAGGGGTGTAATTACAGAAGGGGGCCCAGGAGGTATATGGAGCCCATAATAAATAAATATATGTAAAACAGGGTAACCTCTAGACATTTTAGTGGCCAGCAGATTGTTGCCCCCCAAATTGTCTGAAATTCAGGGAAAGTTAATGGAAAATGCGAGAATGCTTAAATGGGTGATTCACCTTTAAAGTAACTTTTATTCTGTTATAGAATGACCAATTCTAAGCAACTTTTCAATTGGTTTTCATTATTTATTTTTTATAGTTATTTGTCTTTTTCTTCTGATTCTTTGCAGCTTTCAAATGGGCGTCGCTGACTCCCTTCTAAAAAAACACATGCTCTGTAAGGCTACAAATGTATTGTTATTGCTATTTTTTATTAATGATCCTTCTATTCAGACTCTCTCCTATACGTATTCCAGTCTCTTATTCAAATCAATGCATGGTTGCTAGGGTAATTTTGGCCCTCGTTACCAGATTGCTTAGAATGCAAATTGAAGAGCTACTGAATAAAAAGCTAAATAACTCAAAAACCTTTAATAATAAAAAATTAAAACCAATTGCAAATTATCTCAGAATATCACTCTCTACATCATACTAAAAGATATCTCAAAGGTGTACAACCCCTATTAGAGGGACTATACTGAGGTACAGAGCCCAAATCTGGTAAATTCCAACTTCTACACAACGTAGTCCCATAGCATGCTGGGTATTGTAGCCTTACATTAAACTTGGCAGTTGGCAAATTGTTAAACAAAAACTACGTTACCCAACATGCACTGGAAAAGCAGGCTTGGCACATTTGGGGAAGAAAAAAACTTTGGCTGGTTTCCAAAAGAACAAACTAGGCCCAAAAAGTAGCCCAAATACGTACCTTGGCTAGTTTGTACTTTCAAAACCCGCCTGGGCTTTAAATAAGAAGCCCAATTTGGCTGGAAAACTGCCAACCGGACAACCCTGCCAGGAAAGCAATGTTGTGCCACAGCCTGGAATCCTTAAAGGGGTGGTTTACCTTTAAATTAACTTTTAGTATGTTATAGAATGGCCAGTCCTAAGCAACTTTTCAATTGGTCTTCATTGTTTATTTTTTATAGTTCTTAAATGATTTGCCTTTTGACTTCAAACAGGGGGTCACTGACCCCATCTAAAATAAAATGCTCTGTAAGGCTATAAATGTATAGTTATTGCTACTTTTTATTACTCTTTCTATTCAGGCCTCTCCTATTCATATTCCAATCTCTTATTTAAATCAGTGCATGGTTGCTAGGGGAATTTGGACCCTAGCAACCAGATTGCTGAAATTGCAAACTGGAGAGCTGCTGAATTAAACGCTAAATAACTCAATAACCACAAATAATAGAAAATGAAAAACAATTGCAAATTATCTCAAAATATCACTCTCTACATCATACTAAAAATTAACTCAAAGACGAACAACCCTTTCAAGCTCTAACTACAGCCTTGCTGTGCCGAAATCCCTGTGGTCTATATTTGATGTATTTTACAAGAATCCTGGAAATCTGCAAGAAAAGCAACAAATACTGTGAAAAGTTTCTTAAGGGAGAAGGAAAAGTTAAATCACTTAATGGAACGAATCCTTAATGGAAGTAAAACCAGCCTATTGGGTTTATTTAATGTTCACATGATTTTCTAGTAGATGTAACGTACGAAGATCTGAATTACGGAAAGATCCGTTATCCTAAGCATTCTGGATAACAGGTTCCATTGGTTGGTATACTGCTTAGACACCTTGGTGTAAAAGCCAAATCAGTGTTGCAAGAATGTTGTACCTCTGGGCCCAATGAAAACTCTACATTGTATCAGGAAAGAATTACCAATTTGCAGACAAATCCAATAGAAACTGTTTCCTTTTCTATTTTTTCAGTACATTAAAGCTTCAAGTACAAAAGCCATTATGGATTTCATTATAACAGAGCACCTCTCTGCAGCAGGGAATCAGCAAGGTACTGTCATTAACTGTCTGTACTGTTTATGTGCTGTTGAATTAAATTAGGTAGGCTTGCAGTTGCATAGTCTGATCTAAACGTACATCAGTACATTGCTTAGAGCAAAATTGTGATTACATTAAAACAAAACAAAAGAAAGCATTCCTAAATGAATGAAATGAATGAGTTGGTTGTCTTGGTTCTCAACTCAATGACATTTTATGAAGCCCTCTTAAAGGAGCATTTGAAACTGGTTTAATCAATATATACGTTTGTTAAAGATGCATCACTTCCAGTTGAAGAGCACAACAATACCACAGGTTGCAGCCTGGCCAGTATTTTGCCAGCCTGGCCTGTGAAATTGACGTTTCTTGTTATTAATTGGGAAGAAAGCTTAAAAGAAAATGTAGCATCCCTAGCTCCTTTGTATATAATGCACTTTACTGACAACATTAAAGGGATTCTGTCATGATTTTTTGGTTTACTTTTTATTTCTAAATTACATTGTTTACATTGCAAACAATTCACTCGACTTTTTAAAATGTTATTCTTTAACCAACAAATGTAATTTTTTAGTTGTATTGGTGTGGAGGCAGCCATCTCAGTGCATTGTGCCTGATCCTGAGCTTTGAGAAGGAGCCGATAGAAGACGGCTATTGTTTCTCCCTTCCCATTGAATTATACCTCAACATGGGTCGTGGCAGACATGAGAATAGCACCCAAGCAGTAAAAAAACAAGGGTTTTCCTGCTATAGGGTAAGGACACACGGGCTGATTCGGGGAGATTAGTCGCCCCGGTGACTAATCGCCTCTTCTTCGGGGCGACAATCTCCCTGAACTGCCTTCCCCTACCTTCCCGCCAGCTATAATGAAAAATCATTAAGTGAGGCAACTTCTGAAAATGAAGCGCTCCGAGTGCCATCCCGTTGGCAATTTTTCATTATAGCCGGCTGGAAGGTAGGGGAAGGCAGATTGGGGAGATTCACAAAAAGGATTCCTGATTCCCCAGCCTCTCCAATCAAATAGCGTGGTGTCCGGAAAAGAGGTCGGCACCTCTCCACAAAAAATTCACCAGACACTCAACAGCAAGTGAAGCGGGGTGGACCCCTGCGTGTTTATTCAAGTCTTGTGATGTAACGTTTCGGGGGTGGGCCCCTTCGTCAGACGTTTCGTCAGGCCCGCCCCCGAAACGTTACATCACAAGACTTGAATAAACACGCAGGGGTCCACCCCGCTTCACTTGCTGTTGAGTGTCTGGTGAATTTTTTTTTTTTTTTCGTCTCTATGTAGATTGGGGAGATTGTCACCCCGAAGAAGAGGCGATTAGTCGCCGGGAGGACCAATCTCCCCAAATCTGCCCGTGTGCCCTTACCTTAAGGGTAGGGGCACATGGGGAGATTAGTCACTAGTGATTTTTAAAAGCAAGTTCTGGTGGCAAGTCGTTCATTTTGTCTTTGCATGCAGCTACATGCAAATCACCAGCTATTATGCACACATCGATTTGAGATCGCATGTAGCTCCAAAACGCACAGAGACCCTTTTTTGAAGTGATTTGTCAGAAATAGCATGTATATAGAGAAGTACTGAAATCTCCCACAAGCACACACACACAGAGATTAGTAACCGCAATAGTATGTAAATTCTTGCTCTTGCGAAATGATGTGGAGGGACAACACGCCAAGGGAATGAACGCAAAGCACTATGGGATATAAATCGCTTGGAATCAAAAGTTGCATGAAATCTTTCCTGCACAAAAACGATCACCTTATCGCGGTGACTTCCTTTTTAAAAATTGTGGGCGACTAATCTCCCTGTGTTCCCCAACCCTTAGCAATGCAAACAAATCCTTCAGCAAAGGTGTTAGGTAGATGCTATGTGATTAACTGCCCAATGTTCTGTTGATAGGCTGCTGATGGGCTGCTGGGGAGGGAGGTAATATCACTCCAACTTACAGTATAGCAGTAAAGAGTGACTGAAGTTTATCAGAGCATAAGTCAAATGACCTGAGGGCTCCTGGGAAACTGACAATATGTCTAGCCCATGTCAAATTTCAAAATTAAATATAGAAAAAAATCTGTTTGCCCCTTTAAAAAAGGATTTCAGTGCAGAATTCTGCTGGGGCAACACTATTAACTGGTGCGTTTTGAAAAAAAACATGTTTTCTTATGACAGTATCCCTTTAAACACCCTATAAACAGCAGCAGTAATTGAGCTGTACAGGTGTGAAGGCTCAGCAATAGGAACATCACAATGCCCTGTTTAAAGTGCTAGAGGGCCGTATATTTACAAAGCCGAAGAAATTAAATCTGTTAGAAGAAAGGATGGACATAGAAAAACCTGAGTCTCAGGGTGGCCACTAAATTATACTGCTTGAATGTGTAATAATCAAAATAAGTGGTGGGGAGTGGGAGTGGGCTTGTGGCAGTGTCAGACTGAAAGGAGTTGAACAGGTACTGGGTGGTGGTCGTGATTAATAAAATAAAGTCTTCAGTGCATTAAACTAGTGCAGCCAATAAGCCATTTACATTCATTAGCCTTATACTGTGTATGTATATATATATATATATATATTTATATATATATATATATATATATATACAGTATATATACAGTATATATACTTTAGACTGATATAGTGCTTTTGTTTGCATGGCATTTATCTTTAACATGAAATGTTAACAAATAACTTCAGCTTAGCAGGTGTTTTATTTCACTGTTAGTTTGCTATGCACCTTTTAGCTTAATTGATATTTACTTTATCAGGTTTCTAGGTTACATCCAGTATGTATAAGCCACAGTACGGGAGGGGCGTAGCTCTCCAGATGTTCTGCATCTGTCAGACATGCTGAAAGTTGCAGTTCAACAGCTGGGGGGGGCTGCAGTTTTTCCCCCTGTTGGAGTAAACAATGATGCCGCTTACTGATCCTTTCTCTCTATTTTTGTCATTTTTAAGATGCCGAAGCTTTACTCAAAGCTTACAGATTAATTAAATCTGCCAGTGCAGGCAAGGCAACAGATGTACCAGAAAACTTCAGCCCTGATTTATATGTTCTGTGTGCGGAACAAGCCTTCCAAGTAAGTCTGTTTTTCACAAATTCACTTTACAACAGTTTACCTTGTCAGTGTTTCTTAGGTGTTTCATAGGTTTCTTTTTGTTTCTTAGGTAGTATAAGTTTGTAAGAGCTGGACATCACAATTCAAGTGCTTTAATACCCACATTATTATTTTTTTTCCAAAATGTGTCTTTATTGTGACATCGATACAAGCCATTTAATGCGATAGAAACTTCATGCACCCTATCTGAATAGATTAACAATTCCTTGTCCAATTTGTTCTTGGTCATGTTTTACCCTTGTGGCTGCTACAGGACAGGCCATATTTATCTGAAAATAAGCAAATTGGATATTATTAAATATCTGCCTGGGCCTGTACCAGGCAGCTGTTATCGTGTGTTAGGGAGCTGCTACCTGGTTACCTGTCCATTGTTCTGTTGTTAGGCACAAGTCATATGACTGGGGGCAGCTGGGAAACTGACAATATGTCTAGCCCCATGTCAGATTTCAAAATTAAATATAAAAAAATCTTTTTGCTCTTTTGAGAAATGGATTTCAGTGCAGAATTCAAATGGAGCAGCACTATTAACTGATGCATTTTGAAAATGTTTCCCATCATAGTATTCCTATACTGCTGTCTTTTTTTTTTTATAGCTTGGAAATCTAGCCGAAAGTAAAGACTGTCTGCAACTTTATTTCAAGAGTAATCCACCTCAAAACCAGTTTTTTGGAAGAGCTTACTTGTGTAAAGCCCAATTACACACCCCTCAGTCTGCAAAGGATGTGGTATGGACCTGTATTACAGCAGTCTATTACAGATGCCTGTGTGTTTGCTCTCCATCTAAAACTGTTTCAGTAGCGTTTGTTTTAGTTAGTAGTGATGTGCGGGCCGGCCCGATACCGGCGTGTTCGGGCCGACCTCGCACCCCCATTTCCGGGCAGGTGCGGGTTGAGGTGCTCTCCCCGACCTTCCAAATGACGTCTTCCGACTTCCAGGTTGAACTTTTATAGACACGCGCCTCTTGCTCCGCCCCTTTTGTGACATCATTGGGGGTGGGGCGTGCAGGTCTATAAAAGGAACCCGGAAGTCGGACTCGTGCAGGCGGGTGCGGGTTGGGAAAAGCCTGACCCGCACATCACTAGTAGTTAGTATAAACACTTACAAACAATTTTGAAATTATGGATAATAAAATGAAGCATATTCTATTTTTAAACCTTTGCAAGATTTGTCATTAGGCAGTTCTTTGTTAATAGGGACTTTGTTTCATATGTTCCGCTTGCCTGTATATGCAGTGGTGCTTAACAGTTTTGCTCTCTCTCAGCAGACCTAGTGGTTCAACAATATAGTGGGCTTTGTGAGGTTAATAAACCAGATTCATTTAAGTGCAGAACAGTTCTTGTTGGAACCTAAATAGGCTGGATGTGGAAGCTAGAAAGTTGTAGTTATACCACCGAATTTCTATGCAGCTGAAATTAAGATTGCTTCAGGAGAAATGTAATTGTCAGTTGGAGCGTGCATATTATTTAGAATTACATCACTGTAAATTAAAGCTTTCTGTCAAGTTTCTTGCCATGCTTTTTATTGAAGGTGCCAACAGGGAAAAACATTGATCACATTTCCATTTTTATTATAACAAATCTGAGTTATAGAATAACTTAGGTTATTACCACTGGGTTGAAGAGAACTCCGGTGTGCTTTAGAGTAAGGTATAACCAGCACTTTGGGGACTCACAGGCAAGCAAATAAAGCACAAATGACTAACTTATCTTTAAAGGAGAACGGTCTTTTTACTTAGGGGTGCCAAAAGTTAGACAACCCCAAGTGATCAAATGTACTTACCTGAAACCTGGGCCGTTGCTCCTATTAGCAGAAAACTGCACCGGTTCGGGATTCTTCCATCGAGCACCACAGAGTGATCATTTGACGGCTTCTTCTATCTTCACCGTCCCAGGGTTTCAGGTAAGCACATGCGATCACTTGGGCCTAACTTTTGGCACCCCCAAGTAAAAATCCCTTTCCTTCCCCTTTAATATGTCAGATATAGTGATATTGTTCCTGTTGTTAATACAGCACAACAAGGAATGGGAACATACAGCAGGTACTAATTGCACCAGTGCAGTAGCCAATAGGAACCACTCAGAAATTAGCTCTGAACAGTCTACTACAAATTAGAAAAACTGCTATAGGCAACTGTACTTGTGCAGCAATCATCTCTGCTAGTAAAGCACACCATCGATCGAACAGCTAAAGAGATGCATGCATCTGGCATGCAGAAATTTCCAAGACGCTGCTTTTCAGAACTTTACATTCCACTTGATTCATACTTTATAGACGGATATAAACCGTAGGCCCAAATTTTGACCTGTTTACTCTTTTACTATATTCTTGGTAACAATGAAGCTTTAGTGGCTTTTGTTAGTCCTTTTCTCTTTGTATCTTTGTAACCATTGAATCATTTTTATTTTTGTTATCTTTTCAAGGCAACCGTTTTTCCCAGGTTTGCACACATTAAATTGGTGATCAGAATTTATAATTCTCTTGTTCAAAAATGTTCATTTTCTTCTAGGATCAACTGGAAAAATCTGTGGTTTATTACCTAAAAGCTATTGATTTCGGGAAACAGCAACAAAGGTTTGTGCGCTTGGCAAGAATTCAGAATATGTTTTGTCCAGACCAGAAATCATTTTATGGTGATAAAATGTATGTATTGTTTTTTACTTACTGAAACAAACCCCCATTCTGGCCATGGTCACTAGGGTGAATAAACCTGCTGGAGCCCTGTCTCAGATGTTCCCAAATTGTGGAGCTACCCCTGGTGATTCCCAAAGTTGTGGCATAAAGGCTAGTTTGAATGACATATGAAGGGAATCATTTTTTGCTGTTGCATCTGGTGGGGCTCAGACCCAATAATTTGAGAAATCTCAAACTGTGCATCTTGACAGTGCTGGGCTGTTTAGTCTAGCTAATGTTTTGTGGCAGTGGCTCAGCTGAAACAAAATAAGAAGTACCATCATCTGGCCTAAATTTATTGGATTAATTTCCATATGGCCTTAAACGGAAAGGGTACAGCTATTTAAAGGAAAACTATACCCTCAACAATGTAGGTCTTTATAAAAATATATTGCATAAAACAGTTCATATGTAAAATCCTGCTTCATGTAAATTAACCATTTTCATAATAATATACTTTTCTAGTAGTATGTGCCACTGGGTAATCATTAGGGATGCACCGAATCCAGGATTCGGTTTGGGATTCTGCCTTTTTCAGCAGGTTTTGGATTCGACCGAATCCTTCTGCCTGGCCAAACTGAATCCGAATCCTAATTTACATATGCACATTAGTTGAAGTAAAGGGAAATCACGTGCCTTTTTGTCACAAAACAAGGGAGTAAAAAATTTTTCCTCTTCCCACTCCTAATTTGCATGTGCAAATTAAGATTTGGATTTCGTTCTGTATTTGGCTGAATCTTTCGCGAAGGATTTGGGGGTTCGGCCGAATCCAAAATAGTGTATTCGGTGCATCCCTATTAATCATAAATAGAAAATTTTTAAAAAATAAGGGCCGCCCCCTGGGATTATACGAATCACTGTGCACACAAACAAACCAAACAAACTATACTTGTTAGGTCACATGAGCAAATTAACAGACAGAGTTGTGTCTTTTGCTACCTCACTTCTTCCTGTTACAGTTAGTGTTGTAGTATTTCTGGTCAGGTGATCTCTGAGACAGCACACAGACCATCACGAAATGGTGGCTCAAGGCAAGAGATGTAAAAGGGCAATATTTACTTAAATATATAGATCAGTTTGGTAAGATTCTTTAATATGCCACTTAATTTGATATAAACTATCTGTTGCTTAAGTGTTCATTTTGGGGGTATAGTTTTCCTTTAAGTATTCATTTTGGGGGTATAGTTTTGCTTTAAAATTATAGCAATGATGTTAGAAAAGGGTGATTTTATTATTATTATTATTATTATTATGTCCTGCTAAGTACTAGTTTCACTTTTGTAACCTTTTTTATAATTTAAGAATTGTTCCTCTAAAATATCATGGATAATTTATCCTATTGTTTCCTCTAGCCCTATTCCTGCGTAAACACTGCTATTCAGCAATTTAAGCCAATGTAAGCTTAAAGGATTGGTTTACCCTAAAATTTACTTTTAGTATGTTATAGAATGACCGATTCTATATAAATTTTCAATTGGTCTTCATTAATATAATTTTATAGTTTTTTAATTTATTTGCCTTTTTCTTCTGACTCTTTCCAGCTTTCCAATGGGGGTCACTGACCCCATCTAAAAAAACAAATGCTCTGTAAATCTACTATCATTGCTGCTTTTATTACTCATCTTTATATTCAAGACCTCTCCTATTCATATTCCAGTCTCTTATTCAAATCAGTGCATGGTTGCTAGGGTAATTGGCACCCTAGCAACTGGATTGCTGAAATAGCAAACTGGAGAGCTGCTAAATAAAAAGTTAAATAACTACAAATTATAAAAAAAATAAAACCAATTGCAAATTGCCTCAGAATATCAATCTGTACATCATAATAAAAGTTAATCTAATGGCGAACAACCCCTTTAATAATATAGGATAAAATATATAATTTTTTTTCTTTTTAGATACTATTTTCTGGTCTTCAATGCATCTGTTATCTACTGGCAAATGGTTCAACCTTTTTTAAAACCTGGGAGTCGCCATCTTCTTATTTCTAGTCTCTCCAGTGTTGTGAAGGCTTTGACTGAAATTGATGAAACAGATCATGCCTGGCGAGCACAACTTATGATGTAAGGTTAACAACATGGTTATTATTATGCATGAATAATTTTAGCTTTGAAATCCTCCAATGGATTACAGCTTCATTATGAATGCTGAATCACAGCAATTAATTAATACAGAAGAACTTAAAATATCTACAAGAAAATAACACAGCATTCAGACTCTACCAAGAAGGTACAATATGTATAAATAGAAAATAAGTTGGGTGAATCAGTATCACTATTCTATTAAGTATATTGTAGTAAAAAATTAGTAACTGCAACTCAAGGGAAATACAAACATATAAATGCTATTACAAATAAGTTCATACGGCAAAACTATATACAGGTGTGGGATCTGTTATGCGGAAACCCACTATCCAGAAAGCTCTGAATTACGGAAAGGCTGTCTCCCATAGATAATAATCCAAATTTTATCTGTAATAATAAAACAGTGCCTTGTACTTGATCCACACCAAGATATAATTAATCCTTACTGGAAGCAAAACCAGCCAATTGGGTTTATTTAGGGGCAGATTTGAAAACTTGAATTAAAAAAAATTCAACCTCCTAGAACCTATTTGGAGTCAATTGGTGAAATCGAAGGTTTTATTTGGGAAAAACGTCAAATCGTACGATTCGAATGCGCCATTACTTTGATTGGTACGATTGGAATTCCATCTAAACCAGACCTATTCGGCCAAAAAATATACTTCGATTTTATTTCGGTTGGTCTTTTTGAATTCGAATTTTGAAGTTTTTCAAATTCGAAATTCGACCCTTGATAAATTTGCCCTTTAATGTATAAATGATTTTGTAGTAGACTTAAGGTATGAAGATCCAAATTATGGAAAGCATTCTGGATAACAGGTCCCATACCTGTACTTGAAAACAGTAAATCCCCTTGTTAGCACATGTATAGGATATCAATAAACAGACTTTTTTTGTCAACAGCTTCAATGTTGAAGCAGGTGGCTTTTCACAAGGTATTAAACTTCCCACCATAGCATGAGAGGTGACATGCTATAGGATCTACCTTCTTGTCAATGATGGCGATGCTGATAAACAGCTTAGAATGGAAATGACATGGGGAGAGTAGTATTGTAGTAGTAACTTCTGCTGGTGAGCATTATGCACATCTAACTTCATTTATGCTCATAGCATTCTGGGGGCAGCACTTTATTACAGAGCTGCAGATTAGTTGTAGCTCGATTAGTTGATGCATATACAGTATCAATAATAACATTACATATAATACATAAAATTGAATTTCTATTTCTTTTGTTGTTTTTTTTTTTTCAGGGAACTCCTAGAGTGTTTGTTGGATGCACAAAAAATGAAAGAGGCTGCCGACTTTGCTTCAGGGACAGCAGAGTATATTAAAAAAAATGTTCCAGGCAAATATCCAAATCTCTTTGCTAAAATGGTGAGTACAGACATTTTGGCCCAAAAATAAATAAATAAAGCGTCTATCTCATTCTACTTAACTCTGCTCTTGTTTGTATTTATATAGATGGAGGCAGAGTTAGCATATAAAGACAGAAAAGAGAATTTATAATTCTTCTAATTTTGGGGATTTGGAGCAAAAAACACTGAAAACTCTGAATTTTTTTTAGTTTTTTGTGGAAAACGCAGAACAATTCTGAGTTTTCGGATAAAGCTCCAAAGTTTTCTGAGTTTTGCCCGACCCTATTTTTTCGGGGATATTAGAAATACTGAGATAAATTCGGACCTTAATAAATAACCCCCTTATTATGCCCCAAAGCTGCTAAAAGGCTAAAACAACTCAAATTCATGTAGAATTCAATGGCAGAGGTCCCTTTAACCATTTGAAGATGGTTTTTGCCTTCATGATTTTTGGGTGTTTTATGCTGGTTTTTGCTTGAAAACTCAATGCATTTACATAGTAACATAGTAAGTTAGGTTGCAAAAAAGACACACGTCCATTAAATTCAACCTTTTAACTATTTTTTTAACCTGCCTAACTGCTAGTTTGAGGTATTCAAGATTTTTTAGCCTATGAACTCGAGGTATTCAAGTTTTTTCCCGATTGCATTCAAGTTTTTTACATTCAGATTTTTTCATAAACATTCAAGTTTGTTTAAATTGCGAGTTTATTCGAGCTAGAGAAAACCTCACAAACTTCACAAACTTGACCTTTAAAAATAGATGCCTAAAAGTTAACTTTTAGGTTAAATAACCCCGTTAATAGTCCCTGAATTTAAATTTTCCTTGCTGTTTTTACCAATCGTGTTCTTGGGTAGTTTTGTTTCAGGGGATCCATTCCTGGCTTCAGTCCCTATATTGGAAATACACTTAGGGGGTAATTTATTAAAGATCAAGCTGTGTTTTCTCGAAAAATTTGTTATTTACTAAACTCTGAATGCAAAAATCACGAAAAAATTTGTGATTTTTTTAAAAATAAAATCGGACTTTTTTCGGAATTTATTAAACCCCAAGGATGGAAAAGTCTGAATCTGAAAATCTGGTTGTATATATAAGTCGGTCAAGGTTGTATATATATATATAAGTCAATGGGATAAGTCACAATGATTTTTTCATGTGCACTTGGTTTCGTGCAATAACCTGAAGTTTTCAGAGTTTTCGGGTGAAAATCCCAAAAAAAACCCCGTGAAAATCAGATAGAAAAATCTTAAAAAATTGTCAAAATCTGTTTTTTTTTCCGCAAAGCAAATTTTCGGAAAATGTAATAATAAATAAACATAAAAAACCCAAGCGTTTTGTAGCAGAAAATAATAAGAGATACATTCGGACTTTGATAAATAACCCCTAAATGTTTTTGTGAAAAGAAACTAAAATTTTTTGAATCCAAAAATATTCCAGCTAAAAATGGCAGAGGTCCCTTTAACCATTTGATGATGGTTTTTGCCTTCATGATTTTTGGGTGTTTTACGTTGGTTCTTTGATCAACAACTTGATAAATTCAAGGTATTTCGGATTTTTCATTCAATTGAGTTTTTTCATAAATAAGCAAACATTCAAATTTGTTTAAATTGTGAGTTTATTCGAGGTAGAAAAAACTCACAAACCTCACTAGCTTGACCATCAATAAATAACCCCCTTAATTTGCATTTGTTTTTGTTATCCTTATTTTACAATCCATTATTTTCCATTTAAGGTACAACACAAATTAATTGATTCTGCTAAAGCAGCAAAGGAAACAAAGAGCTGTGTGACTTTGTCAGTCATCCTTAAAATTCAGAAGTTGAAGTCATTGTAAGTAGAATCATTCTTATGATCTGTTTTCTGTAGAGTACATAATTTATGACAACTTGCTTATCATGTATAGTATTTACGTATAATTCGTAATTTGTAAGAACAAAACGTATTATCAGTTCACAATACACCCTCTAAATCTTTACATGGGTGTGAGCTGTCATAATACTTGTTTTGGCATGCTCAACATTGTTGATGGGGCTTGTATCAAAAAATATATATATTTTTTCTCTTTGTGATCTCACAATATATAGTAGCGCTTTCTTACATGACAAAAAAAAAGGCATTAACTCGAAGTCGAAGATATTTTTACAGGAATATTACTTGCAGCACCATATTTTCAGCCAGTCACGCAAGACCAGTTTTATTCCATAGACATGAAAAGCAGCATTGCCAAAGATGCTCAGATGAGAAATTAAGATTTGAAATGAAATATCTTTTGAATGATGCTTCTTCCAGAATTAACCCTTATTTTAATGAGCTAGACGAGTTGATACAACCCCCTTTAGTAGGTGATTCTGTTTTGATGATATAGTATTTATGGGGTATCAGTCAGTTGCAGAAAAGACGAGTTGATACAACCCCCTTTAGTAGGTGATTCTGTTTTGATGATATAGTATTTATGGGGTATGAGTCAGTTGCAGAAAATAATATGGTAGCTATTATTAGAGCCAGCTTGAATGGTGCATCTTGCTTTGAACAGTGCAACACAACACACCTTTTTCGTTTTTAATAAATAGTGTCCCACAACAGCATATTGCTCTGTATAAAATGCAGTATCACAACAAAAAAAGCCTGCTTTATATGTCTGCATAGTAACTGTCAAAAAAGTTAAAAAAAAAGTACACCATCAATTTTACCTGTTCATTTGTATTTGGTACACGTATAATACAATATTTCATAGTGCAGCCCCAAAGGCATAGCAAGGATCTACAAGCTGCTCACAGAGGAGGATACTGGTACTAAACCAAAGCATTTTGAAAAATGGGAGCAAGACCTCCACACGAAATACTGTCTACAAATGGCAAATACTGTCTACAAACTCTCAAAATGCACCCAACACATTGAAAATGCAAGGAAATTGTTCTATAGATGGTATAAGACACCAACCACCCTCAACCAATACTATCCAAATGTTCCCAAAACATTTTGCAAGGGAGAAGGCAACCTGTTACACATATGGTGGTATTGCCCCAAAATCACGACAAAAGAACTATGGCTAGCCACAGAACAAATTCTGGAATAAGCAACAAGCCCTAGGCAACCTAAGCCCTCCCCCGCGCGCGTATGCGCAGAAGGAAGAAGCGTGAATGCGCATGCACAAAAGAGCAGCAAGCCCGCACCATTGCGCATGCGTAAAACATCGCAAGAGACGTTAAATCAAGAGTGCGCACTTGCATGAACTGTTGCTGCAACTTCTGTGATGACGTCACACATTGTGTGCAAACGCGCGGCATGGTCACGTGCTGACGTCATTGCGCACACTACCAGGATAAAGTTTTCGTACTGGTCAGTTCCCTCTACTGACATTTATATAGATGTTAGGGGCCCTGGCTTGCCGCCCTAGGCCCAGGCCTTGGGGGCCTTTCCCTAAATCTGGGCCTGCCTAAGAACAAATGGCACTTGGATCCAATCAACAAACTCAATAACAATGCAACTGTGGAAGCAGTGGAAAAAAGAATATCACTTACCTGGAAGGAAATGAGACGCATTCTTCCAGACCCATAGGAAGAAGATGAATATCAGAGACCCAAAAGCTGTATAGAAAGAAGAAAGGAACTTTAAATACCTGAATTCAACTCTATAATGGCCTCTACAATCTCCTTACTCTCACCAACCTACACAAAGGTCCCAACCTTTCCCTCCCCCATCCCTCTCCTCCCCTGTCACTTTATCCTTCTATTCTATCATTCTGTTTTCGGACATTAGATCAGTACATTTATCTTAATAATTTTAAGAATATAATTTCATACTAGAACTCGCCTGATGTCCACTCTGATGTTGTTTATGAAAACGTTAACGAAAAATTTAATTTGCTTTTAAAATCAAATAGGCAAACAGAGAGTACAACAAAGGACATTTTAACAAACCTTCATGAAATTTATAATCTTCTAACATCCTCTGAAGAAAATATATCCATTTCTGAGAAGTAAGTATTACAATGTTTCTTTTTTCTGGCTGTGCATGTTTTACAGATAACTTATAGATTTGTTTTAAAAAATTGTATGTTCACAGTAACTACTATACACATATTATGCAAAATTTTAGAAGTAAAAGACATGACCCTAGAGTCCTGCACGGGTCCATTTTTTGGAACCCTTACCCGACCCGTACCTGCAACCTGCAAACCGCAAGCCGGACCCACAACCCGCATTCTTACCCACTGGGACCCAACCCGCAAGTACCTTATCCGCGACACGGACCCGCAACTCGCTGACCATCAAGAATCAGGAAGTGCTGTCATTGTAAACTGGAAGTGACGTTATCGGAAGTAGGCATGATCGGGAAAAAAGGAGTAAAACAGGAAGTGCAGTCATTGTAAACCAGAAGTGACATCATAGGAAGTAGGCGTGATCAGAAAAAAGGAGTAAAAATCGCTGCTGAGAAGACCCGCGGCCCGACCCGCAGAACCGCCGTCCCGCATCTATACCCGCACCCGGAACTTCTACCCTCAACCTGCAGGGTACCGCAGGTTTTTGCGGGTAACCCGCGGGTACCCGACCTGCTGCAGGACTCTACATGACCCCCAAAATGGAGAAAATAGGCACATCCCCTTTTGAGCTGTGGTCACCAATTCGCCCATAGCATAAAAGAGCTGTCTTTGTTTTCAAGTATAAATAGCTAGAAGGATGAGTGCACTGGGAAATCTGGACTCTTTCTGCCAGTCAAGTGTGAGGAAACCAGTGTAAAAATTATTATAATTTTTTTACGTGTTATTGAAAATGGTTGATATTAGATATTTAAAATAAAGCAATGGGCACAATAAATTTCACCTTATTTACTGCATTGGATGTATTGTCTACTCAGTCCTTTTAGTTCTATGAAATTGAATTAAGATGTATTTCAATAAATAGAGAAAGAGAGTTACTGCAGGAAATCCCATATTTTCTACAGAGCTGAAGAGGAGTAAAGGTATTTTGTTAAGGAGCAATAACGAAAGGCAGAAGGGTATGCATGTATTGGCACTGGCCTAGCCACACGCCAGCAATGAATCCAACAATGAAAGTAGCCGATATCTTTTATGCATCAAACCCAAACTTTATTCCATGGTGCCGTTTGATCTTGTAAACAATGTGGAGAGCACCATGGAATAAAGTTTGGGATCACCCCGTTTGATGCACAAAAGGTATCGGCTACTTTCATTGTTGGATTATGTTAAGGAGCTACATTCATGAGCATGTGTGCTTTAATTGGATGAACAAACAGGTTTCATAGTGCCACTTGAAAAGGCAGCTATGCTTCAAATACATACATACAAGGGCTCATTTACAAATGGTGAGGGGAATATGTTAGAGCACTAGAGTCTGCAATATTGTAGCCCAGGAGCTCCTGCGTGCGCTCTGCTAGGGAAGAACTCATGCTGCCGTGCTCCTCTTCCTAGTCTTTGGGTCCGAACTTCCGGGTTGTGACTTCACTTCCGGAATTGATGTCATATATCAACCGATCGTTTCAGGGATGCGGCTTCAGATTCTTTAGTTGCTACTTGCGCTTCTTTGAACAGGCATGGAAAGGAGTCCGGACTGTGCAGCACATTGGGATCCTGGGGCCACTGAAAGTGCTGCTAACTCTGTTCAAACTATGCACAATGTAATGAAGCCCCACCTCCCCAAACAGGGCTGAGGAGGGAGGACCAAGTCACGTGGGGTTAGATTACAACAGCAAGTGTGGACAGCACAGAGGTGTGACTGCAGCCTCTTTGGATCAGTGAGTAGGAGCGAGTGTTCTGCTGAAAATGCATTTCTCACCCTAGGCTTATACTCAAGTCAATAAGCTTTCCCAGTTTTTGGAGGTAAAATTATGTACCTCGGCTTATACTCGGGTCAACTTATACTCGAGTATATACGGTATTTATCAAAGGTTGAATGTTAGAGTTTTTATACCTCAAATGAACTCACAACTCAAATAGTTTCTGGAATGAAAAAAACTTGATTCTGCAAGTTGGAATTGATCGAATTTTTGGTGAAAAAAACCTCTAATCACTCGAATTAATTGAGTTTTCTGGCAAAACCTTCAGAAAATAACTCAAGGGATATCTGCCATTGACTCCTACATGATCTTGACAGGTTTTAGATGGTGTATTTACCAAGCTATTTCTAGGGTCAGGGTATAATAAATCTTGAAAAATTCAAGTTTTTTTTTAAAAAAAAACTTGAAAATTCCACCTAAATGTGCATTTCATAATATTTCCATCATTGATAATGATTCATAGAGCATTTTGCTTTAAGATATTTTTGATTGTATTTTGTTAATGTATTTTGTATTCTCTGCATTGCACTAAAGTTTTTATGCCATAGATCTATGTGACATTCTTTTTTCTTGTGTGTTTTTACAGAACCTCTCTTTTAATTGAATTGGCCCATCTGTCACTGGAGTTAAAAAGCGCTCAACTTGCTGCCTCTTGCATAAAGAATTTAAAGAAATCAAGCATTGCCGTATGACTCCATACTATGTTTTTTATTACATTTGCTTTAAATATTATATCATTGTTGAATCTGGACAAAAGAAACATTATAGGGCTCATTTTTGAATGCAATTGCATGTGGAAAGTACAAAAGGGCATGCAGAATTGTGTGAATTTAAAAACAATATTACAAAGATCAAACAAACCGTTGTTACTCCGCTAATTCACTTAAGTGCAAATTTTACCTCCTTCGCCAACTTAGACCTGGCAAACTAATAAAATGAAGCTACATCTTCCTCAATCTTATGTTAGTGGCATCTTATCCTGTATGCCGGAAAGTCATAAAAGTTGAAAAACATGCTGGCATCTTTTAATTTTTTAAAGCGGGATTGCCTTCAAAAGTTCTAACTAGTAAAGATTTTTGTGTTAAACAATTTGAGGGTCATGCCACATTTGTTTCAGGGTGGACTCATGTCTAGGACATTAGAGGATCTCTTTAGTCTTTATTTTGCTTCCTTGGACATTTGTAATAAGAGGTCACTTCAAGCATTTGCACACACATCTCTAATAAAGACGTCCATACGACCTATACTTTATGTACCCACCCTATTTAAAATGACCTTAGCGTAAGAGTACTAATATAGTTTTGCTCAGCATTGGATCGAACGCTAGCGAAAGATCACTAAGAAATGCTTGCACTGACGAATTAACACTAGCGTTTGTAGGCTGAGACCCAACTTCACATTTTAGTGAATTAGCGCAGTTGTAACGAGTGTGGCGGAGTGTTCGCTGGCAAAAATTCTCGCTTTAGTGAATTTGCCCTATTGTGTCTATGCATGCTCCCTATTCTATTCCTTGCCTTATGGTTTCTTCCACTTCTCCTGAAAAAGGAACAAAGTGCAAAGTACATGGCACTCATTTGTAAAAACAAGCACTGCATGCAGAGTACAAAAAAGTGGCCGCAACCAAGCATTTTGTTTTGCACTGTGTTTGGGTGTTTGCAAATAGCTGCAGGCCTCTGTGCTCCATTTTGAAGCACAAAGACAAGCAGTTCCCTTCACTAGTACAGAATTGGCTGTGTTAGCCAGCAATGTATTAGGAAAGGGGCAGAAGTGTCCCCCTCCTGCTGCCCAACAGCCTTGTACATTGCACGTCCTGACGCTACATTTGTCACTTGTGCGCTTGTGGGCCCCTTAGTGCTTTTGCACATGCACCCCCGGGTCATGAATGACTCCAATATATATACATTAAAGCAGAGTATCCCTTTAAAGGAGAATTCAACCCGTAGTTTAAAAAACCCCTCCCCCCTACCCTGGGTAGACACCCTCCCTCCTCCCCCCGGCATACCTGCCCCCCCGACAGCAGAATAACTGCAATTATGCTGTTTATTGTGTCACCACACCACACATTGTGTCACCACACCACACATTTTGTCACCACATTGTGGTGACACAATAAACAGCATAATTGCAGTTATTCTGCTGTCGTGAGTGATTCCCATACTTCACAATACATTGGATATTTACAGGGTGCCAGAGACGGAGCATCCAGGGAACCATCACAAGAAGTAAGGCACAAACACTAATCAGTGTAAAACCCTCCCCCAGACAAATGCCCCTAATTTTTTATTCACCCCCTCCATGCAGATTCTGGCCCCTGAGTTCACAGCAGCCATCTTTTTTCTTCGATCTTTTTCAGAAGTTTCGGCACATGCGCAGTTGGATTAAATTTACGTCGTGAACCACTGCGCATGTGCCGAAAGTCACGAAAATGTTTGTGACTTTTGGCACATGCGCAGTTGGGACCGGAAATTTACTTCAACTGCGCATGCGCCGAAAATGCAGTCAATACACGAAGATTACCGGAGAAGAAAAAGATGGCTCCTGTGAATTCTGAGGCCAGAATCTGCATGGAGGGGTGAGTAAAAAATTAGGGGCATTTGCCCAGGGGGCAGGTAGGCTGGGGGGGAGGAGGGAGGATGGTCTACCCAGGGTAGGGGGGAGAGGGTTTTTTAAACTACTCCTAATCCCATGGGATTCAAAAAGGAAAAAGAAGGTGATCATATAGGTTGTTTTATTGATATGATGATGAACTGAGAGTCGACTTTCAGTATCTTGGTCTGTAATGCACAGAGAGCTCATTGTTTGCTTGAAAAGCAAAAGGAAAAAACAAGAACCATTCACTGATATTGAATGAGGGAATAGGTCACTAGATCCATTAAATATTAAAGGTGCTCTGATATTGAATCTGATATATTTAGCTGCTCACAGTTATTGGTGTTGTTATATGGTGTGCTTTGTTGTAAAATATTATTGCATATTAGCACAGTATTAACAGTGAGTCTCAAATTCTATTATCCAGAATGTTTGGGACCTCAGGGTTACCGGATGAGGGATCTGTAATTAAAGTATTACATAAACTCTATATTGTTTTGCCACCAATATGGATTCATGCAGCTAGGTTTCCATCAAGTACAATGTACTGTTTTATTATTACCAAGAAAAAGGAAATAAGTTTAAAAAAATATGAATTATTTTAAAAGTGAGTTTATGAGACACGGCTTTCCGTAATCGTCTCATGTAAACCTTCTGGATAAGGGATCTCATACCTATATATACAGTATATATTTAAATACACGTACAGTAATAGACTTACTCGATCAAGAGGATAGTATAAATAGCCTATTTTGCATATATGCCATTTTATATATTTCCCAATATTTTTTTGTGAGTCACAACAGCTTTATTTTTCTACATTTCCATTTTATATGCTGGTTATTAATGGTCCTTCTTTGGGTTTCTACTTCTACACAGCAGCATGCCTTGTGTAAAATATGCTAAAATCACATCTTCTATGAGTGCACTATATCATCTCTATCCAATATAGCTGACAATTATGTAAATACCGTCATTATATATGACATATAATGAATACAAATTGCATCATATTACAGATTGTTTTCTCCTGATATTAAAAGCCATTTGATTATAGAGAGTTGACTACATTAACCCAAGCAAATTTGTGGCTCATTATGTTCATGCATTTCTTTGTTTGTTGCTGAGTGGTGCACATATTATTCAAATATTCAGCTTTTCTCCTTCTGTCTTCCAGGAACCAGGGACACAAATTGTCCTTGAATGTCTTCAGTGTGAACTTGAAGCTCTAAATCTTGGCACTAAGATGGCTTTATACAAAAAAGGTGCTGTTGAGGTATTGAAAAACCTTCATTATGATCAATGTTTTTTGCCTACCATCCAAACAATGTTTGTACTGACTCTTTCAGTATCTTCAGGCTGGTCCAGTGTTGCACTGCCTTTTTCTTAACCATTTCTTTAGTTTCTACCAAATCGCAAAATTTAGAAATGTCAAATCGGTTATATTAAAAATAAATTGCAAAGATGGAATGCTTGGTATGCCAAACTACCTTCACATACAAGCATTGTATAATCCCACTGTGATAATTCCACTTTTACAGATGTTCCATTGTGACTTCAGTGGATGGTAGCATTGCATCACGCAACAGTGCTATTGTATGGTACAGATAAGCAGCAGTGTGTATTGTACAAACTAAACAACAGGATTTACATGGGGGTAGGAAAGATATAATATGTTTTGATTGGCAAACATCTGAAAATCATCAGTTTATATTTGCCTTTGTTATGTTAAGGAACCATGAAAGGTACACCTAATTTTCATTAAAGAAACAGTAACATCAAATAATTACAATATAGTGTAGTGTTGCCCTGCTCTGGTATGATTGATGAGTTTGCTTTAGATACACAACTTTAGTTTATATCAACAAGCTTCTCAAGCACATGATACACAGTAGATAGATAAGTTCTGAAGAATCCCATTCTATACTACAGAACTTATTTGTTATCTGTTGAGTAGCCTGTGCCTTTTTTCCTTTTCCAGCTTGTACAGTAACGTAACTAGAGGGGGGCGGCCCTGGCGCAGGACGCGCAGCGGGGCCGCCCCGCCCCCCCTCCATACGCCCGGAATTCATTGTGCGCAAGCTGCCGGGGGGCCCTGATGGGGTGTGGGCCTTGGCCCAATCGCATCCCCTGCTCCCCCGGTCGTTACACCACTGAGCTTGTATGACTGCCCCCATGGCTACACAGCAGCTTGTTTATATAAACTATAGTAGTGTTTCTGAAGCAAACACACAGCTTTTACCAGTGCAACATTATTTTAAGACACTTTAATTTTTTGGTGTTACTGTTCCTTTAATGTGCATCAGTTATGCAAGAAGCAGTAATACATTAGGGGCAGATTTATTAAGTTTTGAATGGTAAATTCTAATTTTCAAATTTTTTTGTGCCAAAACTCACAAATTAGAATTTAAAAGCACCAACTTGAATGTAAATTTGAATGTGAGATTTATCACATCTTGCCCATTGAAACAGTTCTAATTTGAATATCCACCACCTAAAACCTGCCGAATTAATTTACAAGTCAATGGCTGAGGTCCTTAGACCCATTTGAAGATGTTAATTGAGTTTTTTTTCGGAGGATATTTTGAGTCAAGATTTGTTTGTATTCGATTCAAATACATCAAATTTTTTAATAAATAATAATAAAAAAACATAAATAACCTCCCATTCGAGTTATGAGTACATTCGAATTGAGTAAAAAAAAAATCACATCAACTTGAAATTTGACCTTTGATAAATCTGCCCCCAGGTGAATCATTGATTCAGTTGCAAATACATACTGGGAGTTTAACATATTAAACAATAGTACAAGTAAATACCTCAAAAAGCCATTTCATAGTACCAGGTATATCCTATGACGTTTCCTCAATATATCCCTCTAGTTATAGTCAAATATTTTCCTCGCTCTCCCTATATCAAAATCCAAACACACATAGACATTGATGGGAAATTTTGGACCGCAAAGTACAGAGAGGTTTTCCATTTCCATATTTGCAATAGATGATTTAATAATGGTTTGATGTCCACCCCCAGAAACAGTTCAGAAATGATATAACAGTAACCGCAAATGAGTTGCAGATGCTCTAAATAAGGATAGTGATCCAACTTCAAATACATTTTCAAACATTTATGTTTCTTTTATTTTGTCTACCTTCTGTACAAGTTCTACGGCAGACAGGAGAGCTATGAAACAAGGGCTTTTTCTGTTAGCAGCTTTAGCAGAGTGGTGCCATATGTTTCAAATAAGCATAATGAATATTGTATAAGATAAAATTATTGAGCAATGAGGATGGGGAAGCACTGTACAAATTAGTTGATGCTCTGCTAAGTTTACAAGCTCTAAAACTCAGTATATAATGGTGGATGAAGATTAGATTCATATTCTTTTTTTCCTTGCACACATTTAATATTTTTCCAGACTCAGCTAAAACTTATAAGAAGGCTTGAGACCTCCTTACTGGATGCCAATCGTTTAGCAGATCCTAGCACAATTCAGACTGTTTGCTCCACTCTATGGAACCTCTGCTTGCCGTTACTGCAGCATAATTTGCGCAAGCATGTACGGAAACCCTTAGTATCTATTGCGGAATCACTTGAAGAAATTGATAGGCAAGTACATACTTTTTATTCTATAACAAACACCCCCTCAAGGCAACACTTTTAAGCAAAATAAGGGGAAATATGTGTGAGAAGCTATTTATTCAAAGGTATTGTTTTTCAAGCATGACATCATCAAAAATGATGGAAACATTATAGGGGTTATTTATCAAGGTCCGAATATCTGAACCTTGAATAATTGGTAGTTTTCGGAGTAAAAAAAAAACGATGTATTTTTCGAGATGTATTTAAGTCCGATGGTATAAAAACTCAGAATCCGAAACCCTGGCATCTAAAAGCTCTCGAGGTCCTGTATAAGTCAATGGGGAAGGTCCCAGTGTCTGCGCTGATGTCCGTACCGATATCCGATGATTTTGGGGTTTTGGCGCAAAAAACAAAAAAATCCGAATAAATCTTAGATTTGCTGAAAACTCTGAACAGTTCAGAGTTTTCAGGGAAAGCTTTGAAGTTTTTTCAGGCTTTTTTCTTCATAAATAAGGTCCATTCAGGAATTCGGATTTGCTCAAAGTTTGATATTAAAAATACTGAGATAAATTCGGACCCTGATAAATAACACTCTATTGTCTAGTGACCCTTTGTACTTTGTATTCACATTTCACATATTCTCTCTCAATGCTTTGTCACAAAAGTAAACTGTCTAATCATATTCCTAAATTAGGGCTTATTTACAACTGCATATACTTAGGACTTGCACTTACCCCCACTATCCTACTACATTTGTGCCCTTGTCCTGGTTGCACCTTTCTGTAGTGGTTCTAGTGAAGCCTCTTGGGTGCAAGGGATCCCTTTAACATCTGACTATTCCCTTTAACTACTGCCTTTTTATTAATTTTTTTTTTTAGGATTTCTCTAGGATTGCATGGTGGCTTGATTCATGCAAGTCACCAAAAAAAAATCAAGGCTGTTTTTTTCTCAGTCATGTTATACATGATTGTGGTCTTTCCAGTGAAATTTAAGAAAAAAAAATCTTGTTGCCTAAAACCTGCTGAGATGCAAGTTTTAGAGATCACGCAATCAAACAAAATAGAAGCAAACAATTTAGATTGCAATCCTGAAAATAATAATCTTGTGTCTATATATACTCTCTTGCTATTATTGAACATAGATCAAGTGAGGAGTGTGCTGGTGAATATCCATGTGCCACCCTTGTGTGGATCATGTTTGCTCAGAATTGCAGTGGGTGCAATTAAAAAGATATTTTAGGAAACAGTGGTGTATTGTGGGCAAAATACATTTATGACAGACTGGGGATAGAAGTGTGAAGCACTAACGAACCTGCAGAACATAGGCAGGGTTGTATTAGTGGGAGCAGCTGCATGTCTTTGCTTTCCAAATGAAAAAAATCAGATTTTGATGATTTTTTCATCCAAATTTGATGATTTTTTCGGAATTTTCACCCGAAAACTCTGAAAACTTCTGGGTATTGCACGAAACCCAGCGCACATCAAAAAATCATTGGGGCGTCTCCCATTGACTTATATGCAACCTCGACAGGTCTGAGATGCCAGATTTTCAGATTCAGACTTTTCCATCCTCAGGGTTTAATAAATTCTGAAAAATTTGTTGTTTTTTAAAAGTCTGATTTTATAAAAAAAAAATCACGATTTTTTGTGATTTATGCATTCGGAGTTTAGTAAATAACCATTTAGTAAATTATCACAATTTTTTGTACTTCATATTAAAGTGCTGCATTTAATTTGTATAGTTTGCTAACTGTTCTACGCTGTCAAATTCACCTGGAAGTTGCTAAAATAGAAGAAGATGAAGATCACATTGAAAGTGCCATAAAGCATATTCAAAAGGCTTTGATTTTTGATGATGGTGCCCAGTATCAAAAGTATCTGAATTCTTATCTTCATCGGCTTCAGCTGAGAGCTATGCTGTATAGCACGCCTGAGGGTTTGGAAGATCGAGCAGCTATGATAATTGAGCAGGTAACATTACTTTCCCATTGGGTCATTACCGAGATCATTTATCAATGTCTGAATTTATCTCAATATTTTCTGCTACAAAATCCGATCAAATCCGCTCAGGTTTTTTACGCTTGTTTATTATTACATAATTATAATTTGCTTTGCTGGAAAAAAATCTGATTTTCACGATTTTTTTCGGATTTTTCATCAGATCTTCATGTTTTTTTGGATTTTTCATCTGTTTTTCACTATTTTTTACCTGAAAACTCAGATTCTTGCCGAAAACTTTGGGGTATTGCACAAAACCCAGCGCACATCAAAAAATCATTGGAACTTCTCTCATTGACTTATCTGCAACCCCGACAGGTCTGAGAGGCCGGATTTTTAAAATTCGGACTTTCCATCCTCGGGGTTTAATAAATTAGTTATTCGTGATTTTTTAAAAGTCAGCTTTTATTAAAAAAAAAATCACACATTTTTGGTGATTTTTGCATTCAGAGTTTAGTAAATAACCCCCTAGATGTTGTGGGTCTTTGTAACAGGGATAATAGGGGCCCATAGTATGAAATCAGCAGTTTTATAAGTAGGTTTAAGATTTTTCAAGTATGAAGTATTTAATAACTAACTTTCCCAACAAACACTCCATATAGTTAATATTGTTTTATCCTCTTTCTTTGAATATTCACTAAATAATTGTATTTGAAAAATAGTGATATATAAAGCTACAATTTGAATTTCAAGAGATTTTAATTGCCTTTGTCAATCCTTCTCCGAAGGCAAAACAAGCCAGCCCAGTGGATTCTGTCAGGAAGAAACGGTCTTTGCTAGTGAATGCTGGCCTGTGTTTAGCTCCAGATGTTTTTCAGATGGTCCTTGATAGTGAAAATGAAGCAAAAGGTAATTTTTTTTCTTCTGATCATTTCGTCTATGGTAAGTGCAAAAATGTGACATTTAGGGGCCTATTTATTGAATCTCAAATTTTTCTGTTTAAGTTTTTAAAGAGGAAAACTTGAATTTTTAAAGGTAAAAAAAGCCTAGAATTTTAAGAGATTTATTATACTCCAAAGCTGCTTAAAATCTGAAAATACTCCAGGTAAATTTGTCGAGGTCATGTAGAAGTCAATGGGGCAAATTTACTAAAGGGCGAAGTCATTAACGCGCGCGAAAATTCGCCAGCGTGACGTCATTTCGGTACTTCGCCAAAAAAAAAAACTTTATTGCAGGTGAAGAAAAACTGACGTTTCGGCTGATACACCAGCCTTTGAAAAAAAGTATTTTTTGTCCACTATAAGTCCTGCGAGTGCGGCTACCTTCTTGGATGATTCATACGATTTGTGGAATTGCACCCAGGCAGTGCACGATCCAAAATAGAATAATATATGAACAGAAGATCAGCACTCTCTGTAATTTGGTGAAACTGTGTTGGTTTATTTCACAAAATATCACATTGTGTGAGTGCTGATCTTATGTGTGTGTATATATATATATATATATATATATATATATATATATATATATATATATATATATATATATATATATATATCTATATATATATATTGCTGGCTTAAAGAGGTGGTTCACCTTTGAAGTAACGTTTATTATGTTATAGGACGATTCTAAGCAACTTAATTTTATTATTATTATTGCTACTTTTTATTACTGATCCTTCTATTCAGACTCTCTCCTATTCATATTGCAGTCTCTTATTCAAATCAATGCATGGTTGCTAGGGTAATTTGGTCCTTAGCAAACAGATTGCCGACATTGCAAACTGGAGAGCTGCTGAATAAAAAGCTAAATAACTCAAAAACCTACAATAATTAATAATGACAACAAATTGCAAATGATCTCAGTATATCTACATCATACTAAAAGTTATCTCAAAGGTGAACAACCCATTTAAGCTAGTTGTATAGAGTAACATGATAAATACACATGAAACCTCCAGTTTGAGTGGAGACAAGTGCAATAAACAACTTTCCCAGTTATAAGATGAACAGGACCGTACATGTCTTTTTTTTTTTAATTGATTTTAGTTTTTCTTTTCCCAGGAAGTGGTATATTGTTTTAATGGTAAATTAATTAAAAGGTTTGGTCTATGCTGATAATGTGGTCCCTCAATATACCTTGCTTTATTTAAAAATTATGCATATGTACATGTACCGGTATGGGACCTGTCATCCAAAATACTCAGGACCTGAGGTTTTCTGTAATCTCCATACTTTATATCTACTAAAAAACTATTAAACATTAAATAAACTCAATGGGATTGTTTTGCGTCCACTAATGATTAATTGCATCTTAGTTGGGATCAAGTACAAGCTACTGTTTTATTATTCATTTAAATCATTTAAAAAAAAATGTAATTATCTCATTACAATGGAGTCTATAGGAGATGGTCTTCTTGTTATTCAGATCTTTCTAGATAACATGTTTCCATATAACGGATCATATACCTGTATTTGGAACATTACCATCTGCTTGTAAAACAATAATTTTGGTGTCTTAGAATGATATGCTTGAATAATATATGGTGATAAAGCTGTTAATGGTAGCCACTCTATTCTATAGTTGTCTGTCCATTCCATTACTGTTAGTATGTGCAATGCTGGAAAATGAAACAAAAATTCTGATTTATTTTTGTATTTTTTTCCATCTGAGTTAGCTGGAGGGTCAGTCCACGGCTCATTAACTAACATCTGAAGGAGAGACATCCACAAAAGTAAATTCCATGCGAAATTTCTCACATAATCTTATTCAGCCCGTTTTGCCTTAGGATTTTGCTGCTTTGGTCCTTAGCAAACAGATTGCCGACATTGCAAACTGGAGAGCTGCTGAATAAAAAGCTAAATAACTCAAAAACCTACAATAATTAATAATGACAACAAATTGCAAATGATCTCAGTATATCTACATCATACTAAAAGTTATCTCAAAGGTGAACAACCCATTTAAGCTAGTTGTATAGAGTAACATGATAAATACACATGAAACCTCCAGTTTGAGTGGAGACAAGTGCAATAAACAACTTTCCCAGTTATAAGATGAACAGGACCGTACATGTCTTTTTTTTTTTAATTGATTTTAGTTTTTCTTTTCCCAGGAAGTGGTATATTGTTTTAATGGTAAATTAATTAAAAGGTTTGGTCTATGCTGATAATGTGGTCCCTCAATATACCTTGCTTTATTTAAAAATTATGCATATGTACATGTACCGGTATGGGACCTGTCATCCAAAATACTCAGGACCTGAGGTTTTCTGTAATCTCCATACTTTATATCTACTAAAAAACTATTAAACATTAAATAAACTCAATGGGATTGTTTTGCGTCCACTAATGATTAATTGCATCTTAGTTGGGATCAAGTACAAGCTACTGTTTTATTATTCATTTAAATCATTTAAAAAAAAATGTAATTATCTCATTACAATGGAGTCTATAGGAGATGGTCTTCTTGTTATTCAGATCTTTCTAGATAACATGTTTCCATATAACGGATCATATACCTGTATTTGGAACATTACCATCTGCTTGTAAAACAATAATTTTGGTGTCTTAGAATGATATGCTTGAATAATATATGGTGATAAAGCTGTTAATGGTAGCCACTCTATTCTATAGTTGTCTGTCCATTCCATTACTGTTAGTATGTGCAATGCTGGAAAATGAAACAAAAATTCTGATTTATTTTTGTATTTTTTTCCATCTGAGTTAGCTGGAGGGTCAGTCCACGGCTCATTAACTAACATCTGAAGGAGAGACATCCACAAAAGTAAATTCCATGCGAAATTTCTCACATAATCTTATTCAGCCCGTTTTGCCTTAGGATTTTGCTGCTTACTGTATATTGTATGAGTTCAGCAAGTTCACATCCCAGAGATGATACCTGTGCCTGGAGCCTGAATGATGTTATTTTCTTTGAGTTGAAATGTTTCTTTTCTGTCTAGAAATCTGTTTCCAGGTGTGTGTAGCGTCCCCCGATCAAGCACCTTTCATCTATCTTCTGTGAATAGATTTTCAAATATTTTTATTTGAGTAACAAAGTTAAACAAAGACATACAGGATATCATGTAAAAACTAACATTAATTGAATTATTTGGTCTATAAAGGGGTGGTTCACCTTTAAGTTAACTTTTAGTATGTTACTTAATTTTCTTCATTTTTGACTTATTTGCCTACTTCTTCTAATTCTTTCCAGCTTCAAATGGGGGTCATTGACCCCGTCTGTAAGGCTACAAATGCATTGTTATTGACACTTTTTTTTATTTTTTTTATCCAGGCCCTCTCCTATTCGTATTCCAGTCTCTTATTCAAATCAATGCATGGTTGCCAGGGGAATTTGGACCCCAGCAACTGGATTGCTGAAATTGCAAACTGGAGAGCTGCTGAATATAAAGCTAAATACTGTAACTCAAAAACCACAAACAATAAAAAATGGTCTCAGAAGATCACTTTCTGCACCATACTAAAAGTTAATTTAAAGGTGAACAACCCCTTTAATCGAAATGGCCATTTTTTACAGCAGAATTATTAAAGTAATATTTCAGTGTGAAAATAAAAACTGGGTAAATAGATAGGCTGTGCAAAATAAAAAAAAATTCTAATATAGTTAGTTAGCCAAAAATGTAAATCCTCACATAACACACTGCATTTTTCTTTCGGTGGCTGCTAGCCTTCCGTTGTCTTCATAGCATATACTGTATACAAATGAATGTTATACTTGGTCATGAACAGGTAGATGGAAATGGAAAGCTCCCCAAATCACCCCTACCTTAAAGGGGTTGTTCACCTTTAAATTAACTTTCATTATGATGTAGAGAGTGATATTCTGAGCCAATTTGCAATAACTTTTTATTTTTATTTGTGGTTTTAGATTTTTAGTTAGCACTTTTATTCAGTTTGCAGTTTCAGCAATCTAGTTGCTAGGGTCCAAATTCTACTAGCAACCATGCATTGGTTTGAATAAGAGGCTGGAATATGAATAGGAGAGGCCTAATTGCAAAGACGAGAAATAAGAACAATAACAATACATTTGTAGCCTAAAGCTGGCCATAGATGCAAAGAAACCTCGATTCGTGTGATTTTCGGTCCGTGCGTGGAGAGTCCCGGCATTTTTCGTCTCACGGAGATCGGTTGTTTGGTCGATCGGACAGGTTTAAAGATTTCTGTCGGCTGCCGATTATATCTCTGCGTGTATTGCCGATCGGACAATTTTCTGTGGGAGACTGTCACTAGCTTTTGTCGGACATAACTTTCGTACGATTGCTGTCAGGGGCAGAACATCGGCTGATCTGTTCTTTTACTACTTTATTTGATCTGAATGGTTAGTGGCAGGTCTGGAGATGGGGAAGTCCGATCGTTCGAGGATTCGAATGAGGATTTGAGGATTTGTTTTTTTAGATGGGGTCAGTGATCCCTATTATTATAGCAAGTAATGCAAAAAATATAAAAAAATTAAGGCTAATTGAAAAGTTGCTTAGAATTAACCATTCTATAACATACTAAAAGTTAACTTAAAGGTGAAGCTCCCGTTGAACAACATTTTTGTTGTCTTGATAAGGATCCTGTCTTTTCCTCTTCTCCACATTCTCTTTTACAACAAACCCTGTACAACCTCACTTTGCTTCATGCCTCATTGATCACATATGCCACTGGTTTTATGAGCTGTCTACTGGCATGGGCCTTAAAATGAATGCCAACTTGCACCTAACATTATTAGATTGTGAGTTTTTATAGGAAAAATGTTCTTGTTCTTTGTGTCACACACACTCCTTTTCTTCTCAGCTCATTTACTGACCCCTCAGACTTGCCAGATGACCTGAAGTATGGTTGTATCAGCACTGCTGCCCAATTGAATCCATTTATTACAAAAGATGCTGAATCACTGAACCATACAGTTTATATTTCACCGAGCTCCATCTCAGTAGTTATTTCTGAAAAGAAGATTAAAAGAAGCTTTTGGGTCACATTATAAAGAGAAAAACATGAAAGATTTGTGCAGGAGAACAGGCAAAATATCCTAAAAAACTTTATGGGATCCGTTATCCAGAAAGCTCCAAATTAAGGAAAGGGCATCTCCCATAGACTCCATTTAATATAAATAATCCAAATTTTTAAAAACATTTCCTTTTTCTCTGTAATATTAAAAGAGTAGCTTGCACTTGATCCCAACTAAGATATAATTAATCATTATTGGAAGGAAAACCAGCCTATCATGTTTATTTAATGTTTATATGATTTTCTAGTAGAGTTAAGGTATGAAGATCCAAATTATGGAAAGATCCAGTATCCGGAAAACCTCAGGTCCTGAGCATTCTTGATAACAGGTCCCCTTTGTGTATATTTTCAATTTAATTAAAGGGCATGTAACGTCTAAAACAGAATAAGGCTAGAAATGCTGTATTTTGTATACTAAATATAAACATGAACTTACTGCACCACAAAGCCTAATCAAACAAATAATTTATGTTTTCAAAGTTGGCTACAGGGGGTCACCATCTTGTAACTTTGCTAAACATCTTTGCAAGACTAAGACTGTGCACAAGCTCAGTGTGGTCTGGGCTGCTTTGGGATCGTCATAAACAAAGCTGCTTGAGTTCTGCATGGCTGGGAAGTAAGGCGGGAGTTCCCCCTGCTGTTCACAAGTATGATTGTTTCCCTGCTCAGCAGTTAGGGACCGTCTGACAATTCCTATCCACAGCAGTAAATGAAGGGAGAATTTCACTGCATACAGTCAGGTTTCTTATAAAAACGGTACACATTTTTTAATTAAAGTATATTGGAGATAGGTTTCTTTTTCATTAAAGAAAGTAAAAATGGGATTTTATTTTTTTTGCCTTTACATGCCCTTTAAAGAACAAAAGTTTAATGCCATTGAAAATGGCATAAATTAAGCGTTAGCTTTTAAGGGACTAACAACTTATCACTGCGCTAATTATGGCCCTGGGTTGTACACAGTTTGCAGTTTGTAAACACATGTATCAAGCTAATTATAACAGAGGTGAATTTCCGGGTATTAGTCTCCGCAGGTAAAGGCAACAAAGGACAAATCTCTTACTTGTGCACAAAGGCTCAGCACCATGCAAAATGCGTGCAGAAGACTGAAGGTCACTTAAAGCGAATTGAAGATAAAAATGCTACTGAAAGGTGGGTGCACTGGGGAGTAAGGATAAGCAGATTTGTTTGAAGAGTTTCGCAACGGAAATGACACCCATAGACTCCAATGGGAGAAAAAAATGTTGCTCGTCAGAAAAATATTTTCGCCCATAGACTTTAATGCATTTTGTATAATTATTTATTAAATAAAATCATATTTACTATAGCAACAATTTATACAATGTGCCTGTTTACAGGTTCAGATAAAATACATATTTTAATTAAAGTATTTGAAAGACCCCTCTTTATGCAAGTTAGTAGAAAGGGAAGAAGACTCAAAAAATCCCCAGATTTTGGCACTGTAAAATATTTTATTATTTTACTTTATCATGGCTATTAGCTTATTATCTGCTGTGAAATGTTTATTAGCATTTAAAACCTAATGTCCCTTATAATTTCCTTAGCCAGTCCTGAACTTGCGATTATATAAATAGTAGTGCCTTGGATCTGGCTTCTTTTTGATAGGCACATATAAATTTAATCTACAGCTTTCAGGGGAGGGCCATAAAAAGATTTAAATACTGGAATACTGATTCCATCCACAGAGCAGCCTTTTATTTCTTTATAATGATTAAGGCATTTACATCAAAACTGGTAGTTATCTTCTTTTATATACTCAATGATTTTCATACACTTACATTTTCTTTGGGTTACCTAGGATCAGACTATGGGCAGATTTAGCCAAAGCTGCACGGAAGCAAGAGGTCTGGGATGTATGCAGGGCAGCATGCAGGTTCTGCCTACTGTACGACGATGGCCGCTGGAGTATCCAAAAAAAAGACACTCGTAAGTAAAACAAATGAGAAAAATGTTACCAACTGAACCATTCAGCTGATCATTCCAAAGCTGGAAAACTATAGGGTTCATTTACAAGTTGCAAGTAGAGTTGCAGATGCACACATTTTTGCTACCACTGCCTGCTTTCTGTAAGCACAAGGCATCTATTTATTCAGGGGACCCTGGAGCTACCGCCACCTTGAAGGTGGCTGTAGATCCAGGGTCCAACGGAATCCTGAATTAATAGGTGTAATGTACTTGCATTAAATCAATCATACACAAGTGACACAACAGACAACACCCTGACACTGAAAATGTTCTGTGCAATTGTGTATGATTTGCATTGAAGCACATGTGCAATAGACCACGTTTTAATGCATCTGCCACTACTGCATCACAAATTTGTGGCATCAATTGCATTGGAATGATGTTGGGAAAGTGCTGCATTGTGGGTAAAAAACATGGCTACTTGCACCTGAAAACTGAACTTTGCACTTTCTGCCCTTGTGTGGCTTTTCATCAGAGAAAAATATAATTTAATGGGGTTGTTCACCTTTAAAGTAACTTCTAGTATGATGTAGAGAGTTGTATTCTGAGACAATTTGCAATTGAGTTTAATGTTTTATTATTTGTAGTTTTTGAGTTATTTAGCAGCTCTCCAGTTTGCAATTTCAATTTGGTTGTAGGGCTCAAATTACCCTAGTAACCATGCAGTGATTGCAGTGATGCAGAAGAGACTGAACTATAAATAGGAGGGGGTCTGGATAGAAAGATGATTAAGAAAAAGTAGCAATAACAATACATTTGTAGTCTTACATAACATTTGTTTTTTAGATTTGAAAGCTGGAACGAGTCAGAGGAAGAAGCCAAATAATTAAAAAACTATAAAAAAATGAAGACCAATTGAAAAATTGCTTAGAATGGTCAATTCACCTTCAAGTTAACTTGAAGGTGAACCACCCCTTTAATTACTGCTTAGTAATAAAAGCATGACCCTTGGAATACATGTACTGTAAATACCTAAAGCTGAACCAAGATGGACCTGTGAAATGAAACTAAACTTTGTCTTTTTTGTTAGTGCGGAAAACTGCATCTGCAACCAATAGCATGGAGGAAGGAAAAGGTTTGGGGTCAGAAGTGGGATCATCCAAAACAAAGACTGAATTCACCAATGAAAGAGTCTTATTAAGAACTCTGGCAGAAATAAGGTTTATTAATGCTGAGGTTAGTACTGCTGCTGTATCATGGAAGCTGATGGTTTTTATGTGCAAATGTAATTAAAGAGTCTAAATTATTTTAGTTGCCTGCATATATGTGTATATAGATAGATATATAGATAGACAGACAGACAGATAGTTGATAGATGTAGATAAAGTTAGAGACCATACAATTTTTGTTAAGGTGTTTTATGTTCCACATAAGCAGGCAACATGTGCAGTTCGAGGTGCAAAATATTTTTTGGATTTCCTTTGTTTGTGAGCACACATTTCATTAAAAATCACACTAGCACAGAGATTAAAAGGCTGAAGGAAAGTTTGGCACCTGTCAGCTTTTAACAAAAAATCAATATGAAGTGCAGAGGAAAGACACAGAGTCCCTGTAAGTTATTGTTGCAGAGCTGCGAGCGGAGGGACTTGCTTTGCAGGGAATTGCTGCCAACCCAAGCCAGCGGACAGAAGGAAAATCAAGTTAAAATGATTCTAGTAGAAAAGTGAAATAAAGGCAGTATTGTTACCATAACAATTACAATAAAAAACAGTCTCTTTTGCCATTTGAAATATTTTTGCAGTTAATAATTGATATTTTAAAAAATTGACAGGGGGATTATTAGAAATTAGTTATTTAAATTAATAACTTGGATAGCCAGATAATCCAGGTTCCCATTTCTTCACTGATCTAAGTGATAACATTTAACACAGTAAAGCAGAATTATGGTATATATATATATATATATATATATATATATATATATATATATATATACTGTATATATACTATATATATATGTGTGTACATATGTACCATATACAAAAAATTTGTGATTTTCTTTTTATAAAATCTGATTTTCCTGAATTTATTAAAACCCAGAGTATGGAAAAGTCCAAATCAGAAAATCCGGCATCTAAGATATAGGTTGCATATAAGTCAATTATTTTTGATGTTCACTGGGTTTCGTGCAATACCCTGAAGTTTTCAGGCAAAAATCTGAGTTTTCGGGTGAAAAATCCAAAAAAATCAGATTTTTTCCCACAAAGCAAATTTTCTGGAAAATGTAACGTATAAATGTAATAAGCGTAAAAAACCTGAGCGGATTTGATCAGAGTTTGTAGCAGAAAATAATGAGATACATTTGGACTTTTATAAACCCCCTAAGCACTGTTTATATCTGATTAAATCACTAAGCACCTAATATAAGGAATGTTTCTTTCTTTGTCAGGCAGCCATTCATTTACTGAAATCTGAAAACTGTAAGTTAAATGAACCTCCTATTCCCCCAGAAGACTGCCCAAGAATGCATCCAGTGGGATATACTGCAATCAATCCTGAAGATAATCCAGAATGGATTGTTTATAGGTACAAATAACATGTTTATAAATTATAAACATTGGAAACATTTAAATTAATAGTTTAGTAAATACTGGCCCGTAAGTGGTATAGATGGAAGATGATCACTTTCCCTGACTGTATCAGTAACATTCCTTTTTCACTTTGGTTCTCATTAATTTAACCAGCTATGTACAAGCGATAGACAGTGGCAACTGCAGTTCTACTTCTCCCGCAGTACGGGTTAAGACTTTGTGGTCATGGGTCTATTTGATTTATATGCACAGTCACACAGATTCAGATGATTTGTTAACATTAAGCAAATAAATCAATGTGACTTTAAATGTCTAAAGTTGCAACTTTGGTCCATTCAGAGCAGTTTGATGTATAAGTGAATCTCCATTCATTTGTATGGAGATACATAGAAAGTAAATATAAATCTGATTGCCCTGCAGACAGAAAGATGTGATTTACACCATTTACACATAATTTTTTTTTTTTTTCTATAAAAATTACACCCCATCTAAAATAACATAATTCAATTCATTGTTTTTTTTTATCCAAATTCAGAAGTACAGGTATGGGATCCGTTATCTGGAAACCCGTTATTGAGAAAGCTCTATCTGGAAACCTGTTATCCAGAATGCTCTGAATTATGTAAAGGCCATCTACCATAGACTACATTTTAACAAAATAATCCAAATTTTTAAGAATGATTTAATTCCAATAAATCCTTATTGGAAGCAAAACCAGTCTATTTAATGTTTACATGTTTACATGATTTTCTACATGATTTTTAAAGAATGAAGATCCAAATTATGTAAAGATCAGTTATCTGGAAAAACCCAGGTCCCGAACATTCTGGAAAACAGGTCCCATACCTGTATCATCATTTAATTGCGTCTGTTATTTTGTAATACGGTGGTTAATAATTTTATTTTCAATTCCTGCAGTGAATGGATTTCTGAGCTGTCCAGATATGCAACAGAAAATTTCTTACAAGCTGCTGAATTGGGGGTAGAGTTGCATGAAGCCTGGATAACTCACAATGCAGCAGTGTACATCCTAAACCATAACAAGCATCTAATATCTACTGAAAGGCTATCAGAACTTACTGATTCACTTCAAAAACTGCTAACTGCTCTTAAGAAAACAGGGCACAATGGGTGAGTTGTTAGAATTTGCCTTTGCAAAATTTCTGTTTCAGTCAACATGTAAAATCACATTGTTTTGTATTTTTTATACTTCTATTCATGTTGTACATTTGTACACTGTGAATTTGTGCTCAGAAAAAGTGTAGCACAGCTCCATCTTCATTCTCCATATCTACTGTATCTGTATCTATAAATTGTATTGTGGAGCAAATCACAGTTAATTCTCATTTCTCTATTCAAAAACACATTCCACTCTCAGTCTTACATAGAGTAAACTTTCTCCTAGGATTTCATAGGAGCCTTTCTGATCCATGTAAACCTATTTGAATTCTCAAAACTTTTTAGCTTTGCATGCTCCTTTAAAGCAGAGATATAGATATACATAACCTTCATTGTTTTGCGGAAAATACATGTGGTTTAAATCCGTAGAATACTATGGAGGTTATTTATCAAAGGTTGAATTTTAGAGTTATGTGAGCTTTTTTTAGCCCCTGAATGAACTCAAATGAAGTCACAACTCTAATGGTTTCTTATTTAAGAAAAAAGACGAATGTAAAAAACTTGATTCAGTGAAGTCAGGGTTAACAACCAAAAAACTTGAATTGATCAAGTTTTCAACAGAAAACTGAATCTGAATATTTTCGGATTCAAGCTATTTCCAGGGTCGGGGTATAATAAATCTCAAAAAATGTAATTTTTTTTATAATTGTTTTTTTTTTAGTTTTAAAAATACCATTTTTCTTGGAAAACACAATTCGAACCTTACTAATTCTGCCCCTAAGTGATTGTTGTTTACAGGGTTATCAACTACTATTATACTGCAAGGAACAATATTTATTTGTAGGGGTTAGATTCCATTTATTATCACTGAATGTTCATTAAACATACATGTTATAGTGAACAATAGTTCAACAAGTACATTGGACAAGTACATTGGAAATCCTATCTACATCTCCAATATTCAGTGCCCTTGAGCAGTTTATGTCATGAGCAATGGCAACATGCTTGGCTGACTTTGCTATGCAATAATGCTGGAGCTAAAATTGTGTGCCTTCTATATCTGTAACGGGTCAGTGTCATGCCAATTTTAAAGGACATGTAAAGCCTACATTTTCCTACCATGTATATAAGTAGGGCATATCTTCCCCACCCAAGCCACATCATTTGTACTGCATATACCCCTTCCATTTGCCAGCACCATCACATTTTCCTAAAACAAATAGCAGCTTTCACCTGACTGCCATTTTACCTCTGACACATCATCAGTAACATTGACATCTCCAAACAGTACATGTATGCTGTAAAGTTCATATTTACACAGGCACAACATACTTTGATAAAAAGTTCTGCTGGGGATGAGCACTGTGATGGTTAAGCTGAGCTCAGGAGAGGTGGTTAGGAGAAAAAAATAGGATCAGACAGCTAGAGCTGAGTTTCTATGGGAACCAGCAATGCTATCTCTTCATTGGCTTTTAGACAGGAGGATGTGTTTAGAAATCTAAGCTGAGAAGAACTAAGCATGCTCATGAGTCAACAGCCAAAGCAAATTCCTGAGGGAGGGAGCTGAGGGGGTTAGAGGAGGAAAAGGAGTTCTAAGTGATTAAGGGGAATGCTGTAGCCTTACCATTTTAGCAGTTATCTAAAGATTTCAAAGGGCTTGTTCACTGATTAATTTTTTGTGGAGGGGGTTTACATGTCATTTAAAGCAGAATCATTTATCAATTTATTAAACAAGTCTAAAAACTGGAACATTTATCGTATACAGGAATACTGTGCTGCTTGCGATGTTGTCCAATGCCTTAGCCAAAGGCTTAATTCTTCGTTGGATTCCTGGTTCAGCAGCTATCAAAAAGGATGCAAGTCTACATTCAGCAAAGGTCAAGAAGGCTCCAGGGAAAGGATCTGAAAAATCCAATGTAGCACATGTTCTGTCCATAGATCCAACTGGTTTTTCAGACATAAAACTTGCCTTGGAGGTAATATCTCATTTTATAATGTAACAGGTATATAAATAACAGCACAAGATAATATTTTATGTCTAAAATGGCCATTTTTTCAACAGTGATTTGCGCAGTACTGTATATCATGTATATATACCTTCTGTAGCAGTGTCGCCCACCTGTTGCAGGACTACAACTGCCAGCAGGTTAAAACATGTTGAGAAATATGGGGCAGATTTAACAATATATGAGTTTAGAGCTCAATAAATAAAAACTCGGTCACTTTCTGTTCTCTCTAGGGATGCACCAAATCCAGGATTCGGTTCAGGATTCGGCCTTTTTCAGCATGATTCGGATTCAGCCGAATCATTTTGCCTGGCCGAACCAAATCCAAATCCTAATTTGCGTATGCAAATAAGGGGCAGGGAGGGAAATTGCATGACTTTTTATCTCAAAACAAGGAAGTAAAAAATGTTTTCCTCTTCCCACATGTAATTTGCATATGGAAATTAGGACTCGGATTCAGTTTGGTATTCAGTCGAATCTTTCACAAATGGATTCGGGGGTTCGGCCAGATCCAAATTAGTGGATTCGGTGCAACCCTAGTTCTTTCCTATGGGATTTTTAGAACCTTATTTATCAAATGTGAGTTCTAAATGTCACCCATTGATAAATACAATTCTAAAAATCCCTTAGGAATTAATAGAACATGGGTGAGTTATTATATATTAACTTTAAATTCACATCTTGATATACCTGCCACATAGTGTAGTTCTTTAGGTCTAACAGGTGATGCAGTAGTGTCCTGTATTACAATGTTGGGGTGTAAGAGTAATGCCTATTATTTTACAAAGCAAAAGGGCTCTAACAACCTCCATCATTTTTTTTACGTTGTATATAAAAGAGAAAATGTGCACCAAACTATGCCAAAGTTTAAATTTTGAATCCTTATTGATCCCTATTCCTGGAGCTCCGTATCAACGAGCTCCAGGTATTTGACAGATTAGTCCATCAGCATAGTAGCTGTGTTTCCGAAATTCCTAACCAAAAGCTATCATAACAATGGCAGGTTCAAAGAGCTTTGGGTAATCATAAATTATTAAAGTTTCGCTAGGCAGAAATGAACATTAGCGAATATTCTCTATGAAATACACGAATTTACGCCAGCGTTCAGCTGCAGAGACGCAACTTTGCATTTTAGTTAATTAGCGTAGCGGTAGCGAATTTTCGCCTGATGAAGTGGAGCAAAGCGTGGCAGAGCCTTTGCAGGCGAAAAATTGCCCTTTAGTGAATTTGCCCCTATGTGTTCATTAAAGTCGTAGTTGACTTTTAAATTATGTTTTATTATGATGTTGATAGCAGCAGTCTAAGACAATTTGCAATTCGGCTTCAGTTTTTATTTTGTGTGTGTGTTAAAGGGTTTAATTTTTGTTCTGCAATTCCCTAACTTCAAAGGTCAACTGCTGTCTGTTGATAGAGTCAAATTGCTTGAGCAATAGAAGAGGGCCTATAAGGGTGGGGGCAGACGAGGACATTAGTCACCCATCGACAAATCTTCTCTACTGTGGGCGACTAATCTCCCCAAATGCCATCCTGCCAGCAAGAATGCGAATTGCCGGCGGGATGGCATATGAATAGCTTTGGATTTCTGAAGTTGCCTCACAATGAAACTTTCAGCGACTTCGGAAGCGATTTGTATGCCATCCCGTCGGCAATTCGTATACTTGCCAACGGGAAGGCATTTCAGGGAGCTTAGTCGCCCACAGTAGAGAAGATTTGTCACTGGGCAACTACTCTCCCGTCTGCCACCACCCTAATAAAATTAAACCCTCACAATCAGTCTGTATTTTGATCACACTGCGACCCGGACAACGAGGCAGCATTTTTGCTTGTTGGCTGAAAATAGGCAGAATAGGAACATTAATAGGTATATTAAAAAAATATAAAATACACAATGCAGAGAAACTGAAAAGTTAGTCCATCTATAACATACTAGTTAATACAAAGCGGAACATCCCCTTTGATTATCTCAGGCACTTTGTGATGTATTTTAATGGCAAACTCACAGATTTCTTGGCATAAATAGTTAACAAACTGCACTTTAGTTATTGTTTGCTTTGACTTTAGGTTTGTGAATATGTATTGGATTTAACAAATGGGAAGATGCCAGAGGAGATGCTACCCATTTCTGTACAGCAACAAATCTTGGCTACTTGGGTAAAGTCAAAACAGTTGCTCCAACAGCAAATTGGACCAAAACTGGGAACTGAAGAAGAGGTACATTGCCATTTTTCATTTCAACTCAATCTGCATTCAATAAAAAACTCAGAGGGGGTTAAAATACAAATTTATCTCATAATTTAAATTAAAAAAAAACTCGACCAAACTCCCATCCCCAATAATGCCATAATTATTAAGAAAATAACTGGAAAATTAAGGAAACCCCTATAAAAAACCTGAATCATGTGATTTTTTTCTTACCTTTTTCCATGAATTGCTCGATTTTTTCATGTTTTTGCCCGTAAACCCAGAAAATATCGTATTATTGGCCTAAACCCAGTGCAAACCATGATAACTTCCAATTGGGATAGGTGCCTCTCCCATTGACTTAAACATGACCTTGACAGGTGTGAGATGGCGGATTTTTGGATTCTGCCTTTTTGCAGCATTGGGGTATAGTAAATCTCAAAAAAATTTAGTTTTTTCCATAAAAATTTAAGTTTTTTCCCCAAAAAGCCCAACCAGATAAATTTGTGGTTTAGTAAATAACCCCCTAAATCTGCAAAGCACATAATGGGGGTTATTTATTAAAAAAAATCTGGAAAAAAAAAAATATATATATATATTTTATTCATACCATATAAACAACTTTCTTTATGTTCTAATTTGTAGTGTGCCTTCATTTTGCACTTTAGTTCCTATATATAAATCCAGCCCACATTATACATTTCCCAGTACAGTTTTTAAAAGCCATAGAATTGTAAGATATCAGTTTACATAGAAGATGGAATTCCTCTTATCAATATAAGAGGAATTCCATCTTCTATGTAAACTGATTATTGTTATTATATTTTTTTTTTCTAGGAGAATAACGAAGGACAAAATTCAATGACAAGAGTCCTGGTTGCTATAGAAATGCATTCTTGCAACGGGTTAGGACTAATGGACTTCACTGTTCCCAGCTTGTCCCAGGTATGTGCCTGTTACTGCTACTAATGCAGTAATACAAATGCAGTCATATCTTTTCAAAGTACCTACAGATAATGAATGAGTATATGTCTAAGGATTGCCATGGGTGCGAGAAAGGAGGCGTTAGGGTATTAAGAAATAATTATACCTAGAGATTGCCAATGACTTATGAATCTGTTGTATGGCAGACATATAGAAGATGTCCTTGTGCCAAAAGTAAGCTGAAAACATTAAAGGGTTTTGACGGGGAGGGGATATTGCAATAGAAAATATTGTTTTGTTGTCACATATATAAATATTTAAATATGATTTGCCGTGGATCTGTGTTTTGACTTGCCACTGATCCGTTGTTTGATTTTCCCTGAATACAGAGCCAAATTACTAAGACTAAAAGGGGCTCTTTTGGGGGCAAGTGGGCGGACCTTACATCTTGTCCCCCACAGTAAAAGAAATAGAAAGAGAGAAATAATAAAACTTTTGACCATGCCCATGTTGTGGCCACACCATGTTATAACATGCTCATTTTACAAAAACACACCCTTTTCCATGTTTGTAATGGCAGCATCAGAAGCACAAAATGCACCAGAAGACAGACATAGCAGCTCCCACCATTTATTGACCCAAAATCATTCCATGACACACTGTGGCACCTACAATTCTGGAGTGTTGAATCACTGCAGAAATGGCCAGTGAGCACTCAATTAACCCCAGACTTGCCAGTAAGATCACTAGAAAAATGGGTAATAAGTTTTCCATTAACCCCAGCCTTGCCAGAAAGATCACTGCAAAAATGGCCAATAAGAACTCCATTAACCTCAGACGTGCCAGAAAGATCACTGCACCAATGGCCACTGAGAACTCTGTTAACCTCAGACGTGCCAGAAAGATCACTCAGCATTCATGCTCCTACCAAATTCCTTCTTGCCAATCTCAGTATAAGACTCTGCTTGTAAAAGAATTTAATGATTTTCGTCTTTTTTTTTCTTTTGACGCTTATGTTTCTTACACCGTGATTTGACAATGGCTGATGGCCCACACTTTGGTGAAACATAATTTTTGTTGATCTGTACTACCCTCCAGTGGTCAATATTAATATTACTTACTGAAACAACTGTATTTAAAGGTAAAATTCAAGGGAAAAGATAATATTTATATCTTCCTTTTTGACATGAGCTCACTCAGTTGGGCTTATGCAATCTGTAGTTGCAGAAATAAATATTAAAGTCTTTTTTACACAGATACCTGATCCCACAGATTGAAAGAAAAGTCACAATGGTCTGTCTGTCCTGCAGGGACCAGATCCTCACAGAGTGATCCAAACTCTTCCTTATATTGCACCATCGTGAAGTGATAGATTCTAGACTGTGCTTTACATGGTGATAAGTGCACAGATTCTATGGAAAGCAAAGAGACTTCAGTTCCCAGAATCCATCACTTTCCAATGGGACAAGGTGAAGGAGGGGGTATGCTTCTCTAAAACAATACATTTATATTTATTTATGGAAGTTTGGATAAAGTTTATGCACTTTTCTGCAAAAGCCCAACTGAATGAGCTCATAATGTATAAGCGAAAAGCTAAGATGATTTAATATCAGGTTAGTAGTCCAGCTGTTACGATGCTTAGGTTTCCTTTTCACCGTGTCAACATGAACATTTTTGATTTGATTGAACATTATTGATTATATTCTACGGCCCGAGGAGCAAGTCTAAGCTGAAATAGCCGTTGTATCACTTGATTTCCAAGCACATTACAGTACAGAAATGGGACCTATTATCCAGAATGCTCAGGACCTGGGGTTTTCCATATAAAAGATCTTTCCGTAATATGGATCTCCATACCTTATGTCTGCTAAAAATCATTTGAATATTTAGAGGGTTATTAGTTTAATTTTTTTTCAGGCTTTTTGGGGAAAACCTGAATTTTTAGTAATTTATTATTCTCCGATCCTGCCAAAAGCCAGAATACAAAAATCTGCCATCTCAGACCTGTCAAGGCCATGTATAAGTCAAAGGAAGAGGCACCTATCCCAAATTTATCTTATCAAATTATCTTGGTCTTTGGAGGGTTTACCCCGAAAATCCGACATTTTCAGGAAGAAACTCGGAAAAAATTTAGGTTTTCAGGAGAAAATCGTACGTTTTTTTTTTTTTTTAGTTTTTTTACTGATCTGATTAAATTGAATTAATTTATTAATAAATAAGGCAAAATTGGGCATGGGGCTTTGGTCAAGCTTTTTTGTATTGGGACCATGAGATAAGTTTGGATTTTAGTAATTAACCCCCTAAATAAACCAAATACAGTTGTTTTTCCTCCAATAAAGATGAATTATATCTTAGTTGGTCAAGATACTATTTTATTATTACAGCATTTTGATAAATTGTAATTATTTAGTTAAAATGGAGTCTATAGGAGATGGCCTTCCCATAATTCGGAGCTTTCTGGATAATAGGTTTCCAGATTACAGATACTATACCTGTATAGATTAGAGTTTGAACTTCCAAGCTAAAACACTGTAGTGTGTTTTGATTCAGCAACATAAAAACTTGATTCGTAAAGGGGACACAATACGTTCTTGTTATTTTCACCCTCGTTAGATGTCAGATAAGATGACCGATATAGATCTCGTAGGCAAGATGTGATTACATTTGGGGTACCTACTTTGGAGAGGAAGCAAATTGCAAATGGTAGGCATTAAAATCTCAAAGAAATTCTTGTGTTTCCCTACACAGGTGTTTGATATGACTTGCCAGTGTCACTGGTCAGATCCATTTGTTGAACTGCAGGTGCTGACAAGATTAGCCCACTTTGCATACAATGCCCACAGCCTGGATCTGGCACTGAGATGTACTCAGAGGGCCCTAGAACTGGAAAAGAAATTACAAAAACGGGGCATGTAAGTACATTTTTTCTTTTTTGGTGTTAGCTATATTCAGAATACTATGGGGTAACTGTATTTGGGAATTATCATTATCAATTATTGTTCACACTTTCTTTACTGAAGGAACAAAACACAAAGGCATTTCAGTTACATTCATTTTGTCCTGCTTTATCTCTTCTTGTTGTGCCTGATCACTGGAATTCACATTAGAGGGCTTATTTTCTATTCTATTGGATTTTTATTCCAGTGTAAAGTGCAAAGTGCATCGCCCTTGGGTGCAGAGGAACCTTTTATTTAAAAGGGGTTGTTCAACTTTCAAACACATTTTTAGTTGAGTAGTTTGCTGATTGCTTGCAATAAACAAAGACTTTTTCCAATTACTTTCCATCTTTTATTTTTTACCGTTTTCCCAAAATTGAAGTTTAAAGTTTGTGTATTTAGTGTTTGGTCGGTTGATCAGTGATCCAGGAGCAGATTCCGAACTGTTACAATTTGCTGCATTTAGTTGATACATTTCTCAGCAGTAACTGTGGAATATAAGTAACTATTGCATCAATTCTAACAGCTGCCTGTAATGAAACTCAGGGAGTCTGTTCAGCAGGGACAAAGAAAAGAAATGTATCAACTAAATGTATCAATTTAGAACAGTTACAGAGTCGGCGACCTCCCCCCGAGCTGCTTTAGAAGGTGAAAAATGTAACTTTATGATTCAGTATTAGAAAAAGTCACAAATAATTAGTAATTGGAAAATTCTTTATTTCTGGTGAAGTATCTGAAACCAACTGAACTGAAAAAAAGTGTTTTTTATGTCAACAACCCTTTTAATAGGACTTACGTGCAAATTTTCGTTTCGGAAGGTCCCACCAGACTTTGCACAACTACGTTAGACATTATTTTGTGATGAATACGCGTATTCATCAATGCACAATTATGTCTCAGCAAAAGAACGTTGGCGAGGATGTCGGTGGTATAGGGAGGGAAGTGGGTGGGGTGGAGACAGGATGTGGGTGGGGCAAAGGGAAGTAGGTGGGGTGGAGGCAGGATGTGGGTGGGGCAGGGAGGGAAGTGGGCAGAAGGATGGGGATCGGAGTTCCCCAGGCCCCTCTGAAGATTTTTTTGCAGGGGGCCCGGCACACTCTAGTCTCACAGGAGCTATCTCAGGGCAGCTTAGGGGCCAGAAAGTTGCTGGTGCCTATTTTTTACACTTTCAACCTTGCCAAAGTATTAGTAAATAAGCCCTTGGTATACAGTTATCGGGGGATCAGTTATCGGGTGGAGGCAAGCTCGTGGCAGCACTATCTAGGTTACTGAGGTTACTATGGGGCAAAGATACTGTATATCAGCTCAGCATTTTCCTAAGGTGGAAAATACCCCCTGCAGTGACTAGGCATTACTGTAGCTGCTGCACCACCACACAATTCATTTTCTGAAACCTTTGAGCCCAGCATTTTGCCTCTGGACTTAATAATTTTATGCCAACTGAATCACAGGGATGAAAAAATATGTTACTATAGATTGCTATCACCAAACCTTCCCTACCATGAGCACTTGTTGTACAGAAGGATCAGTTACCTTTGCCATCAACATGTGTTGCTGTTTAAGGGATTTATTACCAGCAGCCTGATAATATAAAAATTAAATACTGATCGGACAATTGACATTATTCCTTTAAATCATCATGTAAACAGATCTGTCCAAACATTATTGCTTACATAGGAAGAAGAGTAACTATATCAGAATATCAGAGTAAGACGAAATCACTTGCATAAAGAGAAATAGCAGAAAGAATTATACTGACACCTGCTGGCTACAAACTTGTATTGTATACATTTTTTGCAACTCTTAATTACTGATCCTAATTTAGGATGCCCTCTTCAGTTTAGAGACCTGAAGGCAGACTCACACCCTTCAACCCGGCATCTGACACCACTCTGGCTAACTATCCAATAACCTCAAAGTAACCCAGATATGACTTCACTTGTAACACAGATGTGAAGTCACTTGTTAACATGACCTGGCCTGAACCCCACCCCCTGCAATGCTCCCATGTAGACCACCAGCATGGCTGTCATATTAGAGCTTTTCCTCTTCAACCCAGAGAATTCAATGTAACCGTTCTAGCTGAATTTTTTCTAGTCTTTTACCTTATCGGTAGAGTCTTTTACCTTATATGTATGGGATCCGTTAGTCAGAAACCCATTATCCAGAAACCTCCAAATTACAGAAAGGCAGTCTCCCATTTTATCCAAATAATCCAAATTTAAAAAAAAAGATTTCCCTTTTCCCTCTAATAATAAAGCAGTACCTCGTACTTGATCCACACCAAGATATAATTAATCCTTATTGGACGCAAACTCAGCCTATTGGGTTTATGAAATGTTTACATGATTTTCTAGTAGACTTAAAGGGGAACTCCACAAAAACATCACTGAAGCTTTTTGAAAAGTAAACATAATTTCAAGCAACTTTGCAATATACATCAATTAAAAAATATGCAGACTTTTCATGCTTTTTAATGGTTTCTGACAGTTTCCTAAGCCTAGCCCCCTGCTCTCCTGCTGATCTGTCTGACTACTTTGCTGAGCTGGCTGACTACTGTTACTTTGTATCAACAACCAGCTGTCCTTAGCCTGTATCCTCCAAACCCCACAATTCCCTGCACATGTGATTTCAATAAGGAAATGAACATCAGAATGCAGTGCATTGTGGGTTATGTAGTTCCTGCATGCTGTCTGTAAGCTGTGTTTAGTCCCTCCTTCCCTGCCTTCAAATGATGCAGAAAGAGAAGAACTGTTAAAGAGCTGGATTTCATAATAGAAAATTACATTTATTCATACATTTTAAAGAAACAGGTAACTGTGATGGGAATATTAGGAGTTTATGTGTTATGTGGGCCTCTTTATCAAATTTTGGTTTGGAACCCTGGGTTCCCCTTTAAGGTATGGAGATCTGAATAATGGAAAGATCCATTTTCTGGAAAAACACAGGTCACAAGCATTCTGCATAATAGGTCCATACCTGTATTATGATGCTAATTAGCTCCAGCCCATGATCTGGTGACCTTGCTTTATAGCCCAGGCAAGCCAATCAAACCCCGTCAGTCTGTGTAAAATAAAATGAGATCCTAGATAAATAGTGCATTTGTTTCTCTCATCTGTTACTGACCCTATGGCACACAAAGCATTTCTATAGGTATGGGATCCGTTATCCAGAAACCCATTATCCAGAAAGCTCAGAATCACAGGAAGATCACTTCCCATAGACTCCATTTGAATCAAATAATTCTATTTTTTATAAATGATTTCCTTTTTCTCTGTCATAATAAAACAGTACCTTGTACTAAATCCAAACTAAGATATAATTAATCCTTATTGGAAGCAAAATCAACCTATTGGATTTATTTAATGTTTACATGGTTTTCTAGTAGCCTTAAACTATTGAGATCCAAGTTATCGAAGTATTGCTAATCCAGAAAAACCCAGGTCCTGAGCATTCTGGATAACGGATACCATACCTGTATAGGGGTTATATAATTTTTTATTCTTTGCATCAGGAAGAGGAGCAATATCCTTGGATCTGGTCTGGTGCTTTTCTTTAAGGGGCAGATTTATCAAGGGTCGAATTGAAAATTTTATATTTTTACATTTTTTTTAGAAACTCCCATAAACTTGAAATTCGACCCTTGATAAATCTGCCCCTAAGTAATGGAATGCAGGGCCTCTTTTAGCACCTGCCATTGACAGTGGAAAACCGGTCCATATAACAGTAATCAGAATACCTGGTGTGCTACAGAACTTACATGACAAGCTAAGCATGAAGAAGGAATAACAGAGCTGATGGTACTACAAGCATGTGTGTTTGTATTTACAGGCGTTTTTCTGTTCTGGAACATGAAATGTTGAGCATGGCTGCATGTGTTCAGGGGCAAAGTATAATGGACAATCTGGCTGGCAAAAAACATTTGCGTATTTCTGCAATCAAAGCCTTTCAGTTAAGTGCCAGGTAGGTTTTACTGTAAACATTGAAATAGATTTTTACTTTTATTAAATCACTCTTACTGATGCTGCTGCTGATGTAGGCAACCATGACTCCTCCTCTCACTAACCTGGGTTTGCCTTTCCCATTCTCCAACTGGAGTGAGTGAAGTTATGTTTTTTGTACTATAAAACAACCACATTTTCTGTTAAAGGGTATCTCCAACCAAAAACTGATTGTTGCACAATGAAATAAAAGCACATTCTAAGCAACTTCCCAATATACATTAATTAATAATTTCCAATGGTTTTACATTTAATTATAGATATAATTGTTATTGAAAGCTGTCTGACTCTGTTCTGTGGGTTAGATTTTGTTCTCCTCCAGTACTTCAGCCAGCGCCCGTCTGCACATACACTTCCAGGTTCCTTTTATAGACCTGCCCCGATGATGACATCACAAAAGGGGCGGGGCGAGCAGGCGTCCAGCTATAAAGCCGGAAATCGAAAGCCGGCATTTGAAGGTGGTGGGTTGGGAGAGCAGGAGAAGAGCAGCCACCCGCGAAGAGCAGTGTGAGGTCAACCCGAACCCGCCCAATCCAGCGGGTCCATGGGTATCGGGTCGGCCCGCACATCACTACTTGCAACACTGTTTCAGGAGTCAGAGCCAGCAGTTCAGAGAACATAAACAGCCAGACAGATGCTGCTGAGCTATAAATAGGACTTGTGTCAAAATTGCATTCTGCATATTGTTTTAATAATTGTTCTGCCATTATATAGCCGCTCTTGTTATAGACAAGGTAAGTTGCTCAGCGCTCCAGAAAACAGAACTCCATTCCCTAAGTTGCAGCCTTTGAGCAGCTCATTATCATCAGGCTTCTCTGTGGACTGGTAATTTGTTTTATTAGCTTCTCTTGTGCTTGTCAGGATCAGGAAGCGCTGAAGTGAAGCTAGTTTTATTTTCTGTAGTGCCAGAAATAACAAAGAAATACATATTTCCTAATTGAAACAATTGGCAAAAAGTTCAGCACAGTCCCTATTCATTAAGCTCATGTTGCAATGTGGGTATGTACTGCTCCTCAAATGATCATGGCATGGAGTTTTGTGATCACAGCTGCATCCCCTTCATGTGGGCTCTCAGGAATACTATTTTTGAACTAACACTTTTATTTATACAAAACTGTGACAAATTCAGTCCATTCACAGCCCCTGATCCCCTTGTATTTACACCACCCGATTAATATTTAACTTCAGGTGCTCATATTGTATTGGAGCTCAATCATCTTACACTGGAAATGCATTTAGACTTATCCACTGTCTGGTATGAATGTGGATTTCTTGTGAATTATATAACCATATCCCTTTTTTAAATTAGATTTGCAGGTGAAGCTGGCAACTTTCCTCTTGCCTTGCAAGCGGCTCGACATTTCTGGAATGCTTGCTATTCTCTTACGAAATCATCAAAAGAAAGGGAACCTCTAAAGGAAGCCACCACGTGTGTTATTAAGGCTCTTACAGATGCAGAGTCAAAAAAGAAGCAGGTACATCTTATTTGTAAATGACATTCTAATAACAGAGATGGGTGAATACACACAAACTGTACTTTTACCTACTGTACATGTGAAGTAGGGTTACCACCTCACCCCTTTAAAACAGAACACATATAGAATCCACAGCCTGCATGGCTAATTAGCAATTCATTTAGATGCATGATACATGTCTGCACATAGTTCAGTCTGCAGCATGCATCTAAATTAATTGCTAATTAGCCATGCATGCTGTGGATTCCATATATGTTCGGTTTTAGGGTAGGACTCGATGGTGTGGCTCGAGCCAACACGTCGCCATGCGACCTGTCGGATGTCCTGAAGATACAGTTAGTGAAAGAGAAATCGCAGGTAAGAACTACATTTAGCGCTGCAGTTTCATCCGACAGTTGAATAAATGTAGTTCTTACCTGCGATTTCTCCTTCACTTCCTGTATCTTCAGGATATCCGACACATCGCATGGCGACTTGCTGGCTCGAGCTGCACTGTCGAGTCCTACCCTAAAAGGGGTGAGGTAGCAACCCTAATGTGAAGAGGAACTGCCAGCCAAAATATTTGCTCACATCTTACATATTCCCATGTTCTTATTTTCTCCTTATCACTTGTGAGATATATTAAAAGGTTTATGAGTGCATTTTCTCCAAACTTGTTTTTCTTTTGTGACCATCATGGCCATGCTGTGGGGAATCCCATACTGTCACTGAATATAGAATTCAGCTTGATGGTCTGATAAAATCACCCTGCGCGTCAGTTGCTAGTGTTAGGAAAGAATTCAGTCGTTTGGAGCAAGGTAAACATTCATATGCTGAGCATACCTGTGGATAAACCCTTACATATCTATGAGAAGAAATTAATAAACAAGCTTATTCATTAAACTCATGGACTTACCCTTTGACATCTACATTTATTTAAAGGAACAGTAACACAAAAAATAAAAGTGTTTTAAAGGAAAAGGAAAGTCTAAAATAGAATAAGTCTAAAAATGCTGTATTTTGTATACTAAACATAAGCATGAACTTACTGCACCACAAAGCCTAATCAAACAAATGATTTATGCTTTCAAAGTTGGCCACAGGGGGCTGTCATCTTGTAACTTTGTTAAACATCTTTGCCTGACCCTGCACATGCTCAGTGTGGTCTGGGCTGCTTAGGGATCGTCATAAACAAAGCTGCTTGAATTCTGCATGGCTGGTAAGTAAGGCGGGGGCTCCCCCTGCTGTTCATAAGTATGATTGTTTGCATGCTCAGCAGTTAGAGACCATCTGACAATTCCTATCCACAGCAGTAAATGAAGGGAGAATTTCACTGCATACAGTCAGGTTTCTTTTTTTAATTAAAGTATATTGGAGATAGGTTTCTTTTTCATTAAAGAAAGTAAAAATGGGATTTTATTTTTTTGCCTTTTAATTAGAATATCATGTACAGTAGCTATGCATTGGTAAAAGGTATGTGTTTGCTTTAGAAAGGCTATTATAGTTTATACTGTACTGTGTAGCCATGGGGGCAGACATTCAAGCTAAAAAAGGAGAAAAGGCACAGGATTCTTAGCAGATAACAGATAAATGTGTTAATAGAATACAATGGAATTCGACAAGGTGAGTCTGTTATCTGCTATGTAACCGATGCTGTGAATCGCTGTCCCCATGGCTACACAGCAGCTTGTTTATATAAACTACAGTAGAGTGCATTATATTTTAATAAACTTTAAAATACTTGAATTCTTCGGTGTTACTGTTCCTAGGAACTTCTCACATAGGGCCACACTGGCTCCCATTCTGAATTAATGCATTTGCTGTTTTCAAAGTCAAAGCTATTCAGTTCTGTGTGATGGTGATGCAAGGCACCTTAAAGTTAGGTCAATAAACAAAAATAAAAAGATGCCATGTATATTCAGCTTCTCAACCCAGAATGCCATTTAACCTACCTCTGCCCCAAAGCCACTGCATTAAAGAACTGTATTCTAAATGGCTTATCTATTGTTTGACATATATATGCTGAACCGAGTTGCTCGTCTCCTCAGCTACAAAGGCGATCATTACCGTTAGATATGCAAGCAGTTTAGCATTAGAGCTTTGGAAATAACAAGACGATTTTGACAAGTTCAGATCAAAAATGCATTACATGTACACAAAGCTCTTTTATGCACTTGGTAATTAAAGTGTGACATTGTCGTACATTATACATGCATTCTTGGTAGAGTACATTAGATCTAAAGCCCTAGGGCACTAGAAATAAAAGGTATTGTAGATGCAAAGTGGCCTTCTACTGAGGGACTGGGTTTGATGGTGTGGGCAGCTGTCATTGTTGTGTTATATATCTCTCTCTCTTCTCCTCCCAAAGCAATCAGAAAAGAATCCACATTTCTATATGTGGCCCACAATGGATGCTACAGATCATGCAGTAGATGAGTTGGAATCCCAGGGAGGTATGGCTTTTCTTTCCACCTCTAATGATCATCAAAATATGCAGCGGTTCAGTTAATATAAAATGCTTTGTTATGCGATTTCAAATTGAATTGGAATCATGCTATTCCAGTTGACTTTGGGATATGGCAGTGCTCTGTATATACAGTATGTGGATTCAATAAAAAAGTAACTTGCCCTGGTGATTGTAAAATACAGACATTAAAGGAGAAGGAAAGGGTTAATCACTGGAGATAGTTAGGCTCCCTCTAGTGATTACATAATCTCTTACCTCTAAGTGCAGGCCATGCCTCCATTTTTTGGCCAGTCCGAGGGAGCAAAATAAGCACTTATACATGAAAAGAGGAATGTTTACTCTACTTCTCATGCTCACAGCATAGATCCCAGCAACAGGAAAGACTATGGAGCAGATTTACTAAAGGGCGAAGTGGGCGTTGCCAGCGAAAATTCTCCAGAAATCCAACCCGCAGGGACATTGCCACTTACTAACAGGTGTAGAGGAATTTTCGCTCAGTCGAGCGATCACTACTCCGCAAATTCACTGATGAGATGAAGCTACATCCTCCTCATACTTATGTCAGTGACATCATATCCTGTATGCCGGAAACTCATAAAACAAAGTTAAAATGCTGGCGTTTTCGAAATATTTTAAAGTGGGATTATGTTTAAAAGTTGTAACTGTTAAATATATAGATTTTAATTTTTTTTAACCATTTGAGGGTCATGCCACATTTGTTTTCGGATGGGCTCATGTCTAGGATCACTTTTGTCTTTATTATGCTTTCTTGGACATTTGTAATAATAAATGGGCACTTCAAGCATTTGCACCTCTAATAAAGACATATATATGACCTATATGTACCTGCTGTGTTTAAATTGACCTGAGCGTTAAGTTAACAAAGTTTCGCTAGGCAGAAATGAACGTTAGTGAAAGTTCGCTATGAATTGGCGAAACTTTGCCAGCGTTCGTCTGCCGTGACGTAACTTTGCATTTTGATGAATTTGCAAATGCGCTGCAAATTAACATCTTAAGGAGTGACATAAAGTGTGGTGGAGCTTTTGGAGGCAAAAATTTGCCATTTAGTGAATTTCCCCTATGGTGGTGCTGCACTCACTAGTAAAGTACCCCGAACCAACAAATTGACACCCCCTAATAATAAATTCTTTCATTCTCCTTTAAGTACCACACTCCTGACTAGTACAAAGAATTATTATATGTTCTGCAATTCAGTCTCCAATAAAAGCATGCCTTATTGATTTGCTATAATACGTTATTGGTTGCAGATTCATCCAGGCATGATGAAAGTCCAGATGAGGAGCAAAAACTAAGAGCTTCTCTGTACGAGTTGCTGTTCAACATGTATGCAGATAAAGATGAATGGGAAGCAGGTTTGAAGGTGTTGGATGAAGCTATCCAAGTTCTACCACGTACTAAACATAGACTGTAAGTGCATTAGTGTAGGACTCAGTAAAGCAGTTATTGTTACTCTACAATATCATTATACCAAACACTTTATATTTATATATATATTATATATCGAATAGAAATATCATTAATAAAAAATAGCAATGACAATAAATGCAAAGCCATTTGAGATCTGGGAGGAATCAGAAGAAGAACGCATATAATTCAAAAACTGTAAAAAAAATTAAAAAAAAACTATTGAAGACCAATTAAAAAGTTACTTAAAATTGGCCATTTTATTAAATAAAAGTTAAGTTAGAGGTGAACCACCTCTTTAAAAAAAGATTAACCCAGATAAATCCTGAGTGCAGATTTTCTTCAGCACATGGGCATCATTAGTATGGGGACTGCACCCAGATCCATTGATTCTGATTTACTTTAGTGCCATCATTTGTTCACGTATTCCATATATATATATATATATATATATATATATATATATATATATATATATATATATATACTGTAAAATTGAAATTAGCTGGCACTCACATTACAAAAAAATCAAAGTGCCTGGGTGCAGTCATAAAATATAGACTAATCGAACAACAATATCTGCACTCTCAGGTCTTAAAAAGTGAAAAGGTTATTTATTGAAAAGAATTGACGTTTCGGCTAGCACTCTAGCCTTTATTGATAAAGGCTAGAGTGCTAGCGAAAATATCAGTTCTTTTCAATAAATAACCTTTTCACTTTTTAAGACCTGAGAGTGCGGATATTGTTGTTCGAATATATATATATAGAGAGAGAGAGAGAGAAAGAGAGAGAGATTTTATCATAAGAGGACATTACACATCAGCCCAACCATACAGAGGTACAGTACAGTAAGCTGCTCATGTGAGAATGTGTATTATAAGTGGTATAGGATTTATTTCTAATGATGATCTTTGTGAGTTTCATTGATGTTCATTAATGCACAGTCTATATACCACCGTGATTTTCCTTTGAACTACTTATAAAACTGTCTGTTTTTTCTAGAGTGATTTTCAAGCATCGTTTACTGGTTAAAGCAAGACTTGGTCACAATTTTTTTATGGACATTCAGAAATTCAAGGATGAGAATGAGGATTATTTGGCTTACATTTGGCACCATGTATCTTTAATGTCTACAAACACCAGCGAACAATTAACCTGTTATCTGAATGCAATTGATGTGTTGCAGGTTTGTACTGTATATCATTTTTCTGTGTGTGTGTGTGTGTGTGTGTGTGCTTCACCTATTATTGAGAGACCCTTTATCCAGAATAGTCCAAAATGCTGTAGTGTTCTATTTAAAGGAGAACTAAAACCCAAAAATGAATATGACTGAAATGCTAACTTACTGTGCCAACCCAGAGGTTCAGCAGCCCCATGAACCATGTATTCAAACCTGTCCACTGGAGCTCCCCAAGTGAGAGTTGCTTTTTTATCTGACTAAGGTATTCTGTAAATGGGATGAAAATGTACAGTACTCAGCTGTTTGCCTAAAGCCAGCCTTTCCCATATGTAACAGACAATGGCACTACCAAGAGATGCTGCAGATAAAACAGTGATGTTTGAAGCGAAAAAAAAAATATTTTTAAAGGACAAGAAAAGTTGTTGCTGCTCTATGGAAAAAAATGAGCCATCCAGGCTTTCTATGGGCCATGGCTGACAGGGAGACTTGTGGTGATAAAAATGCACGACTGCGGTAGACCTGTAAATGCTTCTCCACATCAATATTTGGAATTGCAGTAAAACCTATACATTGAGAATTTGCCCATAGTTTCCCCCGAAAGGCATCTGTTGGGCAACTTCGCAAGATCACCCTACGAAAGCAACACACCACCAGCATACTTCTATTCCCAGGGATCCCTTGGAAAAGCTTGGTTTTGCGCATGCACAGTATAGTAATTTTTTCTGATTTAGTATTCTGTGCATATGCAGACGCAAGCCTACCAAAGGGATCCCTGGAAATAAAAATAAGATGTGATTCAGGGCAAAACTACTCTGGAGGTTTTAATCAGATTTTGTAGGTCAGATTTTATCAGTGTATTTCAATGAGAAGAAAAACCCTTGGTACGTCTGAGATATTAGGGTCTCCAAATGTAAAGTGATTACTCACCACGAAAAGGAAGTGGCCCAGGTGCACCTCCCGGAGCCCTCAGCATGGGTAGCGGACAAACCGAAAAACCTTATGGAGCAGGCACTCAATGAGGGGCAAACTTTCACCAGGCAAATGATTCAAAGTGAAGAAAGTTTATTGTGTCCACAGCCTTACGCATTTCATGTCATAAACACTTAATCATAGGCTAGGAGAAAAACCCTTACCATGCAACTACATTCAACTTGTAGGATGCATTCTGTCCATCCGACACCATCCTACAAAATCTCCTGAATAGTTTAACTCTTTGACAGATCCCTTTGCATATTTCCAGCAGCAGCCTCTAGAATTGAATTTGGCACCCTCACTAAATTACCCTTTCTTATCTTTAAGGGTTACTATATACTCTTTGGTGTGTATGTATGTATGTATGTATGTGTATATATATATATATATATATATATATATATATATATATATATATATATATATATATATATATATATATAATAGGGATGCACCGAATCCACTATTTTGGATTCGGCCGAACCCCAGAATCCTTCGCAAAGGATTCGGCCGAATACCGAACCGAATCCGAACCCTAATTTGCATATGCAAATTAGGTGTGGGAAGGGGAATTTTTTTTTACTTCCTTGTTTTGTGACAAAAAGTCACGCGATTTCCCTCTCCACCCCTAATTTGCATATGCAAATTAGGATTCGGATTCGGTTCGGCCAGGCACAAGGATTCGGCCGAATCCGAATCCTGCTGAAAAAGGCAGAATCCTGGCCGAATCCCGAACCGAATCCTGGATTCAGTGCATCCCTAATATATAATGCGTATCCGCACAAATCTTTGGACCGGTACACCCTTGTAAAATCTTTGCCTCTTTATTTATAACAGATTGTTTAAGAGTTCAACGTTTCGGTCCTCATTAGGACCTTTTTCAAGGATAATACAATGTCCTTTCAACACACTTTAAATAACAGTATTAATTTAAACAAACCAATCACTACTCATTACCCGAGACCTCAGTTAATTAGGTGATCTTATAAACAATTATCTGTTTTGGGAAGCTGTTTGTCATTTCAGTCTTGTATAAAATGCAAGCCATAGATTTCTTTGTTAGTAAGCAAAGCCTTATCTATTCCCTTTGCAAAAAGTCAGCAGTCTAGAAACAAGGTGTCCTGTTCTGCTTTATAGCGAGGCCTTTAACAAATGATAATGGCTTTCCATAGTCACGGTTTTGCAACAGGAACAACCCACAATGTTTGATTATAAACTGTATAGTATTAATAAGTATTACTTTAACTAAACAAAATGCTTCAGGACATGTACAGTAGCCTTTTGATGAGCAGACATAGCCCTTCAACATATTTAAGATATTGTGTGACATTATCATATATTCTGACTGCCCTCTGTAAAAATATGCATTTGATTTGGTGTTTATGCATGGTCAACATTCCTCTCCCATTTACAGAAAACAGAAACACAGTGGCAGAAAGTCGAGTACTTATTTGAACTGGCAGAGTGGTTGTATTGCAAACAGTTTCCTGTAAGCCATGCCCTTAACCTATTGGACTGGGCTGTAGATATTTTACTGCAGATGAGGTTTAACCCTAGCACAGAGGAAGGTAGGTTATCGGTGACTTGTGATGTTTGTTTTGGGCATAGCACTCAGATTTGTGAATCTATCGTATTTTAATGTTCAGATAAGAGTCATAAAGGAAAGACAAGGCCCAGTCGAAAGTCAGCCAGGACTAAAGACCAGAAACGTTCAGAAAGTGTAAAGGTCGATGAAACAAAAACTGAAGATGGCAAGGTTGTGGAAACTACGTGTAACTCAATTGAAGACTTAAGAAATGTGAGACAGCTTGAGGCTTTGACACGGGCACATACAATAATGGCAGTAATTAGTGGCCACAGCTCTCTTTTTCATAAACAACACTGTTTGATGGCCTGTACTTATATAATGAGAATTTGGCAGGTAAGCTATCAATCTAAATATGCGTCCAGCTCCTTTTTTTTGTGAATTTAGTCTTTATGTCTTTTGTCTTTATGTCTCCGGCCCATTGTATAACTGAATACTGTGGGAAGAATGAACCCCTGGTAATACTTGGACATCCAGTTTAAAGCCCTTTGGCTTTTGATTCTAACTCTCATTAGTCCTTGACAATGCCTTAAAGGAGAACTAAAGTTCAACTAAAGTAGTAGCTAGAAATGTTGTAAATTACGTTTTGTGCTTCTGTACCAGCCCAAGGCAACCATAGCCCTTTAGCAGGGAAGATCTGTGTCTCCAAAGATGCCCCAGTAGCTCCCCATCTTCTTTTCTGCTGATTCACTGCACATACTCTGTGCTGCTGTCACTTACTGAGCTTAGGGACCCACTCACAATATACAGTAGATATATAGAATAGAAATGTCACAATATAAGGCTGAATGGTAATTAATACAGATAATTACTACATGGCAGCACAGAAACCAGTGCAATTCGCATCAGAATTTAATAATCAGCCCTGTAGCATCAGCTTATATTGGAGACCAACCTCATTTTCTGCTGGATAATTTGTGACAAGCATGAGTGTCACAGACACTTTCCAAGATGGTGACCCCCCTGTGACAAGATTGACGTCTTGGATCATTGCTGCTATTGACAAGCTGAAACTTTAGGCTGGTGCAATAAATTCAGTATATAAAATATATTTTTATATTTATATACATTTTTAGCCATATTCATTTTTAGGATTTAGTTCTCCCTTAAAGGATTAGGTTTGACATTCCTGATATAAATACTCAAAATAGCTAATAGTTACTGCTCAAAAGAATAGTATTCATTCTACCAAAGAACTTTTGGGGTCCTCTGAGGCTGGAGACAAGGAATTATGTCCTTCTATTTTATTTTTTTCACAGTGAAAAGATAATTTATTTCTGAGCAACTTTCCTATATACATTAAGAAAACATTTTAAATATATAATTACAATGGAAAATGGAATTTGTCTGGCTGTTAACATTCTCTGCACTCATGGTTCTGACTCATGAAACAATGTTGCAATCCAACTGATTAATAGGCCTGCAGAAAAACTTACTCCTGGAATATGGTTTTAAAAGTCAGACCCACAGAAGAAAGAAGGGATGAACAAACACTTTTCAGCTGCAGTTTTGTTTACAAAATACATTAAAACCATGGAAAATGTGTAATTTAATGTATATGGAATGAAGCTGTCGGTAAGGACATGTAGGAGAAAAGGTGTACAAATGTTGTAAAGCAGAAAAATCTTTTAAAGATACTGAGTGCTTCTCAAGAGATATGAAGGACAGTATGTCTGACACCGGAGTCCATCTTGGCTCAGTTAACTGCAACTGTGACACAAGAATGTGTGCATATATATTGCAATTGTATTCATTATTTGAAATACAACTCTCAGTTATCTGTTTGTACTGTAGGTGTCACTGCCAGCAGCTGCATCTTTTGTGAAAGCACTGCCAAAACGGACCACCCCATCTCAAAAACAGCAGTCAGCTTCTTCTCGAAAGGAAAAGATCAAAAAGGAAGCACCAGAGGTAATGTGATATTTATATACTGTATGTGGCCTGTGCCCTACAGTATGTTGCATAATAGGTATTGTACAGGATAGTGTGAATTGCAGTGTATATACTGTATGATAAAAATGGCTAATCAATTATTTTAAGCACATAAAGAGGTAGTTCACCTTTAAGTTAAAGGAAAACTTTAAATAATTGAATACTTAAAGGAGAATTCAACCTGTAATTAAAAAACCCTACCCTGGGTAGACCCCCCTCCTCCCCCCCAGACTACCTGCCCCCCCTGGCAAATGGCACACATTTTTTACTCACCCCTCCATGCAGATTCTGGCCACAGGAGTTTAAAAATTTTTCTTGTACCAGTAACATAAAATTCTTTTTTAAATAAATTAATTTCTACATAAAGAAAAAAAAACACCAAGACACATTTAACTTTAAATTTCTTTATTAAGAACGAACTTTCCGATTCTCCGCTTGCACTCCTCTTCAGAAACGGCATCAGGGCGACAATCCATTGTGCTGCGCTCGATTTCTTCTCCCTGGCTATCTCCTATAGAAGGCAGGGAGGAGAAATCGAGAGCCGCACGATGGATCGTTGCCAAGTCGCCGTTTCTGAAGAAGAGCGCAAGCAGAGAATCTGTAATTTATTTCTTAATGAAAACTTTGCGAATTTAAAGTTAAATGTGTCTTGGTGGTTTTTTTTCTTTATGTAGAAATTAATTTATTAAAAAAAGAATTTTATGTTACTGGTCTTTTAAAGGGATTGTTCACCTTTTAATTAATTTTTGAATGTATGGATGATGTAGAGATTGATATTCTAAGACAAATTGCAATTTGTTATTATTTGTGTTTTTTGAGTTATTTAGCTTTCTGTTCAGCAGCTCTCCAGTTTGCAATTACAGCAATATGGTTGCTAGGATCCAGATTAACCTAGCAACCATGAATTGATTTGAATAAAAGACTGGAATATGAATAGGAGAGGACCTGAATAGAAAGAGAAGTAATAAAAAGAAGCAATAACAATTTGTAGCCTTACAGAGCATTTGTTTTAAGATGGGGTACGTGACCCCCATCTGAAAGGCGGAAAGAGTTTTAGGAAGAATGCAATTAATTTAAAAACTAAAAATAAATAAACAATGACAACCAATTCAAAAGTTGCTTCGAATTCTATGACGTACTAAGATTTTAAGTAACAATTCTCACTAAATCTAAATTTTCCGATAAAAGTCGATTGCGTCAATTTTGACGCTGGCTTTAAAGTCAATGGGCGTCCGAATAGTGTTGACACGTAGCGATTATGAGGCAAGTGTCTTTTTTTTACGCGAGCAACCAAATTTTTGAATCTTCACCGGTGAATTTTCGTGGGAGATTTGCGAATTTATTCGTCGGCATCGAAATGTGGAAATTCACCGCTAATTAGTGACAGCCAAATTTATTCGTCCATCACTACTAAGGAAGATATGGGGTCTCAAATAAGGACAGGTAGGATGCATGGGAATTACTCATTACTAGAATAGTAATGAGGGCGGTGGTGTGAGACATAATGAGAAAGTAATGTAAATAGTGTTATGTGGAGTTAATGGCACAATGGAGGGAGAGGATCAGGTTGCAAGATTAATAGTGTAGTTGACAAAACTTGGGGATGATAAAGACAAAAACATCAGAGGATGATGGGGCAGTAGTGGAGACATTGGCAGAAGTCAGTTATTTGTTAATAGGAGATGATAGTGATTGTCACTGATACACAGGCCATACCCATAGAATCCTTTTATCTTTATTTTGTTTCTTTCACTTGGCTGCCCAAGATTGATATTGTTTTGTCTGAAAAATCAAGTTACATATTCCTTTAATTAAACGTGAATGTTATTTTCCACTATTTGGTCTATTTTACATTCCTAATTCAATTGCAGTCTAAACATAATGCATACAAATATTCCTAACGTGGCATGGACTAATTGCTAGTGCACCCACTAAATGCTTTGGAACAGTAAGATCCTGATGCATAACAATACAGAGAGCTGACTGGAGTATAGGGGGTTGATGATGAGTAATTAAAGGATAAGTAAACCGTTAAAATAAGTGAATGTAGAATTGATGATAGTGTTGTTCTCAGCACTTTTGTCATTTACATTCTTTATTTATTTTCTTTTTATTCTCAGATATTAAGGGATACATGTGCTGTTAATATGAATGAATTTTGTTCCACCAGTTTCTGACCAGTCTGACCACCAAGTAGTTGCTCTGATCTTCTTCTGCTTAGGAAAACAATTAGAAACCTTTCTCAAATCTTTCCTAAGCAGAAGAACCCTAGAACAGCGTCTTTCTTTCTACTGACAACTTCGTTGACTACTTTGTGGTCAGACTGGTCAGAAACTGACCAGCAGATGGCGCTGTTGGAACAATTCATTCATATTAACAGCACATATATCACTTAATATCTTGGAATAAAAAGAAAATGAATAATGTATGTAAATGACAAAAACCCTTAGAATAGCATGCTCATGAATTTTACATTCACTTATTTTAAAGGTTTAATTATGCTTTAATTTTAACATATATGTTTGAAACAGATCATCAGATTCATCCCCAATCATCTGGGCTAGGGTGTGGGCCCTAAAAATATTTAGCTCTTGGTCCTGCTAACTTCTGCTAAATTGCTTCTGTTTATTTGCCTTCATTTAGACTGCAGTGATAAAAGAAAAGCCAAAGAAGAAAGGCTCGGCTGATGCTTTACCTTCAAACACAGAGGAATGGGCTGGCTATGACTGTGCTGAAGAAATCAGAGATGCATTTAAGCAGGACACATCTTACCATGTTATTAACCGGATCACCATAGGAAAACCAGTATGTACTGTATATTATTAGCATGAGCTTCCTTTTTCTTGGTAGATCCCTTCTTTTCTTAGGGGTGTTTATGTAATTATTCAAAAAGTGTTTACAAGCTTCCTTAGTCATAGGTACACACTAGTGATGTGCGGATTGACAAAAAGTTGACCCACAAGTGAGCCGAACCTGCCCGCTCCCAAACCCAATTAGACCCAGTGAGGCTTCTCTGTTTATAAACTCATGCTTGACCTGCCCATCTCTAATGTCATGAAAAGGGGCAGTTGGGGCAGACATGGCCTATAAATAGGGATGGGCAAATTTTTTTGCATTGTTTCGCCACGGAAATGACGCCCATAGACTTGTATGACATCATGCGTCAAAAAAAAAAAGACTTGTGTCAAAAAAATTTTTTTTGACTTTTAAATAATCACAAATTTTTCAGAATTTTTTAAACCCAGAGGATGGAAAAGTCTGAATCTGAAAATCCGGCATCTCAGACCTATCAAGGTTACATATAAGTCAGTGGGAGAAGTTCCGATGATTTTTTGATGTGCGCTTGGTTTTGTGCAATACAAAAGTTTTTGTGTGAAAATTCACTAAAAAATCGTGAAAATCGGACGGAAAAATCCAGGAAAAATCGTAACAATTGGATTTTTACCCACAAAGCAAATTTTCGGGAGGATGTAATAATAAATAAGCATAAAAAACCCGAGCAGTTTTGATTGGCGTTTGTAGCATAAAATATTGAGATAATATCAGATTTTGATAAATAACCCCCTTTGTGTGCCAAACTTTTCCATCTTTCAGCATTTGCCCAACAAAACAGATCGGGTGGAGGAACCATGTATTCATCTTTACTTTGTATTGCTTTTGCATTAACAGTTTTCCTACTTCCCAAATGCAAATATAAATGGTTGTGGGGGGCATATTTTATTGTTTAGCGTTTTTTCCCACCCTCCCCCATATTCATATTCTACTCTGACAAACGGTTGCCTAGTTGCTAGGGTAAATAAGACCTAGCAATGACATAAAAGTTGAAATTCCAAACTGGAAGGCCTAAGGACTTTCAAAGCACTTCATAACTCTGCCCCACCCTACATCTCTGAACTCATCTCTATATACTCACCCAACCACTTACTACGCTCCTCTACTGACCTGCTACTCAACTCTTCTCTCATTATCTCCTCACATGCTCGCATTCAAGACTTTGCAAGGGCTGCACCCCTCCTCTGGAACTCTCTCCCATGGTCTCTCCGACTTTCTCCAAACCTTTCTGCTTTCAAGAAATCTCTTAAAACGCACTTCTTTCGAGAAGCCTACCCTCACTCTGCTTAACTACCAAACGCAACACCACATACAGTACCACATTTCTCATCCACTTAATTCGATCTTGCCCACTCCCGCACCTTGTGTATTACTCCCTTCACTTTAGAGTATAAGCTCTTTCTGCATAGAGCTTTCCTCACCTTTTGTACCGGTATTGATTGTCATGTATGTAACTCCATATGTTCTATGTATATAATTCATGTGATTTAGTTGTATAATCACATTTACTTTACAGTGCTACGCAATATGTTGGCGCTATATAAATACATGTTAATAATAATAATAAATGATAAAAATCCACAAGCAAGAACATTTTCTTACAATACCACTGGACTACAAATATGTTACCATACGTGCAAATGAATTGTACTTCTTTTCAGACATACACCCTTTACTACATGGACTTATTAATAAAGGAGCTGCAGAGCATTTCATTCACACACCTGACTTTACCTGTGCTTCAGTTTGCTGAAGTGATTGCTCATGATGTCGTTGAAAGTAGCTGTCTGTCAGATCTCTATCACTTGAGGTAAGTAATGTATCTTCATAAACAAAGCTGAAAGGACTATGACTTCCACTCCCTGGAAGTGATAATAATGGGTGTGCAAAAGATAAAGTTGCAGATTTCTGACCATTGAGCTTTAAGGCCTTATTAACAACACTAGATTTCCATCTTACAATGGGTGGGGCAGTTGTGTGGCCTTAGCCACATATAGTACTTTGGCTGCCTCCATCTCACAGTGATTAATATATGAACACTTGTCTCATTCCTGTACCCAACACCATGCAACAGGTTACTTCCTAGCTGTACCAAACTTGCAAGGAAAGTCCTAGCAATCAGATGCAGAAATACATGGGGTCAATTTCAACATGGTTGGAGTTTGGGGTGGAGTGGGGCATGGCAACTAGTGTAATGGAGTGAATAATTATTATTATTATTTAGGTTATCACTTCACTGTATACTCCTGAATGCCCCATTCTGTTTATCTGTTATTGTTAGCCCATTTTTTTTAAAGATTAAAGCAGATTTACAGATTCGAGTTTCCTGCTCTTGAAAAACAATTCTCATCATGTTTTTAAAAGCCCATGGCCATTGTGAATCCCTGCTATGGTAATTATTTGATTTTAGTCGTGGTATTCGTATTGCTTATAATTTATCAAGTAATCAAAGTTGTATGGATTTTTTCAGAATCTCTCAAATATGTACAGATTTGAGATTATTCCAAGCAGCTACATACCATGAAAAGGCCGTTGGGAATACATTTATTACTGAACAAGAACAGATTAGGTAAGTTTCCAACATCTACTGCTCCAGAAGAGCATAAGTGAAATTGGACTCTGGATCAAGCCTGACTCGCAGTCTGCATTTTAGTTCATCTTTACATTGTTTTAAAGCCAGAGTTCTATGTTCATAAATCAAGTTCTTCAACTACCCGTATAGCTGTAGAGCCCTCACGTGGTTTGTGGGGTATTCTCATACAAAGGGGCATGTTTACTAACATTGGAGATAAATATCTGGAGAGATTTCTGGAGATGTTGCCCATAGCAACCAATCAGATCTTTGCTTTTGTTTTCGAACTTGGCTGTGGCTGTTTAAATCTAATTGCTGATTGGTTGCCATGGGCAACATCTCCAGAAATCTCTCCAGATATTTATCTCCAATGTTAGTAAACATGCCCCTAAAATGGCAAAGAAAAACCTCCAAACTGTAACTACAAATCACAAAGCATGGAATTGTCATGTCATTGTATGCTGTAGCTTAAAAGCCTTAGGGGCAGATTTACTAAAGGGCGAAGTGACTAACGCTGGCGATGATTCACTACTGCTTTCAGGCACTTTGCTAATTTACTAACGGGCGCAGGCGTAACTTCGCTAGTGAAAGAGACAGACACTAGCGATCATTCTCACTCTATAGCCAGGCGAATAATTGAACGCTTTGTCGAAGTAACAATAGCAAAAATTCACCAGCGTTCGATGCCCTGGACGCAATTTTGCATTTTAGTAAATTAGCGTTGTCTGAGGGAATTTACTCCTTATAAGGAACCAGCGTTCCTAGCCAAAACCAGGAAAAATATGCCCGAATCATTATTCTCCCTCCACAGTCCTTTACAGTCACAATAATGCATTTAAACAGATTGTGCTCTCTAGTGATGGGAGAATTTACCCCGTTTCACCACGAAATTCGGGTGAAAAACTCGAAACGCAAATTTTGACGCCGACAACAAGTCAATGGACATCCATTAATAGTTTCGGGGGTAAATTTGCGAATTTATTCACCGGCTGCAAAACTCGCAAATTTGCGCCTGGCAAATTTGCTCCTGGCAAATAAATTTGCCCATCATTAGTGCTCTCCTGAGTCACCAAATCCAGGCCATCAATGAGTCACAATTCATCATTCCAGGCAGTGTTTCCATTGTTACAGTTTTCTGGAAGAAGACATTTGCTCCTCCAGTCAATGTTTGCAGTTTACATTGCCAATACATGAGGTGTCTAGATGTTTCTGGCAATGTAGTTTGTCAAAATACTTCTACCTGTAGTAAACTGCTTATATTTGTAAGTCGTCTGTTACCATTTCAGCTGCAGGCAAGAACTATTGCAACATAAGGAGAAAAAGAAGGATGAACATCAAATGGAAGAGAACAATGTTGGGAAAGAAAAGGTATTTTTTGTGTTGTGTATGTCAGTCTTTCTCTGACGGATATACTGTATATGGAATACAGAGCATATAATATTTATTTTTTCTATACTGATGTGTATTTATAGAAGCTTGCAAAGTTGTTGAGACCCATCTCTAATTCTTATTAGAACAAATGCTACACTGGAATTTTGTTCTGTGTGATATTTTTATTTGAAAGCACTATAACGAAAAGAAAAAAAAATCAATATTCTGTGTGGATTAGTATTTAACTGCTGTTTCTGATGAAGCTAAAAATGTATGCAGGTGAAACACAATTTCCCTGATAAGGACAGAGTTACCTTATAACTGACCTCCACCAGTATATGATAAACATATTTACCACATTTTTGTATTAAAAAAAGCTTCAGCTAAGGAACTATTATTCACTTGAGAATCTGAAGGATAAATATAAAAATGACAATTCTAAAGAACTAATACAAATATATATAGGCTAAGAAAAGGACACACAATATTAAGGGGCCGATTCACTAAATTCGAGTGAAGGAATAGAAGGAAAAAAGCTCGAACTTCGAGTTGTTTTTTGTGTTCCTCGACTATCGAATTGGCGTAAATTCGCCTGAGTAGAATGATTTGAATAGATCGAGCGCAAAAACGATGCGACTATTCGCCCATTCGATAGTCGAAGTACTGCCTCTTTTAAAAATACTTTGACTGCCTACTTCGCCACCTAAAACCTACCGAATTGCTTTAAAAGCCTATGGGAAAGTCCCATAGGCTTGTTTTCTAAGTTTTTGATCGAATAAAAAGGCATTCGATCGATCATTCGAATGAATGAAAATCCTTCGATCGAATATTCGATCGTGCGACTATTCGCTGGGCGAATATTCGCCCATTCGACTATTCACCGGCGCGTAAATTCGCCCAAATTGCCTATTCGATTCTATTCCCCAGTAGAATTTCGAGGGATTTAACCCCTCGAAATTCGACCCTTGATACATCTGCCCCTAAGTTGTTTGGGCACAGTTAGGGGCAGATGTATTAAGGGTCGAATATTGAGGGTTAATTAACCCTCGATATTCGACTGGTTTATTAAAATCCTTCGACTTCAAATATCGAAGTCGAAGGATTTGGCGCAATTCGTTCGATCGAAGGAATAATCCTTCGATCGAACAATTAAATCCTTCGATCAGAAAAAACTTGGAAAGCCTATGAGGACCTTCCCCATAGGCTAACATTGACTTCGGTAGCTTTTAGGTGGCAAACTAGGGGGTCGAAGTTTTTTCTTAAAGAGACAGTACTTCGACTATCGAATGGTCAAATAGTCGAATGATTTTTAGTTTGAATCATTCGATTCAAAGGTCGTAGTCGAAGGTCGAAGTAGCCAAAAAAAACATTCAAAACCATTTCCTCTATTCCTTCACTCGAACTTAGTGAATGAGCCCCTTAGTATGGATGTATATGTATATATGTATATGGATGTATATTCCTTTTTTATATAGTGCTATTTGTGCATGCATTGTACACAGTAGAGCAATCCATTAATAGAACAAACATATCAATTCAATTCTAAAATACAAATATATAAAACATACAGTTACATTGAAGATTCAGTGGTAAGTGTTAAAGGGGTGGTTCACTTCCAAGTTAACTTTTAGTAGGTTGTAGAATGGCTAATTCTAAGCAACTTTTCAGTTGGTCTTCAGTTGAACTGAAGAAGCTGCTCGGATGAGTAGTGAAACGTCTTCATTGATTACTCAGCAAGTCCAGTTGTTTTAAATTTACCTATACTAGATATACCATGACCTGGATGAATGAAAATGTTCATAGTCATACGTCTTCATTATTTTTTTTTTCTTTATAGTTTTTTAATTATTTGCCTTTTTCTTCTGATTCTTTCCAGCTTTCAGGTGGAGGTCACTGAACCTATCTAAAAAAAATGCTCTGTAAGGCTGTATTGTTATTGCTACTTTTTATTACTCATCTTTCTATTCAGGTCGCTCCTATTCATATCCCAGTTTCTTTTTCAAATCAGTGCATGGTTGCTAGGGTAATTTGGACCCTAGCAACCAGGTTGCTTAAATTACAAACTGGAGAGCTGCTGCAAAATGACTGAAAGCCCACAATTAATAAAAAATGAATTGCAAATTGTCTCGGAATATCACTCTCTAAATCATAAAAACGTTTATCTAAAGGCGAACAACCCTTTTAAAGAGACAAGCGTATGGCGTTCCCTGTCCAGTGGTTCAGTTATAAGTGTAAGCCTTGTCAAACCATCCAGATAATGTCTAGAAAAGTCGGTACTTTAAAACTCCCTGCAAACTAGAAGGGAACTTGTTAGAGATGCTACAAAGAGGCCAACAGTCACTCTGAAGATGCTAAAGAGTTCCGTAGCATAGACTGGCTTAGATCAGAGACCGGAGTATAGGTTCAACAGTCAACCAACTGGGGCAAAAGCTCTGCAAAAATGTGGCCTATAAGGGAAGGTGGAAGAAAAAAGCCTATTACTTTAAAACAACCATGTTAAAGCACATATGGATTGTCCCATCTGAAATGAGAAAAAAGGGGTTGTGCCCAGATGAGACCAAGACAAAGCTTTTAAAGTTTGAGACCAAGACCAAACGAGACCAAGACAACTCATTTTAAGTTTATAGCAGTATATGAGGCACAAAACTAACACTGCCCACACCTAAATATCACTTACAAACAGTCTAGTGTGGTGGTGTTGGTAACCTAATACTGTGATTCTTGTGTAATGCCACTGCCATGTTTTAAGCCCTGTAAAGTGCAGTACTTATTATTTCACACCCAGGTCTGTTGATTTCTGTTTGAGGGATTGCTCATTTGTTTTGCTTATATGTATTGAGTATACAGTATATGTTTTATTATGTTTTTTAGATATTAAGACTACATGAAGATGGAAAAGGAATAAGTGGAATGTCCCTTCCGTATTTGTGGATGGAAAAAGCAGACGTGCTCATTCAGCTTGGCTATTTTCAACCAGCACGACTTCTACTTTCAGAAGCTTACAAATCTTTTCAGGTGTGCTAAAATCCTGAGGACTTATTATATACTATAGTTAAGGAAAGCTAACTGGCTCTAGGTGGAGACGCTATTATTAAATTTATTTTTTACATGAACCATGAATTTTTCTGCAAGGATTTAAAGTAGAACTGTTCTACAGAAGAAAAAGCAAAGAGCCACTAAATATAGGTAGCCTAATCCAACTCTGTATACAGTGGCAGGTGTATCATATGAGTTGAACGTTATTCTAAAGTGGAGCAAGGCAGGAGGAGCCAAGAACAGTGCCCATTATAAGTAATGTAGTTTGGTATTAAAAATAACTGCTTTCATAAGAAAAAGGTGTCCCTGAAAAAGATGGGTTTATTAATAAAAGGTTGAAATCTGAGTCTTGGTGACAGAAGTGTGTCTTGAAGATGGCTACAGAACATTGTACAACACAATGAGGTGTTTTGGATGTTTCATATAATAGCTCATGGCAGGTTAAACATATGATCACACTGAACAGTTAAGTCTTATAAGATCAGTAAAAAAAAATCTCTTTAAGCCACAAGTCCCCTTTTGTACAAGTGGCATGTAACAAGTAGGGATCCGGCCGAACCCCCGAATCTTTCACAAAAGATTCGGCAGAACACCGAACCAAATTCTAATTTGCATATGCAAATTAGGGGTGAGAAGAGGAAACCCTTTTTTACTTCCTTGTTTTGTGACAAAAAGTCACCCGATTTCCCTCCCTGCCCCTAATTTGCATATGCAAATTAGTATTTGGATTTGGTTGGGCCAGGCAGAAGGATTCGGCCGAATCGAACCCTGCCGAAAAAGGCCGAATCCAAACCAAATCCTGGATTCGGTGCATCCCTAGTAACAAGACAGCCTGACAGTCCACTACACATTCACAATTTTTATGCTTGGACTGGACGTATCTGTTATGTGCTGTGTAACCTGAGCCTTTTCTCCAGCTTGAATGGCTGCCCCCAAGGCTACACAGCAACTTGTTTATATAAACTATAGTAGTCTTTCTGAAGCAAACACACTAGTTTTACCAGTGCAGGGCAACAACACATTATATTTTAATTACTTAGATACACTTTCAGTTTATGGTGGTACTGCTCCTTTAAAAACAGAGGGATTGGAGATGAAGGATTTATGTACCAACTCCACATCCCTGATGTACTACTCCTCTAGAAGACTCTAAGGCTAAGCTATGTCCATAGTTTTCTTAGATAACAATCTTGAACAACTTCCCTTATGCCTTTTCAGGTGGTTTAATTTTCATTTCATTTGACACAAGTCACTTCTATATTTGCTGGTTGATGCAAGAAGATTGCCCACAGTCTTAAAGTAGGAGCAGGAGATAATCTGAAAAATATTTGATATGTGATTAGATGACATCTTTTACTATTGGGTCTCCAGATGTTCCTGGATTTACATTTCACAGAACTTTATCATAAAATGAAATCAGAGGTTAAAGAATGCTAAGAAATATAGTCCAGTTTATCTGGGGATTCAGGATTGTAAAACACTATTTCATTCTTAAAACACCAACACAGCCATGCCCATATTAGAAACATATCTACTTAAGCAGTTAGCAAACCATGAAACCAATAAATAAATGTCTTTGAAAACTGGAATATATACTGTATACATTTGGGAAATGTGAGAGTGGTTTACATCATGAAAGACCAAGTATATATGGTCCATAGGGATCATTTGATTTGAAACATGCATATCTATAAAACAAGTCCATCTGTTTCTTTCAAACTACTCATAAGCCACGGTGAAATGAACAGAGCCCCCATTACCGTGCCTTTTGCTGCTAAGTTAAATTGGTTTGACAAACTTGACAAAGAAATGTATATGCAGTAGACGTAGAAGTCAAAAGCAGGTAAAAAAAAATCTGTTCTCTTTTTCTGTTACAGGAGACTGGGGATAGACAAGATCAGTCAAAATGCCTGTACCTTTTATCCGTGTTAGCTAATAGTGAGAGAAACCACGGGCAAGCACAGGCACTGCTTAAGGAGATACAACAAATAGAAAGAACAACAGAGTTGTGGTATAGGACCACTATTTCCATGACGGAGGCAGTTTTAGGTGAAGACAAAGATGGCAAAGAAAAGCAGGTATGCTGCAGAATATATTTGTCAACATGGATATGAAATGTACATACAGGGTCGGACTGGGCTGCCGGAACACAGGGAAAAATCCCAGTGAGCCTGGCCCTCATGGACCCCTGCCGACCCAGACCCCCTCCTCCAATATGCCACCCCCCCAAAAAAAACAGTTTGCTCCACACGCCGGCTTCTTGCATTTATGCGGGGGGCCCTGAAGGCAGGCTCGTTTTCACGCTTCTTCCTTCCTGCATGATTTGCACACTCCTGACTTCTACAGGTTTTAGATGGTGAATTTTGGGATAAGAGCTATTTCCATCTTCGGGTATAATAAATCTCTTAACATTTTAATTTTTTTTAAAAAAGCTCACATTTTTTGAGTTTTGACTGAAAAATACCCATTCAATTTTTTGTGGAAAAAACAACTCGGCCTTTAATAAATCTGCCCCCTAAGTGATGTTGTTGATTGATGTAACATACCCTACACTTTTGTATAAGAGGCCACTTTATTACACAACTCTGCTGGAAATGTTAGTATTAATTATGTAGGTTTTAATTGGCAATATATTTTTGCATACTCCTTCAATGATAGAACTGCTTTTGTTTGATCTTAAGTCTCTTTGGTTTTCTCTCTCAGATTTATATTCTAAGGGGCAGATGTATTAAGGTTCAAATTGTAAATTTGAATTCGAATTTTTGAGTTGGTTTTTTCGTTACAAAACTCACAAATTCAAGTTGGGAATAATCCAAGCTCCAATTCAAATTCTAAATTTATCATACCTTGATCCTGGCGACTATTCGCCACCTAAAACCTGTTGAGTTCATGTAGAAGTCAATGGCAGAGGTGCAGTGACCCATTTGAGCTGAAATTTCTCGAGTTTTTTCTTCAAGTTTAGTCGAATTCGGTTCAAGTTTTCAGGGTTGGTAATATTCTATCGAGTTTTAGACATTCACGTTTTCTCTTAAATTAGATACTAGTTTCCGAGTTTCAATGTCATTCGTGTTCATTAGGGATGGGTGAATTTTTTCGCCTTGTTTCGGTGTGGAAATGACGCCCATAGACTTGTATGGCGGCGTGCGTCAAAAAAAAAAGACGCGCAATTTGAAAAATCTAAGGTTTTCTTTTGGAAATACTTTGAATTGAATTTGATCGAATACGTTCTTACTTAGATTCAAACAAATACACCCTATTCACCTGCAGAAAGAAACTTCGATTTTTTTTTAATACATTTTGGTTGTTTTTTTTTCCCCAAAAAAACTTAAAATCGAACTTCGATTGTGCTATTCCTTGATTCCTACAATTCGAATTCCGCCGAATATGGACCTATTCGATCGAAAACTGACCTATTCGACCAAAAAAAACACTTCGAATTATTTTCGGTTGGTCTCTTTGAAATTAGTATTTCAAAGTTTTTTCAATTTGAAATTCGACCTTGATAAATATGCCCCATGATGCAGCTATGTATTATACCCACCACAAAAGATGCAGCCAAATCAAAACCCTCATTTTGCATTTTTAAATTGGAGCACAGTCAAAATAAAAAATAATCTTCATGCGACATTTACTCAGTAACCATAATCAAAATAAAAACTGGAATCAGTGATGTTTCTATTCATAGTTCACCTGTGCATTTTAGAAAATGTAATACTTTTTTTTTTTTCAGGCTTGCAAAATTTTGGAAACTGCTATGACTGCTTTAAACACCATGTTACAAAAACAGAGTAACAGAGAAGCAGAATATGTATTGTTCATGGCATCATTACATGTCAGGTAGGTTTGTAACGGCTCCTTTTAGTGAGGACGGTAACAGAAGTTTAGACATAAAAACCTTTTGCCACGTGCTTATTACCTGCAATTAGGGATGCACTGAATCAAGGATTCGGTCCAGGATTCGGCTTTTTTCAGCAGGATTCGATTCGGCCGAAGCCTTGTGCCTGGCCGAACCGAATACTAATTTGCATTTGTAAATTAGGGCGGGGAATAAAATCACGTGACTTTTCGTCATAAAAGAAGTATTTTTTTCCACTTTTTCCTTTCCTGCCCCTAATTCGGGTTTAGTATTCGACTGAATCTTTCACCAAGGATTCGGGGATTCGGGCGAATCCCAAATATTGTATTCGGTGCATCCCTACCTGCAAGATAAGCCTGTTATGCTTTTCATGATAAAATAACGCATTGCAATATTGAAATTTGCATCTCTTTGTTTATTTTTAACCCTTGCACTTTTAGTTCACAGATATCACTTACATTATAACAGGCCTAATGTACTTTTTAGTATAGTGTGATAGAGGCCTCATTAGTGAAATAATTGAAATGGAGTACAAGTAAATCATAGAGGTACCTGTGCCTATACTGACATAAGGGATTCCTGGAAATACTATGGACTTGCTTGCAGTGCTTCAGCCCTAAATTCCCATTATAACATGCACCCGGACCTGGGTTCAATACCCAATTTTAGATTTTTGTTTCTAAATTCCTGGGTGTGTTCTACATAATTTATTATTAATGAATTCACTGGTTCTAAAGTTCTTGCTTGTCCCTGACCCTCCACTTTGCTGCCTGCTCTGACCATCTCCTGAATCTCGACTGCCAAATTGCTTAAAGGAACACTAACACCAAAAAATAGAAGTGTCTAAAATACAATGTACTGCTGCCCTGTGTTTGCTTCAGAAACACTACTATAGTTTATATAACCAAGCAGCCGAGTAGCCATGGGAGCAGCCATTCAAGCTGAAAATAAGGAGAAAAGGCACAGCTCACCTAGTAGATAACAGATAAAATACCATTGTATTCCACAGGGCTTTCCTGTTATCTGCTATATATCCTTTGCCTTTTTGCCTTGTTTATATAAACTTTAGTAGTCTTTCTGAAGCAAATACTGAACTTTTTCCAGGGCAGGGAAGCTGTACATTATATTTTAATTTCTTTTAGACACTTTTATTTTTTTTATGTTACTGTTTGTTAACCCTTTAGATACCCTCTGTTTGAACTGTGTTCCTGCTTGTTCTTGAGTGTTAGCTTCCTCCTAAGTCCAGAATACTGCATTCTTATATGTGTCTCTAAAGGGCAACTAAGTACAAGAAGAAAACTGCTCCTCCCTATATGCAATTACTGTATGTCATATGTGTTGCCATGCATGGTGCATGGACAGATTGCTATGATGGGTATTTGTTAATGTTTATTAGGTCTATAGGTCTATATGCTGTTATATAAAATTACCAAGGAGCAACTACAATGAAAGTTGCAACCATTTTAAGCTGACCTCTGCTTAATGCCTGTAGCTTTTCTGCCTATTGCCTAAGGCACTTATAGCTCTCAAGACAGGTTTCCAAATCTCAACTATTAGGGGCAGATTTATCAAGGGTCAAATTTTAAATTTGTGTGAGTTTTTTCCCTCCTATGAAATGTATTAATAAAATCAATTAATCATTTAAACTTGGGTGAATAGGATTGACCTGAAAACTCTAATCGAAAATAAATCGAATTCGATTTGAGTTTTAAAAACTCAGAATTGATTTCTGGACCTCTCCCTCTCTTAAAGGGCCAGAGTATGCATTTGAGGTTTGATAATCCTATATTTAATACTTTATGCTTCTTTTTTTTGTTTTGAAGGAAACTTTCAATTGACCAACAAGTAGTCCAAGCCTTGATGAATTCTAGCGCTGCATCACCGTCTCATGTAACTGTAAAGATGCTTGAAATATGTGATGAAATGAGACAAATAGAAAATGATCTTCTTCGCTATGGGCATAAGGAGAAAAGAGCTGAAGTAATGACAGAACGTTCTAACGCCCTCAGGTAATTTTCTTTATTATTACACAGTTGCATACCATTCTACAAAGAAAACATGGTTACATATACTCAGCTATCATGGAAAACACTGCAATTTATATTGGCATTTACTGTATAGATTTATTTAAACAAGTTCACCTTTGGTCACCCCACAAGGACCAATAGTTAAAATAAACCTATTAATTAACACTAAAGATCTCTAAGTGCATTATGTTTTAAAATTGATTCTGTCCCTGTTATAGCACTTGGGGGCAGGTTAAGATTTAAACCAATAGACCACTTGCTTGCTAGCTGTTTGAAGAAAATTATTATTACGGGGGTAATTTAATTATAATAGTATATCGATTTTTTTCCCACAAATCTCCAAAAATCCATAATTTTCTCATTATTTGAAAAAGCTCTAAATTTAATATTTTATTACGGGGTTATTTATCAAAGGTTGAGTAATGTGAATTTTTTAAAACTCTAGTAAATCCAATTTTAATCACAATTGAAATGGTATGTTATTTATGATAAAATTTAAATGTCTAAAATTTGAACAAATAGTCCCGACCCAAAAACTCAAATCGAATTCAAGCCAAATTCGACTTAAAGTTTTCCTCCAAAAGAAAAAACTTGACTTTTGCTAATCAATTATGGGGTGGAATTTTCGAAGCAAAAATTTGGCTCATCACTGCTATTAACATCTTCAAATAGTTCAAGGGACCTCTGCCATTGACTTCTACTTGATCTCGGCAGGTTTAAGGAGAACAGTCAAATTAGAACTGTTTCATTGGTCGAGGGGTGATAAATGTCACATTCGAATTCAAATTTGAGTTGGTGGTGAGTTTTGACCCAAAAAAATTCTAAAATTTGAATTAACCATTCGAACCTTAGTAAATCTGCCTCCAAGTGTGGAAACCACAAAAACCACTAAGACAAAACTTTGCCAGGTAAAAGTTGTTGAGGTCCTATAGAAGTTAGTGGGAGCTGTGCTAACCTTTTTAGACCACTCTTAGGGGCATGTTTACTAACATTGGAGATAAATATCTGGAGAGATTTCTGGAGATGTTGCCCATAGCAACCAATCAGATCTTTGCTTTTGTTTTCTAACTTGGCTGTGGCTGTTTAAATCTAATTGCTGATTGGTTGCCATGGGCAACATCTCCAAAAATCTCTCCAGATATTTATCTCCAATGTTAGTAAACATGCCCCTAAATCTATTCAGACTTTTAGGGGGTTGTTTTCTAAACCTTAAATTTATCTGGTTTGACTTTAAAATGTTTATACCCTTATGCTGCAAAAAGCCAGAACCCGAAAATCCGCAATTTCCGGTTGAGGTCATGTATAAGTCAATGGGAGAGGCACCTATTTCAATTTGAAGTTATCGTGGGTTGTGCTGGGTTTAGCCTGAAAATCGAGCGATTTTGGTTTTCGCTCTTTTTTTATTTTTTCCGCAATCCAATTAATTTGTGTTATTTTATTAATAAATAAGTAGTGATGGGCGAATTTGCACGAAAAATTTGCGAAACTGCGCCGGCGTCTAGTTTTTGACGCCGGTGCCCGTTTTTTTTTACGCCGGCGCCCGTTTTTGACGCCGGCTAATTTTTGCGGGCGTTTCGCAAATTTATTCGCTGGCGGCGAATCGCGCAAATTCACTGCAAATTCGCCCATCACTATAAATAAGGTCAAATCTGGCATGGGAGCTTCGTTGTGTTTTTATAAAATATGAGATTCATTCGGATTTTAGTAAAGAATCCCCTTAGTGGTTTTCATATTTTATTTTCGCAATGAATTGTCTTAAAAACCCAAATTTAAGAGGTTTCTGAGGTATTCAGATTTTTTTAGTGCAGTCATGACATTCATAGTTTTAGGGGGTTATTTATCAAGCTCCGAATATCCAAACCTCGAATAATTTGTAGTTTTCGGAGGAAAAAAAACGACAAATGTTTTTGAGATTTATTAAAGTCTGAAAACTCAGAATTTTGAAACCCCGGCATCTAAAAGTTCTCAAGGTCCTGTATAAGTCAATGGGGAAGGTCCCAGTGTCTGCGCTGATGTCCGAACCAATATTCGATGAGTTTGTTGTTTCTGCGCAAAAAACTCTACGAACAATTCAGAGTTTTCGGGGAAAGCTCAGAAGTTTGCCTGACCCTATTTTTCCGGGCACTTTTCTTCATAAATAAGGTCCATTTGTGCAATCGGAGTTGCTTAGAAATACTGAGATAAATTCGGACCTTGATAAATAACCCCCTAAGAGTTTGTGAATTTGGTTGTGGTTTAACAAACCACTAACACCACGAAAATGAGACTGTTGATAAATAGGCCCCTACGTGTTTGGGGAATATTTTGACCTATTCTGGCAAATAGAAATGTATACAAAGTATCAAATGTGCAACACTATTTATGTCATTTTGCTTTTCCCCCCAAAGAATTCTTGCCAGCTCTGTGAAGGATGAAGAAGATAAGCACCGTTACTTCTTAGATGCATACTTTACTGCAGAGTCAGCCATTAATCTGCAAGAAGAAATACTATTCAATATTCAGAGCTTGTTTCCACAAGAGGTGAACTACAATGTTTTATTCTTTAGTGCACGGAGGGGAGTGTATTTCCCGGTACACAAGCTCTCATATGTTAATGGAGAACGATTCTTTTCCATGCGGTATCTTTATGGGTTTAAATCTATTATTTAAGGAGTAAGTGAGATGGAATAATTACTGGCCATGTGACTCTGATGCATCACATCATCAAGATTAATCAACAGCTTCAACTGACGTCATAGGGTTATCACAAATACACCTTCATTAATACTAGAAGACAAAACCACTGCACATCACTTCTCACTTATTTAGAAGGCACTGACAGTGTTAAAGCCAAGCATGAAAATGAAGTCAATGACACTAATATACTCTGGCTCATTAGGTTAGGTAATTGGCTCCTATCGTGCAATGTTATCATCACACATTCAATTTAGTGGCTGCATTGCACGGAAAGTTCAGTAAAAACCACAAAGCAGCGCTTAATAGTATAAAGTCCTGTTTCTGCAGAGGAACACAAAGGGCAACAGCTAATGCAGCTCTACGGAAAGTTCAGTGTAAGTTCAGTTCAGACACAGACATAGTACATAAGTTCTACTATCTTTCACACGTTTATTGTAAATATGTATTACATGCATTTAAATGAGTCAGGTGACAGCACTAAACGCCAGCTACAATTGAGGACATCACTAATAACTATTTATATACCGTATATACTCGAGTATAAGCCAAGGTACCTAATTTTATCTCCAAAAACTGGGAAAGCTTATTGACTCGAGTATAAGCCGAGGGTGAGAAATGCAGCAGCTTCTGGTAAGTTTCAATCTCGTTTTTGGATGACTATTCTTAGGCGCCGGCTACTATTCTAAGCGCCAGCGAATATTCTTAGGTGCCGGCGAATATTCTAAGGCGCCGGCGAATATTCTTAGGTGCCGGCTACTATTCTAAGGCGCCGGCGAATATTCTTAGGCACCGGCTACTATTCTAAGGTGCCGGCGAATATTCTTAGGCGCCGGCGACCGTTTTTGCGCTTGACCCGAGTATAAGCCGAGGTAGAGTTTTTCAGCATATTTTGGGGGCTGAAAAACTCGGCTTATACTCGAGTATATACGGTAGGTAATAATGTCGACTCATATTGTGATATGGTGTAATGCTTTTATACAAGTCATGGAACTCTAATAGCCTAACATTTGACGACAGGGGGGTACATTATTTATTATACTACACAAGTTTCAGTAAGGGGCAGATTTATCAAGGGTCGAATTTCGAAGTAATGGGAGTTTTTTTGAACTCCCATAACTTTGGAATTCGAATAAAAAAGACCAAACGAAATGTATTCAAAAAATCTAAGTTTCTTTCTGCGGGTGAATAGGCTGTAAGTAAGATCGTATTCGATCAAATTCGATTCAAAGTATTTAAAAAAAAAACTTTAGTTTTTTCAAAGTCTACCAATTGACTCCAAGTAGGTTCTAGGAGGTCCCCAATTCGGCAGGTTTTAGATGGCGAATGGTCAAAGTCGAAGTTTTAAAAAGATAGTACATGATCAATTTCGATATTCGAGTTTTCTAATTTTTTTCAAATTTGAATAGAATTTGGAATATTCCCTAGTTGAAGTATACACAAATAGCTCGAAATTAGAATTTTACTTTGAATTTTCAATTCAATTTGATAAATCTGCCCCTAAGTTTAGTATATATGGTCCCCCCATATTGTAAAAGTTTCAGTGAGTCATGTGACAGGAATTACATTATATTCTTATACAGGGTGCTTAGTGGTGTGATTTTTGTCACATGACTCAATGAAACTTATGCATTATAATAGATAATGTACTGGTCTGCCCCATGCACTTGACATCACTTCCACTCCCAGTTTGCTAAAAATGGGCCCTGTGCCCCTCACCACCCCAGCTCCACCACCAGATTGAAGCAGTGACTCTCCAGCAGCAACTGGGGGGGATTTTTTGAACTGTTATTTTGAAAAAAAAAATTAAACTATATAGGCACCCAAGGGCCCCCCACCAAAAGCTGCCGTCCTAGGCACAATCCCTCAGTCACCTATATACAAATATCGCCTTAATAAAGTACCACCTGTTGTAAAACATGAGGATAATAGAAATCAGCTCAGAGTTCTATGACTGGTATAAAAGCACTCGGCCTTCACCTTTGTGCCTTATATGGTCATGGAACTCCTCTGTGACTTATAATATCCTTATATTTTACAATATGAGGTACGTTATTCAATATATAAATACACAAGAGCCATGAATAATGGTTCTTGGTGAGCTCATCAGATATAATCAGTCCTTAGTTATGTAATTTCTGTCATATGACTCACTCAGACTTGTGAATTTTAAAAAAAAAGTAATTTACACTGGAATTCCAGGGTTTCTTTGTATCAAGTAAATAATCTTCTACAAATTCAAAATTAAAAGGTGAAGCATTCGATTGTTCGATATTTTAACATCAACCGATTTCTATTCCAGACAGGGGCTATCAGTTTGCCAGCTGCAAGAAAGCTAGCAAATATGAAGCTGCACTTTGCAGAGCTCTCTTTGGAAATAATACAGCTTGTTAGTACAGAGCAGAGGAAGAAATTACAAGAAGAAAAACGAAAGGGAAGGCTGTGTGTAGCCGTGGAAGAATTTGTAAGAGCTACTCCTGATTATAACTCCATCGAGCAGGTAAATATTGCAGCTAAACTGTGTTGCTCATCCTAATCTATGAAACAGTTGTTTGAACTTTATTTTTTTATATAGTTTCTTTAATTGCACCAAAAAAACATGCATACAGAATGGAATGAGACATGCCTATACAGTGACAAATAGGCTTGTATGAGAAATTTGGCATTGGCCTGCACACTTTCAACATTTTAATGATTTATTGAATATTGAATGATTTATTAAATATTCCAGAAGAAAAGATTTTAAAGGAACAGTTCAGTGTTAAAATAAAAACTAGGTTAATAGCTGGCCCTAACTCGCCCAACCCGTGGTCCCTTGGGTTTCAGCCTGGCCCGCACATCAGTACCATACATGGTGGCAATTGTGGTTCCTAGGACCCTTCAGCAGTTAGATTTAATAACTGTTGTCCCATAATACCTGTATTCAGTGTCCTCCATCTTAAAGGGAAACTAAAGTCTAAAATAGAATAATGCTAGAACAGCACAAGTCAAATAGTTGGAAACAGAGGATGTAAAGGCAAAAATAAAATCCCCAAAAAGAAACCTATCCCCAATAATACATTTGTACAGTTTTTATAAGAAACTCCTCAATCATTTACTTGCTCTGACTGCTGCAGATATGAATCTCTACATGGTCACCGGCTGCTCTACAGGCAAACAAACAAAGCTGCTCGAGTTTTGTAAAGTAAGGTGGGGGGGCTCCCTCTGCTGTTTGAAAGTAGGATCATTTCCCTGCAGAGCAGTTAGGAACTGTCTGAAGTTTCCTAAACACAGCAGTTAGAGCAAGTAAATGAAGGGGGAATTTCACTGCATACAGTCTGGTTTCTTATAAAAACGATAGACATTTTTTTAATTAAAGTATATTAGAGAGAGTTTTCTTTTTCATTAAAGAAAGTAAAAATGGGATTTAATTTTTTGGCTTTACATTCCCTTTAATGACAATTCGGTTTTAACATCATCAATGCATTAAGGGTTTTTATGCGTTGCTTTTATTGTGCACCTGCACACAAAAATGTGTGAATAATATTCCTGTGCTGTATATGACTTACAAGGGGGAAGAATTTAATGACAATGATATTAAATGAACTGAAAAGCTGGAACATGCTGTGTTAAAACTACAGTGCCAAGTGGTGACGACATAGATTGCAGAGATGGTTGGGGGAAAACACAATAGTTGAATGCAAGCAAAACTCTCATCTGACTAAGACCATATAATGAAATAATTAAAGATTATAAAGACTTGCTGAGCAGAATAGAGAATTGTCACTAAATTATAGTACAGCATTTTACATTAAATATACATTGAATTTCAGCTTTAACGGCCGTACAATCCTACTTAAAAGGAGACCGAATATTTATCCTTGAGTACCCTTTGACATTATTTTGCTCTTCATTTTTGCATCTCCAGTGACTGAATAGTAAAGGGATAATCATCTTAAAAGAACTTTTAGCAATGTGTAGACAGTATTATTCAAAGACAAGTTGCAGTTGGACTCAGTGTGAGTCAGAATAGAAGGTGAAAAAATGGGGCTTTGCAACTGTTGTTTGGTTGCTGGGGTCAGTGACTCCACAATCAGAAAACCTTCATCTGTTGCAGATTAGAAAGACACAGAAGAAAAAGACTAATAATTAAGAAAAACAATGGAAGTGAAGACCAGTTTAAAAGATTTTCAGAACATTTTCTAAATATAGCAGACCAAGTATGGGACCTGTTATCCAAAATGCTTGGAAGCTGGGGTTTTCCAGATAAGGGATCTTTCCATAATTTGGATCACCATACTAAAAACCTCATTTTAATATTAAATAAACCAAACAGGATTGTTTTGCCGCTAAGGATGAACTATATTTTAGTTTGGATCAAGTACAATGTACTGTTTTATTATTACAGAGAAAAGGGAAATAATTTTTAAAGACATAAATTGATTAAAGTCTACTCTATAGTAGACGGCCTTTCCATAATTCAAAACTTTCTAGATAATGGGTTTTGGATAACGGATCCCATACCTATAGGTGAACATGTCCTTTAAATTTCCACAGTTTAAAATTAAAATATGTGCTGCTTATATAATACTAAACCATGCCAAGGTCTCTGCTTTATTATGTGTGTTTGTTTTTGTTTTTTTTTTTTACCAGGAATGGAAATCATTAGGACTTACTGTGGCATCTACAACCCTGTCTCAGTTGGCAAACGTGTTATCCTTGGCTTCGGACTGCGCTGAACTTAAAGCAAAGTGTTTATATCTCACTGGAAAATGCCTTTATTTACTATCTGTGAAAGTCGACCCACTTGGTCCAGACATGTATTGGAATGAAAACACTTTGGTATGTTAATAGCACCTGTGTGGTTGGTATCATTCAGGGGTATTTGTTGCTTTTTAAAAGAACCAGAGCACTGGCCTCCAGCAAAAGTTATGCTTTAATAATGAGGCCAGACCATATCACGTTCATTACCCAGGTGTTTTTGTAAATATGTATATGTATTATCCTATTCATATGCACATAACTGTCCCTGGTTATGAGGATTCATTAATAAAAGAGATAGTTTCATTAAAATATACATTTACATATATATATATATTCTTTCAAAGGACCCGCACTCCAAGATCAGTGAAGCATTATTCTTTATTTATACTTGTGTATCCACTTCACTGATTGTGGAATGCAGGGTCCTTTGAAAGAATTTATATGCTGTATTTGGCCCAGCACCCGATGTAACCAAAGACTGGCTCATAGTGCAAGCTCTTGTGTGTATGTATAAATATATATATATATATATATATATATATATATATATATATATATATATATATATATATATATATATATATATATATATATAATACACAAAAGCTATGAATATATTGTAAATTATATCCTTATAAACGGTGAGTACTGATATCGTCAGTTATAAATGGTGAGTTCTGATGTCATTTCTGTCACATGACTCACTGAAACTTGTGTATTATAATAAATAAAGTACCCCCTGTTGCAAAATATGAGGATATTAGAAGTTACCTTGAAGTTCCATGACCTGTATAAAAACACTCAATGTTTGGCCTCGTGTTTTTATATGGTCATGAAACTCCTCGGTAACTTATAATATCCTTATATTTTACAAGAGGAGGTTCTTTATTCACTATATATAATACACACATAACATAATGAGTAATGACTCAAGTCTCCCTATGGTAAAACAGAGAACATAACTACGTGATGCACTGGGAGCAAGGCCAGTGTTAATGCTGGTAGCTTCCAAATGGGGTGAGTTCATTGGGTTTATAGTCCTAGCAACACCCCTGATATCATGAGGTTACTACGCTGTAAAGATGTAATAGATTTCAGTTTGTAATTAACAGCATTCGGCAATTGTTTTTCCTATGAATAACAAGCACTTTTCTGCCATACATTAATGGCCAGATTTATCAAAGACAAAAAAGGGGGGTTGTGGGTGCACCCCTAAGCCTAAAGGTGGCCATACACGGATAGATCCGCTCGTTTGGCGATGTCGCCAAACGAGCGGATCTCCCTCCGATATGCCCACCTTGAGGTGGGCAATATCGGGCAGATCCGATCGTGGGCCCTAGGGCCCAACGATCGGATCCTACCATTCACAAACGGCCGGTCGGATCGCGGGACCGCATCAACGAACAGATGCGGCCGCGATCCGACGGGGTTTTTAAACCCATCCGATCGAGATCTGGCCGACTTTCGGCCAGATCTCGATCGGGGAAGCCCGTCGGGGGCCCCCATACACGGGCCAATAAGCTGCCGACACAGTCTGTCGGCAGCTTTTATCGGCCCGTGTATGGCCACCTTAAGTTAAAATGTGTTTAAGTACAATGGAAGTGCTACTGACTTGGCCAATTATCAATGCATATTCCCTGGTCCCCTGTCTAAGTAATTCAATATATATGCAAGTGCATGCGTTTACAAAAACAGGGTGTTTTAGTTAAAAAGTTATGATGATAAAGTTGATAAGCCACCATACCACGTCAATGTAAACCCCACACGGTAGTCCCTAACCTGTTTACCTCTGGTCATAGTAGGTCTTGTACCTCTCTGCATAGTAGCATTACATACTGTAGTTACATAGTTAAATTGGGTTGAAAAAAGACAAAGTCCATCAAGTTCAACCCCTCCAAATGAAAACCCAGCATCCATACATACACTCCTCTCTACTTTTAAATAAATTCTATATACCCATACTAACTATAGAGCTTAGTATCACAATAGCCTTTGATATTATGTCTGTCCAAAAAATCATCCAAGCCATTCTTAAAGGCATTAACTGAATCAGCCATCACAACATCACCCGGCAGTGCATTCCACAACCTCACTGTCCTGACTGTGAAGAACCCCCTACGTTGTTTCAAATGAAAGTTCTTTTCTTCTAGTCTAAAGGGGTGGCCTCTGGTACGGTGATCCACTTTATGGGTAAAAAGGTCCCCTGCCATTTGTCTATAATGTCCTCTAATGTACTTGTAAAGTGTAATCATGTCCCCTCGCAAGCGCCTTTTTTCCAGAGAAAACAACCCCAACCTTGACAGTCTACCCTCATAATTTAAGTCTTCCGTCCCTCTAACCAATTTAGTTGCACGTCTCTGCACTCTCTCCAGCTCATTTATATCCCTCTTAAGGACTGAAGTCCAAAACTGCACTGCATACTCCAGATGAGGCCTTACCAGGGACCTATAAAGAGGCATAATTATGTTTTCATCCCTTGAGTTAATGCCCTTTTTTATGCAAGACAGAACTTTATTTGCTTTAGTAGCCACAGAATGACACTGCCCAGAATTAGACAACGTGTTATCTACAAAGACCCCTAGATCCTTCTCATTTAAGGAAACTCCCAACACACTGCCATTTAGTGTATAACTTGCATTTATATTATTTTTGCCAAAGTGCATAACCTTGCATTTATCAACATTGAACCTCATTTTCCAGTTTTCTGCCCAGTTTTCCAGTTTAGACAAATCACTCTGCAAAGTGGCAGCATCCTGCATGGAACCTATAGTTCTGCACAATTTAGTATCATCTGCAAAAATAGAAACAGTACTTTCAATGCCCACCTCCAGGTCATTAATAAACAAGATGAAAAGCAAGGGACCTAGTACAGAGCCCTGCGGTACTCCACTAACAACACTGGTCCAATTAGAAAATGTTCCATTTACCACCACTCTTTGTAGTCTATCTTTTAGCCAGTTCTCTATCCAGGTACAAATACTATGTTCCAGGCCAACATTCCTTAATTTAACCAGTAACCTTTTGTGTGGCACTGTATCAAATGCTTTAGCAAAATCTAAGTAAATCACATCCACTGCCATCCCAGAATCGAGGTGTCTACTTACATTCTCATAAAAAGAAATTAAGTTAGTCTGGCAAGATCTATTATGCATAAAACCATGCTGGCACAAACTCATAGTATTATGATTTGCTATGAAGTCCAGTATCTTATCCTTTATTAACCCTTCGAAAAGCTTTCCTACCACTGACGTCAGACTAACTGGCCTATAGTTTTGAGGCTGAGAATGGGATCCTTTTTTGAATAGAGGCACCACATTAGCAATTCGCCAGTCTCTCTGCACTATGCCAGATCTCAATGAATCCTGAAAAATTAAGTAAAGAGGTTTGGCAATCACAGTGCTAAGTTCGCTAATTACCCTGGGATGAATACCATCTGGCCCTGGACCTTTGTTAATCTTAACATGTTCTAGTCTCTTTTGAATTTCATCATGTGTGAACCATGCATCATTAGTTGTATTACTAGAATTGGGACTGTTAAGAAGGAAACCTTCACTTACTGATTCCTCATTTGTGTAGACAGATGAAAAAAATGAATTCAGAATCTGCGCTTTTAATTTGTTTTCATCAACCAGCTGACCCCCCTCTGATAGTAAGGGACCCACCCCTTCCTGCTTCATTTTTTTACTATTAACATATTTAAAAAATAATTTTGGATTTTTTTTACTGCTTGCTGCAATATCCTTTTCTATAGCAATTTTAGCTTGCCTTATAGCTTCTTTGCATGATTTATTACTTAGAGTAAAGGTGGCCATACACGGCCCGATAAAAGCTGCCGACAGACCGTGTCGGCAGCTTATTGGCCCGTGTATGGGGCCCCCCGATGGGCTTCACCGATCGAGATCTTGCCGAAAGTCGGCCAGATCTCAATGGATGGGACGAAAAATCCCGTCGGATCGCGGCCGCATCTATTAGTTGATGCGGTCCTGCGATCCGACCGCCCGTTTCCCATGCATTAGGATCCGATCGTTGGGCCCTAGGGCGCACAATTGGATCAGCCCGATATTGCCCACCTCAAGGTGGGCATATCGGGGAGAGATCCGTCTCGTTTGACAACATCGCCAAACGAGCGTATCTCTCAATTTATGGCCACCTAAAGTGTCTCCTGAACCTTGGTTTCAATCTGAGTGATAGATCCTCCACTGTACGTTAAACACATTTTAATTTAGGCTTAGGGGTGCACCCACAACCCCCCTTTTTTGTATTTCAGATTTATCAAAGGTCAAATTTCGAATTGATGTGAATTTTTTTTTACTCTAATAAATTCGAATGTAGTCGGCTCAACTTGAAATAGACATTATTTATGCAAAAATGGGAATGTCCGAACGATCTGAAAAATTTTTCGTATTTGAATCGCATGAGAATGAAACTCAAATCTAATTTTCCTCAGAAAAAACTCGAATGTCAGGAAGGCAATCGAATGGATCAATGGGCCTCTGCCATTGACTTGTAAATAAATTCTGCAGGTTTTAGGTGGCGAATATTCAAATTAAAACGGTTTCCTTGGTCAAGGTCTAATTTACATTCGAATTGGGGGAATTTTGACACCAGAATTTGGAAATTCTAATTTACTTACTCGACCCTTAAAAAATCTGCCCCTAATTGTACAGTGTTTGTAACTTATATTTGTGTTCCTTACATCTGCTGCCTGCTGGTAAAGTGTTCAATTGGATTTCTCAGTTCAGATAATATATGACTCGAAGCAAATCCTTTAATTGCATAAGAATATTTTAGTGTTGTATTTATTGTGATCTTTATTTTATTGTGATGTTTATTGTACAACTTGTTCCTTTGCAGTCCGAAAGTAAAGTATATTCAGCAGTGCAAGACTACAGTGATTTTGAGCAGCCTACAGAGGATCAATGGGTTACAAAGGCTGCTGAGCTAAAGGTACACTTTTGTATGCCGTGTTTATTGTTAAGTACTGTAGTAAATATGCCCATGTTTAAATTTATATCACTTCCACAAACTGGCCTGTGCAATATTTTAGCTATATGGCTTCTACTTTAGTCACTTCAATACCACAGGTCTGGAATGTAGAAAAACAAAACTTATTTTATGTGAATGTTATGTTTCCTCAATTGAATGCGATGATTCTTTTCTTTAGAGTGCACCCATAATATGCCTTGTGTGCAAGGGAATCCTAATTTAACTTGTACAGGTATAGGATCCGCTATCCGGAAACCAGAATTTCAGAAAGGCTGTCTCCCATAGACTCGATTTTAATTGAACAATTAAAATATTAAAAAATGATTTCCTTTTTTCTCTGTAATAATAAAACAGTAGATTGCAGTTGATCCCAACTAAGATATAATGAATCCTTATTGGAGGCAAAACTATCCTATTGGGTTTAATCAGTGTTTACAATTTTAAGTAGTCAGGAAGTATGGAAAGATTCTTTATCCAGAAAACACTTGGGGGCCCATTTACTTAGTTCGAGTGAAGGAATAGAATAAAAAAACTTTGAATTTCAATGGTTTTTTTTGGCTACTTAGACCATCGAATGGGCTACTTCGACCTTCGACTACAACTTCGACTTCGAATCGAACGATTCGAACTAAAAATCGTTCGACTATTCGACCATTCGATAGTCGAAGTACTGTCTCTTTAAAAAAAACTTCAACCCCCTAGTTCGCCACCTAAAACCTACCAAAGTCAATGTTAGCTCATGGGGAAGGTCCCCATAGGCTTTCTAAGTATTTTTTGGTTGAAGAAAAATCATTCGATCGATGGATTAAAATCCGAAGGATTCGAAGTCAAAGGATTTCCATTCGGCAGTCGAATATCGAGGGTTAATTAATCCTCGATATTCGACCATAAGTAAATTTGCCCCTTGGTCTCGAGCATTCTTGATAACAGGTCCCATACCTGTACTGTACTTATCATTTATAAATTTACTCTATTTGCTGTTTATTTTTATAAGATAGAAAAGTAGATGCACTGCTTATTTTCTGTGTTTCTATTACTAATTAAAATTTGATCTAAATATAATGCTTAATTTTAACCAGGGGAAGATTTGAGAAAGCTTTGTGTTAAGATACAATAGACTTCTTCTCTGCCTTAACCCAATGACCACAGCAAGCCTATGATTTCTCAAGGAATGTATTTTAAGGGGAAAATTTAAATTTAAAATAAGCTTCATTATACTGAAATAAGAAATGTTCTTATAACCAATTAAAGATTATGCACCTTTTTTTTTTTTTTTTTTTTTTTTTTAAATAATCAAGTTTCTCTTTAGTATCTTCCTCTCAGAACCAGTCTCTCTTCTATCTGTCTTCAGAAATGACAGTTAAAATGTAAGATGTATTTTTGGTGGGGCTCCCTTTCCGAGCAGATGCACAAATAACCGATTCCAGCACAAAGAACATTTTTACAAAATAACTGACTTTGGCACAAATTCTGCATGTAGAGAGACAGGATTTATGGTGAGCTGTAATAAATCTTCTAGGCAAAAGGAACACCTCCCAAAGGCTATATTGGACCTAACTATAAATCAAAATCAGACTCCTGATATGAAGAGAGAAGCAAGAGAGACACAATGCTGAGAGGGAAATAGTGAAGAGTAATTTGATTATTTCAGAAACTGGCCAAAATTTTTAATATTTTATTTAGGAGTCAGTTTATTAAAATGTGAGGTTAGGTTTTGCCACAAAAAACTCACCCGCTTTCTACTCATTCCTATGGGATTTTTAGAATCATATTTATGAATGGGTGACAGGGTTTATTAATTATTTATTTTTATCACCATTTGATAAATACACGTCTAAAAATCCCATAGAAATTAACAGAAAGTGGTTGAATTTTTCTGCAGTAAACTCTTATCTTACATATTGATAAATCTGCCCCTTACTGTCAGGGAAATGTTTTAACAAAATGGCAAACTTCTTCAGAGCAAAACAAACTGAAAAGGGAGCTTATTGGATATTCATTATAACTATCATGATATGGAATTGTATGCAGTGTTTTAAATAGCATTTTTCAACAGGCTTTGTGGAACCGGCATTCAGTTTGCATAAAACTCTGTTTAATTGTTGACATGAATGTTGTTCGTTAATTTACAATGTTTTTTTTTTCTTTCTTTTAGCAAAAACGGGCTGCTGCCCAGATGTTCCTTGCTCAGGCTAGCGAAATATTGCTGCAATCTCTCAATGTTTCAATTTATAACAATCTCCTGAGTACACTGTCTGCAGCAAGTATTCAGCTTTGCTCATGCCTTGGGGTCTTTGATCCAGTTTCAGCTGGGCAGTTTTTAGCTCTCCACCAGGTATTATACATATATATATATATTTGTCTGGATCATTTGTAACATCTGTTACATATATAAGAAACATCTGGATACATATATAAGAAAATATATCAATGTGTATCAATAATTGAACCATAGTTTTATAAATATTTCGGACAACAAATACATATTTCCACCAATTCCCACCAACTTTGACGCCTACGCCAATTTTGACGCCAGCGATTTGTCGCCGGCTTTAAAATTCATGTTTCTCAAATTTTTTTAAATAATTTCGAAATTATATGTAGGTCTTTATATATAGATACAGGTATGGGACCCGTTATCAGGAAACCCATTATCCAGAAATCTCAGAATTACAGGAAGGCCATCTTCCATAGAGTCCATTTTAAGAAAATTATTTCCTTTTTTTTCTATAATAATAAAACATTACCTTGTACTTGATCCCAACTAAGATATAATTAATCCTTATTGGAAGCAAAACCAGCCTATTGGGTTTCATTAATATTTTTAAGGTGTTTTTAGTAGACTTAAGGGATAGATTTATCAAAGAGTGAAGTTAGAGATCTCCACAGTCCGCAGAGTTAAATACTAGGGATGCATCGAATCCAGTATTCGGTTCGGGATTCGGCCAGGATTCGGCCTTTTTCAGCAGGATTCGGATTCGGCCGAATCCTTCTGCCCAGCCATTTGATAACTACGCCTTCAAAAATCCCATAGAAATGTTAGGGGGTTATTTATTAAAGGTCGAGTATTTCCCAAAAAATTGGAGTTTTCATGGGTAGTTTCAGTAAAAACTATATTTTGGGATAAAAAAAATCTCTGATTTTTCAAGATGTATTGTGCCCTGAAGCTGTAAAAAGCTTGAATCCGAAAATACTCCAGCTAAAACCTGTCGAGGTTGTGTAGAAGTCATTGGCAGAGGTCTCTTGAACCATTTGAAAATGTTTTTAGCCTTCATGGTTTTCAGGTTTTTTTCGGTGGTTTGCGCTGGAAAACTTGTCAGAAAACTTGTCAGTTCAAGCTATTCTAGTCTTTTTTTTCCGCCGATAACTCAATCAATTCAAGTATTTGAGTTTACCCCCCTGATTGCATTGATTCGAGTTTTTTACATTCAGGTTTTTTCATAAATAAGCAAACATTCGAGTTGTATTCGAGGTAGAAATAAAATCACAAACCTCACAAACTTGACCTTTGATAAATAATCCCCTTAAAGAATGACGATCCAAATTATGGAAAAATCCATCTGGAAAACCTCAGGTCCCGAGCATTCAGGATAACAGGTCTATAATGCACTACTAAACTGTGGATTTAAATATGAATTAACATTATGCTCTATTCATAAACAACATCATTTGCCTAGGTAATGTGAAGCATAAAAATAGTTTGAATTGAGCAAAATATTGCACAGTAGGATTCCACCCTCTCCCCTGAATACATGTTCAGCTGGCCATAGACGCAAAGATAAAGTGTCATAAAAATTAATTTCGTACAATTTATCGACCTTGTGTAGATTGTACAGACATTGGTGATCGGCCGTTTAATCAATCAGACAGGTTAGAACATTTCTGTCGGCTAACTTTCATATGATTGCTGCTTGTCAATAAATGACCAGAACATCCTCTGATTTGTTCTTTTACTACTGTATTTAATCTGAATGGCTAGTTGCAGGTTGGAAGATTGAGCCATAAGATCATTCATACAATATAAGGCTAGAATCTGCATGCCTATGGCCAGTTTAGAGAATGTGTATTTTGTGTTGATATGCCTTTGCACACATCTTTTTCTGTTTCTTTTTAATTTCACAGAGCTCTGCCACTTCTATAATTATGAAAAACATGTTGTCTTCTGCGACTCACAATACCAGTAACTCCCAGTTTGCAGCATTACTGAACCTACAGCAATTCCTTCAAAAGCAAGGCAACACCATAAGTACTTTGCAAGGAAGTATTGAGAACCGACTTTCCGATGTTTCTCCGGTTAGTATTCCCTCTTAAACATTACTCAACCTGCCCTGTCAAAATATCTATTTTTTTACCTTAAAACAAATACAGTCATATGAAAAAGTTTGGGAACCCCTCTTAATTCTTTGGAGTTTTGTTTATCATTGTTTATCATGAGCCCTCTTATTTATCACCCCTCTTAATTCTTTGGAGTTTTGTTTATCATTGGCTGAGCTTTCAAAGTAGCAACTTCCTTTTAATATATAACATGCCTTATGGAAACAGTAGTATTTCAGCAGTGCCAAAAAGTTTATTGGATTAACAGAAAATATGCAATATGCATCATAACAAAATTAGACGGGTGCATAAATTTGGGCACCCCAACAGAGATATTACATCAATACTTAGTTGAGCCTCCTTTTGCAAATGTAACAGCCACTAGACGCCTCCTATAGCCTTTGATGAGTGTCTGGATTCTGGATGGTGGTATTTTTGACCATTCGTCTATACAAAATCTCTCCAGTTCAGTTAAATTTGATGGCTGCTGAGCATGGACCACCTGCTTTAAATCATGATATTCGATGATATTCAAGTCGGGGGACTGTGATGGCCATTCCAGAATATGGTATTTCTCCCTCTGCATAAATGCCTTTGTAGATTTCTAAGTGTGTTTAGGGTCATTGTCTTGTTGGAATAGCCAACCCCTGCGTAACTTCAACTTTGCGACTGATGCTTGAATATTATCCTGAAGAATTAGATTAAATTCATCCGACCCTCGATTTTAACAAAGGTCCCAGTCCCTGAACTAGCCCCACAGCTCCAAAGCACGATGGAACCTCCATCAAATTTGACAGTAGGTAGCAGGTGCTTTTCTTGGAATGCAGTGTTCTTCTTCCGCCATGCAAAGTTTTTATTGTGACCAAATAACTTTTGTCTCATCAGTCCAAAGCACTTTGTTCCAAAATGACTGTGGCTTGTCTAAATAAGCTTTTGCATACCACAAATGACTCTGTTTGTAGCGTGAGTGCAGAAAGGGCTTCTTTCTCATCACCCTGCCATACAGATGTTCGTTGTGCAAATTGCGCTGAATTGTAGAACAATGTATAGATACACCATCTGCAGCAAGAAGTTCTTGCCAGTCTTTGGAGGTGATCTTTGGGTTATCCATTCTCACAACATATGCTGCCCCCTGTATTTTTCTTATCTTGCCAGGCCTTGGTTTTACAGCAACTGTGCCTGTGGCCTTCCATTTCCTGATTACGTTCCTTACAGTTGAAACTAACAGTTTAAACCTCTGAGATTGCTTTTTGTAGCCTTCCCCTAAACCATGATGCTGAACAATCTTTGTTTTCAGATCTTTTGAGAGTTGCTTTGAGGATCCCATGCTCCTCTGCAGAGTCAAACAGAAGCACAACTTGCAATTGGCCTCCTTAAATACTTTACCTTTTCTCATGATTGGACACACCTACCTATGAAGTTCCAGGCTTAACAAGCTAATCCAACCAATTTGGTGTTGGCAGTAATCAGTATTGAGCAGTTACATGCATTCAAATTAGCAAAATGACAAGGGTACCCAAATTTTTGCACAGCCAGTTTTTCACATTTGATTTTATTTCATTTAACTGAATACTGCTTCACTAAAAATCTTTGTTCAGAAAACACCCCAGTACTCAGATGTTCCTGGGAGACGAAAGACATACCACTGTTGTCTTTTATGTTGAAAGAATGACTGTATGTCCATTTAAGAACATTTGAGATAAGGACCTTTTTGGTTTGAATCTCTTTTTATTTTCCCATCAGAGGTGAAATATCAATCTGTCAAAAATCTGGTGTAATAAAAATGAAATTACATTTTTCAGTGATGTGTCTGCAAAATGTCATTTCATCTTTAGGAGAAATGCAATGAAATGTGTTTTCTCTGTAAGAATGTCCAAAAAAAAAAAGGTCCACTTAATGTATTTTTTACATAGACATTTCACCACTTCATAAATAGTTGAAAAATACGCATACATAATAAAGCATGTCACCATTCTGTGGAGGCAACCAAAAAGACAAGATAAGAAACATGGCTTTCAGACATGCTCTACCATTTGATTAATTGACAATGTGTGTTAATGGAACATGTTGTTTTCTCTTTTATTTCACAGTGTGATTAATATTCCCCTTTATTCAATAATTCACAGCATTTGTTTCCTAAAACAGTCCACTTATGTACTTATGTTCTTAAGATGTTGATAATGGAACATTCTTGTATAAATATGTCATAAAACAGGACGGAATGTGCCGCTGGTTGTAAAACTCAGTGGAGATCCCTGGTTGGGAATATTTGCAGTGATTCAAGTCCTTTCATTATCTGTCAGTGTTTGCCGCCATAAGAAAGGTTTGCACAGAGAAATGTATGCACTTTAATGAGAATTGTTAGCTACTAAGAAGGGAGAAGTAAGATAGTTGCAGCATGCAAGCAAGCTATAGCTGATGGATATGCATCCATCAATATATTATATACAGGTATGGGATCCGTTATCCGGAATTATGGGAAGGCCGTCTCCTATAGACTCCATTTTATCCAAATATTCCAAATTCTTAATTGTAATTCCTTTTTCTCTCTAATAATAAAACATTACCTTGTACTTGATCCTAACTAAGATATAATTAATCCGTATTGGAAGCAAGATCAGACTATTGGGTTTATTTAATGTTTAAATGGTATTAAGATCTGAATTACAGAAAGATCTGTTATCCGGAAAACCCCAGGTCCCGAGGATTCTGGATAACAGGTCCCATACCTTTATATTCAATATACAGTTTATACTGACCGGCAACAAGACATATTCATTTGCGTATTAAAGCCGAGTCCTTGATTCTATTGCATCTGTTAAAATCAATATGATTTTGTTAAAATTCATATATGTTTAGCCACATTCCATTAACATTCCTGGAAGGCTACATTGATCAGATAGGGATATCTGAATTATGAAACAGCAAAACGTGTTTACTAATGAGCTTCTTTGAAATTTAGATTACAGAGCGTGTGTAGGATTCATCTGTAAAAACATAAAACATGCTTTTTATATGATTTCTTTTTCCATTTTAATGGAAATGAATTATTAAACAGATTTATAGAAGATATACGTGAAAGTGCAAGGTTCTTTTCTACACTGGAACAATTAGGGGCAGATGCATCAAGGGTCGATTATCGAGGGTTAATTAACCCTCGATATTCGACTGGGGAATGAAAATCCTTCGACTTCGAATAGCAAAGTCGAAGGATTTTGCGCAAATACTTTGATCGAACGATCGAAGGAATAATCGGTCGAACGGTTGAAGGATTTTAATCCAACGATCGAAGGATTATCCTTCGACCAAAAAATTTAGGCAAGCCTATGGGGACCTTCCCCATTGGCTAACATTGAGTTCGGTAGGTTTTAGATGGCGAACTAGTGGGTCGAAGTTTTTTCTTAAAGAGACAGTACTTTGACTATCGAATAGTCGAACGATTTTTAGTTTGAATCCTTCGATTCGAAGTCGAAGGTCGAAGTAGCCCATTCGATGGTCGAAGTAGCCCAAAAAACACTTAGAAATTCAAAGTTTTTTATACTATTCCTTCACTCGAAGTTAATGAATTGGCCCCTAAATCTCACCAACAAAGAGAGCTTTCTTTTTAGATTTTTTAGATTGCATTGTGTTAATGTTCTGGAATTACAGTACCTATTTGTTGGGGTGTTAGAGTTCCCGTAAGACAAAATGGTGTTTAGTTGTTCAAAACAGTGAATCATATGACTTTTCCACATTCATCTGACTGTCAGGAAAAAAATGTAGGATTTTTTAGGAATTTTTTTCAAAAACTGTTGAAATGAATGAAAATAAATTCACACTGCTGAGAATCATTCAGGGTTCACCATTTCTCCACCTTTGGTAAATCTACCTCATAGTATCCAAAATACTTTCCTAAATCTGATATATCTACATTGTTACTGAGTATTTTTGTAATTTCTTTGTTATATTGATACTTGCACATTTTGGGTTGTTTTCTTCAGGTTTGGGAAAATCTTCATATTAACAAGCAGTTCTTTAACATATTTAATGAGCTGCCTTCAGATTTCACTGTCGTTGTGCTTCAACAATCGGAGGACAGGTATGTATTTTTAGGAGCACTAGCGGTAAATATGTTTTATGTTACTAAACTACTAAAGAGCAGTGATATTGCTGATTTTCAGATATATCAAAAGTGTTCAAATGTGTTAATTCCCATGGCAGCATGCATTGAGCTCTAACATCTTATAGAACAAAATGGTGTTCAACTGCTCAAAGCAGTCTAACAAATTGCATTATTCATCTTCTTTGATAAATGTGTCAATCCATTAAAACACTCTCCTGTTAGAACAAATGAAAACTGCTGGTCATTCCCCACATTGAATGTTCGTAATCTGCCTTTATTTAAACTCTTACTTCCATAACATGCTAGACTTAGTCACTAGAATGTGCCACTCTTTTATAGAACTTTATCCAAGGCTTTAAGGCCCTAATCCTCGCAAAATTGGAATATTGCAACCTCTTATTTATTAATTTTCCAGTATTATTCTTATGTCTCATTTGCCCTGCAGACAGCCAGTTACATTATGTCAGTAATGACAAAATGACACTTTTCTATCTGCTGTGAATATATATATATATATATATATATATATATATATATATATATATATATATAGTGAATAAAGTACCCCTTTTGTAAAACATAAGGATATTATAGGTTACCGAGTAGCTCCATGACCATATAAAAGCACGAGGCAGAAGGCCGAGTGTTTTTATACAAGTCATGGAACTCCGAGATGGCTTCTAATATCCTCATATTTCACAACAGGGGATACTTTATTTATTATAAGTTTCAGTGAGTCATGTGACATCACTAAGCTCTGATTATAACAGATGACATCACCAAGTACCATTTATAAAGGTATAATTTACAGGATATTCATGGAGGCACTCACGGACATTATCACTGGTGAATTTGTGTGTTCCTCTTGAACCGTTGTGAGTATAGAGCAGTGATCCCCAACCAGTAGCTCATGAGCAACATGTTGCTCCCCAACCCCTTGGATGTTGCTCTCAGTGGCATCAGAGCAGATGCTTATTTTTGAATTCCAGGCTTAGAACCAAGTTTTGGTTGCATAAAAACCAGGGGTCCTACAATACAGAGGCCAGTCCACATATTTCTACCAATGATTAATCACAACCCTTATTTAGCACCACCCCAATTTTGATGCTTGTGTTGCTCCCCAACTCTTTTGACATCTGACTGTTGTATATATATATATATATATATATATATATATATATATATATATATATATATATATATATACTCTATACCATCCATCTATGGGGCAGATTCACTAAAGGGCGAAGTTGCAAATGCTGGCGACATTTTGCCATTGCTACCGCCTGCAGGGACACCGCCAATTTACTAACGGGTGCAGGCGCCAATTCACTAGTGAAAGAGATAGACGCTAACGCTCATTCGCACTCCATCGTCCGGTGACAATTCGATCTGGCAAATGTACGTTACTCCGTAAATTCTATATAATGCAGATTTTATTAAACGTTACCTCTTTCGCCAGACTTGCCTTTGTCAGCTCAGACCAGGCGAAGTGCACTGGAGTACATAGATCTTCCTCAATCTTCTGTCACTTACATCATATTCTGGAGTGGAAAAATCATCAAAGTTCAAAAAACGCTGGCGTCTTTTCCTGTTCCGAGTGATAGCCTGCAAAAGCCCTATAAAAAATGTTTTTGGGTAACCAGTTTCCCCCCATACATTTTCTAACATATGGAACATAAACTATACAGTGGGCTCATGTGTAGGGAATTATAATAACTCTAATGTCTTTATTAAGGTTCCCTGGACTTGTGTAATTAACAGTGGAAATGTAACGTATTTGCTGCAACAAATAACAAAAAGACATCCATTAAACTTTAAATTTCCCGTCGTATGCAAATTTGCCTGAGTGCAAGACCTCTAGCGAATTTGCGCAAGGCAGAAATGAATGCTAGAGCATCTTTGCTTTCAATTGCTCGCATTGCTGAAGTAACACTAGCGAAAAAGTCGCCAGCGTTCGTCGCACCCGACGAAACTCCACATTTTTGTAAATAAGAGTTGTCTGAGCGAATTGTCATGATGGCTGCAAAGTGTTTACTGTAAAATTTCACCGGTTAGTGAATCTGCCCCTATGTGTTCCTATTTTTTCCACATCCATGAAATTCCCACTATCTCTATTGCAGTCTTATTTTCCTCTTTCCTTCTTTAAAGCATTAGGAGAATCAATACTCTCCATCACACTTGTGCAATTGCCTTTTTACCATGTGTCCTCTTCCATCCTCTTCCCCTTATGTTCTGTGACCTCCCCAAGAGGTCAGCATTTATCCTATTCAACTGTGTTTCTCTGAACCCCTGCATATGAATTATCCTGTTTGTCTCTTTTTAAATATTTTCTGTGACTTAAACTCAAAGAGATACAGTATTTACAGACAGTTAAAAGCAATATACTCCCTAAGCATACATTATTTTCACAGTTGTTAGCCTGTCCTGCAAATTATTTACATATTGTCTGTACTTTTGCTGCTTTTATGTTTTAAACATACTGATCTGTTTAGCCTGAGCTCATTGGCATTATGCATGAATGTATTAATCAGATGAGGAAAAACACACATTCAGTTCTCTCTGTAGTATCTAAGGGACAGATCTACATACTTTTTGCAGCAATTGATTATCACACACAAAGCAACATTACTTCTTCGTTCTTATATCTTAAACCACCTTAAAGAGGTGGTTTACATTCAAATTATTTTTTATTGGATATTAGAGAGTTATTAACTAAAATCAGAATTTATCTAAATTCTTAAATTGAAAAAAACACAATCAAAATCTAATACCTGATTTTACCTTATTTATCATTTAAAAAAGATGGATTTAATCAGTTCAGTTAAAAACACGATAACATTGAGTGAAAATCAGAATAGTATGATTTTTTCCTGAAATTACACAATTTTTTCTGGCTTTTTCCTGAAAGGAGTGAATTTTTCCAATTTTCAGGTGGTCAGATTTTCGGGATAATTCCAGCTCAGACCGCAGAAACTTAGAAATAGGATAGGGACCTATGCCATTGACTTATACGTAAACCTCTGAAGGTATGAGATGGCAGATTTTCGGATTCTGACTTTTTACTGCATAAAGCTTTAATAAACATCGAAAAAATTGGAGGTTTAAAAAATACCCCAAAAAATTTTAATTCAACCCCAAATAGTCAGACCGAAATTTAGTAAATAACCCCCTTAATGTTATATCAAGCAACTTTGTAATGCATATGCATTAAGAAGTCTCAAGAATTTGCACGATAATTATCTGTCAAGTTAGAATGTCTAACTGTGGCAGGTTAACGTATAGGCGCCAGTGATTGGAGGTCATTGACATCTAGTACTGCTTGACTGCAGGAGTGTGCAGAGATGATACATAACAGTAATGGAATGAAATGTTACTGAGTACAGGCCTGGATTTATGGAAAGGCCACCAAGACCCAGGCGTAGGGCGGCAGGATTTTAGGGGGGCAGCTGGTCAACCACACCCACATTTTCATAAACACTGGGGATGCACAGGAGATAGTTTTTTAAATTTCCCATGCACCAATATCCATTTCTCCGGTCCCAATGACAAAAATTTGCCTGAATAAAGGGGAGGGGGGTGACAAACGGCAGTGGGCCTAGGGGTGCCCGCTATGTAAATCCGGCCCTGACTGAGCATATCAGCTTCTCCATAGCTATTTTGTATGTCTCCCCAGTCCCCTCCAATTAGTTGGTAAGCAGTAGGATGAAACTAAGCACCTCTTCTATGCTATATGTTTTCTAAAGCACTAGTGATCACCTATATCAGGGCCACATCTACCCCAGACATCTCAATCCCTGTTACCCCTTATGGGTGATTATCAGGTAAAAAGCTAAGAAGAAAACTAGAATGCAGCTAGATAGTGGATACTAAGGGGGTTATTTACTAAAAACCGAATTTATCTCATATTTTATTTAAAAAAAAAACCACTACCAAACTCCAATGCTCAATTTGACCTTATTTATTCATAAAATAACCCACATGAATCGGATTGCGGAAAAACTAAAAAAAAAATAAATAAAATCGAGAGAAAGCCCAATTCACTTTTTCTGGCTTTTTTCCCGAATCGCTCAATTTCTTTTAGAGTTTTAGCCTGAAAACCCAGAAAAAGTCATATTTTCAAGCTAAACCCAGCGCAGACCACGGTAACTGTGATAACGTTGGTAAACTGAGATAGGTGCCTCTTCCATTGACTCATACACAACCTTTACAGGTCTTAGAGTTTTTACCCCAAAAAGGCCGACCAGAAAAATCTGAGGTTAAGTAAATAAGCCCCTAAGTGATTGGAGTATTTAAAACAGTGGAATGGTCAACGATATCAAAAATTTGACTTTGGAAATCTGGAGATCACTGCTATATAAGGTTACTAGTACAAGGCATTTCAGGACTTTTGAAGGACTGGAAGGATCCAAATGAGACCTTTTTAAGAAAAGGCCTGTTTGATTGAAGGTGGGAAGTTTCAGAAACTAGGAAGGAATTATTTAAGAGCTGGAGCTGGGATACAGTATTTTAATAATAAATCATGGGATATAGGGAACATGTTGTAAGTGGTAAGACAAGAGAAGCTGAGAGACATCAGACTCACACAAGATAAAAAGAATGAAAGAATGTTGTCTGTAGGGATAGTGATCTGTGGATGGAATCTTCTTTGCTTTTGAATAAGTTGGCAAAGCCCCAAGGAGAATGTAGAAAGCGGTGTGATTCTGTTGGTAAGGGATGCAGAATACTGAATATGGAAAACAAGCATTGTGGAAAGGATAGAATTGAGGCATGACAGGAATAAATTGTAGCAGAGAAAGTCATCTTTTGCTCAGGATTTCTTTTACACGTACAATGCAGATCATGTACAGCAGTGTGAGAATCGTGTTTGAGAGTTTAACAAGGAATAGGAATTATGTCTTTGATAGATCATATTCATAGCATGGAAGTCAATTGTATAGATTGGATTCATAGGTATACAGGTATAGGACCTGTTATCCCCCTATTCTTGGACCTGGAGGTTTCCGGATAAGTGGTCTTTCCGAAATTCTCCATACCTTAAATATGCAAAAAAATAATTTAAACGTTGATTAAACCCTACAGGATTGTTTTGCCTCTAATAAAAATGTCTTAGTTGGGATCAAATAAAAGGTACTTTTTTATTAGAAAAAAGGAAATAATTTTTTTAAAAAACTGAATAATTTTATTAAAATGGAGTCTATAGCCTTCCTGTAATAATTTTGGATAACGGCTCCCATACCTGTATAGGGAAAGCTTAAAGCAGGAGAGACTGGGGGTTTATTTATTAAAATCAGAATGTTAAAGTTCACTAAAAATCAGAAAAAAAACTCGTGATTTATTATACCCTGATGCTGCAAAAACCATCTCAGACCCGTCAAGGTTTTGTATAAGGGATGCACAGAATCCACTATTTTGGATTCGGCTGAATCCTTCGTGAAAGTTTTGTCTGAATACTGAATCAAATCCAAATCCCAATTTGCATATGCAAATTAGGGGTGGTAAGGGGAAAACATTTTTTACTATTTTGTTATGTCAAAAAGTCACTCGATTTCCCTCCTGGATTTGGTGCATCCCTAGTATAAGTCAATGGGAGATCTCAATTTGAAGTTTTCATGTTCTCTGCTGGGTTTAGCTGAAAATCAGACTTTTTCAGGGTTTTTTGGGCAAAAACTTGAAAAAATTCAAATGATTTGGGATAAAAGCCTGAAAAATTCGAACAACTTGGGAAAAAGCCAGAAAAATTAGAGTGATTCAAGTTTTCACTTGATTTTATCAAGTTTTTCTATTAATAAGTAAGCTAAAATCGGGCATGGGAGTTTGGTCATGATTTGTGGAACATACAGAAAAGGACAACGTTTCAGGTCACCTGGGTCCTTCAGGCAGCATTTTGGAATATGGAATGGCTGTGAGGTCCATTGTGACCTGCACCTCTCTTGTTGCCAAACACAATCCGAGCTCTATTCAAGGGTGAAGCCTTTGAGATGGAGCCTAGAGACCTGTGGACAAAATGCAATATGTTTTTTGTTTCTTCTTGCTTGTTTCCTTGTAAGAGAGAAGCGTGCTTTTTACTTCATATTAGGGATGCACGGAATCCACTATTTTGGATCCGGCCAAACCCCCGAATCCTTTGCGAAAGATTCGGCCAAATACCGAACCGAATCCGAAACAAGGAAGTAAAAAATGTGTTTTCCCATCCCTAATTTGCATATGCAAATTATGCAAATTAGGGGTGGGAAGGGGAAACCCATTTTTTACTTCCTTGTTTTCTGACAAGTCACGCGATTTCTCTCCCCGCCCCTAATTTACATATGCAATTAGGATTCGGTTCGGCCTGGCAGAAGGATTCGGCCGAATCCCGAACCAAATCCTGGATTCGGTGCATCCCTACTTCATATATGTATATCCATGTACATAGTGTGATAGAAAATCGATGTACTGGTATGTCTGAGAATACAATTGTAATATATATTTTGCAGCATTTTGATCTTCTCATTTTTTATTTGATCTATGTTTTGAGCAGAGCATTTTTATATGGTGCTGTTCTTGAAAAGCCTAAAGCAAACCCTGGACCAAAAGGAAAAGTAAACCAACCACCACAGCAAAAAGGCAAGTTTTCATTTTATGCCGTCGCTGCTACAAACAAAAAAAAAAGACATTTCCTAAAATGCTATTTTTTTTTGCCAGTCTGGCCTTTTTTTTATTAATTAGCAGGTTTTCTAACATAAATCAGCATTGTTCATGGGTATGTTTTGAACAATTTGTACAGTACAAGCAAAAGTTGTTCGATGCGCAGTCGACCCTCAGATGTTCTTGAATTTGATGGAGAAAATGGAACTGTTTAAGCAAGATACGATGCAGAGTCTCCTTAGAAAAGAAAACCAACAAAGCTTGAACAGGCAACAGAACTTGTTTGAACAAATTAAAGGCGTCAACAAGAACCCAGAAATGGTAATTTCCTTTTAGTATGGATTGATTTCTCCTTCTGGTTAATCTTCTGTTGACATTGCGTTTTTATCTGTTTTGTCCCTTTCTTTAACTTTTCCAGCATTTTCAAAAATAATATTGTGTTTAAAAAGTAGTTGTGTTGTAAACCTTGTGTAGTTTGGAGTAGAATCACTTGTTTGTTTCCTCTTTTTCTGGTTTTATTTTTCAAAGGAAACTGTTTTAGTGGACTAGTCATACAACTGTTGCAGTGCAGCATTGCTCTATATTAAAACATTGTAAGGGTTCATTTAGGGCCGCAAGTACAGTGAGCAAAGTGCAATTTCCAGTGCAGTGTCTGGGTTTTTTTTCTCCGCGTGTAAACTTAAGACATGAGGCATGGAAGACTTTCTCTTAAACAGTTGTAGTTTATTGCTGTGACTACTTCATAACAGGTAGGCAGCAACACAACCTTTTCTCCTCACCTCTCCCTAACAAAGCCTGCTGTCTCTTCCTCGATCACTGCCAGAATGGCCACCATATTTCCCGTTCCTGTATGCTTTATTGACTTTTTAGTACCAACAACTTTCAAAGTTCAATTTAGGAAGCACTGCCACCTAGTGGCCAAATGAATTATACATTAACTATGCCTCCTGCTGCTATTGACACAAGTCCCTGTGGGTAACCCTGTAAATACTGCCATCTTCATTAATAAATAAGTAATTATGCTCCTCAATGCATCCTCTCACTTCTCCCGCCATAATAGAGCACTTTTACAGAAGCTAATAGGCAGGGCTGTATTTATATATAAGCTTTGGTGGTATGGGGCAGCCCCTGGGTGTCTATATATTTTAACATTTTTTTCAATATAAAATGTAAAAAATCTGGGACACAGGGCCCGTTTCAGGTCCGTTTCAAGTGATGTTTTGCTAAAAGTGATATCACACACACACCATGTATGACATAACTCCCTACATTGGTGGAGACTCTACAGTCTGATGCCTAGGCTCCGGACCTAAATACATCCCTGCTAAAAGGACTGTGTGCTTCTGAAAATACACAGTTCTACCGGCTTTGGTATATCAGAGAGAGAACAAGTTGGGGGTGAGAGCAGAGCACAATGACTTTAAAAAAATGCCTGGTGAAGCAACTGGCCAAAACACATGTATACACTGTATATCTGATGAAACCAAAGTAGCATTTTATTATATAGCTTTAAATATATTTTGTCTGTCAGTTCTTATACAATGATTTAATCCTATACAGATAAAAGTGTGTAGCACAGAGGATGACTGTGAAAAGACAACATCTTCAGCTTTCTATGACATTATTATTGCACTGGAAGATTACCTGAACCCTGTCGTACACAGCCTGGATTTAACTTGCATTCGGTATGACTTCTGATCTATTCAGATAGAAATGGATTGTGATCTCCTTAAATGCCCTAGTTGTATCCAAATGTATTATATATAGTAAATAAAATTTGCAGTAAAGCGAATAACTAAACTTAAAGTGGTTGTTGACCTTTGAGATAACTTTTAGTATGATGCAGAAAGTGATATTCTGAGACAATTTGCAATTTGTTTTCATTTTTTATTATTGAAGGTTTTTGAGTTATTTAGCTTTTTATTCAGCATCTTAACCAATCTGGTAACTAGGGTCCAAATTACCCTAGCAACCATGCATTGCTTTGAATCAGAGACTGGAATATCAATAGGAGAGGACCTGAATAGTAGGATCAGTAATAAAAAGTAACAATAACGATACATTTGTAGCCTTACAGAGCATTTGTTTTTTAGAAGGGAGTCTGCGACGCCCATTTGAAAGCTACAAAGAGTCAGAAGAAAAAGGCAAATAACTAAAAAACCATAAAAAATAAATAATGAAAACCAATTGAAAAGTTGCTTAGAATTGGCCTATATAATAACATCATAAAAGTTACCTTAAAGGTGAACCACACCTTTAACTAAACTTAAAAGTGGAATTATAATTAAAATCACTGCTCATTTATGTAGATTATGGGTAATAATTATAATGGTTTATCTTGAGTTGCTTGTAATCTATTTTTCTTCAGCTATATTAATATTATATTAATATGGGGATTATTTATTAAGGTTGAGTTGTGTTTTCCTCGAAAACTCGTGGAAACTCAAATATGGTCAAAACTCACATTTTCGGGTTAAAAGTAAATCTCAAGATCATGGAGGAGTCAATGGTCCTTTGAACCATTTGAAGATGTTAAAAGAGTGCATGATGTTCGAGTTTATTTCAGAGGGCCCGAGCAATTCAAGGTTTTTTAAAACAAAAACTTGATTAATTCGAGTTTTTGGGTTTCGCAACTCAAATTTGCATAATCTATTAGATTAAGATACCATTCCAGTTGTGAGTTCAAACTGTAACACTTGACCTTTAATAAATAACCCCCTAAATTTATGAAGAAAGTGTTAGTATGAGCCATGTATGGCCTCTCCTTTGTAATGTTTTCTTATTGATAACCATCCCAGAGTCACACCTGCATTCTGTGTAGTTACTCTAAAACAACAGTTTTACCTAAAATATCCTTAATACTTATTGTTTTATATTCTAGATCTAAGTAATTGAAGCAAAACTGAAATCCATTTAATGTTTTTTAAATATTTTCCTTTATATTTCATGATATGTGAGATTAGATTGTTATTGTAACCCTATTTGTATTATATTATTCAGCCTGCTATTCATGTGTCATTAAAGCATGCAAGTAAATGCCTGGTTTCTTTGGCCAGTAAGACATACAATTAAATGGCATTTTAAATTCAAAACCATAAAAAACAGCAAAATATCTTAAAATACCATATTTACTGTATTCGCCTTGCCCTCGTGGCAAAATAACCATGTTTTTTAACATAGATTAATATTCCAGATGTTTTGCTCTTAATAAATGTGATTTGTCCTACCTGTGTAGATTGTGTATCTAGTATATTTTATTTCATATTTTTTAGGCAGCCATCTCCAGTGCTTTCACCTGCTGGCTCTGTAAGGCCAAAGTCAAGAGATAAAGAGGAGAAGCCAACAACAGTGTCAAGTATGTGCATTCACAACCAATTAGATGTTTGCTTCTAAACAAGTGGCCAGTAAATGCTACCTGCTGATTGGTTGCTGTAGGTGACTAGACCTGTAGCACACTTTGCACCTTTTATTACATACATTATACAACAATTGGGAGTCCACATCTGATTTCCATTTAGTTAAGCCCAAGGGACTCGCCCCAGTTCTCAATCGATAACGTATAAAAAATTCCTTTTATCCAAAGATAACTGTCCCAAGGCTTTCTTTCCATAAAAAATTTGACTTTATTTAAATTAGCATTAAAATTCAATTACAAACAAACCCCACCAGGCCCACCTTACGCGTTTCGCACCCTCCGGCGCTTAGTCATAGGTGACTAAGCGCCGGAGGGTGCAAAACGCGTAAGGTGGGCCTGGTGGGGTTTGTTTGTAATTGAATTTTAATGCTAATTTAAATAAAGTCAAATTTTTATGGAAAGAAAGCCTTGGGACAGTTATCTTTGGATAAAAGGAATTTTTTATACCTTTTATTACATACCCTTAGCATCTTTTTCATCATGTGCCTTTCTACTTTTTAGAGTCGTTATAGCAACATTTATTAAAATTCCTTCAAATTTTCTATCTTTTGTAGGGATGCACCGATTCCACTCTTTTGGATATGGCCGAACCCCCGAATCCTTCGCAAAAGATTCGTCTGAATACCGAACCGAAACCGAATCCTAATCTGCATATGCAAATTATGGATGGGAAGGGGAAAACATTTTTTACTTCCTTGTTTTGTGACAAAAAGTGACACGATTTCCCTCCTCACCCTTAAGTAGCATATGCAAATTTGAATTTGGTTTGGCCGGGCAGAAGGATTCCTGCTGAAAAAGGCAGAATCCTGGCCAAATCCTGAACCGAATCCTGGATTCGGTGCATCCCTAATAATTAGAAATGTAAATGAAATTGCACTAAAAAGTGTTGAGATATCATCATTTTCAGGGTCAGCCCACTGAGGGAACCCTAGAGCTTTAACCCATTTAAATTAAAGGAACACTATACCCTCAAAACGAATACTTCAGCAGATAGTTTATATCATATTAAGTGGCATATAAAAGAATCTTACCAAACTGGTATATATATTTAAGTAAAGGGTCATTTTACATCTTTTGCCTTGAAATTTTGTGATGGTCTGTGTGCTGCCTCAGAGATCACCTGACCAGAAATACTACAACTCTAACTGTAACAGGAAGAAGTGTGGGAGTAAAACACAGAACCTTGTCTGTTAATTGGCTCATGTAACCGAACATGTATGGTTTGTTTGTGTGCACTGAGAATCCTACGATCCCAGGGGAGGCCCTTATTTTTTTTAATTTTTTATTATTCAGGATTACCCAGTGGCACATGCTACTAAAACAGTATATTATTATGAAAATGGTTTATATTCAAGAAACAGGGTTTTACGCATGAGCTGTTTTATGCAATATCTTATAGAGATCTGCATTGTTCGGTGGGTATGGTTTTCCTTTAAAGGAATTATAATTACAATTTTTTCTTTTACCCCCAGGGTTTTTATATTAAAAAAAAATTGATTGTGTTCATATGTGGAAGAAACCCGATTGCAACGAAAACCACATGGTTCTATTCATTTTTACAAATTAGACTTTAAAAAAATTGTAAAATAGAGGGGTTTTTTATCGCTGCAATTTTCCTAGTTAATACTGTGGACTTTATCAAATGCTGGTGAAAATATGAATCAAACTATGTGCGTGTGTATAGTAAATAGAGTGTGAAATTATATGTGTATATGTGTAATGTTATTTTTTTTATAGGTGCTTCAGTAGATGCTGGAGAATGTATTGTACTACTGGCAGACAAATTCTTAATGGAGTTTCCATTAGAAGCACTCGGAGTATTCAAGGACGATGGAATAAGTTCCATTTCAAGAGACTTTTCACTTCAGTTACTGTTCAATAGGCTTCACAGGGAACAAATTGGTACTACTTGCCTCAGCTCTCTTGTACTCAGTACTATTTTTATTATTATTCCTAAAGATTATCGTACATGCACCAAATTCACAAAATGAAACAAACAGAACAGAGATCTAACAAGGACCCATTCAAGCCCATTAAGTGTAATTATTGGGGGGGGGTGACAAATGTTAAGCACCCACCATTGATTGTAATTACTTACCTTTTAGACCCCGCCAGTGCTCCTTTTAGTTGCAAACTGCACTGAGCGGGGTTCTTTTTAGTGAGCACCATGGAGTGATCCCGTTCCTGCTTCTTCCTTCATTGTGCGGGTGCAAATGCACAGTAGAGTGGAAGAATAAACTTTAACAAAAAAAGATTGCTTTTTCACTCTACTGTGCATGTGTCCTCCCCAGGCATTGAAGAGAGAAGAAGAAGCAGAAGAAGAAATAACTTTGTGCCAAAAAGAACCTTGGGCAGTGGCGTAACTAGATATTACTGGGCCCCACAATTATTTTTCGGGCCCCCAAAATGTTGAGGTTGACTTGTTTTACCAATATTTATTGATACTGTATATGAATTAGGGCCTCATGGGGCCCCTATACTTCCTGGACCCTTCCTGGACCCCCCTGCTTCCTCTATAGTTACACCCCTGACCTTGGGCCAGTACAGTTTTCTCCTAAGTGGAGCTCCAGCCTGACTCGTTTTATGCAAAGTGCACTATGTCATATGCCTATGAAGATTTTCATCCATCCAGGTTATTATATACAGCACCTCATATAAATAAATCTAAAGCAACTGAGTTGTATTGCTGAAGAAACAGGGGATATATATATATATATATATATATATATATATATGTGCCTCAACATATTTCAAAATATTCCTTCTAAAGGGCACTTTCTGACTACTGGGGAGGAATCACTTTGTCCCTATGGCTTACTTACTGTATTCTGCCAATTTTTTGTTGCCGAATAATAACAAATAAAATCTGTGGTGTGTCATTAGATTTAACACATTTTAGTTTCACAACACACCCTATAACCTGTGTGAGGACAACTAATATTCTATGGCAAAATCAACTAGGATTAAAAAGATACTTATTCTCCTTGCTTGAGTTTTAATTAAAACCAAATAAAACACAAGTAACACAATATATAACACACACACACGTGTGTATGTGTTATATATTGTGTTAGTTGTGTTCTATATGGTTTTAATTAAAACTCAAGCAAGGAGAAGTATCTTTTTAATCCTAGTTGATTCTGCCTTAGAATATTTGTTATCCTCACTCCAATTTACCCCCTTCAGTTTTAGCTCTCTGTGCTTGACATGCTTGGTCTGATGGCATCCCTTCATCAAATTTCTAATGCTGATAACCGAAATCAATGCAAAAGTGTCTTTATTCCCCTGCTGAAAAACTAATTTAAGATAGCACAGAGGTACACAACGTCATGAATTTCCCTTGGGAGAAAAACTCTCCTTGACATGGGAAAGCTCTAAAGCTTCATTGTAGACTTCTCTCCAATGAACACCACTCTGATCAGATTGAGAAGGACCTAGCCAGAAGACCTCTGCAGCTTCTTTCCAATTTTTTTATATCCATCCGTGATGCAAAGCTTTTTTTTTTTTTTTGCTCACCATATGGATGGTGACTGCTTATTTTTCTGCTGCAACAGAGAACCTTGATTATAAGTTATAAGGGGTTATTCACCTTAAAATAAACTTTTAATATGATGTAGAGAGCAATATTCTTAGATAATTTGCAATTGGTTTTAACTTTTTTTTATTTGTGGTTTTTGAGTTATTTAGCTTTTTATTCTGCAGCCCTCCAGTTTGCAAGTTCAGCAATCTGGTTGCTAGGGTCAAAATTACCATAGCAACCATGTATTGCATTTGTATATTCGACTGGACTATGAATGGGAGAATGCCTGAATAAAACTGAGTAATCAAAAGTAGCAATAACATTTCATTTGTAGCCTTATAGAGCATTTGTTTTAAGATGGGTCAGTGACCCCCATTTGAAAACTGGAAAAAGAAGCAGGCAAATAATTTAAAAACTATAAAAAAAAAAATAATGAAGGCCAATTGAAACGATGCTTAGAATTGCCCATTCTATAACATACTAAAAGATAACCTAAAGGTGAACCACCCCTTTAAAAAAAGCTCAAATTTTTTGAGATTTATTATAACCCGACCCTGGAAATACAGTAGCTTGAACCTGAAAATACTAAAGCCTGTCAAGGTCATGTAGAAGTCAATAGCAGACGTCCCTTGAACCATTTGAAGATGTTTATGGCCTTCATGATCGAGTTTTTTTCGGTAGGTTTCTCTCGAAGACTTGATTAATTCAATCGATCCGTGTTTTTTACATTCAATTTTTTTTCATCAATTAGAAAACAGTTTGTGAGTTAGTTTGATGTATAAAAAAACTCACAAACCTCTAAAACTCGACCTTTGATAATTAACCAGTGACTTTAAGGTCATGAGAATTGGGGATATTTAAACGAAGACTTAAATAGCACCTCCAACACTCCTCAGTCAACAGTCCTCTCCTGACAGATCAATTGTGCATTATTTGCATCCGCAAATAAACGAGCAAGGGTTTCCCTGCTAGAAATATCCTGTTGTGTCGGTGATTTTCTACTTCTCTGTCTGTCATGGAGGCTGCCAGTACCTCCTTCATCGAGCACCAGGTTTCACAAGATTCGGACGGCCAGGGTGTGCAAGGTGACCCCCTGTTCCTTCGCACTCCTGGGACTGTCCATTTAAATATATTGTCCCCCCACACACAGCAATGGTTAGACGCTAACCTCCAAATACACAGTAATAAGATGCCAGACTGTATCAACGTGAAGCAAAATGTGATTTAATACAAAAATACCCACTGTAAATATGATTTGTATTCTTATTCATTCTGACTAAAATAATTGTCCATATGTTCTCCTACACAGAATAGTGTTATACAGGTTTGGGACCTATAATACAGAATGCTTGGGACCTGGATATTTTTTTAAGATAATAAACTGTGCCATTTGACTGATATCTTAAATCCCTTTAATGCTGTTTTGTTTCCTTTCCTCCAATGACTGACAGCAGAAGGTGAAACGAAACGCGACGCAAAGAGTTCAAAGGGAACAAGGCAAAAAACGGAACAAAAAAAGAATATTAAAACTGTGAGTAGGCCAAGAAATGATTCCCCATAGGCCGTTTTAATGAGCTGTCATTATCTTTCCAATTTTACCCTCGTATTGATTATCATGTTGACTTAGCTTGCGATGGTAGAGAATTTGTTTTCATTCATTTTCTCTATACACACAGTTGGTTATTTAGCAAAATCCGATTTTTTTCAGAGCAAACTAGAAACCACAATTTGACCTTATTTATCATTGAAAAATCTGGGTTTTTGAGAAAAAAGTTTGAATTTATTTAGTGAAATCACTGCCAAAACTCAGCACAGACCATGATATCATAAAATTTTACCTTTACCATTGACTTATACAGGACCCTGACAGCTTGTAGATGGAGTATTTTCGGATTCCAACTTTTAGCAGCTTCGGGGTATATTAAATCAACAAAAATCCAAGGTTTTTTTTCCACTAAAAATTCTGATTTTATAGTAAAAAAATTGAATTTTATTACTTTTTGGCATTCGGACTCTAATAAATAACCCTCATCGTGTAAGAGAAGTGTTAGAAGCAGCATTGACTTCACTCCTCAGTTGTAAATGAGTAAAGGTCATTTTTTAAAACAATGTTACTGAATCGCCAAGTCTATATATATTCCACATTATAGATAGTGGTGACAATAAAAGTCATGTACTCATCACTGAAATGATGCAAAGTTTAATACACATCGACACTATTCATGTATGTAATTTACTTGCTCCTTAAAGGGGGGTTGTTCAACTATAAATTAACGTTTAGTATGATATAGAGAGTGATATTCTGAGACAATTTGCAATTGTTTTTTGTTTTTTATTATTTGTGGTTTTTGACATATTTAGCTTTTTATCCAGCAGCTCTCCAGTTTGAATTTCCAGCAAACTGGTTGATAGGGTCCAAATTACCCTAGCAACCATGCATTGATTTGAATACGAGACTGGAATATGAATAGGAGAGGCCTGGATAGAAAGATGAGTAATACAAAGTAGCAATAACAATAAATATGTAGCCTTACAGAGCCTTTGGTTTTAGGTGGGGTCAGTGACCTCCATTTGAAAGCTGGAAAGAGTGTTAAGAAGAAGGCAAATCATTTGAAAACTATAAAAAAAAAAACAGAAAAAAATGAAGGCCAATTTAAAAGTTGCTTAGAAATAGCCATTCTATAACATATTAAAAGTTAACTTAAAGGGCATGTAAAAGCAAAAAAATTAAATCCCATTTTTACTTTCTTTAATGAAAAAGAACCCTATCTCCAATATACTTTAATTAAAAAATGTGTACCGTTTTTATAAGAAACCTGACTGTATGCAGTGAAATTCTCCCTTCATTTACTGCTGTGGATAGTAATTGTCAGACGGTCCCTGACTGCTGAGCAGGGAAACAATCATACTTATGAACAGCAGGGGGAGATCCCCCTTCCTTCCCAGACATGCAGAACTCAAGCAGCTTTGTTTATGACGATCCCTAAGCAGCCCAGACCACACTGAGCATGTGCACAGTCTTAGTCTTGCAAAGATGTTACAAGATGATGACCCCGTGTAGCCAACTTTGAAAGCATAAATCATTTGTTTGATTAGGCTCGTGGTACAGTAAGTTCATGTTTATATTAAGTATATAAAATACAGCATTTCTAGCTTTATTCTATTTTAGACTTTACATGCCCTTTAAAGGTGAACCACCCCTTTAACAACTAGGGAAAGCCAATGAACCCATTTAGTATGTTCTCATAAATCACTTGCCTGGATACAAGGGAACCCTAAAATTACCAGCAACTTTGACCTGGTTCTCTAAGCGACACCATCCCCACTATGGGAAAAGTGTTTCACAACATGCAATGTATGCTACTTAGTAGGCCTCTATAATGACACTTGAATTTGGGGGGGGCAGTATTGTCCATAACAAACATGGCAATTGTGTCTAAATTTGGGCCAAGATTAAAGAACAAGTCTTGCTACATATAGTGGCTATCTGTGTAGAAATTATTGGGTTTAGGTAGTGCATGTTTCAATGCTAGAATGCTGCCACATTATGCTGTCTTGTTCCAAAAATGGAGCTTAGTACATATATACCCAATTAAGGGGCAGGGGGGCAGGGGGCGTGGCCGGGACATAACGGGACAGGTCTGTGATGCACCAGGGCGGAGTTGTTTCATCAAGGGGCAGAGCTATGGTGGCCAATTGCTGATCACAGCATCAGTCATAGGGAATCCTGCCTGGTTTTCTTAATTTAAATACCAGGCAAGCAGTTTTATCCGGGTCAAAACCAGACAGGTGGGAACCCTACTACATACACATTTCTGGACACATTTCCTATGGGGTCTGGATCCTGTGTATGCTTCATTATTTACAGTAAATATATGTAGTATCTAAAATATAATATCTGCCTGTAAACTGTACAGCAAATGATATTAATGATTTCTTATTTTTTGCAGGCACCCATCAATCGCATTTTACCAGCAGGATGCATACCTGTGGACACTCATAATTTTAAATGTATCCTTAGATATTTATGCATACATATATATATATATATATATATATATATATATATATATATATATATATATACGTATATATATATATATATATACGTATATATATATATATATATATATATGTATATATATATATAGATAGATAGATATACACATACACACATGAATACAGCTATGTTTGTCTAGTACAGGGGTCCCCAACTTTTATTACCCGTGAGCCACATTCAAATGTAAAAAAAGTTGGGGAACAACACAAGCATGCGAAATGTTTTTGGGGGTGCCAATTATCGGCTGCACTGATTATTGGAAGTCCATATAAATATATACTAGGGATGCACCAAATCCAGGATTCAGTTCGGGATTTGGCCAGGATTCTGCCTTTTTCAGCAGGATTCAGATTCGGCCCAATCCTTCTGCCCGGCTGAACCAAATCCGAATCCAAATTTGCATATGCAAATTAGAAGTGGGGAGGGAAATCGCGTGACTTTTTGTCACAAAACAAGGAAGTGAAAAAATGGTTTTCCCTTCCCACCCCTTCAGTTCGGTATTCGGCCGAATCTTTCACGAAAGATTGGGGGGTTTGGCCGAATCCAAAATAGTGGATTCGGTGCATCCCTAATATATATGGACTGTCAACCTACAGGAGACTCTGTTTGACAGTACACCTGGTTTTAACTTGCCCCCCAACCAGTAATTCGAAAATAAGCATCTGCTTTGAGGCCACTGGGAGCCACATCCAAGGTGTTGGTGATCAACATGTTTCTCGGGAGCCACCGGCTGTTGATCACTGGTCTACTATATATATCATCATGTAATTCTGGCACTCTTTCAATCATGAAGCTTCTTAACACTATATGTCAGATATTGCGGACCCTTACAATGAAGCACAAGAAGCAGGTAACTCATCAAGTCAATCTTATCACAGGATTACAGTTGCAAATAGGATATAACATCTTCAGTTTATCAGGGTGGGGGTTATGTAATGAGAGATTAGTATTGCCTGTGACATAATGTTAATGGCATCTTTCAGGAACATGGTTCTCTGCTACTTAATAATAATAATAATAATAATAATAATAATAATAATAATAATAAAAGTAACAATAAAGCTAGTGTTTAACTAGGCATTGTTATTGTTATAATAACTTATCAGAAGTACATTTATTTTAACAATTCACATGAAATAACTGATCTGTTAAACATAGCATGTGCTTGTGTTTGAGGGAATCAGGCAGAATGAAAGGCTTTAATCTTTGAGGTCTCAGGCATACAATTGTTTTGTTTTATTTCCTTTCTTGCAGAGGCTTTTAGCCCAGGCTCTAAGATGAATGAGATTCTTGCAAAATATGGCCAACAATTTACTCCTCACTGGGAAGGAATAATAGGCAGCTCACATATCCCAAGGTGTGTTCTCGTCTCTGAATTCTGCAATTACATTTTTATGTCAATAACATCAGGTCAATATTGGTTATTGTTATCATTTCGCTGTTATTAGTCAAAATTCAATATCTTCTTTTGCATTAGGATGTCATATTTTAGAAGATTAAAACTTTAGAGGTCTTCTCTAAAAGGAGAAGGAAAGGCAAATTTCCCGGGGCAGACACATGCACAGTACAATGAAAAGCCTAACTTGAACTAAAAAGCCTATTTCGTTCAACTTTGCATGCGTTTACCCCGGGAAATTGAAGAAAGAAGAAGACGGAAGTGGATCGCTCAGTGGAGCTCACTGGTATAACCCCCGGGCCAGTGCAGTTTTCTGCTGATAGGAGCACCGTCCTGGGGTAACTACAATCACTTGGGGGTGCCTAACATTTGGCACCTCCAAGTGCTGCAAGCCTTTCCTTCTCCTTTAAAGGAGAACTAAACCCCCTTGCTAATAAAAATACCTACCCTCCATAGTCCCCCCCTCCCTGCTCCCACCGCACAGGTGTTAACAGCAGTAAATGCCCCTAAGCCAGTAATTGCCCCTCAATGCAGAGTCAGCGCAGTGGAGCTCACGGGCGCCATCTTCCGGCGCTTTGGTAATCTTTGGTTCTTCTTCTGGCTCTTCTGTGGGCTAAACCAAGAGCATGAACTGTGAATCAACATGAAAATGGGGAGCTAATGGGGGGCATCTGTTGAAGCACAAATCATCACTTCTAAAAGGCTGTGGTGGCCTTGGGCTGGTGCAAAAGCCCAAAATATAATGGGTAGATTTAGCTTTAGATCTCCTTTAAGATGATATAAATGTTAGAATTATACATACTGAGTTTTTACAAAAATCCTAAAGTAAAGATTCTTTTTATTGCAGTCATGCTGAATGGGAAAAATTAACAACCAGCTGCAGTGCGTTTTTTTTTTATGGGATGGAACGGTTCCTGGCTCATATTCTACTTGATAAATTTATGGCTTTACATTTGAAAGGTAAGTCCAACTATGGTGGGGAAAACATCAGACACAGATGCCTTATACCATAATGCGTTGTACTTGCAAAGCAAACTTACACTGGTGGTGATTATGTAAAGTTTGCTTTGCATAGATTAATCAGAATGTTTTGTTTTTACAACTGTGTGAATGATTTAGTGGGTGGAAAAAAAACTTTTATTATATTTAAAGGAGAGCTAAGCCCTAAAATGCTGGTACAGCTACTGCTACTAGTAGCAGCTACTTGTTGTGGATACAAAATGCCCTGCCGTAGACAAAACTGAGAATTGCCTCTGCTAAAACACATATAGGGGCAGATTTATTAAGGTTGAGTTTTTTCCACGAAAGTTTTTTTTGGTCAAAACTCACATTTTTGGGTTAAAAAAAACTCAAATTTTCCTAGATTTATTATACCACGAGCCTGGAAATAGCTTGGAAACAGAAAATACACAATCCTGTAAAAAGGTCATGTAGGAGTCAGTGGCATCGGTCCCTTGAACCATTTGAAGATAATAGCCTGCATGATCAAGTTTTTTCGGTGGGTTTCGATTGAAAACTCGAATAATTTGAGCGTTTCAAGGTTTTTTTCCAGTGGAAAACTCAATTAATTCGTGTTTTGGGACTCGAACTCTCAGAATTGTATTTTTCTTATTTATGGTTTTTCTTAAATAAGAAACCATTCAAGTTGCAAGTTCATTTAAGGTATAAAAAAACTCTAAAGGTGGCTATACACGGGCAGATTAAAGCTGCCAATATTGGTCCTTTAGACTGATTCGGGAGCTTATCTGCCAGTGTATGGGAGCTTCCAACAGCTATCCCCAATTGATAGCAAGCCAGAAGTTGGCCAAATATCTATAAGGGAGGTTTGATTTTTCTGGCGATCGAGGACCGAATCGGCTAGTTAATGCTGTTCTACAATCTGTTGGCACCCATTCTCTTCATTGTAATCCGATCATATGGCCCCAGGGCAGAATGTTTGGATTTACGCAATATCTCCCTGCCGTGGGTGGGCAAATTGGTGAAGGATCCGCTTGCCTAAGGAGTGGATTTTATCGTGTATGGCCACCTTAACAATCAACCTTTTATAAATAACCCCTGTAATGTTTTAGCAAAGCCATTTATCACTATTGTCTATTTTGTAGTAGTAGCTGCTACTAATAACTCTGTGTGTCTTCACCCTTCAGGGTCAGGGTCAGAGCACCCGCTGCAATTCTGAGAGATTAGTGGCCCCTTGTGAGGCAACTTCGGGCGACTTCGGAAACGAAGCGTTCTGAGTGCCATCCCGCCGGCGATTTACATTCGCCGGTGGGAGGCAGTTCGGGAGATTAGTCGCCGCGAAGAAGAGGAGATTTGGGTTGAGCTTATCCTGGAGTATGTGGACAGAATTTCCATATTCTCAATCTGGCTCTCCAATAGTATGTACAATTCAGTGTACTCAATGGCCTGTGCAACATCTTGGAATATGATGTGAAATCGCAGTGTAATAACAATGTGGAAATTTACAACTACCTTGCTGTCCATCAAGCATCTCTGTTATTATTTGCAGAGTGTCAGCTGATGATTCTCCTAGATTTGGTCCAGACAAGTCACAGTTTTGCAAGACAATCCAAGGTTGATGTACAGAAACGGTAAGATGCCTAGATCATTAGAGAGCCAAGGAAATATCAAGGCTTTTTAGATAGGTGCTTGTCACAAGGGGTACTTCCTACCAATATCCATATTAAATGGAAAATTAAATGGAATAGCAAATCATTACATAAACTTTTTTTCCCAATGCGTTTAAACACTCCAAAATCATTACAGAAAATAATTTTTATTGAATGACACGTAGGGCGTTATTTATCAAATTACGGATTTATCTCAATATTTTCTGTTACAAACTCCGATCAAATCCGCTCAAGTTTTTTAAGCTTATTTATTATTACATTTTCCTGAAAAAAATCAGATTTTCACAATTTTTTCGGATTTTTCTATATGATTTTCACGTTTTTTTCTGTGAATCTTTACCTGAAAACTTCGGGGTACTGCACGAAACCCAGCGCACATCAAAAAATCATTGGGACTTCTCCCATTGACTTATATGCAACCTCAACAGGTCTGAGATGCCAGATTTTCAGATTCAGACTTTTCCATCCTCTGGGGTTTAACAAATTCCAAAAAATGTGTGATTTTTTAAAAGTGCAATTTTATTAAAAAATAAAAATCACAAATTTTGTCGGCGTTTAGTAAAGAACCCCCGTAATTCCCAACCTGTTTCACCACTCCAAAATCGTTACAGATTTTTTTTCATTCTCAACACATTAGTAATTCTCAATGCATTTTAAGACTTAAAAAGAATGTTTTTGTTAAATTCAAAACATATTTTAAACACAGTTTTTTGTTTGACAACGGTCAAAATAAGTTGAGAACTATGTGTCATTTAAAAAAAAAAAAAAAAAAAAAACGTTTGCATGTAATGATTTTGGAGTGCTGTGTTTCTATCCTATTTTCAAATGTTTAGAACCAGGCTACTTGCCAGCAAGTTCACTGCAGAAATGGTCAGTGAGAATTTTATTAAATCCAGACTTGCCAAGATCACTGCAAAAGTGGCCAATGAACACTTCATTAACCCCGAACTTGCCAGTAAGATCACTGCATAAATGGGTAGATTGAAAGCATCACCTCACCCAAGTAGAATTCCATAAATGCTGTTTGTCTCTCTCTGCCTTGTTCATTGACTGCCTGGCTGAACACAGTGAAAAACACGTCCATGTTTACTTTATTACAGCCAATCCGTGAGCTGCAAGAAGGTCCCTACAGACCCCAGCTTACTTACACCACTGCTCAGGGTCAGAATGGGGGCCCACCAGGACTTCTGTCCAGGGCCCCCCTCTGAACTCCCCTGGTGTACCGCCGAATGTGTGTGCACACTGCCCCACCGACGCCACTGAGTGTGTGCGCACTTAGTTTTTCATGCGGTCGCGGCAGGCAGCCTGAAGATCGCGGATCTGGGTCAGCGGGGCCCACCGGTTATTTCCAGTTGCCCTGCTGGCCCAGTCCAACCCTGCCACTGCTTCAGTTAACCGACAGCCCAAAAGTTAACAATATAACACTCAGAAACCCCATTAGTTGAAACTGCTGTGAGCTTACATTGCTTGCCACTTTGTATATTACTGTTTAAATTCTTGCCATTGTATTTCCATTTAGACCTGTTACCTTCCAACATACTGTATGTACCTACATTATATACCAGATGATCCCCCCTCCCCCCCCACACATCTCTTGTAAAATGCAAATACATTTAATAAATGAACAATTATTTTTTGTTTACACCATGTTGTATACAATGTTGAAACATTACTGTATAATGGACTTATTGGGTATGTCTGCATCTAAATGACTGGCAAGTGTTAACCGATCTGAATATTAATTTAGACCCAAACAGCAAGTATGGATAAACCGACTTCGTTTTACTTGATATAATGTTTCTCTGCAATTTTTGAATTCCCAGTGCAATCTCCCTGACTTTGGAAAGGCCTGTAGAAACAGCGCTTCTTCTAAGTGCTACAGGAATACGCTCCTTAATGCTGAACCAGTGGCATACAACTCTGGAAAAGAATGCTAAAAGACTCGACTGTTTAGCTGAAAGTAAGTCAATACAGAAGTCAATACAGAATCATTTCCATTGGCTGCACTATCATCACGTTTTCCTATAGAGGACTAGTAACACTATCCACATTTAGCAGGACAGCGTCACCGTGCCTTTAATAAAATCCTGTGCCAATCTAATTCACCGTATATCCATATACAATTTCTTCGGCACACCACTTACTTTATTCAGGTGCATTCAACTCCTCAGGCTACTTTCAAATCAGTCATCATATTCAATTTCCCAAAGGGAGGAAGCACACGAATACCTTCGGCAATGCCTTTAAAACATTAACTCAACAGAATGTGGCACAAGTTTTCGGGGATCAACCCCTTCTTTAGGTGCACCTGTTCTTTGCACCCATTTTGCACATCTGCTATTAGTAAATGAGTAATCTAGTACCGCACACTCTAAAATTCTGCCTCATGTTATCAGATTCTCCTCATCCTTCCAAACTTACAAAAGTTCCCTAAAGAATATTCATTGCATCTTAACTAATCAGACATCAATTTATCATATAATCACCAATTGTTTTCATCTTCCTTATGGACTCTAAAGCTGGCCATACACAGGCCGATAAAAGCTGCCTACAGATCAAGTCGGCAGCTTATTGGCCCGTGTATGGGGCCCTCCGACGGGCTTTCCCAATCGATATCTGGCCAAAAGTCAGCCAGATGTCAATGTGGCAGGGTTAAACATCCCATTGGATCATGGCCACATCTGTGCGTTGATGCGGTCCCACAATCCAGCCACCCGTTAACCTTTGTTATTATCCTATCATTGGGCCCTAGGGCCCACGATTGGATCAGCCCGATATCGCCCACCTCAAGGTGGTCATATCGGGGAGAGATCTGCTCATTTGGCGACATTGCCAAACAAGCGGATCTCTCAGTGTATGGCCACCTTAACCCTGGAGATTGTAAACTCTTGCAAGTAGGGCCCCCTGATACTGTTTTTTACTCTGAACCCCTTATTTCAGAGTAAAAACATTGTTGTGAGACCCCTGTTTGTTATAAATTAATGCAAAGCACTGTGTAACCTGCTGGTGCTATAGAAGTAAATGATGATTTCAACCTATAGATTTGTTAGCCAATGGGAAGACGACTGGACAGTCAGTACATAGCCAAAGAAGGCTTGGATTGGAAGGAATTCCTCTGAATGGTAAGATTTATTATTATTTTTTTTATATATTTGTCATCCACTTAACTTTGTTAATAAGAAAAGGGGTGAAATCATGTATTGAAGCAACAAGAATAAATAATTATACAATGCATAAATACTAACCCACGGCATGTAATCAACACTAACATTACATTGTGCAGCTCAAAAAATTTACAAATCCCTTAATAAATCCTATATTCAGTGCAAAGACATGATGTAAGTACACACAGATGCCAATTGATTCAGCACACGCAGCCCAGAGGCAATGTAGCACACCCTTCAGTGCACTTTAGCTGTGTGAAGAAATAGTGTGTGAACAGGACTATGATGCTTGTGTTATGCCAATGACCCACATTTACCTGAACAACTTCCTGCAACTGGATCAACTGGCAGTTAGGCAGGTTAAAAAAAGTCTTTTTTCAACCTAACTTACTATGTAACTCCCGTACCTTGGATGTTCCTCTTGGCAAAATGGAATCCAGTCACACGGATTTCTTTGCAGCAATAACTTGTTTATAAAAAAGTATAACGGGCCAATAAATAATATGAGCTGTCCCTCTCTCAAGGCAAAGTGTACAAAGACTGACAAATCTCTCCTAGAGATGAAGCAAGCAATAGGTATTAATTGTCACTCTCTAGAGGCAATTCCAGGACAATGTGCATAGGGATCCTCAGCCTGGGGTCTTGTACCTTGCCACTCTACCTGGTCCTCAACTCACACACTGATGTCCCTGCACTCATGGTTAACACACCACAGAGTCCTAACCCCACTCTTCATTGGAGCAGAAGCTGCTCACTATCTTCCCTGAGTTTTCCTCTTGCTCCTGGAGCAACTATGACAAAACTTACTAGCACTAGATAACTCTATCTAACTTTTACCAAAACTGCAGCCCGGGACCTGTAAGTAACACCTCCCAGAGAGGTGAGGTGCAAGAAGAACCCTAGCACATGGGGCTATACCCCTTTACATAGATCTGGCCATTTGGTCTTTCACCAAGATGCCCACTTTCACCAAGTCTTTCACCAAGATGCCCACTTTCACCAAGTCTTTCACCAAGATGCCCACTTTCACCAAGTCTTTCACCAAGATGCCCACTTTGAGGTAGGAAATATTGAGCTGATCCAATCATTTGTCCCTCGGGCCAATGATCGGATCATAATAGGTTCAATGCCAACAGTTGGATAGAGGACAGCATCAATTATCAGATGTAGATCTTGATCTGACGCAAAAATAAAACTTTCCCAATCATCATCTGGCTGATATTCAGATAGAAATAGGTCAGAGGGCCCATCAAATCGGTCTAAGGGGCCCAAATAGGCAGCTTAAATCTGCCTGTGTATGGCCACCGTAATACATCCATTTGCTGAGTTGCACTTTGTCTAGACAATGTATTAGAGCTTACTCTTTCAAAATAACTACAGTAGCTCCGGCAGAAATCCTATCTCTCTACATGCAGGATTTGTGCCAATAAAAGATATATTAGACCTAACTGTCAATCATACTCCATTTCTTCATGAAGTGAGAATGAAGAGAGACGCTGAGAGGAAAATAATAAAGAGTAACTTGATTATTTCAGAAATGGCACAGGATTTTGGGTAACCTTTAAGTTAGCTTTTAGTATGTTATAGAATGGGCAAAAGCAACTTTTCAGTTGATCTTCATTATTTGTTTTTTTATAGTTTTTGAATTATTTGGTTTCTTCTTCTAAATCTTCCCAGCTTTCAAATAGGATTCCCTGACAATGTATTCTTATTGTTACTTTTTATTACACATCTTTCTATTCAGGCCTTTCCTATTCACATGTCAGAAATGTGCTAAATCCTTTTTGGGTTTTATTGAGACCTCCACACAAAAAACTCAAAAAAAAAAAAAAAAAAGGATTTAGCACATTTGCTGTTGTGAGTGCCATCTGATACTGACCTCTGAAACTTTTAGCAGCAGAGTTTTCAGATTGAGAGCCAAATTATATTTTACACAGAATTTTGGACTTTTAGAGGCACATTTATAAAGGTTTGATTGGGGGGTTAATTAATAAAAAAATCGAATATCTAAAACTCACACAAATTTACCGACTCAAAAACTCGAATCAAATTTGACTAAACTCGATTCGAGTTTTTTCTCTAAAAAAAAGTCGATGTCATGAAGGCTAGTAACATGTCCAAATTGGTCCCCTCTCCCACTGACTTATACATGAACTCGGTAGGTTTTAGGCGACGAATAGTCGAAATACTAATTTTTAAAGTGCCAGAGTTTCATAAATCTCGAAATTCAAATTTGAATTAAAATTCGAATCGAGTTTGGATAATTCACAATTCGAAATTGAGAGTTTTGACCATAAAAAAAAGAAAATTTGAATCTTCAATTCGACCCTTAATAAATCTGCCCTAGGGAGTCACAAGGTTACCTCTGCCATTCATATTCCAGTCTCTCATTCAAAGCAATGCGGGGTCGCTAGGGTTATTTACTGAAATTGCAAACTGGTGACCCGCTGAATAAAAAGCTAAATAACTTAAATAAACACAAATTCAGAATATCTCTCTCTCTACATCAAACTCATCACAGGGGGTCACCATCTTGGAAAGTGTCTGTGACACTCACATGCTCAGTGGGCTCTGAGCAGCTGTTGAGAAGCTAAGCTTAGGGGTCGTCACTAATTATCCAGCAGAAAATAAGGTTGGCCTGTAATATAAGCTGATGCTACAGGGCTGATTATTAAATTCTGATGCTAATTGCACTGGTTTCTGTGCTGTCATGTATTAATTATTTGTATTAATTACTAATTAGCCTTATATTGTGACATTTCTATTCTATGTGTACTGTATATTGTGAGTGGGTCCCTAAGCTCAGTAAGTGACAGCAGCACAGAGTATGTGCAGTGAATCAACAGAAAAGAAGATGGGGAGCTACTGGGGCATTTTTGGAGGTACAGATCTTAAAGGGTCGTGATTGCCTTGGGCTGGTACAGAAGCCCAAAATATATCTTACAGCATTTCTAGCTACTTCTTTAGTTAGGCTTTAGTTCTCCTTTAAATGAACTACATCATACTAAAAGTTGATTTAAATGTGAACAATCCCTTTAAATGTTAATTTTCCTGATAGTTCCCCTTTAAGAATGTGTTTCAGTTCTGTATCAATTTGCTGTTCCCTTAAATGTCTGAACAATACAAAATGTTGAGTGCCTTTATTGGGTAGCAACTGGCATATAAATACCATACAGTGAATACTTATAGTATTATAATGTACAAGTGGCCCTGTAACCCCCTGCGTTCTGTCTATAGTCATTTATGAATTGGTTTTGGTGTTTTATCAGAGATTATGTAATTGGGGTTGGTACATTTTCTGTTACTTAGCATGCATGCTAGAGGTGAGGGCCACTGGACTAACACACCTTCAGAAAGATAACGGATTATGGATCAATGGGGCAAATTCACAAAGCGCCGAACGCTATCGTTACTTCGCTAGCGTTTGGCATTTTCGTTACTGCGCAAATTCACCAAAGAACGCTGGCGTAGTTTCGCTAGTGTTACTTCGCACACTTACGCCTGGCAAAGTTTCGCTAGCGACGTAACTACGCAAATTCACTAACACGTGCAGTGTACTGAACGCTACCTTTTACGCTAGACTTCCTTCGCCACCTCAGACCAGGCGAAGCGCAATAGAGTAGATAGGGATTGCTTCAAAAAAAGTCAAAATTTTTTCTAAGTCCCAAAAAACGCTGGCGTGTTTTCTACATTATGGGTGATAGGCTGAAAAAGATCGAAATTTTTTTTGGGGCTCCCCTTCCCCCCTACATTTCCTGACTCATGGCAACTTACCTAGACAGTGGGCACATGTGTAGGGCAAAATACAATTTTTATTTGATGTTTTGAAGCTTTTCTAGCCATTTGTAGTGCTGATACGTATTCCTCCATTGAAATTTGAATTTGGCGCCGTATGCAAATTAGCCTTCGCTAGCGTAACTTCGCTTTACTTAGCGAATCAACGCTAGCGCAACTTCGCAACCTTACGCTACCCCTGAGCTCAACTTCGGATTTTAGTGAATTTGCAAAGCGCTGGTGAAACTACGCCTGGCCAAGTGCGGCGAAGTGCGGCAAAGTTACGACTGGCGCAACTACGAATCTTAGTGAATTTGCCCATATATGTGCATACCCATATCTTCCGCATACAAATGTGTCTGAGATACTTGCCAATCTGAAATACACAATAGCTGCTATAAATATAAAACTACAAAGGAAGCGCTTTCATAAAATGCACATTGTTTATTGATCCTCTAACATTCGACTGTATTGTTTAATATAATACAAAAAAATCTAATTATTTCAAAGAAAGACAATTACACAAATATAATCAATAGAAAACAACAAACATCCACTTAAGAATTAAAATAATTAACCGGATCAATTTTTAGAAAGAGGTACATTATATTAATTCAGCCTTCCCACTTTATTCTGCCTTTGGTTTAAGGGAATTTGGTATCGAATATAAATGTGACCGCTAAAGATTTAGAACCTGTTTGCTGTTGCTACGTGCTTCACTCAATAGTCCATCAGCCTCCCCCAAGTTGGTGCAGTGCCTGAAATCACAGAAAACTGTGATTCTGCCTCTTATCGGAATGTTTTTGTTTTAACTTTAGTCTGAGATAGCTATAGATATATAAAGGTATAGCATCCATAGGATCAAAAATCCTTTATCCAGAAATCTCTGAATTACGGGATGGCCATGTTCTATAGACTCCATATTTATGCAAATAATTCACATTTTTAAAAATGTAACAATAAAACAGTAGCTTCTACTGAGATATAACTAAGATATAATTTATCATTATTGGAATCAAAATCAGCCCATTGTGTTTATTTAATGTTTATATGGATGTAAATAGGATGTAAAGGCAAAAAAAAATAAAATCCCATTTTTACTTTCTTTAATGAAAAAGAAACCTATCCCTTATATACTTTAATTTAAAAAAAAAAGTCTCCCGTTTTTATAAGAAACCTGACTGTGTGCAGTGAATTTCCCCCTTCATTTAGGATAGGAAACTTCAGACAGTCCCAGGGAAACAATCCTACTTTTGAACAGCAGGGGGGAGTACCCCCACCTTACTTCCTAGAACTCAAGCAGCTTTGTTTGTTTCCCTTTAGAGCAGCCGGCGACCGTGTAGAGATTTGTATCCGCAGACCCAGTGTATTCTGCATATTCTGATTATTAATCAGTCTTGCTGTATCAGCTTCTATGGCAGATATTATTTGACTTGTGCTGTTTTGATAATTTATGACGATCCCTAAGCTTAGCCTCCCAACAGCAGATCACACTGAGCATGTGCGTAGTCTTGGTCTTGCAAAGATATATAACAAGGTTACAAGATGGTGACCCCCTGTGGCCAACTTTGAAAACATAAATCATTTGTTTGATTAGGCTTGTGGTGCAGTAAGTTCATGCTAATGTTTAGTATACAAAATACAGCATTTCTAGCCTTATTATATTTTAGACTTTAGTTCCTCTTTAATTAAGATCCACATTACAGGAAGATATATGTTATCCATAATAAAATGTCTGTAAAAAGTAATATACTTCCTGTATATATGGGCCGACATTCTGGCTACCTGACCAGTTTGATTTGGGTTTTCATCATAGTGTGTATGTTATTCTTTACACTTTAAAGGAGAATAGATAGTTTAACCAAAGTAGCTAGAAATATTGTACATTATGTTTTGTGCTTATTGTCCAGTCCAAGCCAACCACAGCCCTTTAGCAGTAAAGATCTGTGTCTCCAAAGATGCCCCAGTAGCTCCCCATCTTCTTTTCTGCTGATTCACTGCACATGCTCTGTGCTGCTGTCACTTACTGAGCTTAGGGATCCACTCACAATATACAGTACACATAGAATAGAAATGTCACAATATAAGGCTGATAGTAATTAATACAGATAATTACTACATGGCAGCACAGAAACCAGTGCAATTAGCATCAGAATTTAATAATCAACCCTGTTGCATCAGCTTATATTACAGGCCAACCTCATTTTCTGCTTGATAATTAGTGACGACCCCTAAGCTTAGCTTCTCAACAGCTGCTCAGAGCCCACTGAGCATGTGAGTGTCACAGACACTTTCCAAGATGGTGACCCCCTGTGCCAAGTTTGAAGTCCTGGATCATTGCTGCTATTGACAAGCTGAAACTTTAGGCTGGTGCAATAAGTTCAGTGTATAAAATATGGCATTTTTAGCCACATTAATTTTTTGGGGTTAGTTCTCCTAAACTGGGTGCAATACACCATGCATTATGAAGAATTGCCATACTGCAGGTCTCTATGTTGAAAATGAAAATCCGAGACCAGTGTAGACCCCATGAATTCAGCAGCTCTGTGTTCATGAGGGGTGGGAGGAGGCATGAGGGCAGCCTGTGCCTTCATTTGCCAGTCCAATCCAGCTGTAGGTGCAGAGTGCAGCCAGACCCGGGAAATACAAGTGCTTTTTTAATGAGCACTTTGGAGTGTGGTTTTGTATCCACAGTCCAAGTAAATTACCCTTTTGTTTGAAATGATAAGGGTAACCACCTTCTATCCCGTGGAACTCCAAGCAGGGGACGAAGCCACACTTTAATGGGGACAGGTCTGTGACGTGGAGGGGGCTTGTCCATGATGCGGCAGGGGCAGGTCATGATGTCAATGGGTGGAGCTATGAGATGGTGATTGCCCAATAGCCATATCAATCATAGGAAATCCTGCAGGGTTTTGAGCCAGAAAGCCCTTCAAAAAACAGGCCTGCCTGGGTCAAAACCGGACAGGTGGCAACCCTAGAAATGATTAAAGATTAGTTAGATGACTAAACATTCAGACAAATCCTTATGACATAGAGTTAAAGAGTAGAGTAGGACTACAGCAATAAAGATTCTTTACTAGGAGAAACATGCAAATCTGAAAATACTGTGAAAATTCTTTTAGGCTTAGGCCAGCCCATTTTTTTCCTAAAAGGAGAAGGTGGGTGCCTTTCCTTGCCCTTAAAAGGGTACACCCTCTTACGTTTGTTCATTTTGTTTTTGGTACTTTCCAGAAGAAAGAGACAACATTATGCCTGAGGACAAAGAAGAGATTCTCACAAGAGAACATGTTCCAGTGCCTCCTACTCAGGATCCATCTGTTTTCAGTTATGTCCTGTATGGTCTACCCAATATGGTTGTTATGTGACTCCTGTTCCTCGTCATTGATAATACAATCTGTACATTGATTTGAGTGCAATTAATTGGGTAGTTTTAAACAAATTGACAATGTTAGTAAACCACAAACTCACTTCCCCTGGCACTTTCCACAAACTGTCCATGGATGCGGATTCATAGAAAAACAGCAGCAATTCCTTAGGTTGGGAATCCATGGTAGTTCCTACTCAGGTCTAAGCTGATATCAAAGCCGAGACTAAATTCCTGAAGTTTCCCCTGAGCCTTATTACAGTTTTACAATTTTGTGAAAATTAGTGAAAAAATGTTTGTCAAGTAATGTGCCTATTTGTGTTTCAATCCCATCTACTAAACATGTTGCCTTAATTGAATTATATTAAATATCTGCTTTGGTTAATGGTGACATTGTAGGGAAATATGAACAATTGCACATCATCATCATTATTTTTTTGTTATTATTATGTTATAAAAACTTCAATTAAATTCAAAACGTAAATTAACCAATTTATCTTTAAAGCTGCCAGAACCTCCTTTGGAGTTTTTCAGCAAGAATCAATAGCTTGAATATTCCGGTTTTGTTATTGTTTGTGCTTGTTTGACAATAAACAATTTGCAAGTAGCCCTACAGATAATTGCCTGACTCATCACCTTGATTCTGGAGAACTTTTTAGCTTCATATAGGTAAACTATTAAGCAGGACAGTGCTCACAGCCATATGCATGCTTAGATCACATACATTTTTGACCAGTGTAATATTGAGGTCTTTAACAAGCTGTTCTATGCATTTCACCATATGGCAGTCAGGTGGAAGTCTGTGTTTGGCAGATGCCAGGTGAACACTACCTTCCTGAATACTTAATATCAATGATAACATTTGGTGGAGGAGGGATATTGTTCCTAAAGGGCATGTAAAGGCAAAAAATAAAAATTTCTTTAATGAAAAAGAAACCTATCTCCATAATTAAAAAATGTGTACCGTTTTTTATTACAAAACTGACTGCAGGGAAATTCTCCCTTCATTGACTGATGTGGATAGGAATTGTCAGTCCCTAACTGCTCTGCAGGGAAACAATCATACTTATGAACAGCAGGGGGAGCCCCCGCCTTACTTCCCAGCCATTCAGAACTCAAGCAGCTTTGTTTGTCTCCCTGTAGAGCAGTCGGCGAGTGTGTAGTGGTTTGTATTGGATTTTATTTTTGCCTTTATATCCCCTTTACTGTTTCCAACTCCAGCTACAGGGACAAAGATCATGGAGCCAGATTTAAACAGATAAACTGGGATTCTATTTGGAGGGTTATTTTGCTGCAGCCACTGGTTCTGCAGAATTGGAGAAAGTTTGTATTAAACAATACAAAAACTATAAAATCGACATAAGATTACATGACAACACAGGACCAAGTACAGTCTGTATATTCTGATTATTAATCAGTCTTGCTGTATCGGCTTCTGGCAGATATTATTTGACTTGTGTTGTTTTGATAATTTATGATGATCCCTAAGCAGCCCAGATCATACTGAGCATGTGCACAGTCTTGGTCTTGCAAAGATGTTTAACAAAGTTACAAGATGATGACCCCCTTTGGCCAACTTTGAAAGCATAAATCATTGGTTTGTTTAGGCTTGTGGTGCAGTAAGTTTATGTTTAGTATACGAAATACAGCATGTCTAGCCTTTTTCTATTTTATACTTTACTTCCCCTTTAAGGTGTTTTTTCATGGTTTGGGCTAGGGCCCTTGATTCAATTGAAAGGAAACCTTAAAGGGATACTGTCATGGGAAAAGATTTTTTTTCAAAATTAATCAGCTAATAGTGCTGCTCCAGCAGGATTCTGCACTGAAATCCATTTCTCAAAAGAGCAAACAGATTTTTTTATATTCTGACATGGGGCTAGACATTTTGTCAATTTCCCAGCTGCCCCTGGTCATGTGACTTGTGCCTGCACTTTAGGAGAGAAATGCTTTCTGGCAGGCTGCTGTTTTTCCTTCTCAATGTAACTGAATGTGTCTCAGTGAGACATGGGTTTTTACTATTGAGTGCTGTTCTTAGATCTACCAGGCAGCTGTTATCTTGTGTTAGGGAGCTGTTATCTGGTTACCTTCCCATTGTTTGGCTGCTGGGGGGGGGGGGAAAGGAAGGGGGTGATATCACTCCAACTTGCAGTACAGCAGTAAAGAGTAATTGAAGTTTATCAGAGCACAAATCACATGACTTGGGGCAGCTGGGAAATTGACAATATGTCTAGCCCCATGTCAGATTTCAAAATTGAATATAAAAAAATCTGTTGAGAAATGGATGTCAGTGCAGAATTCTGCTGGAGCAGCACTATTAACTGATTCATTTTGAATTCTCATGGCAGTATCCCTTTAAAGGTACAGTAACATCAAAAAAAATTAAAAAAATTCGTTAGTATAGATCGGAAAAAAAACACAGAGACAAATTCAAATTTAAAATAGGAAAGTCTTTATTAAGAAATAACTTACTGAAACTCCACTTCTGGTCCTCTTCAGAAAAGGCAACATGGCGACCATCCATTCTGCGGTGCTAACTTTATATATTACTTTAGAAAGCAAAAAAAAAAAAAGGGCATAAATGGAATAACTGAAGACGTTTCAAACTTTGGTTTTGGAATTAAGCTAAAGAATTGATCTGCCTAAAATTTCCCATACACTGGCTGATTTGATGGTATGCAACAATGGGGCTACATGCTGAACACATGGATTTCATATGAATCACTGATTACACGGATGGCCATATTCTACTGTTCATTCCCACAGCTTGAAATAAAGGGGAGCTGCCACTCATGGTGCATAAGCAGATGCAATTTTGGACAGATCACTTGCAATTAGATGGTAGGAAGGTTGGTTGAGACAAACCCAAGAGCTGATATACATGTCTAGCCACTAGGACAGTATGGACAAATTCAGCCAAAGTGCCGGATAACATCTACGTATGTCTGGCAGCGTATGAAGAAAGGCTTGAGAAATAATTAGTAACATTAAACCCATAAGATTTATCTGCAGACAAGTTATCAGTTATTCTCAGTCATCAATCTGAAATTGGATTCCAGTAAAATATTAGCAAGCAAAAGTTGTACTGTAATCTTAGTGCTTGATTATATAGTGACAGTAGGAATTATTTTTCTATCTATAATTATGTTTGGAATGGCTACTTTGGAGACCTACATGTGTGGGAAAAAGACTCCATTTCAGAAAAAGGTTATGTCCCCTTTAATAACCCAAGAAAATCCCCTGTATTATTACTGCTAGAAATATACCAAGTGTGCAACACTGCTTGGAGAAATATTATATATATATATATATATATATATATATATATATATATATATATATGTATATTATATATATATATAATATTTCTCCAAGAAGTGTTGCACACTTGGTATATTTCTAGCAGTAATAATACAGGGGATTTTCTTGGGCCATAAAGCACAATCGTTCAGTTTCAGTTCATCTAACCTGATCACATGTTTTTACATTTAGACTATGACAACAGATACAGGAATATGCACATAATCCCACGGAGCTGCCAGGAAGGATTTGATACCAGGGATGCGGTGATCTGATAAATATTTTTGTAGAATACAATGCCATATGCCTAAGGCTTCTGTTTCATAGAAGGACTTTCCTGTATTTGTTTGTTGTTGTTGTGATGCGCCAAATGTCCAAAAAGTGGCTTTGTCTGAACCAGAAACATGGCTGATTATTAGCTGTGAGACTACGGGTCCATTCACTGAAAAATCTGCTGTCAGTACTGTCATTTTATATATTGAACTTTCAATTTAGTCAGAACTAGATATAACTAAAAACAATTACAGGTATGGGACCTTTTATCCAGAAAGCTCTGAATTGCAGAAAGGTTGTTTCCCATAGACTCCATTCTATCCAAATAATCCAATTTTTTTTAAAAACGATTCCCTTTTTCTCTGTAATAATAAAACAGTATCTTGTACTTGATCCAAACTAAGATATAATTAATCCTTATTGGAAGCAAAACCAGCCTATTGGGTTTATTTAATGTTTACATGATTTTCTAGTAGACTTAAAATATGAAGATCCAAATTACAGAAAGATCCATTACTCTAAAAAAAACCCAGGTCCCGAGCATTCTGGATAACAGGTCCCATACCTGTATTATACAGTATATACCGTTTAATGGTCTCCACTCATACCTCTTTCCTTCTAATTTTCCCTAATACTGTTTTGGTTTCTGCCCCCTCTTCTCTGCATCCACATGACTTTTCTTCCTTTCCTTTATTCAGGTTTGATATCCATTATAAGGAAACCTGTTATCCAGAAAGCTCAGAATAACGGGAAGGTCATCTTCCATAAACCCATTTTATCCAAATATTTTGGTTTTTTAAGTATCTCTTTTTTTCTCTGAAATTTTAAATCAGTACCTTGTACTGGACCCAAACTAAGATATAATGAATCCCTATTGGAAGCAAAACCAACCTATTGGGTTTATTTAATGTTTACATAATTTTCTAGTAGACTTACAGTGTGAAAATCCAAATTATGGCAAGATCCGTTATCTGGAAAACCCCTGGTTTGAGCATTATGAAGAACTGGTCCCATACCTGTATATTACTTCTTCTCTTCTGTTTTCCCTATTCATCTACTTCAGTTCATTTTTCTTCCCATTTTCATGATCTGGTTTTACCAGGGTTAATACACTGGGGGTTTCAGGGAACTGGTAATGGCAACATTTACATGACTATACTTTACTGTATCCCTATCCATGCAGAAAGTCTCTACAGCCAGACAAAAAGATATATTGGTTGGTGGAACAGCATTTGGGCTCGGATTTTGAGGGTTTTAAATTAATTTCAGGCAAGAAGCACTTAGCAACATAGTATACAGCAAAGTATACAGTCAGGGCTGATTTAAGAATGTTCTGGGAACTTTTGTTTGTCTGATCCTAGCTTTTTAGTGCAAATGATCATATTTTTCTCATTGTTCCTTCACCCAGGATTTTTTTTGCTATTTCGTAAAATCCATAAAATCCACTAGTACAAAAGTTCACCAAGTTAAAAGTTCATGAAGAAGTCAGTGGAAGTTGCCATTCTTTTCTTGCAAAGATCTGTCTTTCGGTTTTAGAGTTTTTGGTAGGTCTGAACATTTGTTCATTCACAAACTGTCAAGGTTTTCAGATTTTTTTGGAATAGTTTGTGTATTTTACAGATCTTTTCATAACTTTCATGGCATTCGTGGTTTTAGAGAAATACAGATCCATTGTGGTTTGAAAAAACTCTTATTACCACTAAAATCCAACCTTTATAGGGGTTATTTACTAAATTCCGAATGCAAAAAATAGGGATGCACCGAATCTACTACTTTGGATTCGGCCGAACCCCCGAATCCTTCGTGAAAGATTCGGCCAAATAGGGAAATCACGTGACTTTTTGTCAGAAAACAAGGAAGTAAAAAATGTTTTCCCCTTCCAACCCCTAATTTGCATATGCAAATTAGGGTTCGGATTCGGTTCGGTATTCGGCCGAATCTTTCACAAAGGATTCGGGGGTTCGGCGAATCCAAAAAAGTGGATTCGGTGCATCCCTACTGAGGATGGAAAAATCAGAATCTGAAAATCCGGCATCTGTCGAGGTTGCATATAAGTCAATGGGAGAAGTCCCAATGATTTTTTGATGTGCACTGGGTTTTTGGCAATACTCCGAAGTTTTCAGAGTTTTCGGCAAAATTCTGAGTTTTCGGGTGAAAAATCCGAAAAAAATCATGAAAATCTGATTTGTCACGATTTTTTCCCGCAAACAAAATTTTCAGGAAAGTGTATTAATAAATAATCCCAAAAAACCCATGCGGATTTGGTCGAAGTTTTTTTCAGAAAATATTGAGATAAATTTGGACTTTGATAAATAACCCCCCTAATAAATGGGTCTCCAAATATATGGATTTGTGGATGGATAATGAAGTCAAACATACAATGATAAATGCATCATAGCTGTAAAAATGTGTGTGTTTTTTATTTATATTGTACTTACCTTTAAACGCATTTCCCAATTTCTACGCTAAATTACGTTTAAAGATTTTATTGCATTTCAGACGCTGTTACATGGTTAAATCCAGAGCTCTGACTTATTCATGATCAGGCCCTGTGTGTGTAACAAACAAATGATGGAGATGAAAGCATTACTGAAGTATTAAGGGCAAACTGTCAGTTCACTGGACCACTTCGTTCTCAAGCTGCTTTTAGTTCAAGGTATTTTGTCCGTTGCTATTATTTTGTTTTGACAGTGTGGATTAATTGAAAGTTTGAGATGATAAGCCCGGGAACCAGTTCTGTTGCTGTTAATTAGCAAATCAGATATCAATACTCACTTTCATGTACTTAGTGGGACGGCGTGACATATGTAATTAATGAAGATCATACATGCTGGAATAAAGCCAAGACAAAAGATTGGAAATTCTCATAATAGAAATGTATTGGGCAGTGTCACATGATGCCGTTCTCAGATATAGGTCATATAAAGGAAAAACATTATCTAGTAAACTAGAACTGCTCAATTAAAATGTTCCTCAGTTCTACTATACCTTTTAAAGGAGAACTAAAGCTTAACTAAAGAAGTAGGCTAGAAATGTTGTACATTATGTTTTGAGCTTCTGTACCAGCCCAAGTCAACCACAGCCCTTTAGCAGTAAAGATCTGTGTTTCCAAAGATGCCCCCGTAGCTCTCCATCTTCTTTTCTGCTGATTCACTGCACATGCTCTGTGCTGCTGTCACTTACTTAGGGAGCCACTCACAATATACAGTACACATAGAATAGAAATGTCACAATATAAGGCTGATTAGTAATTAATACAGATAATTACTACATGACAGCACAAAAACCAGTGCAATTAGCATCAGAATTTAATAATCAGCCCTGTAGCATCAGCTTATATTACAGGCCAACCTCATTTTCTGCTTGATAATTAGTGACGACCCCTAAGCTTAGCTTCTCAACAGCTGCTCAGAGCCCACTAAGCAGGCTTTAATGGATTTAGCTGAACAAACTGTATTTGAAAACTTTAAGAATTTGAATTTTTTCCATAGAAACGTTATATCATTTTTTGGGATCCAAACAGGTATTTTTCTAGGGAATTTAGATTTCCTGAGAACAAGCAAGTTAAAAGGTTTATTTGTTCAGCTTTATTGGCTAAGCAGATAAATCTTAGACATTTTCAATCGCTTATAGGTCACCTTATAATTTCCGTTGGTCGTGTTTCCAATAGGAAATTAATTGGATTAACTTCAGTTATGACTAATCCTAATTGACACATAAGATTAACTGCAGAGGTGAAGGAAGAGCTACTGATATGGCAACAATTCCTGGATAATTTCAATGGGAAAATGCTTATCTGAATGGCAGCTGGATTATGGGAATGAGAATGAGAATGAGAATTCCCAAATTATCTTTGGACTATAGAATGCAGCGATTGAGCTGCTTATTCGAGATCTCTATGGATTCAAAAACATGTCCATCGTATGTCAAACGCTTGATGGAGAAGTGAGGTTGTATTTAGTTTAGAGACACGACTAGGGGGTTTGCTCTTTGAAGAAGTCTAGTTAAAGAAAGATACAGATAGGGGCAGATTTATCAAGGGTCGAATTTTGAGGGGATGGGAGTTTTTTTAAACTCCCATCAACTTGAAATTCGAATAAAAAAAGACCGATCAAAATTTATTTTAAAAAATCTACATTTTTAACTTCGAATGAATAGGCTGTATTTTAACGCATTCATTCGAATCGAAGGATTTGCCCCCAAAAAACTTTCGATTTTGCAAAGTCCACCAATTGACTCCAAATTGGGAGGTCCCCTATAGGCTAAAACAGCAATTTGGCAGGTTTTAGATGGTGAATGGTCGAAGTCGAAGAGACAGTACATGATAAATTTCAATATTCGGATAGTCGAATTTTTTTCAAATTGAAATTGAATTTTGGACTATTCGATAGTCAAAGTACACTAAAAATAGCTTGAAATAGATTTTTTTAAATTCGAATTTTCACTTTGACCCATGCTAAATCTGCCCCTAAGTATTTTGTTGCATAAATCCAAAACTGACATCCAAGGTGGAGGCAGATCCTTATGGCTAGATTCCTTCAGAATCAGATTGACAATTATCCAATAAAAGCATTCTGACAATTTGTTTAAATTCCAGGTCCTCTGTTTACGCACCAAGATTCTTGCTTTTTCTCAAAAGCAACTTCAAATATGATGACTGGATCAATGAGGTGCAAAATGGTCTGATATGTTGACAATGTTGTTTGAGATGTCAGTAAAAAGGGTATTCCTTACATTTTACTAACCCATTTGACGGGTAACGATTTAGGCAAAATAAAAATTATTGACCTCCTCCATTGGACATGAAGGGACTTAGCTCATTTGCATTTTCTGATGCCAGATACAATATTGCTACAGTCTGAGGTTATTCCTTGTTGAATTTTTAAAGCAGATACTTAAACCTTTAGGAAAATGTAGTAAAATCTCAATTTTGCAATTTCCACGTTTTCAAGAGTTTTAAATATTCTGACATATAGGCACCAGGATTTAGAACATGGCGGATAAAGCAGTGATGGCATTCATTTGCCGGATACTGGAAACAACGTATTTTATGTTGGGTTGCAAATTGCTATGGAGAATGCACTATTAGGGTAGAGAGTGCCCAAGAACAACAATAATTTAGATTAAAAATGTTCGTGGCAAGGAGGATAAGATGTTTACCTTATTCGCTTGGATTTAAGGCAGAGCCGCTTTACTGAACATCGGCAGCTGGAAATGAATGTCTAGTCTAGGCTGTTAAATTGATTATGTTTAATTATAATTAACGTTTCATGTTATTTGTAAGCTGCTGTCATTTCACATCCAGTCCTGATGTCATTTATTGGTATTCTATTGTCATGTAATTGTTTATAACAACAATGTTATGTGCAAACGCTCCATACCTTCCCCCATGGGGAAATACACAAGTACTAGTCATTTTGTTCCACTAAAGCTACTAAATAGCAGGACTACAAAGTAATGGTAAAAGTTAAAAGACTCATAGAATTAAAGGGGAGAAGTGATGGGTGAATCTGTCACGTTTCACTTCACTAAATAATTCGCGAAACGGGGAAAAATTTGCGAAACGGCAAAAATTTGACAGACACATTTTCCACTGGCTGCAGTTTCGCAAATTTATTCACGGGCAGCGAAACGTGGAAATTTCCTGCGAATCCATGCCTGGCAAATTTATTCACCCATCACTATAGGGGAGACAAAAAGCTGCATGAAATGTCTTTTGGCTGAGGGATCCAAATCAGTCATCTATATATCTCACTGCATCCGTTCTTATAGTGTCACTGCTTAGTGAAAGAAATGTATGTCATACGCTTATTAATTCCCATTCTTACTTTCACACTGTCGCTGGACAACCAGCCCAAAGGTCAGAAAAGGTCCAAAATAATACATATAGTTCTATAACCTTTTCCTCCCTTGCTGAAGATTGTAGTGACAATTTAGCCCTTTGGGACTTGACAGGTCAAATAAACGGACTGAATCCATTACTGACTATTTTGTGAGCCAGCGCATGTGATGTTCATGTATAAAGAATAAGAGTCACTCATATAAGTTCCAGAACAGTGTTATTCTGTGTAGCAATTATCTGATGTACCACATGTTCTTGCACCATGATGTTTGGCAGTGATATATCTGTGAAGCCTATGGCTTGTCAATCACCATAACATCATCTAAACAGCAAAATCCATTCACTGGCTGGGTTAAAACAAATCACCAGTCCACTGGGAAGCCCTCTGTATAAACAAAGCCCTCCTTTACCCCAAGGCTTTGAGATAAGGTGCAGGTCTTTATTCACAGGCCTTCTAAGCCTTCATTCTATTATAACTGAATTTCTAAAGAAACATATGTATTTATATTTATTGGCACATAAATAATACAATTAAAATAGCACTTAGGATAGGCAAAAATAAAATAATAAACATTTTGTCACACGATGCATACATTTTTTACAATCTCTATACGGTATTGCAGTACAATTCAGCAGGATAATGTGGGAATGATGTAAAACCGAGCAATGCTTGACATCATTGTAAATGTGTGATCCTCTTACGTTGGAATTCAGAATTCTGATTGGTGAGAGGGGACAGTGAGTTTATGATGTTTGCAAGGTTCTCTCTTATTATGTTCCAGCAGCCTGCCATTTCCAGGAGATGCATTTGTTCTTCCGGACAACGATATTCTCTCGGCAGCACAAATTAAAATTGAGGGTGTTGTTATATTGTTAAATCTATGGACAAAACAAGTACTGCCACTGACAAAACACATATACAGTATGGTCCATCTGCAATGTATTCCATCTCCTCATTTTATCTACATAACAGCATGTTTTTTTCTTTTGAGAAAATATGTCTCCAAAAATATGGCACTTCACACCCTTCTTGTTTGACCAAGTCTTGCTCCTGGCTCTTCCTGAATGAGTTTACATTGGGCAGACTTTATTTTCTGACACCGGTATCTGTGCAAAGGAATTACAGCTGCTCTGTTCTTCTCGATTGGTTACAGCTGAACTGGTTATGTGTGTGGCGATGGCCAGCATTTCCCCTCCATTATTATCTCGAGTTGCCACGCCCCTTTCTGAAGTTGGGTTTATGTTGGACTCTTTGGCGTCTGGGTCATTTAAGTGGAACATCTGGTATAGACACCTCCTAAACTGCAAATGAGACCAAAAATAATTGAAATGTAACATTTTAAGTAATAAGGTCAATCATCCTCCAGGGTTAGCTAGAGCAAGAGACAACACTGCTGCCCAATCCAACCCAAGCAACAATACTTCCACTGAGTAACTAGAAGCTACTGTCATATGTGCCCTTGAAATATAACTGATGATCCTCTGCCTTCCCATGAGCCTCTGCTTGTAAATTCGTCGAAATCCATAGGTGAGCAGAGTAAATTAAGTTGATGACTGTTGGCATTCACATGTCTGAAGCTAGAGGATTATATATCCTGCACTGTGGTACTTCCCACCAGGTAGCGGAATAGGCATATATGTATTTTTAATCTTGTTTTTTTCCACCTAGGTCCCTAAAAGAGTTCCAACATAGTGGTTGAAGACTGTATCAACAAATAGATGTGGACCTTAATAACCTACACAATCTATAGTTGGCTGATTTTCGTCGAGTAGGCCCATTGGAGGGCCTCATGCACAGGCAGATAAGCTGCCAAACCGGTCTGAAGGGCCCGAATGGGGGTTGTTCACCTTCAAACAACTAGTTGGTTTCAGATAGATCACCAGAAATAAAGACCTTTTGCAATTACTTTCTATTTTCTATGTGTCACTGTTTTTCCAATATTCAAGTGTAAACTTTCATTTTTCGCCTTCTAAAGCAGTTCTGGGAGGAGGGGTCGCCGACCCTGTAAACTGTTTTAAATTGATACATTTAGTTGATACATTTCTTACCTTATACCTGGGTTTCATCAAAGGAAGCGGTTAGAATTGATACAATAGTTGCTGATACTCCAGAGATGCTGCTGAGAAATGGATCAACTAAATGTTGCAAAATTGTAATAGTTCAGAGTCTGCACCTGAATTACTGAGCTGCCAGACTCAAACATCAGAGACATTCAACTTTATACTTAGATTTTGGAAAAATAAATAAATAATAAATAATATAAGAAATGGAAAAAAGTTTCTGGGGACCTTCTGAAAACAACTGAACTGAAAAAAGTTTTCGGAAGGTGAACAACTCCTATAAATTTACTAGGGATCCCCCGAATACACTATTTTGGATTCGGCCGAACCCCCGAATCCTTTGTGAAAGATTCGGTCGAATACTGAACCAAATCTGAATTTGCATATGCAAATTAGGGCTGGAAAAGGGAAAACATTTTTTACTTCCTTGTTTTGTGCCAAAAAATCATGTGATTTCCCTCCTTGCCACTAATTTGCATATGCAAATTAGGATTCGGATTTGGTTCGGCCTGTCAGAAGGATTCGGCCGAATCTGAATCCTGCTGATTCCTGGATTCAGTGCATCCCTAAAATGTACCCACTTTTATTTGTTTTCTTGAAAAGCCAGCTTAAACGTCACATCTACTAAATTATTTTGGAAGCAGCTGATACATCAAGGTTTATAGTTATCTGTAACCTCATGAATGAAGAGGAGTCGGGCGGTTCTGAAAAATCATTGGAGCTTCAACTATAAAAGTGCAAAAAAACCTCTTTACTAAATAATGAGAAACCAATGCCTTTGTTCTGCCTTTGCAGCATACATTAAGCCAATGAGTAGAGCAGGCAAAGTAATCCTTACAACACTCTTCCCAATTCCCAGTTTGTCCTGTGTTTCACTCACCCTCATCTGTTCTTGTTCATTTTCTTAGAGAAGTGAATTGTGTGAAGGCACCATCATTCCATGACCAAATTGATCGGATTGGCCTTCGGGTTTATAGCCCGTGCCTTCCAAATTTTAGGATACAATACAGAATTATGTCACCTGCTTTTTTAACACTTTGCACAAATCAGTTACACTACATACCGTACTCAAATATTATTTTCTACCTTTATCTTTCAACTGTTCAACTAACAGGTGAGGCGTTAGTAACAGGAAGAGTGGTTTTTGCTCATGCAATTTTAATTTTTACATTCTCTCCAGTTTTGCAAAAGTCAGCAAATAAATAGCAATGAACAAATCATTCAGCAACCGGAATTTAGTTGGCAAAAAAGGATCCTAGCGATTTCAGAGAGCCTTACGTGCTATATCTCATCTTCTTATATAACGTGTGGTTATCACTAGTGGTGGGCAAATTTATTCAGCAGGTGTAAATTCGCAGTGAATTTCCTTGTTTTGCGTTCGGTCAATACATTTTCGAAATTGCCGCGAAAATTCACCGGCGAATATTTTGATGCCGGCAACATTTCTGTTCCCGGCGTTGCAATTGATGCTGACGAAAATTAATAGGCGACCCATTGACCTTAATGCACGTCAGAATTGTCGCCAGCATCAAAATAATTTTGATGGCGGCGTCAAAATTCGTGGTTTCCAATTTTTTTGCCAAATCCCTGGTTATTGCCTCAATTCTGTATGCGTAGCTGAAAAGTCATTCCATACATTATACAAGTGGATGAGACTATGGTTCAACATGATGACAAATGCACCATTAAAGTCTGATACATTTTTATATAAATACACTTAATGGGGAAAGATTGGCCTTTGGCCTCATGCCTTTATATGACCATGGATTTCCTTGGTAACTTATCCTTATATTTTACAATGGGGGGGGGGTATTTTTCACTATATTAAGGACATTAAGGGGCAGATTTAATAAGGGTCAAAGAAAATTCCATTTTTTATGGTCAAAACTGTCAAATTTGAGTAGGGGATTATCCAAACTTGATTCGAGTTTTTAAAAAAAATTCTAATTTGATTTTCAAGATTTATCATATTCTGGCCCTTTGAGAATTTAAATTTGACTATTCGCCACCTAAAAACTGCCGAATTGCTATATAAATCAATTTGGAGATGTTTGCAGAAGTTTGATCAAATTCGATTCGAGTTTTCAGGTCATTTCAATTCGATTTTGTTAATAAATTTCCCTGTCGAATTTCGAATTCAGTAGAATTTGAGGGAGTTTAAAAAAACTCACATGAATTCAAAATTCGACCCTTGATAAATAAATGCTTCCACTACTTTTTTTGTATTAAGCCACTTTAAACAAAACAGGGGTTGTTTGTCCATATATTGCAATATATTTAAGCTGGCCAACTACGTCAAAGTCATCCCTGGTCTGGCCAGTCCAACACTCAACTTTCATCTTATTCTTTAAGAATTCTACTGCTTCATTATACAGACTAGTGATGGGTGAATAAATTTGGCAAGCGCAAATTCACGGCAAATTTCTATGTTTCACAAAACTGCAGCGAAAATTCGCCGGTGAAAAACCTACCACGTCAAAAAAATTTGAGCACGTGTCAGAATAGTCACGCGGAAAAAAATGGTTGCACGTCAAAATTATTCAGGCACCTATTCACTTTGATACATTTGGACAAAATAGGCACATGTATAAAAATTGTTGCGGGGGTCGCATTGACTTTTTTTCACAGTTTCCCGAATTTTGCAGGAAATTCGCAAATTTTTCAGAGAATCGAAACGGGACAAATTCGCCCATCACTAATACAGACTCATCCAGGGGATCATCACGGGGCCCCATACAACATTTTCAGGGCCCCGCCCACCCTGGCACCCAAGCCCCACCCACCCTGGCACCCAAGCCCCACCCAGACCCCGCCCACTCCACATCACAGTTAAAAGACCGCACAGACATCAGCACTAAAAAGTAACCCCCCCCCACACACACAAGTTATAAAAAGCTGATGATCAGGGCCCCCTTATAAGTTTTAAAAAAATTGGGGCCCCAAAAAAATATTTTTAAAAAAAACATTGGTGGCAGGGGTTTATAGAATATTAAAATAATACATTGGTGACCAGGGGATTAAAAAAAAAACAACACAAATTGGTGTTCATAGGAATTGAACTTGTGGCTTCAGGACTTCAACTTCACCTCCTTTCATGACTTTGGGTCTTTTCGCCGATTCAGGACTTCAATTTTGGCTGTTTTCGTGACTTTGGGTCTTTTCGCCGCTTCGGGACTTCGATTGTTCGGCACTTCCGCATTTTCGGCTGTTCGGAATCAAAAATGGCCGCAAATCTTCGGCGCTCGGAAGGGGGGCCCGACTCTTTCAAAAGTGCAGCACTGCCGGGCCCCCCTTGATGCTCGGGCCCTGTCCCCCCCTGATGGCCGGCCCTGGACTCATCTGCTGCTTGCATTATTATTGCATTATTATTGCATTAAGTGCAGATTTGTGGAATATACACTCCTGACTGTTCCATCGACACAGAAAGTAAAAGGGATATATTTATATTGCTGGCATATTTTCTTCATTACACAACTGCACTGTATGTAACTCAGCTGCCCTGAATTCCCAGCATATGTAATCTGTGGGATCATATATCATACCTGTTTGTTCATGTAGACATAAATAATGGGATTGTACATGGATGCCGTTTTTGCAAAGAAAGCAGGAATTGCAGATAAACGTGGATCCAGATCAATGTTCGGATGTGCGGTGGCGAGGATAGAAAAGGCTGCATAAGGAGTCCAGCAGATAAGAAATGCCAGGATCATGATGACAACCATTTGAGTGACCTCCCTTTCTGGTTTTCTAGTAGAGCCCAACCGCCCTTGTGTATCTGACACCTGCGGAGAAACAACCTGCGGGTTATATTATACAAAGTCCAAATTAAAAGGTTACTCAAGCCTTCAAAATAGTTAGTGGAACCTATGTTCTTATTCAAGGCACTGCTCTATTCTCCTTAAAGTCTATTGACATTGAAGACACAAGTCTTCGAAGATGTCCTCAATATTTTGTAACATTAATAGGCTGCCTGTTAAAGCATTCTATCCCCCAGTAGCACAGTGGGGATAGCCAGTCAACATCACTTTAAAGAATGTCAAAAGGACTTCAGGTTGGATCTTCTCTCTTCAGCTGATCTCTTAGGTCTCAAAGATCTCAATGGTCAGATTGTAGCGGTTTTAGAAACCACGACTAAACTCGAAAACTCGAAAACTACGAATGACATGACATTTGTCCAAATAAAACAAGTATGAACGGAAAATTACGTTGAAAGATGAGCTAAAAAATATGAATAACTCAAAAACCTCTAAAAGTTTGAATTCCTTTAAAGCGATATTGTCACGTTCTTATGAAAATCATAGCAACGTGTCCATATCAAGGAGTAACTGCACGCAGAATAGTTTCCACTAAATTCTCCCCTCAAAGCCACCCCCAGCACCACAAACCTTTGTGAAGCTGACCCTCTGACACTACTAACGGATCTTCCATGTTGCTTCAGTGACGCTGGGCTGGGGGCGGAGCGATTCTTACATAGGCTGCAGTCCTGCTTTCATTTGTAATTGGCCTATGGAAGGATCGCGCTGCCCAGCCCAGCATCACTGAAACAACACAGAAGATTATGTAGCAGTGTCGGGGGGTCGGCTTAACGAAGGTTTGTGGGGCTGGTGGCGGCTTTAGGGTTTTTTTAGAGCACCTCCTTGATATGGACACGTTCCTATCACTTTAAAGCAGTCCAATAGGATCAACGCAGCTCAAATTGACTTCTATAGGACCTCGACAACTTTTACCTGGTGAAGTTTTGTATTAGAGGTTTTCATGGTTTTAACACTTTATAAATCTCAAATGTTTTGAGTTTTTTTAATTAAAAATGAGAAAACCACACATTTTTAGAGATACATGGAAAAAAACAAAAATCGATTGTAAGTAAATGGGCCCCTAAGTAGCCCATTTATTTAAGGTTGAATTTTAGTGGTATTAGAACTCTTTGAAACCATGATTAAACTGTTTCTCTAAAACCCACAAATGCCAAGAAGTATGAAAAAAAAATGTGTTAAAAAAACAAGGCTATCTCTAAAACCTCTATGAAATTCAAGTTTTCAGACAGTTGAGAAAAAAAATCTGAAAACCTCTAAAAGTCTTAATGGTTAAAAAAGGTCCAATGGGATCAGTGCAGCTCCCATTGACTTAGTACCTTGATTGCCTGTTTTTTTTTGTGGTTTTTATACTGATAAATCTCCAATTTTTAGAGCTTCTGAAATTTTTTAAAAACTAAAATTGTTAAAAAAAAATACCATTTGTAAAAGAAAAAAAAGGAAAATCCGAAGGAAATCCGAATGATAGTAAACCGGCCCCTGAATCATTTACATGCAGCCCCTCTTGCCCGTGCTTAAACCTATATAAAAAAAATTTGACGTAGTCCCAATATTTTTTTATGTAGAAAATGTATTGGGAAAACATGGCATGTTCATCTAAATAAAAAAAGATTGCACCATTGATTAAGTTTATGTCCATGGCAACTTGTCACTTGAGAAATGTGTTGGGAATGCATACGAACCTTCCTTAGCTTCCGCATCAGTTTTCCATAGGATACAAAAATGACCAGTAAAGGTAATATGAAGCAGGTTGTAAGGAATGTGATGATGTAGGTTTGATCCCTCTTCTCACCCGAGTACCTGTGCCACCAAAAACAAGAAGCATTAAACAAGCACATCTCTCAGAAATGGCTCTAATAAATGGGGATATATGGAGGTCACGACTACTGCTTTTTTTTTGTTTGCTTGTTACTACAATCCCCCAATTAGAGTCCTGCACGGAACCAATTTGTTAAACCCAACCCGCAACCCGCATAATTACCCGCTTGGACACGCTACCCGACCTGCAAATACCTTATCTGCAACCTGATCTGTGACCCGCTGACCATCAAGAAACAGGAAGTGCTGTCATTGTTAAATGGAAGTGACATCATTAGAAGTAGGCGTGATTAGAAAAAAGGGAGTAAAACAGGAAGTGCTCATTGTAAAACGGAAGTGACATCATCAGAAGTAGGCGTGAACAGAAAAAAAGGAGTAAAACTCGCTATAGAGAAGACCCTCGACCCAACCTGCACCCCGCAAACCTAGAGAACCGCCGACCCGTGTCTATATCCGCTCCCGAAACGTCTACATGCAACCCGCAGGGTACTGCAAGTTTTTGCGGGTAACCCGAGGGTACTCTACCCGCTGCAGGACTCTACCCCCAACATTTAAAGCAACCCTAGCTGCAAAGTACAATATAATTATAGTGTGCCTTTTGTTGTTATTATGCCATGTGCTTGTGGGTCCCAGATTAACCTGGAAATGTAAGTTCTATCATATCCACACTCAGGTCTCTGACTGCCAACCTTGTAGAATGAACAATCAACATCTGTCAACTGGTTATAAGTTCCAGAAAGTCTTACACATTCCAGCAGAATAATGATTATTCCAGGGAATATCTATGGTGGCATATGGCAGAATTATGTAGGGAGGGGGTTTCAGGATGTATAGCCTATAGAATTCTAGCACTAGCTCTATTTGACTGATTTACCCCCTCTGTCCTGCTTCCATTGTCTAATTAGGTCTAAGCATATCATAGCAATTCAAGAAGGCTGAGATAATGAAGGTGGTGACCCAAAAATCTTTGAATAAAGGGAGCTGATTCAGGGCTCAAACTGCCAGCAGAGTTGCCAGCACACTCATGGGAAAAAGGAGAAACAAAGCAAAGGGTAAATAAATATACATTCACATAGATTTCTATTTTACATATACAAAGGCAAAAAAGAGAATGACCTTAAATGACCCTTTAAAGGAGAATACATTATATTTATTTATATTCTCCTTCTCTTTTGGGGTGGTATATCAAAGCAAGCCAGGCTGTGCATGAGAAGAAGGAAAGTTATAATATTTTTTTTATATAATATGTTTTTGCAGTTTTCCCTCATTTTACATTGTTGTTTTGTGGTCCCACCTATATATTATGCATAATACATTTCTCTGATTTTACATTTTCCTGGATTTTACACTGTTTTTTTTCTGGTCCCCTGAAAAAATGTAAAATGGGGGTTCTACTGTATATAGAGAGTGGTGAGCTTATAATTAAAGTGGACCTGTCTAGCAGACATAAAAGGCTGTATAATAAAAGTTCTTTTCAAATTAAACATGAAATCCAAATAATTTTTTTTATTAAAGCGTTCATAGCTGTTGTAATCTCATTTTAAAATCTCAGCTGTCAATCAAATATTATCTGCCCCTCCTCTATGCCTTAGACATAGAGGTGGGGCAAACAATTACTTTCACTTTCCATTCAGCACTTCCTAGATGTCACTGCTCTCCCCACATTCCCCCAGTTCTCTTCACCATTTAATTGTGTAGCCAGGACATGGGGATGGACATCAGGTCCCCCATTCTGGTGCACAAACAAGATTCTGAGATGATACAAAACTTGCCTTAAAGGAGAAGGAAACCCCCAGGGCGCAAAACCCCTCCCCCGCTCCCCTGTGTTGCCCCCCTCCCTCCTCCCCCCTGGCCTACCTGTCCCCCTGGGCAAATGCCCCTAACTTGTTACTCACCCCTCTGCGCAGGTCCTGTCCACGGAGTTCACAGTCGCCATCTTCTCCCATGCGCGTCTTCTTCCTGCTCTGACCGGCGTTTTCTGGCGCATGCACAGTAGGAACAGGTACCGGTACGGCTCTACTGCGCATGCGCCGAATGTCACAAAGTTTTCCGATTTCACTTCGTGACATTCGGCGCATGCGCAGTAGAGCTGTACCGGTAACTGTTCCTACTGCGCATGCGCCAGAAAACGCCGGTCAGAGCAGGAAGAAGACGCGCATGGGAGAAGATGGCGACTGTGAACTCCGTGGACAGGACCTGCGCAGAGGGGTGAGTAACAAGTTAGGGGCATTTGCCCAGGGGGACAGGTAGGCCAGGGGGGAGGAGGGAGGGGGGGCAACACAGGGGAGCGGGGGAGGGGTTTTGCGCCCTGGGGGTTTCCTTCTCCTTTAATAACAGTGTCCATAAAATGGCTGCTGCCTGCTTGTTATAATTATGAATTCCCAGACTGATTGAAACAAAATTCAAATAATTTATATAGTGTAATTAAAGTTCATTTTGCTTAACTAACATGATAAAATAGGATTTGGAATATTTTTTTGGGTGATGGATCCCCTTTAAGCCCACGTCTAGGCATAATATGCTTAGGCTTTTTACTTTATAAAACAGACTTCCTTCATATCATTGAGATGGGTCATCCCATTATAAAACTTTATGTTGTAGAATGGCTAATTCTAAGCAACTTTTCAGTTGGTCTTCAGTTGAACTGATGAAGCTGCTCGGATGAGTTGTGAAACGTCTTTATTGATTACTCAGCAAGTCCAGTTGTTTTTAGATTTACCTATAGTAGATATATCACCTAGAGTGTCAGCGAAAAGCAGCATGGACTAATCAGCCAGTGAATACTCTCAGCAGCAAAATGTTTCTCTAATTCCTCCCTATTTACAAGATTCTATGGAAAAATCATATCAAACATTTCACCTCTGAAAGTACCAGCATCTCAAACGGCATCTCAAATAGTTCAAGTTATAAAGAAAAAGCCGTTTTTTGACGGTAAGGGAGAATTATTGTTGAAGGTTACATTTTTAAAACGCTGAAAGGAGCAGTTTGCCAAAACAAATAGTTCCAAATGAAACATTAATACACTTGGATAAAAAATTTAACACAACACAATCTATACAAGTAATAATGGAGATGTGGTGGGAAATCCAATATATTAACCTTCTATTGCAAGAAAACAGATTCATATATATATATATATACCGTATATACCGTATATACATGACTCCTGTTCTTTCAGGTACTTACCCACAAGTCACGGCAATATGTTTGATACAAAGTGTGTCTCTATGCATCCCAACAAAATACTCCCTTTTTGCTCTTATGTAAAAAAAAAAATGTTTTCTTAATTAATAAGTGAAGTCCAAAATCTGGCTAATTTAGTAGATTATAAAATGCTAACTTTTTGGACTACTGTAGTCCCTGTTTAGACAGGGAACAACACCAAACAAGGTGCAGGTATGGAACCTGTTATCCAGAATGCTCTGGACTCAATATGGGATCTTTCCATAATTTGGATCTCCATACCTGAAGTCTACTAAAAAGCATATAAGCTTTGCCTCCTAAAAGGATTAATTCTATCTTAGTTGGGATCAAGTACAAGCTACTGTTTTATTATTACAGAGAAAAAGGAAATATGTTTTTAACTTATTCTATTAAAATAAAGTCTATGGAAAATGGCCATCCTGTAATTTCAAAGCTTTCTGGATAACAGGTTTCCGGATAACTGATCCCATAGCTGTATAAGAATTTCTGACACCAAGAGCAGTTACCAAGTCTATCCAGGTCTCTAGTGTTAGATTTATCAAAATCTATGGAACCTTCTAATGTTTTCTCACTTGGGGGTATATTTATCAAAGAGTGAAGTTAATAGTGAAGTTCTGCCACTAGAGTGAAATTCCGCCACTCTCCATTCATTTCTATGTGGTTTTTATAGGCGTATTTATCAAAGGGTGAACTTTCACTTTCACCCATTGATAAATATGCCTTTCAAAATCCCATAGAAATGAATGGAGAGTGGCGGAATTTCTCTCTAGTGGCGGAACTTCACTCTTTGATAAATTTACCCCTTGACCTCTAAAGGGGTTATTTATCAAAGGTCGAGTTTGTGAACTTTTTTTATACCTCGATTAAACTCACAACTCAAATGTTTTCTAATTTCTGACAAAAAATTGTATGGAAAAAAACCGAATCAGTGAATTTGGGGTGAAAACCCCAAACACTCAAATTTATCGAGTTTTCAGTGAAAAAAACCCCGAATCACTTCAATTAATCGAGTTTTTGATTAATCTGAAAAAACCCCAAACATCATGAAGGCTACAAACTTCTTCAAATGCCTCAAGAGACCTCTGCCAATTACTTCTACATGACTTTGACAGGTATTAACACAAGTTTTTTCGGAGTCAAACAATTTCCAGTTTTGCAGTATAAATCTCGGGGGAAAATAATGTTTTGTTTTTTTTAAAAAAAGAAAAGAAAATTTTTTGTTTTTTTAACTCAAAAATTTGAGTTTCACTGTAAACCACCCTTGAAAACTTCAATGTTTTGGGAGAAAGACAACTCAACCTTTACAAAATAACCCCCTATATGTGTCCTAGTGTTTTGTGCTCTCAAGAACATCATGATAAATGACATTTTCTTTCATTATCCCAAAAAAATGGGTTGGCAATAAAACATTGCCTTTTAAAGCAACTGATTATAAATTTCAACAACCATTAAGCAGTTAAAAGGAACTAACGGAATAGCCGGTCACTTTTTCCCTCTAACAACAGAAGTCACCAAAACAAAATCAAATTAGAATAAGTGCTTCAGATTGCATGTTTATCCGTTTGTCTTGTGCAGACAAATTGCTGTTTGGGCCCCAGGAACATTGCTAAGTATTTTGACAGAGCTGTCAGGTTTAAGTAAAAAAGCGGAAAAATGTTTCATTTGCGTATTATTTACACGTTTTGTCCCTATTCAGAGGCAAATTGTTATTTCTGACACAATGCACGTACGTCCTTTATAAACAATGCTGATAGAATTTAGGAATGGAATATGTTGACCATTATAAAACAGACAGTAATGCTCCGGTTTGTACACAGAATTTCTTAAATATCCAGCCCCATAGAACTTATCATTCAGGCCACAAGAAAAGTAGACAAGCTTCAAACCCTATGGTGTTCTTCTATGAGTGATGTTGCTTCTTTTTAAAGGAGTGGTTGACCTTAAGGTTAACTTTTAGTATGTTATCGAATGGCCAATTCTAAGCAACTTGAAATGGCTTTATTTTTTCTTTCTTATAGTTTTTGAATTATTTGCCTTCTTCTGACTCTTTATAGCTTTCAAATGACCCAAACTAAAAAACAAATTCTCTGTAAGGCTATAAATTTAGGGGCCCATTACTTTCTAATGGTTTTTTTTGGCTACTTCGACCATTGAATGGGCTACTTTGACCTAAAAAATCCTTTAGGCTCTCCAAAATGAAAATGTCAGACAAATTGTCGTTTAAAAAGTCTTGGTAAATGTCGTTTGTACGATGAAAAGATATACGACATTTTAGAAAATTGTCAGACTTACGAGACATTCAGAGATGGTAACATCTGCCTTTTTGAATTTGCCATTCATACGACATTTTATAAATTTGTCGACCGCCACTTCTGGGTTACTTTTTTTACCGACACTTTTGTGAATTCCCCCCTATGTGTTTTTAACTATGTGTTTTTATGGACATTGTCCAACACTACTCACAAAGGCTGTTTCTGGTGAATTGTATGTTATAGGGCAGCGTATCTTTTAAGTAATTTAAATTAAATGTTGCCGATTCACAAAATTCGGGTGAAGAATTCGAATGAAAAAAATTTGAATTTCGAAGTATTTTTTGGGTACTTCGACCATCGAATTGGTTAAATTCGTTCGAATTCGAACGAAATCGAACGATTCGAAGTAAAAATCGTTCAACTATTCGACCATTCGATAGTCGAAGTACAGTACTTGCCCTTTAAAAAAAACTTCGACCTCCTACTTCGGCAGATAAAACCTACCGAAGTCAATGTTAGCCTATGGGGAAGGTCCCCATAGGCTTGCTAAGCTTTTTTTGATTGAAGGATTTTCCTTGGATCGTTTGATTAAAATCGTTCGAATCGTTCGATTCGAACGATTTAATCGTTCGATCGAACGAAAAATCCTTCGATCGTTCGATCGAACGATTAGCGCTAAATCCTTCGACTTCGATATTCGAAGTCGAAGGATTTCAATTCGAGGGTCGAATTTCGAAGTAATTTTAACTTCGAAATTCGACCCTTAATGAATCTGCCCCTTAATGTGTTCATGAGCTGAACTGGTTATCTGGAGGTCAATCTGAAGCTGGTTCATTGGCAACATTGCATGTAGCCACAGAGGGCCTTAATTGTTATATGGCTGTCCTATTAAAATGCATAAAGATATTGCAAATCACTTCAGCGTTATGTGACCTGTATAAAAGCACATGGCCTTAATCTGTAGAAATGACATTAATGTGGACATTATCCACTATATAATCCTGCAATGTAATCAGATCTGTGCAACATATGTCTGCTCTAAAGAGAAATGTGGTGGTTAAATAACAGAGTTGTATCATTGAGAAAGCAAGACTCTGTGTCTGATGAATATCAAAATGCATGCATATATTACATTTAATTGCATTAGTAGATCGCCCTGTAAAACAACATGCAATGACTGCCAGTGTCTGTGGGATCAACATGACATTATTATAAATAGATATTGGGGCAAATTCACTAAGCGCCGAACGCTAGCGTTACTTCGCTAGCGTTTGGCATTTTCGTTACTGCGCAAATTCACTAACGAACGCTGGTGTAGTTTCGCTAGTGTTACTTCGCACCCTTATGCCTGGCGAATTTTCGCTAGCGACGTAACTACGCAAATTCACTAACGCGCGCAGTGTACTGAACGCTACCTTTTACGCTAGACTTCCTTCGCCACCTCAGACCTGGCGAAGCGCAATAGAGTAGATAGGGATTGCTTCAAAAAAAGTCAAAATTTTTTGTAAGTCCCAAAAAACGCTGGCGTGTTTTCTACATTATGGGTGATAGGCTGAAAAAGATCTAAAAATTTTTTGGGGCTCCCCTCCTTCCCCCCTACATCTCCTGACTCATGGCAACTTACCTAGACAGTGGGCACATGTGTAGGGCAAAATACAATTTTTTTCTAGCCATTTGTAGTGCTGATACGTGTTCCTCCATTGAAATTTGAATTTGGCGCCGTATGCAAATTAGCCTTCGCTAGCGTAACTTCGCTTTACTTAGCGAATCAACGCTAGCGCAACTTCGCAACCTTACGCTACGCCTGAGCGCAACTTCGGATTTTAGTGAATTTGCGAAGCGCTGGCGAAACTACGCCTGGCGAAGTGTGGCGAAGTGCGGCGAAGTTACGCCTGGCGCAACTACGAATCTTAGTGAATTTGCCCCATAGACTCAGGGGGATACGCCTTGCTTGTTGGTAATATATCGCTCATTTAATGGGAAAAATACACACGTCAGCAATAAAATGAATGGAAGAAATGAAGCAATTGTTGCAGTATATCAAGGATTGTTGCTTATTGTCTCTCTTTGTAAAAATATCACTTCTAAATGAAATAATGGGATAAAGCAGGTTTCTTCATTTTAAGGCTAACGTCACAGGGGACCCTTTGTACCTTTTGTTTCAGGAGCCAGTGAGTGCAGAGACTATAAATGGCCAGACGGACTCTTTCTTTCAATAGCAATTACGTTTCCCAGTAACTTTAAAACCATTGACATCTCGTAATGAATGGATATTGGAAAGTTGTTTAGAATGACATTTCCTTTCATTAGGCTTCTGGGTGGAGTTGGGTGGAATGAATTAAATATAGGTTTAGCCTATTTATCCCACAGCAATTATTTGTTTTATGCATTTAGGTTTCTTGATGAGCAATTGACAAGAACAATGGTTATAGATTCTTCCTCCATCTTTATCGTTAGCCCCAAAGGAATGGAGGCTCGTCCTAAAACTCCTTACTACTTAGGTCAACTATATCCATTATTTCTGTAACCCATGTACACATCTATGGATTACACATTCAAACTGTTATAGATTTTAGATTAATTTTTGCTTTTCTGTCTGCTTACTCTTAAAACAAAATTAAATAAGTAAACGTTAAACATGTTACACATGTATGGAGGAAGGTTGAGATCTTATGGATTGCACATTCAATCTGTTATAGATTTTAGAATAATTTTCGCTTTTCTGACTGCTTACTCTTAATACTCCAGAGATGCTGCAGCTGAAGAAGAGCTAAGGTTATGGATCGGCTGTTTGAAAGTATCAAAGGGAACTGATGAAACAGGAGCTCCCGTGTGCCGTCAATGGATCCATTTGGATCCATGAATATATCCGTGGAGTTGGATAAAAAGGTTACAGTAAATGTTCAACAAGAGAGGAACAGCTGGTGGTTGTTTCTCGCACAGTTTTCTTTGGGTTGATTCAAAAATCCAGAAAAACTCTGTTATAGTAAAAGATGGGCGACCCTAAAGCCCGGGTCTTTGCATTTTATGGTCATTCCTGGCCAACTATACAACCATCTGTCTGAATGTTGTCCCCGCAGCAACCAGTTTGGCCAATCTCTAATGCAATTGCACCAAAGATGATTGGCCAAAGGAAAAACAGAGCAACACATGGATGACCAGAGTTTACTGAGACACTGGTTAGTGTGGAATTCACATTCCAACACTTGCCTTGAGCATCCCAGCTAATCAGCAAGTGAATCCACAAGATTAGCACATTCTGATCAATCACTTTTGTGTACAAATGCTGGTCATTGGCTTTTTGGGATGCCAATTAATGGCTTCATGTCTGCCAGACTCTACTGTCCTACCATATTCCATGCTCAAGGCATAACCATGGCATATATGTTCTGCTACATTAATGAATGCGCTTATAGAGCCACTATTTCTTACGGTTATATGGGCTTATCTAATGCACTATTAGGGACTGTATATATTTATTTTAGGCAGAAAAGGCACAATGCTCTGTTGCAAAAGTGAGGGGGCACTGGGCATGTACCTCCTCCATCTGCCTAACCCTTTTCTAGGCCCCGTCCCCTCACTTGCTTGTCTTGGCCCGGCTCTGAGTATTAGTATGAGCTGACTAAGGTTGGATCTATGGAAGGTGTGTTTCCTCTCTGCAAGAAATCATGGCTGTGTCCTGCCTTATACCATACCTGAGCTATATTCCAAACTTCCATCAGGTCTTCGAGCTATCTAATTAAAAGCATATTCTGATCACCATGCTCAGAGATCTTACTGTATCTGAAACCCACTGTTGTCTTGACTTCAGGAGTTATAGCCCAGTGCTCTTTTTTATCTTTTTCTCAGGGGATCCAGATTTCAAATTTGTAGTTCAATGCTGGGTTTAGAATTAGTTCCATATGTCATTTTAATTGCTATTGACTGTTGTTGAAACCTCAATGTATTAAAGGGGATTACATAGGCCAACTGTAAAGATTACCTTCCTTACCCAGGTTCCTTTATATAGCCATGCAGAGGAAAAAAACGCCACTATCAAATTATAGGAGGTGCCGTTTAATGAAAATGGAATATTTTGAGCAATATCAAAATATTTAAAACATGGGATAACTTTTCCTTCTATAAGAGAGATATTATCTTGTAAATTTCCCATAGTAACTCGGTCAATTTGTCATAATCATAATAATATATAATAATATTAATAAGTACAGTGATGTTGCAGTAGGGAGGCTACATAGGAGGAACATGGAGGGCTCACACCCTCAATCCCAAGGCACGTGCTTACTTACTTGTGGCTTCAGTGGTGGTTGGGGTGGTGGAGTTGGAAACATGCAGCATGTAGTCTAGTTTCTCCAATGAATAAGTAATAAGCAGAACCTTTTCTAATTTAAGTCTATTGATGCTGAATAATGGCTTAATTGCCCCAAAAAGGTTCAGTGGCTCCAGAACGGCCTCCAAAATAATTCTATTTGACATGGACATCACTCACTTCTCTATTGTTGTTTATTTGTAATCAGAACCAACAGCTGGTTTGAGTTGAGAGCTCATGCCCACAAATTGCTGACTATTATCTACTGCCTATGGGTTATTTTGAACAACAACATCCTCAGTACCTACAGTATGTTATAATGTGCAAATCATTCCATTCATCATTAGAAATGCAGTATACCCTGCCGCTGAATACCTGGGCATTTTTATTAATAATTAATAATATCATAACTCTAGCAATAGCAATCATGTCTATAGAGTGGTCTCCCTTCCCTTTAAAGCATGGAGCAAATGTATGATACATGACTGATACCATAGAGCTCAGCATACGGATTCTCCATTACCATACAGGTCCTGTGCTTTAGAAATACTTTCACTAGAAGCCTCCTAAGATCTATTGTAGTTGGCCGATGTTCCTTGCCACCTGCACTATGTTGATTGGACTGATATAAATAAATTACAGCCTGTCTGTGTATTTGGAATATAAAGTAGAATGAGCGACCCTATATAAAGTGGGGTAGGGAGATAGTATAAGAACCAGGAGTATCATTTTCTCTGCACCACAAAGTTGCTGTAGAAGTCCATTAAAGTGTAGGGTTTGATGGCAGATAAAATAATCTTTTGATCTGTCTGTTCTGTGCCACATTTACAACTTGATCCTTTCCAGCCTCTTACTGCTGACAGTGCCTTACATCCTATCAGGGCTTATTTATTGTCCCTCATGTATGAGCTGTTTCATGAAGAAGCACTTCAGTGTTTCCCCCTGGGTCTTCTGACGTCCAAACCCAGTGGCTGACCTCTTGTTCCAAGGTCCTGCTCACTCAGGGACATGCCTCGTTCTCTGTGTATTCACCATTCTTTGTTGAATTATTTATTGCCATTGAACAATCCCTTTGCATGTGCTGCCAGCATAGCATGTCTCTTTTGTTGTTGCTGGAAATATCTACTGGCCTAAGGATATGACATTTCTGTTACCATGTGGTCCAATGATTTAAATTCGCAGGGTATGTATCACTTATAGGATCCTGATAATGAAGAAGTATGGAAATACTTATTTGGTTGTCGGGTGGTTACAGTTCAGCATATTGGCACAATGCCAGCCAACAAATGCTGAGGTTTAAGCTTGGGCTAAAGTAAGATATGGCGGCATATTTATCAAAGAGTGAAAATAGTTTGGCACAGTTCGCCAGAAGGGATGTCCATAGCTCTTTGTTCACTTGTATAGAACTTTTCTGTCTTTTCTATCAAATACAGAATTATTCCCTAAAACATCCTATGCAGTGGAATAGAAAGAGGCCAACTTCCCATACGGAGAATTGCACCAAACCTTATTTTCACCCTTTTATAAATATGCCCCACTGTGTTTACCAGTCTTGGGCAACTGGACCCCCTCCAGATGTTGTTGACTTGAACTTTCAATCAGGGTCGGACTGAGCCAGCGGGACACTGTGAAAAAACCCAGTGGGCCCCCCAACCCAGATTAGAATAGACCCTCGCACACCCATTATGTAGATGTATAGATTTGCTCGGTGCTCAATGGATGGAGGATACGGTGACCTCCCAGTAACTGGAACAAAAAAACACACCAGCACACGAGACTTGTATCTGCAGGGCAATCGCTTGCAAAAGTTTTTATTGCGGTGGTGCAACGTTTCGGGGCTCCGCCCCTTTGTCAAGCAAGTCATGCTTGACAAAGGGGGCGGAGCCCCGAAACGTTGCACCACCGCAGTAAAAACGTTTGCAAGGGCTTGCCCTGCAGATACAAGTCTCATGTGCTGGTGTGTTTTTTTGTTCCCCCCAACCCAGACCCACACTCTGCCGATGACTCTAGGCACTTATCACTGACGTGTAGGGGGATCAAGCTGGGGAGCAAAGCTGGTGTAAAGGGTATGCAGGGTTAATTCCTTTGGGGCAGGGGCCATGTGGGGGGCCCCTGAGATGAAACCCCCGGTTGGCCCTAGACCCCCAGTCTGACTCTGCTTTCAATACCCCCTTCAACAATCTGTGGGGGCTGCTGGAAGTTGTAGTCTACCACAACCTAGTCCCAGGTTCCCTGCTGCCCACACTCCCAGCACAGAGGTGGAAAGGGGTCACAAAAAGAAAAGGGATCGCAGGATACAAGCAGGGGAGTGGGTCATGGGTCCTTAGTGGGCTTTTCTGCCTTTGGACGACCTTACAGGATCCCCAAAATGTACAGATAGTCTCCAATTTTATTTACCAGCTACACTTTATGGAATACATTATATATTATATAACAGTGACATTTCTCTGCTTCCGAATGTACCTTCAGAATAAGCTGTGGAATACTCCCAGCCTCTATGGCTATGATAGCCTCTAATGATGCCTCTAATCACATTTTTGCCCAAGCTAAGCACTTACCAGTTGGGTTCACAGGTGGTGCCAATCTTACTCGTAGTGTAGCTGCTCCAGCCCATGGTCGGTGGGATTGTCCACACAAAAGAGAAGACCCACACAAAGATAATGGCAAAAGCTGAGTGTTTGCCCTGAAGGCGCAGATTGCCCAGAGGTCTACAGATTACTACGTATCTCTCGAAAGCCAGGACTGACAGAGACCACAGAGCCACAATCCCTTGGAAGGTAAAGAAAACAAAATACACATCACGTAAGTACATTGAACAGACAACTGTCTGAGAACTGTCCATGATGTACACTACTGGTTCTACTCTGCTTGGTGCAACTGTAGCTAATATTGCACCATGGAAGGCATTCTATGATCACTCTGGAGCAGGGGTCCCCAAACTTTTTTAACCTGTGAGTCACATTCAAATGTTAAAAGAGTTGGGGAGGAACACAAGCATGAAGAAAGTACCTGGGGATACCAAATATGGGCTCTGATTGGCCGTTTGATAGTCCCTATGTGGACTGGCAGCCTACAGGAGACTCTGTTTGGCAATACACCTGGAATTAATGCAGCCAAAACTCAAAAGAAGGAATTCAGAAATAAGCACCTGCTTTGAGGGCACTGGGAGCAACATCCAAGAGGTTGGTGAGTAATACTGTATGTTCCTCACTGGTTGGGGATCACTGCTCTAGAGGGTTACTAAGCGCAATTGTGTACTGGTTTGCTGACATCAAGTTTTAGTCATTTTAATGCCTGAATAGGGAAGTCTCCTTCCTTTAAATCCCAAAGCAGCAGTTCTGTCATCCTTTATGGATGAGACTCTAGGGGTTTTATTTACTAAACTCCAAATTTATCTCTAGTGAATCTGACCCGTTTCTCTTCAGCGAAAATTCACGAAACAGCGAAAATTTGGCAAAATGCATTGAAGTCTATGGGCGACAACATTTTTTTGATGAGCGACAATTTTTTTCTCTCAGAGTCTTTGGGCGTCATTTTTGCGGGAACACTTAGCTAAAAATTTCGTTCATTGTTATTTATCTCATTAAGTAATTATTTAACCTTAAAGGAAAACTATACCCCTCAAACAATGTAGGTCTCTATTAAAAGATACTGAGTAAAACAGCTCATGTGTAAAACCCTGCTTCATGTAAATGAACTATTATCATAATAATATACTTTTTTAGTAGTATGTGCCATTGGGTAATCATAAATAGAAAATTCGAAGTCGAACGATTTTAGTTCCTAGTCGAATATCGAGGGTTAATTAACCCTCGATATTCGACCCATAGTAAATCTGCCCCTTAGTGTTGTAGTATTTCTGGTCAGGTGATCTCTGAGGCAGCACAGATAGAGTCATGAAATGGTGGTTCAAAGCAAGTGATGTAAAAGGGCAATATTTATGTAAATATATATTCCAGTTTGGTAAGATTCTTTAATATGTCATTCAATTTGATATAAACTATCTGTTGCTCAAGTATTCATTTTGGGGGTATAATTTTCCTTTAATTATTTGACCTTATTTATTAAAAACCTTCGATTTAATCAGATCGGGAAAAAACCTGTTAAAATAGAGTGAAAACCTGAATCGTATGATTTTTTCCAACTTTTTTCCAAAATCGCTCAATTTTTGGGGGGGTTTTGCCCGAAAACCCCCAAATTGTTTATAGTTTTGGGCTAAACCCGGCGCAAACCATGATAACTTCAAATTGAGATATGTGCCTCTCCCATTGATTTATACAGGACCTCTACAGGTCTGAGATGGCGGATTTATGGATTCTGACTTTTTGCAGCATTGGGTATGATAAATCTCTAAAAATTCGAAGGTTTTTTTTCCATGAAAAATTCCAGTTTTTACCCCAAAAACCCGACTAGATAAAGTTGAGGTTTAGTAAATAACCCCCTAAGTATCTCAAAGAGAACAGTCAGACTACTTCTGAAGCCCACTACTGCTGTCTTTATTCCTTCAGCGTATTTACTGGCAGTATGGGCTGCAGCAAGTCGCAGCTGAGATAAGACAGCTCAGCAAGGCTAAGGGAACAACCTCACTGTAGTTGTAAAGTATGCCAGTCTATGAAAACATTTATATTTAGCAGTCTAGCGCTTATTACAAGTGCATACCGATGAACTGGAGGGAGTCAATAGTGCAGCAATAATTAAATACATCACTTTTATCTAAAAGGGCATTTAGATAAACGCGTAAATACGCAATTACACATCAGTTTGCATGATGAAAGAAAATGCTGTTCTAAGCCCCTTTCCAATATACATCCATTAAAGGTTTTCAACAGCTTTAAAGCAGTGTCTGTCTGTCTGCCTCTCGCTATTCTCTGGGTCTGACTCTTGAAACAATGTAACCAGATTTGAGGACTTGATTCTTCTATCATTTGCTTGCCTTATATGTATTATGGCTATTACAGGTATGGGATCTGTTATCAGGAAACCCGTTATCCAGAAAGCTCTGAATTACAGAAAGGCTGTCTCCCGTACACTCCATATTATCCAAATAATCCAAATTTTCCTCTGTAATAATAAAACAGTAGCTTTACTTGATCCCAACTAAGTTATAATTAATCCTTATTGGAGACAAAACCAGCCGATTGGGTTTATTTAAAGTTTACATGATTTTCTAGTAGACTCAAAGTATGAAGATGCAAATTATGGAAAGATTAGGGAAAACCCTAGATCCTGAGCATTTTGGATAACAGGTTTATCTATTTTGTTTGTCTAAGTTTAAAACCAATTAAAATATTAGGAAAAGAAAACAAAGCAACCAGAGTCAGTTCTCCTCCAGGTCTGTCCATCAGCTGGCTTGCACCATTGTTTCACAGTGCAGAGTCTATAAACAGTCAATCAAGTTAAAACCACTGTATTTAAATGATAAATTGCTTAGATTAACATTTTCTTGCACTATACCAAAAATAGATTTTGGGTGGAGGATCCCTTTAAGGCACAGTATGTGAACTAACATGCATTGTATATAAACGTGCCTTTCATTCAGCCTTCCTTCTGCATCTGAAACCCCCTCCCTCCCAGAAATATTGCAATGTCAGGGATAACACACATACTCTCTCCGACTATAGACATTCACTGTGCCGTCACTAACAGAGCAGCATGGATCACAGTCGTTATGTTTAAAATACCATAATTAGCAAAGTCATTAAAAAGTCCTTTATTCGGTGCTAAAGTTCTAGATATCTGCCCAGGTGAAACAGGTGGATTTGTTCCCTTGTCTTAACCCCCTTTGCTTTAGTGTCAGTGCCCTACTGGTAGGTCCTAAAGTTCTGTGGTTGGACTACATCTCCCAGCATGCTTTAACCCCTCCACTATAGATGCTGGGAGTTGTAGTCTAGCCACATCCAGGGAACTGAAGTTATATCATTCAGGGGAAAAAAGTTCTTTCCATACAATTACAGAAAAGCACAGCGTAATTGTTTCCTGCGTATAAATGTAGCCTTTTTACGGTTCATTATTCAAGTTTGCTGTTAGGAAGTGACAATTCCCAGTATAATTAGTGACTAAACACTTGTTTTAGCTAATGATACAATGCAATGATTTCTTTCTTATAAACTGAATCCCAACTGTAGCTGTCGAACACGTTTTCACTGGAATCACTTAAAAAAGAACAAATTAGCGGATGGTAATTAATATCTTTGCATGTTGATAAGCTGCTATCATGGAAGACGTCAATGAAAAGCTGATAAAAACTTCCCAACGTACATCTTTATATAGATCATTGCCGGAGACACCACAACATACTGAGCAGATTCAGCCAATAGGAGTTTTCTCTAAATGACAGATCAGTAACATGCAAACGAGCCTTACCAAAAAAAGTAACTGCGAATCCCTCGAGGACGCAAGCCCAGGATCCCAAATAAAAATAGCCCCTGCTATTGGTGGCAATGCTAATGGTGCCGCCGATGATGGACACCAGGAAGTCCGCCATGGACAGGTTGACGATGATATAATTCAGAGGTTGCCTCAGCTGCTTGAATTTGACCGTAACAAGAATGACAATAAAGTTTTCAGCAATCGACAGTGACGTTACCACAAACATGAGGGCGGCCAATAGCTGGAAGTTCCAAGGTTCGATGGTCTTCAGGGGTTCGTTAAAGGGATTCCACTCTGTGGAACCTTCGGTGGTGGCCAGAAGAGACTCGTTGGTTGGCATGATGATTGTGGGCAATCCCAATATAAATTGGAGTAAATTGGACTCAAAGCTTGGTAGATACTGAGTTCATTGGATGTTCTTCCAATGCAAATAAGTTGTCTTCAGATGCGTCTCTCATGTTGCTTCAAATTGGCAAGAAATAAAAGTAAGCCAAGGCAGGTGTCCCTCTAAATGCAAAGTGGAGGAAGATGTTCCTAGTAAAGTGTAAACTGATGTACAGTATCTCCTAGTACAAGTGCCATTGATCCATGCATGTGTGTGTCAGTCCAATAGCTTTGCTAACACCGGAGACATTCCCCTAGTGTTTCCCCCCACCCACCCTTCTCTTTAACTGACAGCAGCCGTGTAGGAAACATCAGCAGGCATTTCTCTTTTGTACAAGAGTAGGCTGGGGACCCTCCCTAACAGAACAGAGGGGGAAATAAAGAGAGTTAAGCAAATCCAGCCTTCTTAACAGATAGGGAGGGGATTAGGAGAGAGACTGGATGACTTTCCTTGCTGCCTCTGGATATAAAACTAGGTAGAAAAATGACAAATAATTACAAAGGTGGCCTGACCTGATGAAGGAAGTATCTGGATGCTGAGAAAACAGCAGCAACGGAAGTCATTGGAATACAAGAGAATAAGTAAAGGCTTCAGCCAATGACTTTTAATATGCACAGTTCATTCATATGTTATCTGGAAACCTGTCATCCAGAAAGCTCTGAAATACGCCAAAGCCATTTCTCTTAGGGGGTTATTTATCAACGGTTGAGTTTTTTTGTACCTCAAACAAACTCAAAACTTGAATGTTTAGGATAAAATCTGAAAGTAAAAGATTGAATTGAATGCAATCAGGGGGGAAAAAACTTGAATACCTTGAATTTATCGAGTTTATACACTAAAAAACCTCTGATACCTTGAATTTATCGAGTTTATATGCTAAAAAACCTCTGATACCTTGAATTTATCGAGTTTATATGCTAAAAAACCTCTGATACCTTGAATTTATCGTGTTTATAGGCTAAAAGAACTCGGATACCTCAAAGTCATCAAATTTATAGGCTAAAAAACCTCTGATACCTTGAATTTATTGAGTTTTCTAAGCTCCAACACCTGGAAAACAATGAAGGCAAAAAATACCTTCAGATGGTTAAAGAGACTTCTGCCATGGACTTCTTTGTGAATTTGCCAGGTTTTAGCTGGAGTATTTTCGGATTAGTATACCGCAAATGTATCGAGTTCATAGGCTAAAAACCTCTGATACTTGAATTTATCGAGTTATCGAGCTAAAACCAGCATAAAAAAACAAAAATAATGAAGGCAAAAAACATCTTCAGATAGTTAAAGGGACTTCTGCCATGGACTTCTTGGTGAATTCGACAGGTTTTAGCTGGAGTATTTTGGAATTTGGATACATCGAATTTATCGAGTTTATAGGCAAAAAAAACTTGTATACCTCAAATATATCAAGTTTTTGGGCACAAACCAGCATAAAATACCCTGTAAATCATGAAGACAAAAAACATCTTCAGATGGTTAAAGGGTTAAAGATGCTTAACCTCTGCTTTGGACTTCTAGGTGAATTCGACAGGTTTTAGCTGGAGTATTTTCGGATTTGGGCTTTTAGCAGCTTTGAGACATAATAAATCTAGAAAGATCTTTTTTTTTCCCATGAAGAATTCGAGATTTTTAGTAAAACTACCCTCGAAGAACTCAACTTGACCTTTAATAAATGACCCCCATAGTGTCCTGTTTCAATTTCAACAAACAACTGATTTCCTTTGTCTCTGTAATAATAAACCAGTACAGGATCTGTTATCCGGAAACCTGTTATCCAGAAAACTCGGAATTACCGAAAAGACGTTTCCCGTAGACTCCATTTTACTCAAATAATTCAGATTTTAAAAACTGATTTTCTATTTCTCTGTAATAAAAACAAAACAGTACCTTGCACTTGATCCCAACTAAGATTAATTGTTATTAGAGGCAAAACAATCCTATTGGGTTTATTTAATGTTTGAATTAATTTTTACGTAGAGAATGTATGGAGATTAAGTAGAGATCCTTTAGCTGGAAAACTCCAGGTCCTGAGCTTTCTGGATGATAGGTCCCATACCGGTGCCTTGCACTTGCCCCACATCCCTGGTGTTCCGCATACAGGTATGGGATCCACTATCCAGTAAACAGAAAGCTCTGAATTAACGAAAGCCCATCTCCCATAGACTCCATTTGATCCAAATATTCACATTTTTAGAAAATTATATTCTTTTTTCTCTGTAATAATAAAACAGTCGCTTGTACTTGATCCCAACTAAGATATAATTAATTCTTATGGGAAGCAGAACCAGAATATTGGATTTATTTAATCTTTATATGATTTTCTAGCAGGCTTAAGGTATGAAGATCCAAATTTCAGAGAGATCCGTTATCCGGAAAACCTCAGGTCCTGAACATTGTGGATAACGGGTCCCATATGTATAATAGAGGCTGTATTCATACAATGACATGCACGTGCAGAGTTGCTTGCTAAGGCTGTAGTTATTGCCTATTAATAAGACAGGGGGGAAGAATCGTAGAAGCATTAATGTGCAGGATCATTATTCCCCATTCAAGAGAACCATTAGGCTTTTTCTAAATGTTCCGAGCACAGGATGTGAAATTACAATTCTGCCAGTTATTAGTAAGTAAAATAAAAGCCCATTTTGAAGTCACTCTGTTGCTAAAGAAACTTCTAAAGCACTTTTAAAATAAAGTTTTACATTGTGGAAACTGTCATAGGGCAAAAGTAAAAAAGTTAAAATGGCCGTGTATAATTACTATTATTTGATTTAATGGCTGCAGTTTGGAAGGGTAAGAAGAGATGACAGCTGGAATGCTGGGTGTTCTGGATGTACTCAAAACCATTTGGGTAAGAAGAAGAGGCTGTTCTGAGGCAGCGATACCTGTAATAATAATATAATAATACACAGAATGATATACCGATGCATCTGTGCTCCTGACAGGATATGCTTTCATTCATCTACAACAGCTTTAGGCCACCTAATTATGTGGGCTCGGAGCAAGTAGATCTCTGGTTAGACCAGCGGGACCTGTTGGACAAGCTCAGCAAGAATGCTTTGATGTGGTCCTCAACCCTGCCACATAGACCTCTAGTAGTCATATGTGGGTTGACTTTTTATCTAAAAAAAAGTCAACCTGCACCTGACCCTAACCCACTCCTTCACCACCCACACATGACCCTAAACCGCTCCTTCACCACCCACACATGACCCTAACCCACTCATTCACCACCCACACTTGACCCTAACCCACTCCATCACCACCCACACATGACCCTAACCCACTCCTTCACCACCCACACCTGACCCTAACCCACTCCTTCACCACATGACCCTAACCCACTCCTTCACCACCCACACCTGACCCTAACCCACTCCTTCACCACCTGACCCTAACCCACTCCTTCACCACCCACACCTGACCCTAACCCACTCCTTCACCACCCACACCTGACCCTAACCCACTCCTTCACCACCTGACCCTAACCCACTCCTTCACCACCCACACCTGACCCTAACCAACTCCTTCACCACCCACACCTGACCCTAACCAACTCCTTCACCACCCACACCTGACCCTAACCCACTCCTTCACCACCCACACCTGACCCTAACCCACTCCTTCACCACCCACACCTGACCCTAACCCAGCATATCTTGTAATCAATAGACCCGTGTCCTGCTCCGATGTCATGGAAGGGGTGGGGCATGCAGAAGCAAGTCTATACAAAGCACATTCTGGAGGCGGAAGTGGGGCATTGTAAGGTTGTGGGCAGGGTGGGCACATAGTAAAGTTCAGCCAGAATCCATCCACAAAGATTGTGTGGAAGTTAGCCCAAACCCACCCAATCTGTGGGTAAAAAGGTTTCCGGGCCGGCCCCCACATCACAAATATCTAGGTAGATACCATCTGGGCAGGCGTTCCCAAGGGCCCAATATGCAGTTCGGAGGTGCCCTTTCAGTAGTTTAATAAGGTCAGGCACCAATTTTAGGGATCATTTCATTAAACAACTGAATTGTTGTTCATGAGGGTTACTTTCCCCAAAATGTTCATCCTGACTAAAGCAATATAAATGGGGTGAGTTCCCCTAGTACAAGGGTCATGCCGTCTCATTACTGGGATTTAGACAAACAGTATGTCAAGAGACCAAGCACCACTACAATTCTTATCCAAGGAAAAGGATGTTGCGACTGTCAACACTTCTGTATCCAGCCCCTTAACATCTCCACTTCACAATCACTCCACAGTTGCCCATGGCTGGAATTTGACAAATTGATTTGTTGGAAATGTGGTGCCCGGATACAAATCTCATTTACAAACCCAGAGCAGTAACCCATAGCAACCACTCAGTAATTAGCTCCATTCAGTCAGCTGCAGGTTGATTGGCTGCCATGGACTACTGCCCAGTTGCAACTTTATCTACTGTTAGTTATAAAGATGTGCGATCCAGGCTACTGCTAATAACATGGCTAAATAGCTAACTCCCCTAACTAGGATTAGAATAAGTGCAATTTTAGACTCAAATCAGCATGTTTTTTTCCCTCATTGCTGAGTTTTTTTCCCACAATCCCATAGTGATTGTGTCATTGATGCAATACATCAAACAAGTGCACATCACATTTTCATAGATTGGGTGAAATATGTGTTTAACATTTTAGAGTAAAGATTATGTGTAAGTGATGGGCGAATCTGTGCCGGGTTTTTACCAAGAAATTTTCAAAAAAATTGTGAAAAGTCAATGGGCGTCAAAATAATTTTGGCTCACATTAATTTTGAAGCTGGCGGCAATTTTTATACACCCGACTATTTGGTCCAAATGCATTAAAGTTGATGGGCGTACATATATTTTTGACGAGCGGCAATTATTTTGCGTGCGGCTATTTTGTCAAATTTATTTGCAGTGGTGGATCTTTCGCCGGCTAATTGTGGCCGCAGTTTTGCGAATTATTTTACTAGCGGCGAAACACGGAAATTCGCCGCAAATTGGAGTCTGGCAAACTTATTCGCTCATCGCTAATGTAAATAAACACATACTGCAAGTCAGTCAAAGCAAGCTTTTAAATACTCAATAGGATATATTATATACAGGGATAGGACCTGTTATCCAGAATGCTGGATAACGGATCTTATTATTTGATTATTTAAACATTAATTAAACCCAATAATATTGCTTTACCTCCAATAAGAATTAATTATATCTTAGTTGGGATCAAGTGCAAGCTACTGTTGTGATGTTATTATTACAGAGAAAAAGGAAATATGTTTATATTTTTGACTTATTTGATTAAAATGGAGTCTATGTTACACTTGCTTCCTGTAATTTGGAGCTTTCTGGATAGCAGATTTCCAGATTACAGATCCCATACCTGTATATATATATATATATATATATATATATATATATATATGTCCTAAATTTAGTTTTAATCATATGGAAACTGTTTTCTCTATAGACACCTTGCAACATAGAGAAAGATACTGCTGTTGAACATTTTATAACCCCATGATGCCTTCAGAGAGCTAAATCCATATTGCAGCTCCTCATCATATGTATGAAATCAAATGTGCAAATTCTCTGTAATAATAAAACAGTATATTGTTCTTGATCCAAACTAAGATATAATTAATCCTTATTGGAAGCAGAACCAGTCTATTGGGTTTATTTAATGTTTACATGATTTTCTAGTAGATTTAAGGTATGAAGATCCAAATTACAGAAAGATCCATTATCCGGACAACCCCAGGTCCCGAGCATTCTGGATAACAGGTCCCATACCTGTACCACCACTACCAGCAAGCCTCCGCCGGAGCATTGGTAAGGGATGTAGTTGAACACAATCTAGATGACTGTCTGGTACCTTATTTTACCCCTCATGGTGTGTGTTCTGAAACAGAATCCAATAGAGGAAACCAATTTAAAAACAGCATTAAGAACAACAATGAAAGCGTTGCCCATGAACGCACAAGTCTCCGTGTGTCCTGCACACAAAAGCCACTTTGCTTAACGGCTCTAAATCGCATTCATTTCACAACAGACTGACTCGCAGGATCCCCACTCTCCCACCTCTCCCTCCCGCTCTGTAGCAAATCTCCCAATTACTCAGACTTTATTGCAGATCTCTCAGCTCTTTCTGGATTAGCAGTGAACTCGCCAGTCACCAGGAAATCTCCCACCTTCTTTCCCAGCCAACACCAGTTTTCCCCATCGTTGTGGCACTCAGCTTCCAGTTCCATAGATGAGCATGCGTTATAATTAGGAGGCATAATGTAAGTGGAAATGGTGTGAAATGGTTTCTTTGCAGTCTTGTTTAATGTTTATTTCCTAGGCTTGCTACATTTCACATTAAGGAAGGTCTACAACCCTATTCAGAAGGTCAAACTGGTAATAGAAACCTGACCAGAGCTCACCATTAGGTCAAGAATCTTCGTCACCGGCTCCTAAGCAGCCCTGCAGACTTATACTAGCAGCCAACTTGGCCATTCAAGGTTAAAGGTTCTTTCTCTTCTTTTTAATACAAACTGAATATAAACAATCCTTGAGTGTTTTGAAAAATTAGGGATTTAATCGGGAGGAATTGGCAGTGTCCATACTAATTGATAAACTTGGCCATTCACAGCCAGCTCAGCAGTCAATGATCTCCTATAGGGGTTCCAAATGATGTCCTCCCAGGTCAATAGCTGTTCATCCAGATTCTGAAGGACTGCATAGAATGTTGGACCTGGTGCAGTCTATGGTGGCCTACAGCTACTGGTTTTGTATGGGAACCCACTGTTATCCAATCACAGGCCTGAGGGCATCACTTTGATGGTCAACATCAGCGAAGCATACTTGTGTATGGCCAGCTTTAGTAAGGTCAAGATGTAGTGATGGTTCTCTCCTGGTGGTCTACAGAATATATATACAATCTCTAGGACAGGGCAACCATCACAAAGAACATATTGACCCCTTTTAATGTAGGCCATTTAGATTGTGTCTTAATGAGCAGTACAATATATTGATTTTCCAGGCTCAAGGATTCATGTGGTTAAGTAAGATTCCCTGGATGGCTGAAGTGCTTAACCTCAGGCTTATGTCTAACTAGCTTAGCTATGCCACCAACTCCATTTGTGATACAGACATATTCTATGGCTGGAGACAGTGTATAAATATCAAGAACCAAAAAGCATCTGGATAAGTTGGAATTTCTTTGAATTAAAATAGTTACGGGAGCAGGTTCAAGGTAAGTTATATTTCGATAATATCTGCTTGGTGTCTACCTGGTCTACAGGCTCTTTTGTCTGAACTTGAAGTTTAGTTAATAACAGTTGAAAGCCATTTCCAGGGATACAGTTTCCATATGAAATTCTTACTAAACGGGGTTTAATGTACATGATATTCTTCATGTGTATAATGAGTATAGCAATGCAACTCTGTACACACCTCTTTTTAATGACTGTTGGTTTTAGTATGACAGTCAACGCTATATACCAATTTTTTTCCCATAGGAAGGTGACCAACGGAATCAATTTCTCAGATCCTCTTGGATGTCTCTTAGTCACATAGGCAGAAAATGTTACAATTATAGGTGATTCATAGGGTCTACTACACTAGCATACCTCCCAACTGTCCCTTTTTCGGAGGGACAGTCCCTCTTTTGACAGCTCAACCGCAGTCCCTCATTTGTACTGGAAAGTCCCTCTTTTCTCTGCACTGAACATCCAGAAAAAGAAACAAAGTTTCTCACTTAATTGGCTTTTAGCAGAGAGCCCATAACAGCTAACAGGTGCAAATAAGATACTTTGTAACAATTTTGAGACACAAAAACACAGTTTAGATAAGGAGAAATATTTTCAAACTTTCATAACCTGCCAAATTTTGTACACCAAACATGGTAATTAGGGGGTGTGGCCACATAAAGGGGTGTGGTCAAAAAAAATGCTGCTCTACGTGCGGAAAAAATTTTTTTGTCCCTCTTTATACTTCCAAAATGTTGGGAGGTATGCACTAGTCAGAGACTTCTTATCATGAACGGTATGAACTTACCTGTCTACCCCCTCTGCTCCACACCCCGTAGAGTTGTCCTTACTTGCAAGGAATAATTTCATATTATATGAGCCACCCAGGGGAGCCAGGGACAGGTATTTAAAAAAAAAACATACAAACAAATGACCAATTGACAGTTATCTTAAAGGGGTTGTTCACCTTCAAATGAACTTTTAGTATGATGTAGAGAGTGCTATTCTGAGACAATTTGCATTTGGTTTTCATTTTATATTATTTGTAGTTTTTAAGCTATTTTGCTTTTTATCCTGAAGCTCTCCATTTTGCATTTTCAGCAATCTGGTTGCAGGGTGCAAATTATCATAGCAACCATGGATATGAATAGGAGAGGGCTTGAATAGAAAGGCAAGCAATAAAAAGTAGCAATAAAATTAAATTTGTAACCCTTTACAGAGCATTTGTTTTTTTTTAGATGGGCCCCCATTTGAAAGCTGGAAAGAGTCAGAAGAAGAAAAAGACAAATAATTAAAAAATAAGTAAAGGCAACCAATTGAAAAGTTGCTTAGAATGGGCCATTCAATAACATAGTATAAGTTAACTATAGTTCTATTCTTTCTTTGTATATTTCCTTTCTTCAAATTCAATTTTATTCGTTATACAAGCCTGTTGTTCGCCACAGAATTTACAATGTTGACTTGTATAGCAATAAAATATTATTATTACAATACTAGGAAAGCAGGAATGAACCTAAACAAATAAATAACAACTACATTTTTCTCTGCTCGACATTTTAAGAGTCAAATTGTTGGAAGACGACTTAACCAAATAATGTAAATGGATTGATATTAATATCAGGGCCTCTGCAGTGTAATCGTAGTTTTCATTGTCACAACATTTGAGAATAAACTGCCACTTTTCTTTTGTATATTTCCTATTGGCAATGGATGGCTGGATCTCCCAAGAGATTCATTTTGAAGTGTCATCTCCCCAGAGGCAATGTCAAATCAAATATTTTCTTTGCCTTATTAGCTAAAGGCTTAACTGTGTGTTTAAAACCTGGTCTCACTGTAAGTTTCCCTCTCAGGAGAGTCGTTGAGTTTGCGCCTGTACAAGCAGTTTTGTGTGATCATTCATCAGCACTTTAGCCCCTGGCCTTGGTGTAATAAGCAGCTTGGGAAGCAGGAGGTGAAGTGAACATGCCGTGTTACTACAGGTGAAGCAGACAGGCAAGTATATAATTCCACACGCTGGCCAGAAGAGGGTCACAGCAATATCCTTGTAAGAAATACTCAGTTCCTCTAGATATGAAACCTGAAAATGAAGCCTTATTCTTGGACATCTGTTGTAAAAAGGATCTGAAGCTGTAATAAAGCATCTTCATCATTATGGTCCTGAGAAGTCCTATTTATGTAATCATGGTCTGGCTCATGGGAGTGGTGGCCAGCGTTTCATTCCAAGTTCTGCCAATGTTGAAATAGTATTCAGGCCCCGGAATGGAAAATCTTCCATAAAGATATTATAACATTTACAAATTTGTAGGTGAAAGTATATGAACGTGAATTAATAAATATGGTATTATAAGTATTCAAAGACTGTTGGAGGAAGTTGCACATTTTACATCTAATTTTGATAGCACTGGATCTAGTAGTACTAAGTCCTCTGCAACAGATGAACCAATAATCAAAAGGAAAAATACAAAATGATGTCGCCCTTGGAGAAGCTGGTCCATTGCATGCTCAAACATAGCTAATAATTAAAATGATGAGCACTGGTATTGAAACAAACCCTTTTGTGTGCTTAGATGTGGCTTGGAATCAGGGTGCCCTTCTAGCTACTGATATACAATATATGATATTTGTAGCAGCCATACTTGACAGGGGCAGCGTCAATCGGATGGGCCCCTCCAAACAACACCAAGCTTCTCCCCCTTTCCTTAAACAACAAAGCAACCGCATCTGATATCTTGGTTGAAAAGGCCGTAGCTTATTTATTAAATCACATAAATAACGACCAACATAAAGCAAAACTGCTGCGTTTAGGGCAATGTACTATCACATTTATAAAATATTTACCTATGAACTTTCTTAACATCTGATAGCTGCTGAAGGCTGCAAAGAACTGTACGCAAGAGGGAGGGGCCTGCCTGCCACCCTTCCTAGGAATGGTTTTCCTCCATAACTCACACTCCTTCCATCACTTTGGCCCCAGGCCTAACCCCTGTTATGCTCTACACTTGTTACCACCATCATCACCCGACCCCCCAGGAGTCCCTTCCGCTGCAACATTATTCTAATACTTCCCCTTTTACTCTTTCTAGGGAGGGTTCAACGTAAAAGAGAATGTTCCCTTCACATCCTTCATCTTTTAACTCCTTGTGTCTCCACCCATCCCAATAGTAACCCTGGAACTACAACCCCCTTAATACCTAACCTCCTCTTCCGGTTCCATCATTCCTAGTCCTGTCATGGCCCTGTCGTTCCCAGTAACTGGCTCACTCTCCTGGGCATTCTTGCCTCCAGCACAAGTCTTCTGCATTGGGTAGTGGGTATATGGGTTATGGCTCTACACAGCAGTGTCACGGTTGGCACCCTGAATTCAGAACCGATGCTAAAGACCCTGTTCTCGGCTCTTGCTTCTGCCTTTAACAGTTGCCTTTCACCTTGGTAGGAGCCCTCGGCTGGTTGGATGCCGCCAGGTCTTATTAAGAGAGGTGCAAAGCGAGGGGTTCTGAACAAGCAAAGGGGCACAACGGTAATGCAAAGTCTTTTGGGCAGAAGGTCGTGGTACAAGGCGTAGACAGAAAGCAAAGTCAGATCAGGCCAGGTCGGGGCACACAGAGTACAATCGGAGTCAAACAGGCAAGGGTCAAACCAGGAGATCAATCAGAAGGGTTACGGAATAGAAGAGTCAGTTACCAGGCAGGGTCAGGATTTCAGAAGTCAGAATCGTCAGAAGCAGGCAGGGGTCAAACCAGGTAATCAAAATCACAGAATAGCAAAAGCTCAAAAGCACCAGGAAACTCAGGAACAAGATCCTATAACGGGCAAGGACTCACACACAGAAATGTCCTTAAATAGTGTTTGGATTTCACGCCAATGCGCACTGGCGTCATCACGCCTTTAAATCCCACAGAGGTGCGCCACGTAGGGGGACACGGAGGAGCAGCATAGCGGCTGTCCCCGCCGCACCACTAGACCACCAGGGAGGTGAGTTGTTACAAGCAGTTGACCTTATAGTCACCACAAAGTCTAATAGTTTTGTCCTGTATTTGACCCTTGACCATTCTTTCCTGTTCTTTCTCCACAGGTTCCCTATGGGCATTGGACAAGGGCAAGAATTCACTTTGAATTCAAGTCACATTTAACCTCTTTATAGTGACAAAGAGAGACTCTTTGGTGTTAACAGTGTGTATGAAAGTAAACTGGAGATTTTTTGATAATAGATTTTAGTCCAGTTCAGCTTTACGTCCTTCAACCATAACTGGGCACCCGGCACTATGTAACTGGGCACCCGGCACTATATAACTGGGCACCCGGCACTATATAACTGGGCACCCGGCACTATATAACTGGGCACCCAGCACTATATAACTGGGCACCCGGCACTATATAACTGGGCACCCGGCACTATGTAACTGGGCACCCGGCACTATGTAACTGGGCACCCGGCACAATGTAACTGGGCACCCGGCATTATAAAACTGGGCACCCGGCACTATGTAACTGGGCACCCGGCACTATGTAACTGGGCACCCGGCACTATATAACTGGGCACCCGGCACTATATAACTGGGCACCCGGCACAATGTAACTGGGCACCCGGCACTATATAACTGGGCACCCGGCACTATATAACTGGGCATGTGTCTTGGAGGGAAACACTCAGCACATCCATTCAGAATAAAGAAGATGTGCCTTACACTCTGTTTACAAAGGAGGCTGAGCAAGTCCTGGGCTTGTAGAGTTCTGAATCTACTTTTTGGTGCCTGAGGCTCTCAGACATCATCACCCTGAAATCAAACACATGCTTTCCAGAGTTCAGTTCAGTTACTTAACCAGTGAACCATTCCTTCCATACCTTTGGGAATAGCATACAGTTCAGTTTGGGAGTTCAACCAGGGAGGTTGTGTAGCTAAAGAACTTTTATTGTCTGGAACAATTTAAAGGATAACTAGCCAGTTCATGGAAAACCTTGTCACTGTGTTCTCACCTTGCACTTCATTAGCCCCTATGTGACATGTGCCCTGAGCGGGTGGTAACAAAGACATCAAAGGAAGGAATATTTTGCCGGCCCTTTATAATGACTTGGATTATCACTGTCAAGCCAGAGAGGAAAATCCCAAGTGAGAACCCCAAGCCTAAAGTTATACACACCCCCCAGTGTCAACAAGAGGAATACTGAAATATATTCAGGTATCACGGGACATATGGTGAGATTAGGGTTATGGTATTGAAACATGCCAGGGAAGTAGATGCAATAAAAAAGAACAAGAAAACATATGATCACTGATTATTGAAGTTGGGCGATTGGGTTTTACTCAGTTGGCCCACTGGAATGAAAGTTTGAGGCCACTGTATAGGTGCTGCACTTTTTGGGACTCAGTTGGCTTTGTGATCCATTTATTGGAGCAATGAGACACTGTGATGTACAAGGAGGATTCACAAAACTGGAGACATGTAACTTTGCTGACTGTCCTGTATGTCCACTTCAAGAACAGTGTTTGCTTTGCTGTGTATCTCTATATACAGTTCATGTGAAAGAGGGGATTCACCTTTAATATAACTTTTAGTATGTCATGGAATGGCCAATTCTAAGCAATTTTTATTGGTCGCATATTATTTATTTTTTATAGTTTTTGAATTATTTGCCCTCTTCGTCTAACGTGTTCCAGCTTTCAGATGGGGGGGTCAATGACCTGATCTAATAAATGCTCTGTAAGGCTACACATTTATTGTTATTGCTACTTTTTATTACTCATCTTTCTATTCAGACCCTCTCCTATTCATATTCCAGTCTCTTATTCAAATCAGTGCATGGTTGCTAGGGTAATTTGGCAACCCTAGCAACCAGTTTCCTGACATTGCAACATGGAGAGCTGCTGAATAAACAAAGCTAAATAACTCAAAAACAACAACAAAAAAAAAATGAAAGACAATTACAAAGTGTCTCTATACTGTCTACAGGTATAGGACCTGTTATCCAGAATGCTCGGGAACTGGGGTTTTCCAGATAACAGATCTTTCCGTAATTTGGATCTTCATACTTGAAGTCTGCTAGAAAATCATGTATATATTAAATAAACCCAATAGGGTATTTTTGCTTCCAATAAGAATTAATTATATCTTAGTTGGGATCAAGTACAAGCTACTGTTTTATTGTTACAGAGAAAAAGGAAATCATTTTTAAAAATGGGATACACATGACACAAAAAGGTAGAGCTTCTTGCCCCATGAGCATACATTCATTGAGTACTGATATACTTTTTTCTCATGGTTTTATCAATAACAAAAGTTGGCAACCCCAGGTAATTTCCAGAATAGAAAAAGGTCCTTGGCTGAGTTGTCTCTTCTCTCACTCTTACCATGTATATGTAGGGACCCTGAGATTTAGTTATGGTTTACTCACGCAGTCTCCCCTGTATTTGGCCACCTAAAGTGGTCCTGGTGGTTCTTTAATTCACCCAGGCTGCTATGTCCCTTTGCCTGGGTCCATCATAGTTGAAGGTTTGCCCACTAGGTGGTAGTATTTAAAAGTATATAGGGGTATAGCCCCATGTACTCAAGGTCTTTCTTGGGACCTCACCTTTCTGAGAGGTTGTTACAGGCCCAGGGTTACAGTGACAATATTTAGAAAAGTTATTCAGCGGTAGTAAGGTTTGTTATAGTTGCTCTAGGAACAGAAGGCAGGCTCAGGGAAGATAGTGAGCAGCTTTCACTCCAACGAGGAGAAATAGTGGGTTTAGGACTCTGTGGTGTGTGAAACACTAGTGCAGGGACATCAGTGGGCGAGTTGAGGGCCAGGTAGGAAGCCAAGATACAAGACCCCAGGCTGAGGATCCCTATGAGCAGCACTTTAATCTCACTTTAATCTCAATTGCCCAGGAGTGTCGTAATAAACTATTTAGGTTACCCCTGAGAGGGATTGTGATTTCTGCATCTGACTTTTCCTATAAAGTGGCCTCAAACTTTCATTCCATTGACTGTAAATATTTCACCTCCCTTGTTGCTGTTAATAAACTGGTTATTTTGCTGCAAGAAACCGTCTCTGTGACTGGATGGAACAAAACAAGGTACGGGGAGTTGCTCAGGTACAATTGGGTCAGGGGCACAATACAAGCAGACCTAGTCCTGGTCACACACTATAATTCACACAGTTAAAGTGCATTCAAGGGTGGGCTACGTGTAGTTTCTGCTGCGGAGAGAAGATGGCATGACAGACAGAGCTGGCCTATTTGTATGAAAGGACAAATCTATGGAAAGGTAGAAAAAAATCTGTTCACATATTGATGCAACCAGCTGGGGGGAACCTTGGAACTTAAAATACTGCCTTCTGTCTGTTTAACTAGACATAAGGCTCTTACGGGTAAGGGCACACGCTAAGATTCAGGCGACTAATCTGAATTGCTGGCGGGGTGGCATTCAGAGTGCTTTGTTTTCCGAAGACGCCCGAAGTTGCCTCGTGAGGCGACTTCGGAAAGCAAATCGATCCAAGTGCCATCCCGTCCAGCTAGTATCTAAATCGTCGGCGGGATGGCATTTGGAGAGCTTCGTTTTCCAAAGTCGCCCGAAATTGCCTCACGAGGAAACTTTGGGCATCTTTAGAAAATGAAGCGCTCCGAGTGCCATCCCACCGGTGATTTAGATTAGGAGATAAGGCTTTTCGGGGAGATTAGTCGCCCGAAGAAGAGGCGACTAATCTCCCCGAAAAGCCTTATCGGGGAGGCGTCTTAATCTCCCTGATTCTTAGTGTGTGCCCTTACCCTAACTGTTTAACTGATTCATAAAACAGGTATTTCATTATTTCCAGTTCTAATCAGCGATCTGCTGTTTATTCCTACTGAACATATCCACTTTGCATGAAATTAAATGGTATAAAACTGCCACGTAGTTTTCTTTTTCTTGCTCTTCTTTTCTCACCCGGTCTACAAGTTAATCCTATTAAAGGCTTAAAATCACGCAGCAAGTTAAACAAATTTTCTATAGAGGGGCGACAATCACTGTGTGCTTAGCTGCAGCAGGTTATAATGAGAAACATTTTTTCAGATACATCTTGTGTGTCGTCCTTTTTGTTCTCTAAAGGCCATGGGTTTTCTAAGTATGGGATAGGTTTGAAGCAGGGCTAGTTTAAATACGTTTTAAATTAACTTTTAGTATACTGTAGAGATTGATATTCTACGACAGTTTGCAATTGGTTTTCATTTTTTATTATTTGTGGTTTTTGCGTTATTTAGCTCTGCAGTTGGCAATTTCAGCAATCTGGTCGCTAGGGTTCAAATTACCATAGAAACCACGCACTGATTTGAATAAGAAACTGGAATACGAATAGGAGAGGGACTGAATAGAAAGATGAGTAATAAAAAGTAGCAATAACAAGAGCATTTGTTTCTAGATGGGGTCATTGAGTCACATTAATAAGCTGAAAAGTGTCAAAAAGCCAAATAATTCAGAAATTAAAAAAATAAAAAATGATGCTTAGAATTAGCCATTCTATAACAAACTCAAATAACTTAAAGGTAAACCACCCCGATGTCCATATTGTAGAGTATTCAAGAGCGCGGGATCCTGCCAATGAATTGCCATCACTAGTCAACATTTCCAACAGATCACATGACTAAGCACCCTATATACAGTAAATATGCATTTTACAGGTTATTCGTGGCTTTTGTGTTCTTTAAAAACATTTTGAAGAAATTTAGCACACTTGCCATTGGGCATGCCTTTGCTGGACATTAGAAGAGAATGATCACTAGTCAGGCTTTCTCATTTCTTTACATGAAAAGAACATCATTGGGTTTTGTTTACAGAAATAAATTCTCAAAAGAAGAAGGATCAAAATTCCGCTGATAGAGAGACGGAGCTTGTAATTGGCTTCAGGATAGGGGGGGAGAAGCCTTAGAAGCAGGACTTGAAGGACCTGGGATAAAACGATTACATATGTACATATATATACTGATGGAAATGCTGGAAATCTATGAGCAAACATATGTTAGGAGTTAATTGAATGACCTTGCAACGAGGCAGTTGCAGATTTGATAAAGGCATTGCAAATGGATAATGAATATGTGCCTCCAAGTTTCGAGACATGTGCTCATAATTATAACCCAGGTGGGGGGGCTATTTTAGCACCAGTTTCCAGGGTACAAAAGTAAAAAAAAAATCATCCTAAAATGAGTTTTATTGTAGCTGTAACCCTCCAGCTGTTGCTGACCTGCAGCCCCTAACATCCCGCTCACAGCTGAAGGGTTTGGAGCAGCTTGACGGTTGCAGGTTGGACAATTCCTGATTTATGAATGTACGTAACATGCCCTTGGTGCAGATGTTCGCCCTTGTGATGTTAGGGGCCCAGGCCAAATGTTCTCTCTGCCCTAACCTAAAATTAGTCCCACCGGCGGCAAAGTCTTGCCTTTCTGCATCTGTACTCAGGGCTGGAGTTAGAGACAGGGACCTATAATTCCCATAATCATTGTGTTTCCCCAAACGTCTCACAATACCAAATATCCCCTTATGTATTTATTCTCCATATTCCCTTTCCAATTTCTTCCATCTCGCTAATACTTATCTGGTACCTGGTGAGTTTCAGGGGCTGCTGCCGTTTGATTCAAGAGCCCTCCGGGCTTCTAACTTGTAGCGTCGGAGCGGGTCGAGGAGGGGCCACATCAGGGAGCGCTATTGCGCTCGCTTCACTAGAAGAGCTGAATTTCCGTTTTCCGTTTGTCTCTTAAAGTTACCAGAGGCGGCTTTTTGCTGCCCCATGTAACTGGCTGCTCCGTGCCGCCTGTGGCAAGATTCTCACCTTGCCTCCTGGTCTGAGCGGCCCTGTCTAGCACTCCTCATTATTCCTTACACTATGTGAATGTCCTTCATTTATATATTACATTTAATGCAAAATTGTGCTTAGTACAAGGGGATATATATATTGCTGACATATTATTGTCATTTTCCTTTATTTATATTAGGGATGCACCGAATCCGCTATTTTGGATTCGGCCGAACCCCCCAATCCTTCGTGAAAGATTCGGCCGAATACCGAACCGAATCCGAATCCTAATTTGCATATGCAAATTAGGGGTGGGAAGGGGAAAACATTTTTTTACTTCCTTGTTTTGTGACAAAAAGTCACGCAATTTACCTTCCGCAATTTGCATATGCAAATTAGGATTCGGATTCGGTTCGGCTGGACAGAAGGATTCGGCCGAATCCGAATCCAGCTGAAAAAGGCCGAATGCTGGCTGAATCCCGAACCGAATCCTGGATTCGGAGCATCCCTAATTTATATACTGCTATATATTCAAATTCTTTAGCACTTTACCTAGATCCTGGGTTCCTGCCCCAGTAGAGCTTACAATCTAAGGTACCAAATAACCAGCCTGTATGTTTTTGGAGTGTGGGAGGAAACGAGAATACCTGGAAGAAACTCATGCGGACACTGGGAGAACATACAAACTCCCTGCAGATAGTGTCCTGGCTGGAATCGAACTTAGGACCCCAGCACTGCACCCTCATGCTCACTAGCAAAAACCGTGGGACAGGATAAAGTCAAATTTAGTGGGATTTCCACTAATGATGTGCAGGACAGTCCATAACCCATGGAACCATGAGGTCAGGCTGGTTAAATCCAGCAAACACACATCCTTGGTGGGTCACGGGCGGGTACAAGCAGAACTGTGCCCTTGACCCACCCAATGTTGCCATAAATTATATACCCAAATCGCCATTGCCCACCCACTTTAATGACATCACAGATTGGCGGGTGGCACGGGTCTATAAGTAGCGACGGCTCAGTGGGATGGGTGGGTTTTGGTTTGGGAACTGGCGAGTCGTTGACCCCTGTTGACTATTTCTATGGAGATAATGATACTAGAGAAGGGCTGTCAGTTGTCATAAACTACTGAATAGAAACTTAAGCCGGCCATACACCTAATGATCTGCCTGATTGTGGTGGTTGCCGTATAAGAAGATCTTTTCCACCTTGAGGTGGGTGATATCGAGTTGATCCAATCATTTGTCCCTCCGGCCAACAATCGGACCAAAACCGCTGCTAATGCAGGCCGACGGTGAGCGGACCGCACCAACGCACCGATGTTTTTTGTTAACTTGTCCTTTTCCCATAATAGCTCTGAAGAACCAAGCAAGTGTTTTATCAGTTCAATATATAACAGCAGGGAGAAAGTATGTTGAACACAAGTCTTATTCATTGAACTCAAGCTGAAGACGGTTGTAAAATGCATCTTTAAATTATGCATGTGCTTCTCCATAGCTAATGTGGCGGAGCTGAGGATGCATACATACGCCTGGCTGCGGTTCAGTCTCTGTACGACCTTGAGCGAGACGATATCCTGCGAGCATCTACATGAAGTCTACAGGGTGATTAAAATACATAAGGTTGATGATTTGCTGTACGAATCCCTGAGACTAATTGTTGCTGTGGATCTGATGTGCTCTGCATTTCTCAGCCGCAAATGTGTGTTTTTCATGCCACGGAACATACGGTTGTATATATTCAGCCTCTTGAGAGCTAAAGTTAAATATACATTTAAAGTTGCTCAAAGTGTGCTTAGGTATTTCAGAGGCATCCGCGGTTTTATACTGCTAATATGGGACTTTTGAGCAAGTCCCATGCAGAGTTCGTAGGGTTAACTGAATGTGCAAGCAGCATATCCAGTGAGGTGTCACTCTATATATTGCTCTTTATGTCCCCTTTCATTTCCAACGCTGAGCTGTGCTGACAGCTGGAGGGGAGCAACTCACTTACCTTGGGAAAAGGGCAGATCTGCATATGAGAAGTCAGCAAGTACATACTGTATATATATATATATATATATATATACTGTATATGGGAACACGGCTGCAGATCATGAGGCCCTGACGTGACTTCTGATATCTTCATACAGTATTTTAACTTACATTGCAGTTCATTATTCTTTATAATACACAGGTTTTAAAGGATAACTAAACCCTAAAAGTGAATATGGCATAAAATGGCATATTTTATATACTGAACTTATTGCACCAGCCTAAAGTTTCAGCTTGTCAATAGCAGCAATGATCCAGGACTTCAAACTTGTCACAGGGGGTCACCATCTTGGAAAGAGTCTGTGACACTCACATGCTCAGTGGGCTCTGAGTAGCTGTTAAGAAGCTAAGCTTAGGGGTCGTCACTAATTATCAAGCAGAAAATGAGGTTGGCCTGTAATATAAGCTGATGCTACAGGGCTGATTATTAAATTCTGATGCTAGTTGCACTGGTTTCTGTGCTGCCATGTAGTAATTATCTGTATTAATTACTAATCAGCCTTATATTGTGACATTTAGGGGCACATTTAATTAGCTCGAGTGAAGGATTAGAATAAAAAATACTTCAAAGTATTTTTTTGGCTACTTCGACCATCGAATTGGCTACTTCAACCTTCGACTACGACTTCGAATCGAACGATTCGAACTAAAAATCGTTCCACTATTCAACTATTCGATAGTCGAAGTACTGTCTCTTTAAAAAAATCTTCAACCACCTACTTCGCCACCTAAAACCTAACGTGGTACAATGTTAGCCTATGGGGAAGGTCCCCATAGACTTTCTTACCAATTTCTGATTGAAGGAAAATTGTTCGATCGATGGATTAAAATCCTTCAAATTGAGCTAAATTGAGCTAAATCCTTCGATATTCGAAGTCGAAGGATTTAACTTCGAGGGTCGAATTCGACCATTAGTAAATGTGCCCCTTATATTCTATTTACTAAAGGGCGAAGTGGTTGTCACTAGCAAAGATTCCCATCCGCAGGAACATCGCCAGAGGACAATTCGCTAGCCAAAGAGACCATAGCTAGCACAGTTTCACACCCTTTTGCCAGGCGCATTTTCGCTCAGGCGAACAATCGTTACTCTGCAAATTCACTAAAGTGCGAATTTTACCGAACGTTACCTCTTTCGCCAGAGTTTCCTTCGCCACCTTAGACCTGGCGAACTGATAAGATGAAGCTACATCCTCCTCAATCTTATGTCAGTGACATCATATCCTGTATGCCGAAAAGTCATAATAATTTTTTAAAAACGCTGGCTCAGTAAGTGACAGCAGCACAGAGCATGTGCAGTGAATCAGCAGAAAAGAAGATGGGGAGCTACTGGGGCATCTTTGGAGACACAGATCTTTACTGCTAAAGGGCCGATGAGCAGTTCTAGGGAACCAACCACAGATTTTCACTTGGGGCCGATTTATGAAGGGTCGAATTGAAAAATGTAATTTTTAAATTCAAATTTCTAGCTAATTTTAGTGTACATTGACAGGGAATAGTCCAAATTCGATTCGAATTTGAAAAAAGGTCCTGTCTCTTTAAAAATTCGACTTCGACTATTTGCCATGAAAAAACCTGCTGAATTGCTGTTTTAGCCTATGGGGGACCTCATAGAACCTATATGGAGTAATTTGGTGGAAAATACGAATCGATCGAATTCGATTTGAAGGATCAAATACAGCCTATTCACGCAAAGTAAATATTTTTTTTTTATATATTTCGGTTGGTCTTTTTTTATTCAAATTTCGAGTTGATGGGAGTTTGAAAAAACTCCCATCACCTCGAAATTCCACCCTTGATAAATCTGCCCCTTAGTGTAGCCAACATGGTGGTGTGTATCAAGTAGATATGGCTCCAGCTCCAACCCAGAAAAGGACAGGCACTTTTATATAACCTCAAGCCCCTTGGAAATTAAAATAATTAGCGATAGAACACTATCATGGTTCTATTAAACAGACATTCAATACAAAGAGAAGAGACACTTACTGTAGCAACCACATTAATAAATAGATTGGGGGACAGAACATTGATTGACTCAAAGTAGTGAATTCATTAGTAAATACATTGGAATCCAATAATGTGATTGGAGTGGTGGATCTGTGTCAAGTTAATCAACAAAAATACTCCATGTAGCAAACTGATAATTGCAAGGTAAATCTGCTTATACATTTAAAAGGTGATGTTCAGCTTTTATACCAACATTTAGTATGTCATAAATGGGCCTGTTAGAAGCAACTTTACAATTGGTCTTTATTGTTTATTTCTCAAGGTTTTTGAATGATTAGAATTCTCAAATCCAGCCAATGCTATTGTTATTTTAACTGCATATTGTTCTTTTTTCGGTCCCTCTCCTATTGATCTCTTCTGGCTGCTTCCTGGTTTGTTAGTACAGGTATAGGATCCATTATCCAGAAACCCATTATCCAGAAAGCTCCAAATGTCCATTTTAGCCAAATAATCCACATTTTCTTTTTCGATTTTCTTTTTCTCTATAATAATAAAACAGTACCTTGAACTTGATCTCGACAAATTCTGCATTGAAAGCAAAACCAGCCCATTGGGTTTATGTAATGTTTATTTTAATGATTTTCTAGTAGACTTAAGGTATGAAAATCCAACTTACAGAAAGATCCATTATCCAGGTCCAGAGCATTCTGGATAACAGGTCCCATTACCTGTATAATGAAGCCTTAGCAACGATATAGCAGTGGAAAGTCTGAAATTTTCATAAAATTAAGATATTTAACTGAATAGAAAAATATAAATGGAGACTAATTGAAGAATGTCTTCAAATAATTATGTCTCCAAAACTTGAAGGCCTACAATGAATATGGCTAGAAATGCTATATTTTATGTACTGAGCTTACTGTACCAGCAGACTTTAACGATATTAAAGATGTCTACAGGAGCTGCCAATGTTGGATCCTCCTAGGCCATTTTGTTACATATCAGTGAAACCATGGCTAGAGCTTGTGCTGTGAATCAGCAGAAGATAGGAAGCTCCTGTGGCCATTTAGAGATGTGCAGATCTTCACGGTTAAAGGGCCGTTGTTGCCTAGGGCTGGTAAAGACAATCCAGCATGTTTTCATAAAATAATTGCCACCGCAAGTCGCACCCGCCACAATTGCTTCCATAGTATCAAATTAAAATCAAATTCAGGAATATTAGAATTAAAGCAGATTGAAGGACCCCTAAAGATTCATGGGGTAGTAACTTTTGTAGATCCCGGGCAAAAGAGCAAGAGTGTGCCTCTTAATACGCATGCACAGAGCACCTTTCACTTAATGAAATACTACTTAAAGGGATACTGTCATGGGAAAACGTGTTTTTTTCAAAATACATCAGTTAATAGTGCTACTCCAGCAGAATTCTGCACTGAAATCCATTTCTCAAAAGAGCAAACTTTTTTTTTTTTTATATTCAATTTTGAAATCTGACATGGGGCTAAACATATTGTCAGTTTCCCAGCTGCACCAGTCATGTGACTTGTGCCTGCACTTTAGGATGGAAGTACTTTCTTGCAGGCTGTTATTAATGTAACTGAATTAGTCTCAGTGGGACTTGGCTTTTACTATTGAGTGTTGTTCTTAGCTCTACCAGGCAGCTGTTATCTTGTGTTAGGGACCTGCTATCTGGTTACCTCCCCATTACATAGTAACATAGTTAAATCGGGTTGAAAAAAGACAAACTACATCAAGTCCAACCCCTCCAAATGAAAACCCAGCATCCATACAAACACTACTCCCTACTTTCATTGTTCTGTTGTTAGGCTGCTGGGGGGGGGAGGGGTGATATCACTGATATCAGTACCGCAGTAAAGTGTGATTGACAAGTCACATGACTGGGGGCAGCTGGGAAACTGACAATATGTCTAGCCCCATGTCAGATTTCAAAATTAGATATAAAAAAATCAGTTTCCTCTTTTGAAAAATGGATTTCAGTGCAGAATTCTGCTGGAGCAGTGCTATTAACTGACACGTTTTGGAAAAAAAACATGTTTTCCCATGACAGTTTCCCTTTAAGATTGATTTGATGATGGATACTTTATTAATAGTTCTTAGGTTTTGTGCCTTGTTTATGCACAGTCTACTAAATCTCTTTTTTAATAGGAAGGATCTTCCACAGCCGGTTCCCTTATTTATCATTACTGAGGTAAGTAAGCACCTTGCTGAAGAATTTAGATTAGATTAGACTGCTAGCTGCCAAACATAGCTTCCTTCTGTCAATAGACACCCTAGTATCACTCCTTATTTAAATATTTAATACTGAGCCAGAAACACTCTAAAGGCCCCCATACACAGGCCGATAAAGCTGCAGACAGACCAAGTCGGCAGCTACTGTAAGTTGCCCGTGTGTGGGGCCCTCCAATGGGCTTCCCCGATCTATTTCGATTGGGCAGGGTAAAAAAATCAAGTCGGATCGTGGCCACAATTGTACGTTTGATGCGTTGACCGCTCGTATAGCTTCCATTCTGATCCGATTGTTGGGCCCTAGGGCCCATGATTTGATCAGCCCAATATCGGCCACCTCAATGTGGGCATAATGGGGAGAGATCCACTCGTTTGGCGACATCGCAAACTGAGTGGATATCCGTGTATTGCCGCCTTAAGAGCAGCAAAGAAAAAAATAAAGCCCTCTTCTTTAATGTATGTACACACGTATTCAGCTAAATAGAATTGCTCCCAAAATAATTGTGTTTGTACTGATTGCACACAACCTACCGTTATGTACAAGGAAATGTTGTGACTTCTTTTTTCAAAGAACCTTATGATTTAATTGGACTATGTTATCCTATGGAGTTAATGGAACGAATAAGGATCTATCTATCTATCTATCTATCTATCTATCTATCTATCTATCTATCTATCTATCTATCTATCTATCTATCTATCTATCTATCTATCTATCTATCTATCTATCTATCTATCTATCTATCTATCTATCTATTAGGGATGCACCGAATCCACTTTTTTTGGATTCGGCCGAACCCCCGAATCCTTCACGAAGGATTCGGCCGAATACCGAAACGAATCCGAACCCTAATTTGCATATGCAAATTAGGGGTGGGAAGGGGGAAAACATTTTTTACTTCCTTGTTTTCTGACAAAAAGTCACGCAATTTCCCTCCTCGCCCCTAATTTGCATATGTAAATTAGGATTTGGATTCGGTTCGGCCGGGCAGAAGGTTTCGGCCGAATCCGAATCCTGCAGAAAAAGGGCGAATCCCGAACCTAACCGAATCCTGGATTCGGTGCATCCCTACTATCTATCTATCTATCTATCTATCTATCTATCTATCTATCTATCTATCTATCTATCTATCTATCTATCCTATGGAGTTAATGGAACGAATAAGGATCTATCTATCTATCTATCTATCCATCCATCCATCTATCTATCTATCTATCTATCTATCTATCTATCTATCTATTTATCTATCTATCATCTATCCATCTCTCTCTCCTTGTATTTTTCTATCTATCTATCTATCTATTAGGGATGCACCGAATCCACTTTTTTGGATTCGGCCGAACCCCCGAATCCTTCATGAAGGATTCGGCCGAATACCGAACCGAATCCGAACCCTAATTTGCATATGCAAATTAGGGGTGGGAAGGGGGCAAACATTTTTTACATCCTTGTTTTCTGACAAAAAGTCACGTAATTTCCCTCCCCGCCCCTAATTTGCATATGTAAATTAGGATTCGGATTCGGTTCGGCCGGGCAGAAGGATTCGGCCGAATCCGAATCCTGCAGAAAAAGGCCAAATCCTGGCCGAATCCCGAACCGAATCCTGGATTCGGTACATCCCTACTATCTATCTATCTATCTATCTATCTATCTATCTATCTATCTATCTATCTATCCTATGGAGTTAATGGAACGAATAAGGATCTATCTATCTATCCATCCATCCATCCATCTATCTATCTATCATCTATCCATCTCTCTCTCCTTGTATTTTTCTATCTATCTATCTATCCATCTATCTATCTATCTATCTATCTATCTATCTATCTATCTATCTATCTATCTATCCATCTCTCTCTCCTTGTATTTTTCTATCTATCTAACATCTATCTATCTATCTATCTATCTATCTATCCTATGGAGTTAATGGAACGAATAAGGATCTATCTATCTATCTATCTATCTATCTATCTATCTATCTATCTATCTATCTATCTATCCATCCATCCATCTATCTATCTATCTATCTATCCTATGGAGTTAATGGAACGAATAAGGATCTATCTATCTATCTATCTATCTATCTATCTATCTATCTATCTATCTATCTATCTATCTATCTATCTATCTATCTATCCATCTATCTATCTATCCTATGGAGTTAATGGAACGAATAAGGATCTATCTATCTATCTATCTATCTATCTATCTATCTATCTATCTATCTATCTATCTATCTATATCTATCTATCTCTCTCGCTCTCTCTCTCTCTCTCTCTCTCTCTCTCTCTCTCTCTCTCTCTCTCTCTCTCTATCTATCTAGCTATCTATCTACTTTGTCTATAAGCATTGGAATCCATGGATTAAAACGTGTGCAGTTGCACATGCGCTTTGACTCAAATTGGACACAACTGCAAAGAAACTGTTCTTCTGCATTTCAGATGTTCAACCTCAAAATGATGTCTGCGTGTGATTCATTAGGCGCAAGGTAACTGCATTGATAGATACAGGCCACCGCAGTAACCCTTCAAGGTTGCTGTAACTGAAGGGTTCCCCTCTGTCAACATACAGAAATGAATGCAAATTCCTCCCTAAATAATTAGCCCTGAATTGTGCTGTTATTTTTGTGTCCCTTTTCACTGGATATCTTAGCTTCTCCAAACAAATGGAATGACAGAGCAAGGTGTCCTCACTGAATAGTATATGACTGGTCCTTGATCTTTGTTGCTTTTGTGTAGGTTTTGTTTGAAGGAAAATGTGTTTTCAAAGGGGAGATCATTTTTTTTAATTGTCTCATTAACGTTTGTTGTGGAACAATATTGTGCTGGCAATTTGCTCTACATCAGTCCGTTGGTTTAAAGGGATCTGTATCCGTGAATTTTATCTCTGTGCTTTAATCAGGTAAGAAAAAATATTTTCTGTCACAATATAAGGTCATTTCCTTCCAACACTTGACAGGGATGGTAAAAAATTGCCAATTTTGTATAATTAAATACATCAAAGCCTGAAAGACGGAATCATGTTTGGTAGTCCACTTACAAGAAACAAAATGTAAACTTTCAATGTTTTATAGCCACGTCTATCATGGCTCTCATATCTTTACTTGAAATTTAACAGGGCAATAAATAGTGTTAAACATTTGTGGGGTCATTTATGAACACACCCTGTTCTAAAATGGACACAATAAAGAAATCACATACTGTAGATGTCATTTACTAAGTTACTTGTATGTTCCTGCACTTTCATGTATTTGCCAATGGGTCCAACGTGCCTCTACTGATAAATAGTGTACAACTTTGTCTATGGATCCTGGGGAACCCTGAGCTTAGCACCACCCTCAATTGGGCACACCAGACTTGCACCTGTAATTTTTTGGGAAAACATCCAATTTGTGGAATGGTGATTTGCATCCAAAATCACCTTTGTCTATCTTATGCTAATAAGAGAAATTGTTGCCTGTGTAGATATGGTGGAGATTTCTTTGGTGTTTTACAAAAGAAGACCATAAGGATATTGCACTTCCAGTGCACAAGGATCCCCAACAATGCTGCCAACGCACTTGGATGAGATCAGTTTACAAACTCTCAACTTAACTGAGTAAGGTGTGGGGGCAGCATCAGCCATACCCTTTTCCTAACCAGTAGTTGTGTTACATACAGATGCACTTACTTAAGAAGGACTTTTATGTTATCAGCCCAAAATATTGGAGTAAAGGTATAAAATTCCACATCCTTCACTGTGCAAAACCTCCTCCATCATTCTCAAAGTATGTATCAGGGTTTAATTCTTCCATTTCTGTTCCATTCCATTTCTTAAAAACAGGCAGGAATTTGTTCTATAGATAAGTTTTCTCAAGCCTACTGGCCATCACCATATTCATATTGTTTATTACATACAGGTCATACTTGGTCGAGTAAAGTGGCAGCTTTCATTTGTGCCAGTGCTTGTTGCATGTTTTTCATAGTCCTTTGGTCTGTGACGCGCAAGAGTTTCTCATTCTCTATCTTCTCTTCTTATAAGTGACAGTGCCCCCTGGTCATATATTTATTTATAGTCTCCAAGAATTGCTGGATGTAGAACTTTTCAAAGGTCTTGGTGGGCTTGGTGCAGGTTTCACGTATAAAGTGCACTTTATATGTGTAGGGGCCACCGCTAGTTTGTCAGTTAAGTAGGTTTTTGTAAGGCAGGGTCATATGACTCAGACAAGAAAGGCCTGAAGCTCAAAGGTCTATCCAATTGCTTAAATAAACATAAAACAGAGTTCCCTTGATGCACTGCACTTTCCGATCAAGCAGGAAAAGCATCATGGAGAAGAAATTGAATTTTTTTCATGTATTTCTTCATCAAGTGTAAAATTATTTTTTTGGCTAATTAGCGTTATTAGCAATTTTTTTCTCAAATGAAAATGGCAGAGAAAATTGTGATCCCCAGGCATTAGTTTCACATAGGGCAAAGTATAAACTTTCCTTTTAACAAATGTAAAGAGATGAAACCATTGTAACAATGGAATTTGTAATTACATGTCAGTTCTGCCCGGCCCTGTACAGGGTGAGGGGAGGCACCCAGTCATAAATGCTTCATTGGATCTTGTTTACCCCTACACTCCACAGTAGGGTAGGAAAAAAAATGTCTGGTACTTGATTTGGGTCAGTTCTGACCCCCACACCTTACACCTAGTCTGGGAATGTGACAGTAAACAGTAGAGATTTGCCCTATCTCACAGCACTTGGGGTGGAAAGAATAAGTACCACTTTTCATCAGTGTGACCACAAGACAAATTCATCTCAAAATGGACATGGTCAAACACAATCTAAGTCCCACCATCCATACCTGTGTCATATACCACTTGAAGTAAGTGCAGTCAAACAAAAACTAAAATGTGCCCCATCCATAACAATATAAACCAAACCTATCTATGAGCCCATCCTCCTTGAACTAAATACTTTGGGGATGAAAACAAAAATATAAATAAAATGTTTGGCTCAATTCCTGCTTAGGACCTTCTACCTCCTTAGCTGCTGCTTGGGGCTTTGAGTGGTGTGCACGCTCCATATATATTTGTAAAATAAGTGCCCCTGGAGACCTCCTTGTGCTGCAGGAGGGTGTGAGGTCCTGTGGACACCTCCTTGTGTTGGAGGGAGGTGTAGTGCTGTCAGGAGCTGAGCCAGGCCAGAAGCTGGTGAATTTGTCTTCCTGGAGGAGAAGTCAGAAGGGCTCTGAGAGAGAAGCCTTGTACGTTCCAGAGTGTGGAAGCTGCTCTGAATTGTGAGAACCCAGAAAAGGGGAAAAGTTAGAATGTGTGATGTCGAAACGCTAATGAACTGTATTCCTGGGTGTTTATGTTGGGAGAGGCTTGGTGAAATAACCCTTTCCTGAAAACTAGGTGTCCCTGTCTTTTTTTGCTACTGATCCTCTGCTAAACCTGCCCACCATTGCTAACTTCCCCCAAAAACACAGGTAGCCAGCTTGTCACTATACAGTATATATAAATACATATAATACATAGAAGAACCAACACTTCCAGTTTTGTGATTAAATGTGTCTTTTTTATTTTACTTCATGCTGCATCCAACGTTTCGGTCCCTTTTGTGATCTTTATCAATCTTTATTCAACCATTACTATAGTACAATATATTACAATATTTTCCCCCATATGTAATATAAGGCACTAAGTTTGCCCAAGAGCAGTAACCCAGTAACCAATAAGATGCTTGCATTTAAACAGGTGACTAGTAAATTCTACCTGCTGATTGGTTGCTATGGGTTACTGCCCCTGGGCAAACTTAGTGCCTTATATTACATAACCCCATTTGTGCATTAAGCTACTAAAAATGCCGCCCACTTTCAACAAAACAGGGATTGTTTGTCCATATATTGCAATACATGTATGGGATCGATTATCTGGAATCCTGTTATCCAGAATTATGGAAAGGCCGTCTCCCATAGACATCATTTTATCCAAATTTTTAAAACTTATTTCCTTTTTCTCTGTAATAATAAAACAGTAACTTGTACTTGATCCCAACTAAGATATAATTGATCCTTATTGGAGGCAAAACAATCCTATTGGGTTTATTTAATGTTTACATGATTTTATAGTAGACTTACAGTATAAAGTTCCAAATTACAGAAATACCTGATATCCGGAAAAATCCAGGTCCCTTGCATTCTGGATAACTGGTCCCATACTTGTATATTCAAGCTGGTCAACTATCGCAAATATATCTTATTTATGAAAAAGGTTCAGCCTTAAACACATGCAGGAGGATGTGCAAGGCGATGTTAAAAAATTTACATTTTGTCTGCTAGCAACAAATCTGCTGATCTGTGGCCAATTTGAACTGATATAAATCATTATTTGCATTCTAATGGATAGACTGTATAACATAGAATCATAAATCACTGTAACGTGCATAATACGATTACCAGGGATAATAATAGCTGTCTTCCTGCAACCAGTGTAACCCTTCTTGCCCATATCTGCTAGGAAATAACGGGCAGAGCAGGACAGGGGTGAAAACCACTCTGATGTTGTTGAACCAGTCCTGCTTAACATAGTGGTGTTTGTAGTTCAGTAACATCAGTAGAGCCTTCATTTGATTGTACCTGGTGCAATGGGTGTTCCTTTTCCACTTGGGAAACTTTTAGCCATCTACAGGGATTTTACTGTAGAAATTGAAGTACCCTATTAAGTCCATGACTTGTATAAAAACACTTGACTTTTATATTAATGGTGGCTTCTAATAGCCTTAAGGCTCCCATATAAGCTGCCAACAGTTTGTCAGCAGCTTATTGGCCAATGTATGGAGCCAGTGTCGGACTGGCCCGGCGGGACACCGGGAAAAAACCCGGTGGGCCCCGACCCTCGTGGGCCCCCGCCGGGCCAGACCCCCTCTAATAGTATAAAAAATGTTAAAAAGTTTTCGGTGATGCGCATCGCATCGGCGCTTGCGCATGCGCATCGGCGCTTGAGCGCCGAGAAGTGCGCTCGCGCATGCGCATGGAGGCGTTCGAGCGGCGAAGTAGGGGGGCGGGGGGCCCTGGACCAGCAGTCCCGGTGGGCCCCGGTCCCCCCAGTCCGACCCTGTATGGAGCCCTCCGACGGGCTTCCCTGATCGATATCTGGCCAAAAGTCGGGCAGGGTTAAAAATCAAGTCGGATCGAGGATCGCATTGGTTTGTTGATGCTGCCTTGATCCGACTGCCCATATGCTCAAAGTTGTGATCCGATCATTGGGCCCCATGATCAGGTAAGCCGATATCACCCACCTAAGGGTGGGCATATCAGGGAGAGATCCACTCGTTTGACGAGGTTGCCAAACGAGAGGATCTCTACATGTATGGCCAGCTTTGTTGCCTATATAACTGCCAGCATTTCGATTTGGCAATTGGATGAATCCTCTGTGGCATGGGTTATTAATCATTTTTCCTTAAAGCCTCCCATTTTTATTAAAATCAGTACCCTGGCTTAAATCTTTTGGAATATTACTGTCAAAATGATGTTATTACACTAGTTATATGTGCAGACATTCCTTTCATATCCATATTACATGGCTGAAACAGAAATAAAACGAATTACTGAATTCAGTCAATTGTCTGAGAAATAGATTGTAGGGTCAGAAGAGGGTTTGTTACTATTAGAGTGCCTTCAAAAATATATTTTTATATCAAAATATATCAAAATATTTGGTGTAGTGAAGTGTGGGTCGACAAAAATTTAACCCGCACCCAACCCTAACTCAACCCTAACTTGCTTGCTCCCAAACCCGGTCAGCACCTCCATTTATAGACCCAACCATCTCTGAAATTACGAAAGTGGACGGCGCAGGAGCAGGATTTTTTCATAAATAAGCAAACATTTGAGTTTGTTTAAATTTGAGTTTGAAAAAAACCTCACAAACCTTGCAAACTAAATAATAATAATAATAATAATCCCCTTAGTGCTCTTGCAATAGAACTGGCGGGTGTTCTCGGTAAATGACCCTTACTATTCCGATACATTAGGGTGGATGCACAGAAGGACCTATTTCTCTATTGTTATATTTTGGGTAGCCGAGGATGAGTAGAGTATAACAGTGCTTTATTAGCAGAGACTCATGCAGCCATTACACAACAGTAACTTTCACTTTCAGAGCAACTCTAACACCACAAGCTCTATAGAAAGTATGCACAGTATAAGTCTAAGCACAGTGACATCTACAGGTCATTTGTATAAACACCACATCTATAATAACTAAATAGGTGTATTGTTATTGTACTTGATCCCAATTAAGATATAATTAATCTGTATTGGAGGCAAAACTATCTCATTGGGGTTAATTAATGTTTAAATTCTTTATTAGTAGACATAAGGTAGGGAAATCCAAATTATGGAAAGATCCTTTATCTGGCAAACACCCAGGTTCGAGCATTCTGTATAACAGGTCCCATACTTGTACTAATTTCCATTGAAAAAGGATTTATTTATTATTAACATAAATATGAAAACATTTTATTCATTACTTTTACATCACTAAACTGCAATAAATGATTTTTAAGCCAATGAGAAGCAACGTAGATTCCTAAGCCAAGACGACAACAGAGTGAGACATTCTAATGCGCCTCATGCATTCCAGGGATTTCACTTAATTCCCTCGTTCTGAACCCTTTCCAAGCAAACTTCCAATTTATTCTTAAATCCTTTACCTTTTTCACAATTCCACCAGATGTCAAAGTAATCCAGAACACAGCCACGTCCTCTTTAGAAATGCAATCAGTAAATCTAAAATGTAGCCGGCAGCTCCGGGGGTCCCTAGATATGATGAGTGGTGCTGACAGTCTGTATTTGCACTGATCTGTTGTAACCATGTTCTGCCCTCAAATTTTCACAATATGTGTTATAAAATTCTGCTGAAAAAAAAATGTTTTTTTCTCCATTTTATCCAGTTATTGGATCCAGTTGGATGGTGCCACAATGATTTATACTTGCACATAGGTATTTGGTAAAGCAGTAAGTCATACACAGACACAAGATAACTGGATATTCTTTAATTATGAAAGCCTCCAATTATAAAAAATAACGTGGAATTTTGTAGCCCTCCTTTAAAGCCATTTGAACTGGCAGCCAAGTGGAAGTTAGAGTTCCAGAGTGGTGTAGAGTCTATGTTTATGGGTCTATATTATCCCATGGGGATATCAGTGCTTGATTTCTCTTGGGTGCATACTTGTGTATTCATGAGGACCCATGGAACAATTTCAAAATCTTGGGACATAAAGGTAATAAGAATTATCAGAAACTGGGCACATTCTCAGAAAAACTGGTCATGGTATGGGTGGATCAGGAGCACCTCCAAAAATCTCCCAAACAGCTACAGGTATAAGGTTCTTTATTTTAATACAGTAGCTCGGGAGTCTTTAAAGAGAATATATCTCTCTACCACAATACTCTATTAGACAGAACAAATATGGAAAATAAGAGGGAGTGGGTTCACTGAGTCTGGAAAAGCAAGTACAGGTTTTGTGATTGATGAGTCAAGCCTAGTGCAAAAGAGGAAGACAGCTGGAGTGGTCACACTCTTTGGTGAAACAGGAGAATCCCTGCCAATACCAGTGTTTACTTTGCACATTTGGGGCCCTGGTGTTTTCTGCAGCCGGACTGACAGGGCCTATTAATGGCCTCCTAGAAGATACAAAATGTCTTTAATAATGACCCTGCTGTGTGTGAATACCGCAATTATCCACCAATAGGCCAGATTCAGTTTGATAAGAAAAAGATTTATCATGTGAAAACTCATGGACAAGATTCAATTTGAGATGCAAATCAATGCAGAAAAAGTTATCTCACTGTTTATCATGTGAAAAGTCCAAAGTCTATGAGAAAAAAACTGGAACTCAATTAGGAGAGAAGTTTTTTCTCTGAGATAATTTTTTCTGAATTGAATATTGGCCCAATATTGGGAAAGTGGATTTAACATTCCGCCTATCTACATAACTTCACCTAGAAAGCTGCTATACTCCTGTAAGTAAATACCCCACTTTACAGATAATAGTAGGTAAGCAGTTTTAACAGGCAATATTCGTGTCCACCAGAACAACCAATAAAACTGAAGTACATATGTGAACGTCTTACTGCTGGCTTAACCATTTGCCCATTAGAGTGCCATAGTTCATGACATTCAAGCCATGAAGTCTACTAAAATGTAGGCATCTTTAATGTGAAATACCAAAATGACTTATGATAGCCAGTGTTCCCCATCTTCATAGATGCAGTTTGTATGCTCATCTCAATCCACTTGGTGACCTACATCATGTTGCAGATGGGGTAGGGTTACTTACCTGGAAGCAGTAGGTTCTCCAACTTGGCTTTAACAAATCCCTACTGGTATCTGGTGTAGTATACTGATTAAATGCACATACTTATATAAACCAACTCTGCAGGTTGTCTGATCACTTGTAGGTACATGCTTCATAATATATTTCACTTCATCCCATATTTAAGGAATCTTTTGTAAAAAAAAAAAAATGCATTGCTCTTTCATTACACTAATCCTCCTGATATTATAGATAATATATCCTATGATACATAGCTCCCCTTTATCAAAAGTAGGTTGACAAGTGTTGTCTTCTGTAATTTAACTTGATCTTGAGTGATTTAGGTGAGTTGTAGACCTAATTAACATCTTCAGATGGACCTATCATTCATTGTATAACCACCTGCAAGAACACTGATTATTCCAAGCAATTCACCATCAACATTATATATGTGGCACACCAATTCCATGGATCTGGATAGATTTGACTCAGACAAAAAGAGAGAGAAAATATTCTACCCCCTAAGGTACATGAGAATCAGTCACAGCTTGACATTCAGAAAAAGGAGGAAGAAACATCAGGTACTGACACTGAGCTAGTGACAAAAATACTGTACATTCGCAAAAACAACCCACAGTTTTTATATTTTCTATCACTGCAGGCAGAAAGAAAAAAATTTAAGATGATAAGTAGACAATTGTTCCCAAAAATCAATTGGATTGTACTGGGAAAGAAATGGAAAGAAACCAAAGAACCCCAGACTTGAAAGAACAAAAGAAGTCAAGATAACAATGATAAATCTATCCATGTATTCAATAAAGATCACATTTCAGTTCTGAGTGAAGGTTTTCCTTTTCCTCCCATTCCATAGTTGGATACATTGATGATAGTAAAAAATATCTACTTGTAGAAAGATTTTGTACTACACCAATGATAAGGACAATGATGAGAATGATGAATAATGATCAGTAGATGGAATGATGGCTATATGCTATATAGAAACTCTTCCTACGCAAATGACTATGGCAAAGTGGGTTTGTATCCGGAAAAAAAGGCAAATTCACATGAATGCGAGCTTTACGCACAAGTAATCATGTACAGATATGTATGTAGATAGTCATTAATCGAATCATCATCATCATTTATTTATATAGCGCTGTCAAGATACGCAGTGCTTTACTGCAGTTATAGCAAACGGAATAAATGGTGGATAACAGACAAGGATTACAGAGTACAATAGGGTTTACAAACTAAAAGGTTAGGGTACAATTGAGACATTAGGATTGTATAAACAATTTGTCATTTTTGATACAGCAATGTTTAATTAAGGTACATCGAATAGGCCTCTTTAAACAGATGGGTCTTTAAGGAGCACTTGAAAGTTTGGAAGGAAGGAGAAACTCTGACAGTTTGTGGCAGAGAGTTCCAGAGAAAAGCAGAAGCCAGAGAGAAGTCTTGTAGATGAGAATGGGCAGAAGTGATCAGAGGAGAAGTGAGGCGAAGATCAGAAGCAGAGCGTAGGTTTCGTGAAGGAGAGTATTTGGAGATTAGAGATGAAATATAGGGAGGGGTTTCATAATTAAGGGCCTTGAATGTGAGTGTAAGTAATTTGAATTTGATTCTAGAAGAGATTGGGAGCCAGTGAAGGGACATGCATATGGGAGCAGCTGATGTTGAGCGGCGAGCTAGATGAATGAGTCTAGCAGCTGCGTTTAGATCAGATTGGAGTTGTGAAAGGTGACTTGTTGGAATACCTGTGAGGAGTAAGTTGCAGTAATCAAGGCGGGAGATGAATCAGTGTTTTAGTTGATTCTGAACTGAGATAGGGTCGTATTCGAGCAATGTTGCGCAGTTGAATACGGCAAGATTTTGCAAGTGTTTGAATATGTGGTGAAAAAGACAGATGAGAGTCTAAGATGACTCCTAGGCAGCGTGCCTGTGTGGTGGAATGAAAGGTGGTGTTGTTTACGGTGAGTGATATCTGAGGGACGGGGGAAGATCTTGGAGGAAATATGATGAGTTCTGTTTTAGAAAGGTTCAGTTTCAGGTGGCGCTGTGACATCCAGGAGGAGACAGCAGATAGAAAGTCTGTGACTTGGGAAAGGACAGAATTAGAAAGATCAGGAGTAGACAAGTAGAGTTGGTTGTCGTCAGCATAAAGGTGATACTGAAGTCCAAATGACTGAATGAGTTTTCCTAGTGAAGTTGTATAGAGCGAGAACAGCAGAGGGCCAAGAACAGAGCCTTGAGGAACTCAAACAGAGAGTGGGAAAGTAGTAGAAGTAGAGTTAGAGAAGGAAACTTTAAAGGAACGGTCAGACAGATAAGATGTAAACCATGAAAGAGCAGTGTCCCGAATGCCAGATGAGTGTAGAATGTCAAGGAGGAGTGTGTGGTCAACTGAATCAAAGGCTGCAGAGAGATCTAGAAGGATTAGAATGGAATAATGACCTTTAGACTTTGCCAATAGAAGATCATTGGTTACTTTGGTGAGTGCAGTTTCAGTCGAGTGTGATGGGCAGAAGCCAGATTGCAAGGGGTCGAGGAGGGAGTTGTGAGTGAGATGCTGGATCAGGCGTTTGTAAACAAGCCTTTCTAGTAATTTGGATGCGAATGGAAGAAGGGAGAGCCTGATAGTTAGTGGGAGAGCTGGGATCAAGGGAAGGTTTTTTGAGGATATGAGTGATTAGTGCTTGTTTGTATAATGATGGAAAGGTACCAGTAGAGAGTGAAAGATTGAATAGGTGGGTAAGTGCAGGAGAGAGTGTATCAGAGATTGGGTGGAGAAGGCGAGAGGGTATGGGGTCAAGGGAGCAGGTGGTGGGTTTTGAGCTGGCTAGAAGTTTGCTAACTTCATCTAGAGTTGCAGGGGTGAAGGAGTGCAAAGTAGATGTGAGTGGACTGCACATTGGTCTGAGATTGTTGTCGGACGGTATGCTCAGCCTAATGAGATCGATTTTTTCATTAAAGAAATGAGCAAGGTCTTGGGTGGTAACATTAATAGGTGGAGGAGGTGGAGGGGGGCATAGGAGTGAGTTAAATGTGGCAAACAGCTGCTGCGGTTTGGAGGACATAGTAGATATTAGATAAGAGAAGTATTGTTCTTAATGATAGAGCTCGGTTAAAGCAGGAGAGCATGAATTTGAAGTGGATGAAGTCAGGATCAGTTCATGACTTTCTCCATCGTCGCTCAGCTGATCTACTACATCTTCTGAGGTACCGTGTTACACTAGTGTGCCAGGGTTGGGGTTTAGCTGGCCGGCTGTGACGGGTGGTAGAAGGTGCAAGGGAGTCAAGTGCTGTTGAAAGGGCATCGTTGTAGAGAGAAGCTGCCATATTGGGACAAGAGAGAGTATTAATATGAGATATGGATTGTGCTGATACTGTTGATAATTGTTGTGGTTCAAAGGCATTAAGGTTTCTGTACGTGTGGGTAGAGAGAGATGGTTGTGAAGGTGCAGGTGAAAGCAGTATCTGAAAGGAGAGTAGATGATGGTCAGACAGAGGGTAGAGAGAGTTAATTAAGTTGGATGGGCAGCATGAGTGGCAGAATATAAGGTCAAGAGCATGACCCTCGATGTGGGTAGGTGAGTCGGTCCACTGAGAGAGACCAAAAGAAGCTGTTAGAGAGAGAAGTTTAGAGGTGGCAGCAGAAGCAGAGTTGTCAATGGGGATGTTGAAGTCCCCTAAAATGAGAGCAGGTGTCTCACTGGAGAGAAAGTATGGAAGCCAGGCAGCAAAGTGATCCAAGAAGGTGGAGTAGGGACCTGGGGGGCGATATATGACAGCAACACGCATAGAGATGGGAGAAAACAAACGTATGCTGTGGATTTCAAAAGAAGTGGAGGAGAGAGAAGTCGGTGTAGTTAGATTTTGAAACCTACATTTGGGGGAGAGAAGAAATCCCACCCCACCGCCATGACGGCCATCCGGTCTAGGAGTGTGAGTAAGTGAGAAGCCTCCATAGCAGAGGGCAGCAGGTGAAGCAGTGTCTGAGGGGGAGAGCCATGTTTCAGTGATTGCAAGAAGGTGAAGGGATTTAGCTATTAAGAGGTCATGGACTGCTGTTAGTTTATTGCAGATTGACCGTGCATTCCAGAGGGCACATGAGAAAGGCAGGGAGGGTGTTGGTTCACTTACTGGATCTTTACAATTTTATAATCCCAGCAAGGAAGCTTTACATGAGATTAGGTCATGGTTTGACCTACAGATAAAGAAATCAGGTATAAGGGGAAATGTTATGTGGATAATTGTTAACCCCCCCTTGGACTTTCCATATTTTTCCACATTCCACATGGGATTTCTACCCTGTGATTGACACAATATACTTTAACAATTTGAAGGTGTGTCCTTGGGGTCACTCAATGTTACTTTGCCCTTGTGTTTTAATAATTGTCCTACAGGTTCTTAAGCTGTAGTTTGCCCACATTTTGCATGATCTGTTGCCTAGACCTCGCTTATGAAAAATAGACTCATATAATGATGCCACCACCACCAGAACTTCACTTTAGGTTTGAGATGTGAGCAATGGTAGATTTGCCTTGGACTCTCATCAAAGCGTTGTATCTTCTTGTCTCATCTGATCACAAAGAATTTTTTCATATTGCAACTAAGCCACTTTCATGCTTTTTGGCAAACACCAGATGTACTTTGACTTGGTTCTTATTGAGAAATGGCTTCCTTTGTGCCACCCTACTTTAGAGGCCATTGTTTGCAGAAATCTTGATAGGGCTGACCTCTAGAGAAGTAAAGTGGCAGTTGCATCATACCACGGGACAGCCATCCAGTAAGAGTGAGAACTCCCAATTTTTACACCTGTACTGGGAAATAGTGGGATTCTGGTGGCAGTACTGACCAGTGCCACTTTGATGTATTAAAGGGCATGTAAAGTCTAAAATAGAATGAAATGCTGTATTTTGTACACTAAATATAAACATTAACTTACTGCACCACAAGCCTAATCAAACAAATAATTTATGCTTTCAAAGTTGGCTACAGGGGGTCACCATCTTGTAACTTTGTTAAACATCTTTGCAAGACTAAGACTGTGCACATGCTCAGTGTGGTCTGGGCTGCTTAGGGATCGTCATAAACAAAGCAACTTGAGTTCTGCATGGCTGGGAAGTAAGGCGGGGGCTCCCCCTGCTGTTCATAAGTATGATTGTTTCCCTGCTCAGCAGTTAGGGACCATCTGACAATTCCTATCCACAGCAGTAAATGAAGGGAGAATTTCACTGCATACTTCAGGTTTCTTATAAAAACTGTACACATTTTTTAATTAAAGTATATTGGAGATAAGTTTCTTTTTCATTAAAGAAAGTAAAAATGGGATTTTATTGTTTTGCCTTTACATGCCCTTTAAATCTCCTTTAACTATGATGTTTGTTCTTCTACATTATTTTGTTTCTCTTCAACTGTGGCCTTCTCTATTGAAGTCAGTTTACTTAGTGGCTCAATAAACTGAGCTTCAGCTGAAGTAGGCAAATCTGACTCATACGTCCACATAAAAATATACAGAGAAGGAAAAGTTTGTGCCCTACAAGTACACAGAGAAGTTGTGTGTATACATCGTTACTGTATTTTAATAGATAATGAATTGAAAGTAGACCCCTACTTGCAAGGGTGCAATGATGTTTGTTAATAACCTAGTACTAGAACTAGGAAGGTATTACAAATGGACTAATTTCAGGTTAAAAGTAGCCTGTATATTTATGGCAAGCAGGGCTTTATTCATTCTACTTATTGACATATGCACTTTCAGATATGCCTATTAGTTTCTTTTTCCTTCTCTCCCTAATTTTTCATTACAGATATCTGAAAGAAACGGTGACCTTGGATAAAAAAAAAATCCAATTTAGCCACACAGATCTGCGGTAATTACATCTGTAAGTAAAAGATATGTGGCTCCCTTTAAAGCAGAAAGGAGCATTCTTGCACATTCCTGTATATATAATTTTCTGGCTGTCAAACGTGAAAAGTAGAGCAAAATACAATTTGATGTCATGAAGGCCAATTCCAATTAAAGATGATGTAAAACTAGGTCACGGTACATCAGAAATGGCCGAACCAAAGTGATACGTTATTATATTAATGTTAGACGTTTCTATGTAGATAGCATGTGATTAATACCTTTTATGGCAAATCTGATATCCTGACCCTGCAAAAATTCCATTTAACCTTGTCATGATTTACTAATCTTGCTTTTTTTTTTTCTCCTCCAAAGTAACTGATTATTGAACTGGATGTCTCAGAATTTTTTTTTTCATCACTCCATTAAATAAATATTTTTGATGTTGTTCTTTGATGGTGGTATTCAGTTCAGAAGTCTTTCATATTTCTCAAATGTGCCTGGCAGTGAAACAGCTTTTATTTTGCGTCCGTTTCTGAACTTGCCTTATCTGCGTGACACACACACGGCACACACGATGCTATCTGTTGTTCGACGGAGGGACAGGACAGTCTCATCCAGTTACGGCGTAATTAATGGGCATTGGGCAATGAGGCAGTCAAAAGGATCCCATTAGCATATCATACGTTTTGCAAAGTTGCTTTACTTTGGTATATAAAATAAATTTACGCTTTTTGCTCAACGTTATACATGTAGTTCTGTATCCTGTCCAGCTCTGAAATCAATGCCCTTAGATGTTTCAAATGCAAACAGCCAATTACAGAGGGGAAGTCTGCTTGTTTATGGTCCAGGGTTTCTATATAGTGAGCAAAATGGGTAAAACATGGAGGAATTCAAGTAAAAAAGAAACAAATAATTATTATATAATGGGGTCATTTACTACCTACAGGGCAAAGTGCAAAAAACAATGGTGAACTATAGAGGACACATACCCCGCAGCCTTGGGTGGCCAGACCGTGGGGTCTGTTATGTTCTGGGTAGCCAAGGATGAGTAGAGTATAACAGTGCTTTTTTTAGCAGGCTCATGCAGCCATTACACAACAGTGAGCAACTCTAACACCACAAGCTGTATAGAAAATATGCACAGTATAAGTCTTGAGCACAGTGACATCTACGGGCCATTTGTATATAACACCATAGGGTCTGCTTCCTCAATAGTTGTTAGAAACACTGCTCCCTAGCCTCTCTCTTACCTTCCCAGCGTCAGGATCAGGCAGGAGCCAGGGAAGCAACCATTGGGGCAGGTGGAGGGAGATCTGGGGACTGATGCTTGCACTTGGCCCCTCCAGAGATATTTCTGGAGGGGGGCCAAGCATATACTTGTTACGCCACTGGCAAACAACATATATATATAAAATATATATAAGGAATACATCCTTTAGCAGTGCTGTAACCATGAGGAGGGAGGCATGTAGGTGTCCCCAGTTCTTTTCCCACCTGTCTTGTAACATGCACGTCATTAAGACACACAGGCTAAAGTAGATGCAGGCCAAAATTGAGTCTTGTGCGTATCATCACCTCTATGGGTACATGGCTGCCTTGCACCTGCCGGGGCTGTGCTTTACAACTAGTGCCAGATTTTGTAACAGACTCAAGGTGCAGAGTGTATTCAGACTCAAGACACAAATGCTTCCTTCATGCTCTTGTACTTTCCTCCAGGGTTTCAGAAATGTACCCCCTTTGTATGAAATATAGTTAGCAACTGAGGACAATATGCTAAGAGCTAACTGGGAAACGACTAGGACAATGGTACTATGGCACACGCAAAAATTGACCCATAAGTAAAGACAGAATTTTGGTATCATGGACAAAAGTGATGAAATATTCTAGATTCTGTTGGTATATAGAAAACTGAACACATTTAAAGGAGAACTAAAGCCTAACTAAATAAGTAGGCTAGAAATGTTGTACATTGTGTTTTGGGATTCTTTACCAGCCCAAGGCAACCACAGTCTTTTACCATGGAAGATCTGTGTCTCCAAAGATGCCCCAGTAGCTCCCCATCTTCTTTTCTGCTGATTCACTGCACATGCTCTGTGCTGCTGTCACTTACTGAGCTTAGGGACCCACTCACAATATACAGTACACATAGAATAGAAATGTCACCATATAAGGCTGATTAGTAATCAATACAGATAATTACTACATGACAGCACAGAAACAAGTGCAATTAGCATCAGAATTTAATAATCAGCCCTATAGCATCAGTTTATTTTACAGACCAACCCCATTTTCTGCTGGATAATTAGTGACGAGCCCTAAGCTTAGCTTCTCAACAGCTGCTCAGAGCCCACTGAGCATGTGAGTGTCACAGACACTTTCCAAGATGGTGACCCCCTGTGATGAGTTTGAAGTCCTGGATTATTGCTGCTATTGACAAGCTGAAACTTTAGGCTGCTGCAATAAGTTCAGTACATAAAATATGGCATTTTTAGCCATATTCATTTTTAGGGTTTACTTCTCCTTTAAAGGTTTTAACTACAGGGCCCACTCAATAAATAATGCGACTTGATCCAAAATGCGAAAAAAAGCATTTTGTATCATTCACTAATATACAGTATACAGGTATGGGACCTGTTATTCAGAATGCTCAGGACCCAGAATTTTCCAGAAAAGGGATCGTTCTGTAATTTGGATCTTCATATCTTAAGTCTGCTATAAAATTATTTAAACATGAAATAAACCCCATAGGATTGGGACCTCCAAAAGGATTAACACTATTTTAGTTGGGATCAATACAAGGAACTGCTTTATTATTGCAGAGAAAAAAGGAAATACATTTTTATACACATGTGGGACCTGTTCTCCAGAATGCTTGGGACCTGGAGTTTTCTGGATAAGGGATCTTTCCATAATTTGGATCTCCATACCTTAGGTTTACTAAAAAAAAATAATTTAAACATTAAAACCAATAGTCTTGTTTTGACTCTAATAAAGATTAATTATATCTTAGTTTGGATAAAGTGCAAGGTTCTGATTTATACCAGATTCCATAGCTGTATATATTGTATTTAATCAAATGCTATTTTTGATTGTGACAAATAAATAAAGCCTTTGAACATCAGCCACTTCCCAGGGCACACAGGCAAATTCGGGGAGATTAGTTGCCCCACTCGGATCGATTAGTTTAAAAGTCGTTGAAGTTTTTTTTTTAGGAAAAACTTTGAATCGAATTCGATCGAATACGATGTTACTTCGATTCGTACAATTCGAATGAAAATGGCCTATTCACCTTAAAAAAAAAACGTTGATTTTTTAAATAAATTTAGTTTGGTCTTTTTTTATTTGAATTGCCCCAAATGTGTATCCTTACAGAGCATTTTTTAGTAGGGCCCAGTGACCCCCGTTTGAAAGCTGGAAAGAGTCAAAAGAAGAAGAAGGCAAATCATTCAAAAACTATTTAAAAAAAAAAAAGAGAAAATGAAGGCCAATTGAAAAGTTGCTTAGAATTAGCCATTCTGTAACTATAGTAACCTGCTTGTGAGGACATTTTAGTTGAGGACATTGCTGCTGTTTTGCCATTGCCTTATAATGTAAAGGAGAAGGAAAGGTTAAAACTAAGTAAGCCTTATCAGAAAGGTCCATCTAAATATACCAGTAAACCCCCAAAGTAATGTTGCTCTGAGTCCCCTGTCAAAAGAAACACAGCATTTCTTTCCTTCTATTGTGTACTCATGGGCTTCTGTATCAGACTTCCTGCCTTCAGCTTAAACCTCATTGCCCTGGGCAAGAGCATGCTCAGTTTGCTCCTCTCCCCCCACCCCTCCCTTCTCTACTGTAATCTGAGCCCAGAGCAGGGAGAGACTAAGGCAGGAAGTGATGTCACACCACATTAATACTGCAGCTCCTATTCTAAACAAACAGAGAGTTTCTAGAGCTTTTTACTCAGGTATGGTAAAACATTTTACAGAATAAATATAGCATTCTAGCTTGCACTATTGCAGCTAATCTATTGGCAATAAAATGCCTCTGTAGCTTTCCTTCTCCTTTAAATTCCTCTTCCTGTTTCCATCTTCCTGTCTAAGCCGAGAGCAAGCATGGAGCAGGCCAGTCTTACCTACCATGTTCTAATAAATGTACCAGAAGCTCCTGTGGTTGTTTGACTGCTTTGCTTGAACTAACACAGCAGAATAATTTAACCCGCTGCTATCCAAGTTTTTTTTTATCACAATAGCATACAAACAGTTAATTTAAAGTTGAACCACCTGTTTGGGAAGCTTGGTAAGCAAGGTTCTCTGCAATACATTATGGGGCACATTTACTAAGCTCGAGTGAAGGATTCCAATATAAAAAACTTCGAATTTCGAAGTCTTTTTTTGGGTACTTCGACCATCGAATAGGCTACTACGACCTTCGACTTTGATTCGAACGATTCGAACTAAAAATCGTTCGACTATTCAACCATTCGATAGTCGAAGTACTATCTCTTTAAAAAAAAACTTTGACTACATATTTCGGTAGTTTAAACCTACCGAGGTTCAATGTTAGCCTATGGGGACCTTCCCTATCGCTTTGCTAAGCTTTTTTTGATCGAAGAAAAATCGTTCAATCGATCGATTAAAATCCTTCGAACGATTTTTACTTTGATTGATCGATCGAAGGATTTGCGCTAAATCCTTCGTATTCAATATTCGAAGCATTTAACTTCGAGGGTTGAATTCGAGGGGTAATTAACCATCGATATTCGACCCTTGATAAATGTGCCCCTATCTGTGCATGGGGATTTGCTGAGTATTATTACTGTATATACAGCTCATTGTGTTCCCCTCGCATATTAATCCAGATGAATATGAACATAAAGGAAGTGTTTTTTACCCCCCCAATATGGGGTTTTATTAAACCGTTTAAAACGCAGAAAGGAAACTATCATTTGATATAGTTCCTTGTTTTCCTCATTCTCTTACATGACTATTATTCATGCTCAACCATGATAAATGAACTTCACGGCAAGAAAGTCCTAAACAAATTCAGCAGTTCCTTAATAACTGATTCTCCTGACACTGGCACAGATCTGCGGAGGCACGGGACACAATGTGACATGACCTGAGCTTGGTTCATCATATTTAGAAAGAGCTGAGTAATTTGTTTGTACTTCATGAATAAAAGATACTCATCTCAGGATGCAGCATTTTTGTTTAGTTAAGGCAGGCAGCAATTTAATCGGCAAGTAGTGTAGAGAGGGTGAAGAGGTTCTACATCTTGCATGAAGCATTCACATCCCTCATATAGAAAGAGTTAATTGTTTTTTTTAACATATAAGGAAGGGAATAACCAATGCACAGCAAGTGTCAATAGAAAAGGTCTCATGTACATCCACATGTGCAGTCCCAACACTTTCCCTGCAGTCACTTGCGTGTAACACAACTTTCATTAAAGGTACTTGTATCAAAATATGCTCCTTGCACTTCCGTATACTTTTGTTCAGCGCCACACAGCCCGCCCTGCCTTCCATTCTGAGTGGCGTTTAACGTTGTTGCTCCTATTGACACAGAGGAACCCCAGAGCGACTGCCACCTCCCAATCAGGTGGTAGCACCAGGGTTCCCTCAGCTCCCTGAGTTAATCACCACACTTCTTTTGTGCTGAGAGAATAAGAAGCACATATCACTTACACCAAACACCAAAAATGACGGCAGACTACAAAAATACTAATAACGCAAGTTAGAGTCCTGCATGGGTCCATGTTTTGGAACCCGGACCTGCAACCTGCATTATTACCTGGTTGGACCCGCTACCTGACCCACAAGTACCTTATCCGCAACCCGGACCCACAACCCGCTGACTATCAAGAATCAGGAAGTGCTGTCATTGTAAACTGGAAGTGACGTCATTGGAAGTAGGTGTGATCAGGAAAAAAATGAGTAAAACAGGAAGTGTTGTTATTGTAAACCGGAAGTGACATCATCGGAAGTAGACGTGATCGGAAAAAAGGAGTAAAAATCACTATTGAGAAGACCCACGACACGCAAACCCGCAGAATCGCTGACCCGCGTCTGCACCCGCACCCGGAATCTCTACCCGCAACCCACAGGGTACCGCAGGTTTTTGGGGGTAACCAGTGGGTACCCACGGGTACCTGACCCGCTGCAGGACTCTAGCGCAAGTGTATCAAGAGCATCACCCCTTTGCCACTGCAATGAAAAAACACTGCATTGTGGGAAAAAAATGGGATTTGTGCACTTTGCTTACTGTGCTGGAGGACCTGGTCTTTAAGTTCCTTTGTACATTCAACATCGTCAATTATATCAATCACTTTCACATTATTGCAATAATTAAATTTTTGACCGTGTTCTCACCATTCCCCCCCGACAGAATGTTTATGTCTTACAAGTGTCAAACGACTGATATTCCTGGGACATTTATTTGAAAGGAAACTGCTTGCTATGGCTTATGATACACAATTTAGTACAAAATAGAAATACACAAAAGGTGTTTAAAATACATATACACCCCTCTCCAAGTCTTGTTGTGCAACATTCCAAAGAAGGTCCTTTGTTATTTGGAGACCCCCAATGTAGGTCTCAATGGGGATGTGCTTGTCATGGAAGTTTAGGCCTGAAAACGTACATTTGAGCATTGTCAGGCCAAAAACTGTCTATTAGAAGTGGCAGTTTCCATTCATATGAATAATATATAAATTGGAAGCATTCATCTTCTCACGACCACCTGCAAGGTTTACAAGGTGAACTTTATTTTTTCATTTCTCATGGTGCATTATGACTTCCGTTCCGTTTTACATGAAATGAACAGTTAAATTGTGGCCTCTATTCAAGTGTTGACCCCAGTCACGGCATTCCGAAGTAGATTTTGGAATTCAGCTGATAACATCAAATAACAAAGTCAGTTCCATATTGAATAAACATAAGTAAAAAGAAGACCATTATATGGAGCTTTAAGGGCATGCATTAACTAAACCAGACTGTAAGTCTAAACTATGATTTATCTGTTATAATAAGTCTATGTATAATATTAGCAGCCCCTGGTAGTAGCTACCTCTAGGGTTTACTCCTGAAAGGAGATATACCTAATCTGACAAAACTTCATACACAGTGTAAGGATTAAGGAGGAATTTGGTATTAATAAAGAATGTAACGAATGTACCTATTATTATAGGCTCAGCCACAGTTAGTGAAACAAAAGCAACTACCAGTGTCAAAACACAACTGATCGGTTCATGATCAGTTCAAGGGGAAATGTGATGATTGTTGGAACCTCTCGCTTGGTGACAGACTAGCACCTTGAATCTGTAAATAACTATAGCTGTAAGTGTGCAAAACTTGTCCATTATACTGATGGGAGTCCTAGTTCAACTTTTATAAGCCGCTTTCCAAATATGCCAAATATGGGCTGTGATTGGCTATTTGGTAGCCCCTATGTGTATTCCTGGTTTATATGCAACCAAAACTTCAAGCCAGGAATTCAAAAATAAGCACCTGCTTTGAGGTCACAAGGAGCAACATCCAAGGGGTTGGTGAGCAACATATAGCTTGGCAGCCACTGGTTGGAGATCACTGCGTTAGAGCTAGCGTACAGATAGAAGCAGACCTACATGCAAGTTAAGACTGCTTCTAATCCATTCAATGTCTCTGTCCCTTCCGCACAACATTCCCATCTGGTTGAGATGAAGCAGGACAAGTAGAGAGGGATCTCAATACGACTCTGGCTTTCCACTGCTTAAGCCCATTTAAAATGAAAAAATTACAGAAACTTTATAGTTATAGTTTATAGTTATAGTTCTACTATGTTGTGCCCAATTTCAAACTTATATACACTAGGGATGAACCGAATCCAGGATTCGGTTCGGGATTCGGCCAGGATTCGGCCTTTTTCAGCAGGATTCGGATTCGGCCGAATCCTTCTGCCTGGCCGAACCGAATCCGAATCCTAATTTGCATATGTAAATTAGGGGCGGGGAGGGAAATCACGTGACTTTTTGTCACAAAACAAGGAAGTAAAAAATGTTTTCCCCTTCCCATCCCTAATTTGCATATGCAAATTAGGGTTCGGATTCGGTTCGGTATTCGGCCGAATCTTTTGCAAAGGATTCGGGGGTTCGGCCGAATCCAAAAAAGTGGATTCGGTGCATCCCTAATATACACATGCAAGAGGATTAGCGACACGACTGTTGGATGCAGACGCAGCATGCATCAGACGAACGCTGTGACACCATCCAACTTTTGTATTACTTAGATTATTTCCCGTCGCATCCAACTTGATGTAGGCGTTTTGTCGCCCAGCGTTGGATCGAATGGAAACGCATCCAAGTTGGCCATGTAGTCCTACCCTTACACGATGATTGATGCCTATAGCAATGATAACATGAACAAAGAATAGCTGAATGTACACAAAATAGGTAGAATTTCCACTGGAGTATCCTATTAGCACCCCTAGCCATGTAGGACAATTTCCTTTGCTGTTGGATTACAGGTCCATCATACTTGTAGACCAGCAATAAGTTTGTAGAGAAACAGGATCCTATATCATTTATAGTCCAACACTCTGAAACTATGACATCTTCCAGAGACCATTGGCCATTAAAGGGGATCATAAACATTCCCTTAAACCTTCCCATTGTCGCCTCCTCCCTCCCTCTCCAAAGTATAGAACCCAAACTTGATGTTAGGTTGATGTTATCCAATTTATGGAGATCACTATAAAATGTTGGCCTGCAGGAGCGGCTCTACTGTTTTCCTTTTCATGTTCATCTCTGTTGCCCTTGAATTTCAGTTTAGCATTGGGAGTGACACATATTCTCTTTATACACTGGTCTTTTCCTGATTCCTCACTGAATTGTTCCATGCATCTTGCCTGTGTCTGTAGCCTGTGAAGGGTCTCTTCATTCACCTAAAGAACTCTGCTCCATGAACTCTTTTCCCATGCTGCATACTGAGGCTTTGCAAAGGCTCAACTTGATGGACTTTCTTCCAAACCGATTATCTACAGTATACAGCTGTGTAAACCACTTCACACTCTGTTTTTTTTTTGTTGTGCTGAACATCTTTAAACACTTCGGTGGTATTTTGCTTCTTCTCAGTCATCCATTTTTATTTCAACCAAAAACTCTATTGCTTCTCTCTATTATCAGTGTATGTGTGTGTATTTATATTGGTTCAGGAATAGTGTTAAACAGGTGATGTTTTTCATGAATATGATACTATTACAATGAGAAAAAGAGCCATTGAGTGGCACTTCCCTACAATCTCTGTACTATGAGATAATAGCATTGCCATTCCCCAGTAAATTAAACTAAAACCTGAGAAAACGTTTGGGATTTTTTATGGTCAAGTCAGATTTATTTTTTCATCTTATAACATGAGTCCATTGAATTTGTTTTTTGTACAGATATGGAACCTGTTATCCAAAATGCTCGGGACCTGCGGGTTTCAGGATAATGGAACTTTCCATAATTTGGATCTTCATATCTTAAGTCCACTAAAAAATCATTTAAACATTCATTAAACCCAATAGGCTGCTTTTTCTTCCAATGAGAATTATTGTTTATGTATTTTTAGAGCCCCAACAGATTGAGGATTTATTATATCTTAGTTTTTTGATACTGTTTTAATATTACAGAGAAAAGTTAAATAATTTTTTTAAAATCCGGATTACCGTATATACTCGCGTATAAGCCGAGTTTTTCAGCACCCAAAATGTGCTGAAAAACTCAAACTCGGCTTATACGCGGGTCATACCTCCTTCCGCGGCCCCAGCAGGACTGTCGCGCCGCTACCCACGTGGCGGCCATGGGCGCCGCCATTTTGGGAGCGAACGCCGGCAGGGAAGGACGCGCCGCCCGGAGCTCCTGGACCTGCTCCGGGCGGCGACACAGTCAGTCACAGACAGTCCTGCTGGGGCCGGGTCACGTTTTACTGTGACAGAGGGAAGAGCAGCAGACGTGAGGGCCGGGGTGGGGAGAGCGACAGATGGGGAGGGCAGGGGGGGGAAGTGGCAGAGGGAAGCAAACATGAAATAGGGGTGGCAGAGGGAAGCAAACATGAAATCCGGGCGGCGACACAGTCAGTCACAGACAGTAACAGGTACCTGCCCAGTGTCCCCCAATTGTTGCGGCCGGGTCACATTCACATTTTGAAATCTGACATGGGGCCCCTAGGCTTATACACGAGTCAATACATTTTTCCAGTTTTCTTAGGTAAATTAGGTACCTCGGCTTATACACGGGTCGGCTTATACACGAGTATATACGGTACTCGGATAACATCCTGTAACATCCTGTAATTCTGAGCTTTATGGATAACAGTTTCCAGATAATGGATCCCATACCAGTATCATTATTAGCTACGTTTATTCTTGACAAAATAACACCTGTCAAAAATGTTTTGAACTTTTTCACAATTGTTAGAAACTGTAAGAATTTGTCAATTGCAAGTCCATTACATTCATATCTTATCACCAGTCCACTGATTTATTTATTTTTTTGCCTTCAAATAAAAAAGGTTTAATATTTTTCTACACTATATTTTCTTTTTCTGGTGATAATATGTTTTGTACATTTAGCTACAGTATTATGCGCATCATAGCAGAAGATTGGATTATACAGACTGTGCGTGTTTCACAGGGGGATTATGGAGAATTATTAAATCCCATTTAACAAATAGAGCTAATAATCCTTCTTAACGATCCCATGTGAACGAAAATACACTTTTTGACTTGTCATTTCTGATTTGTTTTTAACAAAAAATATTGCAATATATGAGGCTGGAGGAGAAACTTATATATAGCCTGGGAGAATCTGTTTAGATTGAGATTTGAGCATATTTATGTCAGGTGGATAATTTTTTGTTTCTTTGTTGTGTTTTTGTTGGGGATGCAAACTGGAAATGGTTGGCCTGAAAAATACTTTTTTGGGGATGTTGGTTTGGGTTGGTGGTGGTGCAAGGAAGACAGTATGGACAAAAATAAGTTAAATCAAAGTAAATAACTTTGATTTACTTTGTTTGGTGGAAAGTTGCCAAAGGACAGAGGGATGGACTTTGTGGGTATATAGGTGGGTTTGTGGGATATTCGGGGTGCTGCGCCAATAAGGCTAGTTGAGCAACTCACCTCACACTTCACTACCCCTCAGGTTACCAGGGATAGCAAAAATGCAGCTCCTGGTAACTTTAAGAGCCGAATTTCCGGGTTGAAAACTGGATCTGGCTTTTCTAGTGCCGAAGTGCAATTTCTAGTGCCATAGACATCCCTAGGCACCAAAAAGTTGAGTGTGGCAGCAGCAAGCCGACTCAGGCGGCAAAGGAGCCAGGATCTCCCCTGGGGATTTTGAGTTTGTCATGTTTCATGATCTGTGAATAGGGATGGGCGAATTTTTTTGCCTTGTTTCGCCGCAGAAATGACGCCCATAGACTTGTATGGCTTTGTGCGCCAAAATGTCAAGGCAATTCACTATTTCTACCTGCATTCTTACCAGGGCCAGAACCAGGGGTAGGCATAGTAGGCACGTGCCTAGGGCGCAAAGCTGGAAGGGGGCCAGGCACGTACCTCCTCTGTCGCCTACCCCAAGTCCGGTTCACTTCTCTGCCCAACTCTCTGCATTTTTTCGCGCACTATATTGCAAATGCATGCATGCGAACGCGAGCGCAAATTCGAACATGCGCATGCGAGCGCAAATTTGCACATTAAAAAGGAGCCGCGACTGTCGGGCCTGCCTAGGGCGCCTGCCCAGCATGGCCCGGCACTGATTCTTACCCAGTAGATACCCAGTATTCCAGATTAATTTTGTGCGAGGCAGCTTGCATCAGATTTGTCAGTCTAGTAAACATGGAAAAAGCTGCAGCTGTGCCTAATAGTGATTTCACAAAATGCATTGAAGTCAATGGGTCTTTTTTTTCTCGCTCCAAATGCATTAAAGTGAAAGGGCGTATTTTCTTATGGCAATTTTTTTTTGTCCAAATGCATTAAAGTCAATGGGCCTTTTTCTCTGTGAATTTTTCTGCAGAGAATTTCTGCCTCAGTGTCACGAAAAATGGTGAAATTCGGAATTGCGTCACAAATTCATGGCTGGCAAATAAATTCGCTCATTACTAGTGCACAAGCAAAAGTACCTTTATGTACAACACTGAGAAAGAAAACCAAATAACTACTGGAAGTGATGAACAAAATGTTTTACCAGGCACATATTTGTTCTGAAGTTTTAAGATCAGCAAGTTTTGTTTGAGAAACAGCAGCAAAATTCCACCGCAGAGAAAAATGTGTAAGAAAAAGGTGTGGAAAAAACACCCATTGACTTAAATGCATTTTGCATGAAAAAAAAAACAGTGAAAAAACACCCATTGAATTTTCACTCATCACAAATTATTGTCTGCTCAAGACAAGAAACCCGTTACCCAGAAAGCTCTGAATGCCAGAAAGGCCGTCTCCCATAGACTCCATTTTATACAAACAGCCCAAATTTTGAAAATGATTTCCTTTTTCTCTGTAATAATAAAACAGTACATTGTACTTGATCCCAACTAAGATATAATTAATCCTTATTGGAAGCAAAACCAGCCTATTGGGTTTATTTAACATGTACATGATTTTCTAGTAGACATAAGGTATGAAAATTACGAAAAGTTCTGTTATCCGAAAACCCCCAGATCCCGAGCATTCCGGATAACAGGTCACTTACCTGTATTAAATGAGCTTTCTGGTCTGTACAAGGCACAGGCAACAGGAAATCTGTATCCAGCTATTTGGGCATAGTGTTAAGCTGGCCATAGACGCAAAGTCATTGTACGAATCAAGGATTCGTGCGATTTTCGGAACGTGTGTGGAGAGTCCGTCATTTTTCGTCCGGCGGAGATCGGTCGTTTGGTTGATCGGAGAGATTAGAAAATTTCTGTCGGCTGCCGATAATATCTCTGCATGTATTGCTGATCGTACGATTTTCAGTGGGAGACTGTCCCACTGTCCCATTCAGTTGCTTGCCCAATTCTCCCCGTCCCGTGGCACTTTCTGTATGTTAATGGGACCTTTACACTCAATAAACTCACTACAGGACTCACTACAAAACGTAGCAATGACTTTTTACATACAGGTAAAATGTCATTTTTTTCCTCATTAAACCCTATTCAGTAGATACAGCAAAGTAGCTTTTCATGTGGAGACAGATGCCCTTAGAACCTTTAAAAAGGAGCTGTGAAAAGCAGAAAAGCACCAGCGAGTGACACTCGTAAGGATCACGTCAATGCCACTGATGTGTCAGAGTGACTTTGTGAGTGCTTTTTCAGCTCCGCTTTTTACACTTGAGACTTTGAGGGGCATAAAATCACTCAGCAGTCCAGTAGGAGAATTGGGGCTGAGTAATGGTTTGACGTTTCTATCCATAGCTGCCATTACGTCCTATATGTTTTCTAATGCTTCTGTGATTTACACAATTACTCATTGATAATGTTAAATACTTATAGGTCACATTTACAAATGTAGGGGGCACATTTTTTTATATCTTATGTTCATATTGTGCATCTAGAAATACATATTCACTGTGATCAAGGATGAAGTACCATGATCAAGAAGTGATTCTGATCCCATTGTAAATGAATTGATTTCTTCTTGACATTTCTGTCTAAACCAATTTGTGTGTTATGTATTGGTGGAGGCCTATTTATTAAAGATCGAATTTTAGTGGTTTTAGAGGTTTTTGAAATCAGAAACAAACTCATTTCCATATCAGTCATTTATCAAAAGATCCAAACTGAAAAAGCACAAACACAAAAAGTCACAGACAAGGTGCAAAAACCGTGACTTTTCAACTTGTCGCATGATAACTACAACTTTTTCTTGTTGTCGCACAGAAGCCAATGTCAAAAACAAACGAAAATCTCAAAAAACATGAAGCAAAGAAAGATCTTCCAGTAGTAAAAGGGGCATCTGCCATTGACTTCTATTTGACTGGTTTTAACTGGAGTGTAGTCGGACTTGTAATTGTCCCAGTTTTGTCGCATAATACATCCCAGAAAAGTTGCACTTCTTTTTCCCAAAACTTTTTTCTGATTTTTGGCATCAAAAAGCCTGACCTGAAAAAGTTGCAGGACCCTAAGGGGCAGATTTATCAGGGGTCGAAATTCAAGGTGATGGGAGTTTTTTTTTTACAGGCCAACCTCATTTTCTCCTTGATAATTTGTGACAACCCCTAAACTTAGCGTAGCTGCTCAGGGCCTACTGAGCATGTGATGGTGACCCCCTGTGACAAGTTAAAAGTCCTGGATCATTGCTGCTATTGAGAAGCTGAAACTTCAGGCTGGTGCCTAAGGTATAATAAGGTCATTATATAAAACATGGCATTTTGACTCATATTAATTTTTAGGGTTTAGTTCTCCTTTAAGAAGAACCGCGCTGCACTTCCTAGTTTAGCTGGAACCCTCGGAAGTCGTCAGAACTCCGAAAGCCACCGAATGGAGCCGAAACTCGGCGAATAGACCCAAAGAAGAGTAGAATGAAGAAGACCTTTAGGGTGGCGGCACACAGGGAGATTAGTCGCCGTGTGGTATGCGCCTAGAAATAGACTTCCGCATTGGCGTCACTGTAATCACTTCTCGCGAGATCCTGATTATAGCAGACGCGCCGAACATGCTATGACCAGGATCTCGCGAGAAGTGATTACAGTGACGCCAATGCGGAAGTCTATTTCTAGGCGCATACCACACGGACCCAATCACTTTCGCCTTGACAAAGCTTCTAAGCGAAATGCGCGTTGGCGTCCTCTTGAAAATTTGATCTCCTTAAGATAATTCTGATTCTGAAGCAATATTTCCATTAGGGGAACATACTGGATATTCTTGATGGGGGCAGGAATTTTGGTCTAAATCCTTTGCTTTACCACCTCTTCTATCTTCCTTCCATTCTAAGGGGCCGTGAGTTTGTGGCTTTTTAGGGCTAGTTAGCCTCTTTTAACTGTTGGGGCAATTTAAATTACAAGGCCACAGCTCCGGTTACCCTGTCCTGCCTTGACTTTGTGGTGTCCCAGGCCTTAGAAACAAAATAGGCAGTTTGTTTTTTGGGACAACTCCACCCTCTATATTTTTCAAATTTCTTTTAATCTTATTCTTGGAATATGACCGAATAACCTTTTAACCCATATTGAAATTTTTTTCTGCCCTTTTTTCATCCATTCCTTTTTAACCATTTAATCAATTACCAAGTCTCATTTTTTAGCCTATATATTGCACTGCACTTTATTGGTGTAATTTATTGCAATATCAATTTGCCAAATCTATCTTGATTAATCACACTTTATATATTAATTAATGAATGAATTTATTTATTAAGGGGTGTTATTGGAATCTATTGGTGGGGTAATACACCCTCTGGATTCAGGAATAATCAACTTTTTTTATCAGTCCTTGGACTGATTGATTTCACCTTATTTATTTGCACTAGCGCTTTACCTAATGTATTAGTCAGCACCTTTATGAATGAATTATTATTATCATTAATTATTTTGGTTTTGTAATTTATGATTTGAGTCTACTTGGTATAGATATAGTAACCCTCTATTTGGTGGGGTTTCTTTTTTCTTAAACAATATTAACACTTTTTCATCTGACTTCGTCAGACCTCTACCTATAGTTTGGGTTAAATAAGGATCAAATATATATATATACACACACAGGGATACCAATCAGTGTTGTTTAACAGGTTGACGTTAATCTGCACCCGCTCTTCATGTTATAGAAACATTTAGGGATATATTATAAGATGCTTGTTTCCAACAGTGAGTCTGAAGGGAGAATGAGAACGGAATTCTGTATATATTATAATGAAGTTATATAAATGATCACTGTAGTGTTTCACTGATAATAGGTTTTTATTGGACAGTATGGATGTTAACACAGATTATTTGTTGTACCTTGTGAAATGTAATGGGATGTATATTTATATTCAGTTGACTGAATGCAGTATGCACTTTAACCACCAGGTGGGGATCTAAGATAAACATCAACACCAAGAGCTCTGTTGAGTGAACTCTTAAATAATCACCGAAGATCAGAAATTCATGTTAGAAATAAACTGCTGCCATATAATATCCATGTTCTTTTTGCTTTGTATTTTTAGTTATAAGGGAGTTGTGGCATTTAGGGGCACATGTACTAAGGGTCGAATTTCGAAGTTAATAGACTTCGACATTCGACCATCGAATTTGATACTTCGATAGTCGAAATATTTCTTCGTTTTCGAGCAAAGTAAAAATCGTTTGATCGAACGTTTTGAAGAATTGTACAAAAAAAACTCGTTGACTTCTAAAAACGTAGACTCAGAGGGGTTCTAGGAGGTCCCCCCATAGGCTAAACAGCAATTCGGCAGTTTTAAGGTGGCGAAGTGTCAAAGTCGAAGTTTTTTAAAGAGACATTACTTCGATTTTTGAATGGTTGAATTTCGAAGTTTTTGAATTCAAAAATTCATTAAAGTAAATTAAGTAAATGGGCACCATAGTGTACTGATAACACTGGAGTGCTGGGGAAATGTTTTATTGAGAACTGTTTCTTTAAGAAGTATCCAACAATATAGAGACCAATGTAAAGTAGGGAGCACCAATGATCACTTAGAGAAACAGTGGATGGTGTGCAGGGTCTGATAAATTAGTGAACTGTAAGAGAAGAAGAAAAAAGAACTGACCCAGAAGGCTGCACCACCCCATCCCACAATCCAATCACTCATTGAATCAGCTTTAAAACATAAAACTTTGACTAAGTATATGTAAAAATAAGAACATTAAAAGAGGGGAGAACAGGGAGATGGAAAGACTCAGGTAAGGGGTTGAGAGTATCTAATTATACTCATGCGCATATCCAAAAATGTGCAAATGCAAAAAAAATGTGCAATCCAAAAATATACGCACATCCAAAAATCTCCCGTAGACTTATATGCAACCTCAACAGGTCTGAGTTGCCAGATTTTCAGATTCGGATTATTCCATCCTCAGGGTTTAATAAATTCTGAAAAATTTGTGATTTTCTTAAAAGTCTAATTTAATTTAAAAAAATCCCAATTTTTTCATGATTTTTTTCATTCAGAGTTTAGTAAATAACCCCCTAACTGATGTGCCTACAACACAATGATACCTCACAATCTCTTAAGACCTTATTCTAAACTAAAATAATGCTTTTTCACATCATTTGCTTTATAAAGCTGGGGATAGAGCAAAAATAATCAGCTTTCTGTAAGCTTTAAAGGAGAACTAAAGGGGTTGTTCACCTTTAAATTAACTTTTAGTATGATGTAGAGAGTGATATTCTGAGACCATTTTGAATTGGTTTTCATTTTTTTTATTATTTGTGGTTTTTGAGTTATTTAGATGTTTATTCAGCAGCTCTCCAGTTTGCAATTTCTGATTGCTAGGGTCTAAATTACCCTAATTGCCATGCATTGATTTGAAAAAGAGACTGGAATATGAATAGGAGAGGACCTGAATAGAAAGATGAGTAATATACAAAGTAGCAATAATAATACATTTACAGAGCATTTATTTTAGATGGGGTCAGTGACCCCCATTTGAAAGGTGGAAAAAAATCAGAAGAAAAGGCAAATAATTTAAAAACACTAAAAAATAAATAATGAAGACCAATTCAAAAGTTGCTTAGAATTGGCCATTCTTACTTAAAAAATAACTGAAAGGTGAACCACCCTTTAATTAAGAAATATAACAGAAATGTTGTACATTATATGTTGGGTTTCTGAACCAGCCCAAGGCAACCAAAGTCCTTTAGCAGTAAAGATCTGTGTCTCCAAAGATGCCCCAGTAGCTCCCCATCTTTTTTCTGCTGATTCACTGCACATGTTCTGTGCTGCTGTCACTTACTGAGCTTAGGGACCCACTCACAATATACAGTACACATAGAATAGAAATGTCACAATATAAGGCTGATTAGTAATTAATACAAATAATTACTACATGGCAGCACAGAAACCAGTGCAATTAGCATCAGAATAAATAATAAGTTCTGTCATCAGCTTATATTACAGACCAACCTTAGCTTGATAATTTGCGGTAACCCCTAAACTTAACTTTTTACAGCTGCTCAGAGCCCACTGAGCATGTGAGTGTCACAGACACTTTCCAAGATGGTGACCCCCTGTGACAAGTTTCAAGTCCTGGATCATTGCTGCTATTGACAAGCTGAAACTTTAGGCTGGTGCAATAAATTCAGTGTATAAAATATGGCATTTGTGCCACTTGTGGCCACTTTTAAGAGCTACAGTATATGGTACAATGGGTGAGGGTTTAATGACGGATCTCAAATAAACTAATAAACTTGAAGCCAATTATCATAAGAAAAAAACAATTAAAGGATTACCTATACATGGATAAAATAATCACAGTAGTACCACATTTATTGGGTTCTAAAATACTGATTACAGTGGAAGTGCAAATCAGCAATAATACATGGCAGGAAGGTGGTTAGACACCATAATCACAAGCCTCCAGATCTCCCTGGATGTACAGCTTAAAAAAGCTTAACATGGCGTCTGGTTCAATATATGTTGCCTTGACTGCTGGATCCTGCAGCATCTGTTGATACCACTTATCAATGTGTGGCGTTTCATTCAAGCAACTGTGGAATGGAAACAGAAATAATAGAAGGATTAATTCACACACAAAGGCTCCATGGATACCCAGAGCAAGTGCGCTCTATGCCCTACCCGCTCCCTGGTTTTAATAGCCCTTCCCCTTTAAGTTGGTTCTGGGTGTGGGTAGGTTTGATAAATGCCTTGGTTCTCTCAGTAACTGTGTAGCTATGTACATGGGCACGACAGTAATGAATTTATGGGATTAAACCATGTTCAAAACATACAAAGCATCAAACCTACTTAACACATGGGTTTATCCTCAAAAAGCCTTTATTACAAGGAACACTTACCACTAATATTTAACAGAACACGTGATCCGGCCAAAGCTGTCACCCAAAGTAGAGAAGCTTTATTACCCCCCATGCTGTTTCTTATATCCTGACCCCAATTCCTTCAATCAGTGGAAGTAGAGGCAGCCCTATGTACTACAGAATGGAGTACATCTCATTTTGGCACAGCGGTAAGGGCACAACCTAGGTGTATTTATCAGAGGGTGACATTTCAGTTTCACCCATTAATAAATATGCCTTTCAAAATCCCATAGAAATGGAGAGCTGCGGAATTTCACTCTAGTGGCGGAACTTCACTCTTTGATAAATTTACCCCTAATGTTTAAAAGTTTCTTAAAGGAAAACTATACCCCCAACATGAATACTTAAGCAACAGATCGTTTATATCAAATTGAATGACATATTAAAGAATCTTACCAAACTGGAATATATATTTACATAAATATTGCCCTTTTACATCTCTTGCCTTGAACCACCATTTCGTGACTCTATCTGTGCTGCCTCAGAGATCACCTGACCAGAAATACTACAACACTAACTGTAACAGGAAGAAGTGTTGAAGCAAAAGGCAGAACTCTGTCTGTTAATTGGCTCATGTGACCTTACATGTGGTTTGTATGTGTACACAGTGAATCTTACGATCTCAGGGGGCGGCCCTTATTTTTTAAAATGGCAATTTTCTATTTATGATTACCCAATGGCACATACTACTAAAAAAGTATATTATTATGATAATGGTTCATTTACATGAAGCAGGGTTTTACATATGAGCTGTTTTACTCAGTATCTTTTAATAGAGACCTACATTGTTTGGGGGGTATAGTTTTCCTTTAAAGTGACATGGGAGTATGTGTAAACCTTTAGGACCTGAACGTCCTCATAGTTTAAATGTCCCTAGTGCCAGGTCTGTGTTTATAAATGATTTCACTTACTCCTTCACATCAAAAATGATGAGCTGTTCAAACCAGGGCCAAATCATGTAGTCAACCATAGAAACTTCACTTCCACCAAAGAAATGGCTGTTTTGTTTAGCCAGGATCTGAGGAAGGGAAAATGCGTCAGTACCAAAGTCTGACCTTATATGGAAAAACACCTCTCAAGACCAATATTTAACTAAACTGCAATTGTTTACTCATAATTAACATATAAAGAATGGCGTTTGATGACTCTGATACCAAGCATAATTCTTAAAAAAAAAAAAAAAACCCTACATTTATGTCGTATTTTATTCCCCCCAACTAATACATTGGGAAATGTTTGTGTTATGGACATGATATCAACTATATAACAAAGGGAGATGCTGGGCCCTTCACCATGTCTGCTTCAGTTGTGCTATTTATTAAACATGAAAGGTGACAATTAATTTTTAAAAAATAATAATAAAGGCAGGAATTGATTGACTTTTTGTCTATCCTCATATTTTTCCCCTCTCAATCACTAGTAGATTTAGGAAAAAACTCAAGTGGGTTGATCTTAATCATATAAAGTCGAGGAGGAAAAAAAAAATCATATTGTTACACTGAATTTCTAATGAGGCTGTAAAATTTCAATTATTTGAAAAATCTTCAGAAAAATAATAAAGTTGCTTGAATGCTCAAGAGACATTTGCCATTGACAGGTTTTGACCAAGTTTTCAATTCATATTTGAGACTTTCTCAATGAATTCATCTTGAATATTTGCATTGAAGTCTAGAACTTCCTCGCAGTTTCTGCCATTGATTTGTACAAACCGAAACCTCAAGGGTTCATAAATCTGCTGCAGAAAACAAGCCAATGTGCCATCTGAATCCTATTGCTGTTATGAAGCTGCAACTCCCAGTCACCACCAGTTGATGTGATTTTTGTACATAATTAAAAATTTACTGAAAATGGATTCGTGTAAGAAAAGTATTGTGTAAGAACGGTGTTACCTCATCGAGTTTAAGCAACTTCTCCTGGAGTTCTTCTTTCGCACCTGATATGTCTTCATTATTTGCCTTGGCACACATTATCTTATACAGCACAGCTGTGACCTGAAACCAAAGGGACATTACAATGATCTAATTCATCAGACACATTAATAATTAATATGGGTAATTAACTTCTAACTCTATCTATCCAGCTCTCAGGGTTAGTACACAATAACTATGTCTTGGGGGGCACTATCATGACATTTATATGTCATATACTTCATCGTGGCTACACTCAACAACTAGGTGCTCATACTCCACCAAAGACAGACCCACCTCTCCTCCTCTTGACTCTTATTCATACAATGGGGTATCCACAAGGAATGGGGAGTGTCACTCCATCTTACATCTCCATTGCAACTCCCTACAGAAATTGCTTTAGGGCTAGGCCAGACGTGGCGTTTTTTCGTTACGTTTTTAAAAAAAGCTCAGTCGGGCGTAAATACGCATAAGCTGCAGTACCACTGAAACTAATGGAAAACGCATTATGGCAATTCTCACAGGGTGCTTGCAAGCTGAAATCCACCACGGGACACCAGTATCGGCGTTTTTTAGCAGGAACGCCAATACGTCTAGAAACTACCAAATCGATAGACTCTTTGGGATCTGCATGTTTGAAACCACACTTTACGTAAATACGCAGCGTATTTTAAATATGGCGTCCAAATTTTCGCAAGATAAATGATGCATAAAGGTTTTTAAGGCCAGTGACGTAATTACATTATGTATTGATGATCGTTCCTGCTCCATTTTGCATGTACATAGTTTTTCTATTTCTAAATAGCTTTTCTATTTTCTATTTACAGCCAGAGGAATTATGAGGAACGAGAACAATGAGAAGTTCATGTTGGGAAAAGAAACCTACGTGCTGAAAAACGCATGCTTGTTAGCAGTCACATGCGGTTTTAGTGGCGTATGTACGCCCGACTGAGCTTTTTTTGTAAAAACGCCATGTCTGGCCTTGCCCTTACTATTAAGGATTTCAATTATACCACTAACCTAGGTGACCATACCTCCTTCCAAAAGGGTTCTTTCTCTGTTCCGCACTACACATCCCCTTAAGGTTTGATGGCACTGATACTACTTTGTGATTTGTTGACCACCAACATAACATACATGAAGTTTGGCCAAACATAGAAGGCAATATGCCTCCTAGTAACTTAGCCAATTACCCCCAAAAAATTCAATCTCAAAAAGAAGCACATAGAAAGTGCTGAACAAGTCTCTTCTGTGTTAAGTTGAAATCTATGCTTTTCAATGATGGAACAATGTGAATATTTGTCCAAGAAAACCAGCTGCAATCCAATGGGATGATAAGGCTGAAGTCACACATGTGGTTGCTAAACGTCTTTCTGCCTAATGAACATTAAAGAGGCGGAGAAAAGTGTATGTGCTGAAATCAGCGCTTTCTGTGTCCGCATTTAAAATAACAGTACCTGTCTGTGTGCGGATACACAGAGCTGAACTGAGAAAAAGCAGAAAGCTTTTGCAACGAATCTCCTCTCTGTGTATCCTCAAACAAGTGGAAGCCATTCTTTTAAATGTAGAGCTGATTTCAGCACATACACTTCTCTCTCTCTCTCAACAGGCTGTTGTTTCTCATACTCAATGTAACTGAATGAGTCACAGTGGGACATGGATTTTTACTATTGAGTGCTGTTCCCTACCAGGGAGCTGTTATCTGGTTTACTTCCCATTGTTCTACTGATTAGCTGCTGGGGGGAGGGAGGGAGTGATATCACTAGTAGTACAGCAGTAAAAAGTGGCTGAAGTTTATCAGAGCACAAGTCACATGACTGGGGGTACCTGGAATAGTGACGATATGTTTAGCCCAATGTCAGATTTCAAAATTAAATATTGGAAAAACTGTTCGCTCTTTTGAAAAAAAGGATTTCATGCAGAAGTCTGTTGAAGCAGCACTACCTGATATGTTTTGGGGAAAAAAACATGTTTTCCAATGACAGTATCCCTTTAAGGTTTTAAATGTTAACCCTTTAAGTAATATAGATACTGTACCTTGGAAAAATGTTCCACCGTCATCTTTTGTTGAGCTTTCTGGAATGGGTCTGCAGGGGTCAGCTTCTTCCCAGGATAAACCTCATCCAGATAATCACACACAATTGGAGATTCATAGATCACCTGGCCATTGCTGGTCTCCAGAGATGGTACCAGGCCAGATGGGCTCTTCTCAAAGAACCAATCTGGCTGGTTCTTCAGATTGATATTTATTACTTCATGCCTTAGAAAAGAAAATGTTAATAATGCAGTTACTTTATTTTATGCTAACATGAATAGAATGTATTTGCTCAAGGCAAATAGCCTGTTATGACTAATATTGCATCTACTAATGTCATGGAGGCATTTGGTGCCCTCACTAAAGATCAGCACTACAAACTGCATCTGGCCATTCAGGGTCTCCACTATGAATAAGAATTGCTTTCACCAAACCAACGTATGATATTCTCCATTTACAACCAAAAAAACTCCTGTGGCAAATACACACCATATAAATTTATCCCAAAAGTTGACTGTGCCCTTGAAAGCTTACTATACAAGCATTTGTCATGAGACTTTCACTAAAACACTAAAACATATCATGCACTGTCTCTAAATGTTTTAAAGGGGTTGTTCACTGTAACTTTCAATATGATTTTTGTATTTGTGTTGTGTTTGTTTTGAGTTATTTATCTTTTTATTTAGCAGCTTTCTAGTTTGCAATTTCAGCAATCTGGTTGCTAGGGTCCAAATTACCCTAGCAACCATGCATTGATTTGAACATACTGGAATATGAATATTAGAGGACCTGAATAGAAAGATAAGTAATAAAAAGTGTCAATAAAAAGATCATTTGGTTTTTTAGATGGGGTAAGTGATCCCTCTCCCCATTCGAAAGCTGAAAATAGTAAGAATAAAAAGGCTAATAATTCAAAAATTATGATAAAAATAATGAAGACCAAATTGAAAATTTGCTTGGAATTGGCCATTCTATAACATAGTAAAATTTGACTTAAAGGTGTAGTGTATTTTTCGGCTAACCGAAACGGGAAACATTCGCTCATCACTGTCTTCTACTCTTTTGTATATTGCCACAAATATATTGGGTTAGAGCTGCAATATATTATCAGCCTTAAACCCCAGAAATGCTTGTGACCGCATCAGAAAATTAACCCTTGAAATGCCAATAATCGCCTTAGAAAATGAGTTATCTCATCATTAACCCGAGACGTGCCAGTAAGATTATTGTTAAAAACGGTTAAGATCTTCCTCGTCTCCAGAACTGGGCAGTGATGCATGTCCAACATCATTTGGCTGATGTACTTTTGAATTTTGTTGAAACATTGGATGGAAGATGTGCTGGTTTTAAATAGATGTAAGCAGGAAAAAGTGTATAGTGCTTAAGAAAAACTATGAACCTAAAAGTGGAGATCAGATGTTGACTGGGTGAGGGAAGACCTGCAGGCTTTAGGTAAGTTAATTAACGATGGGTAAACAAGTAAATGCAGCAGAGCAGAGGCATGAGAAAGTTTGCTTTAGTCTGAAGGCAGTTTGTTTTAGTCTGGAGACATGCTAAAGTATGTTTTAGTTTGGGTAAAGCAGGGGGAGGGTCCATGCATTACATGGCGCAGGGATGAGGCAGGTGGTCCATTGAAAAAGGAGAGGGAAGGAGTCTTGAGATAGGAGAGCGGAGTAGGGGACTTAATTATTCAGGTAGGAGGAGAAATTCATTTCAGATGGAGGAAGCAGCCCTGCAATTTATATCAAAGGGGAGTTAACAGAAGTAGAATATTTACAAGAGGGGAATGACAGGACCAAGCGTCCCACTTTAACATAAAACAGAGCAAGGGCTAGTGTCCCGTTGCTCTTCACCAAAAATTAGAGTCCATGGTTGTCATTTTCGTGCCGAAAATTGGTAAAAAATTTTGCTGATCACTAAGAGCAGCCCATTGGGCATTTGTCCGAATGGGGAGATTGACAGTCTGGTCTGAACTTGTATTTAGTATACATATTAAAAAAAAAAAAAAGATATTTAATAGAAAATGGCCAGTTTGTGAGCTCAGTGCAGAAGACTGGGTATCAGGTACTTACTTGATTTCTTTGGCAGCCAAGACAAGCCTCGCACTCTTGGCATATGGGCAGAATCTCATGCTGTACACACGAATTGTTCCGTCAGGGACTGGGCCCGGTGTTGGGCAGCCTAAAAAACAAATGTTATCATTACAATGGAAGTACAAAAAACAGACAGATAGTAGATGGCATAACTACTGCCAAAGTCACCATAGCAAGCAAGCTTCCCCCCCTCACTGTTGCACTATTACTGTATAGCAGGGCACAGCGCAAAGTCAATCAATAGTACATATACATGAACACGAACCCTATGAAAGGAGGCGGCCGACGATCAGCTAGCCAAACACACAATCTTGCATAGCCATCAAAGTTACGCAGATGTTATTGCTGCACATTACCTTTAGCCAAACACTTCTCAGATCCAGTCATTTCAGCAGCTTGACAGTGCGGCCAGTTATACAGAAGCCACAATCACCCTGCAAGGAAAAGAGCTGTTAGATGGACCAATGTCGTCTTTACTCCCCATATACTGCCTTATCCCCGTGTAACATTACACATACCCACAGACCTACCAGATCTCGGTAAACAGAGTCTATATATCTGAATGTCCCCCCCTGCTCCTCCCCTTCCCAGCCCATGCTCCTCCCTTTCCCCACCCCTGCTCCTCCCCTTCCCAGCCCCTGCTCCTCCCCTCATGTCATAATAAACAAATATTGGAGCCTGACTGTCAGCATCCTCAAAGCAGTTGACTGGAAGCGTGATAAAGTGCAAATACACACAAGTTGTGTTTACCCTGTTGTTAAGTGTAACCATGGTACACATAGACCCAGAGCAGGGCAGTTCTCAGTGTATGTGTTAGACTACAACGTTGAGAGAAGACTGAGACCCTTACGTATATATACAATACTACAGTGAAAGCAAAAGATAATGCCCATGGGGTGATTTGTAGCTGTATAGAGACCCAAACAGTAGACCAGTGCCTTAGCCAATGACAAAATAGCAACTGACTGGATAGGTATTGGGGCAATGTCAGCTGGGGATACATTTTGCATAAGTGTAATTCAACTTTTGTTGATCCAAAGAAAATATAGCAAAAAAAAAACACATCAGTACTTACTCTATTAGTATGTGCATATTTATCCTTTAGTTAGATACAGAGTCTGCCTGGGGTGTCCGGGTCTACTGGGGCTGCTGCCTGGGAGCCCCCCACCCCAATTGTAATCAGCTGCTCCAAATGCTGCCGCCATCCCCCTCCCTTAGGTCACATAGCGCTTAAAGGAACAGTTTAGTGTAAAAATAAAAACGGGGTAAACAAATAGGCTGTGCAAAATAAAAAACATTTCTAATATAGTTCATTAGCCAAAAATGTTAATATAAAGGCTGGAGTAACTGGATGTCTAACAGAACAGAACACTACTTCCTGCTTTTCAGCTCTCTAACTCTGAGTTAGTCAGTGACTATAAGGGGGGCCACATGGGACATAACTGTTCAGTGAGTTTGCAATTGATCCTCAGCATTCAGCTCAGATTCAAAAGCAACAGTTATGACCTATATAGCCCCCCCCTCAAGTCTCTGATTGGTTAATGCCTGGTAACCAGTCAGTGGAAACCAAGAGAGCTGAAAAGCAGGAAGTAGTGTTCTGGCTATTATGTTACATATCCAGTCACTCCAGGCTTTATACATTACATTTTTGCCTAACTAACTATATTAGATTTTTTTTTTATTTTGCAGAGCCTATCTATTTACCTAGTTTTTATTTTTACACTGAACTGTTCTAAAGCTTCCTTCCCTCTTGTGGCCACAATTGGGGTGAAGGGTATCAGCAGTCGCTGTTGTAGCAGGAGGGAGCAGCCTAGGTCAGCAGGGTTTTTGTACCAGTGTCCATCTGGCCCCGTCTGACCGTGGTTAGATAGTGCTGACATATTTACACCGAGTTTTGCAGACGTTATACATCATTCACATCAGTCCCTGCCCCTATGGAGCTTGCAATTTAATCTGGAGCCAGTAAAGCCGATTGTTTTTGGGTGTGGGAAGTAACCTCAGGAAACCCTAGACCGGGATTCAAAATAAGCCCTGGCATTCCAAGTACACAGAGATCCAAACATTACCCAACAGACTCACTAAATAATGACTGTCTATGGCTTCTTACAACAGACCATCTGGCATTTGCCAGAATCCACAGAATGCCAGACCGGGTCTGGTTGGCAGTGATCTTGCAACAATCAGTGGCCAGCCAGCAAGCTATGGGCGTGTGTGTGTATTTCATTTATATCATGCTACTTGTGTACATTAAAACAATACACTCATAGAACAGACAGGAGTTATACTAAAATTAAATATATTTACATGATGAAAATGATGTGCTCTCTGTGTCTACGTGGATTTCTTATGGGTACTCCGGTTTCCTCCCAAAAAGTATACAGACAGGCACTAGTGTATTTAAGTCAGGTACTGTCATAGGCATCAAACCTGTGTGCACCCATATCCGCATGCGTTAACGGAACTAGGTGCGTGCCGGGGCTAGTGCGGGCCGTGCAGCCAGGCCCCCCCCCTCGTCCGTGCGCGTTTTCTTTACAGCTGCAGCCGACTGCAGCATGCGTGATGTGCCGGGTGGGCCCTGCGGGGGTGCGGGCCCTGGCCCAGTTGCACCCCCTGCTTCCGCGTTAGTTACGCCACTGTCTGCATGGGCGATGACATAAGCGGATGTGACATCACGGAGTAACACACGTGTGTGTGTGACATCACTTCTGCCTGTGTGGCACAGTACAGACCCTACCTCCCCCCCTTTGCTGACGGATTTCATGGGAGAGTATCCAGCAACAGTCTTTTTTGACAAAACTTTTATTTACCATATATCCGAGTGCCACCCCCTTAAAGTTGCAGCCATAGACACAGGCCCTTTAAGTGCCTATATGGTAATTACACCTCTGCAGACAGGTTAACTGGCTCCTGATAAACCTGAAGTTAGTACGTACTGTGTGAACGTCGTAGAAACCTTAAACTAGTTATGCGTGGAAAGATTTGCTTGTTTGGCGACTATGAAGTCAGGTCAGTGAAGGAAGGAAGGCAAATCAGACTGATTAAAATGCTTGGCTTATACAGACCCATGATAAAAGGACCACGTCAAAGGCCTGATGTGTTCCTCTCCCAATGACTTTTTCAAAACATCCCAAAATCTGCATAGATGGAGGGTGATTTTCCTGTTTGGGGAAACAGGCTGACTTCATTAAATTTTTAATGCTGGGAGCTGAAAAGTATAAACAGATGGGACTCAGTGTTTTCAGAAGATTCATACAGGCCAGTGTTGAGACTTGCAGAAGAGGAGCTTATAGATTTCAGTTGTTCTGGATTTGTATCAAGAGAATGTTGAATCATAAAATGATGGCAAAGAAACAAAACAGAAGGGAATGATAAAGGTTTTAAAAATGGGAATTATTTGCTTAAAATGGAGTCTATGGGAGACAACCTTTCCATAATTTGGACATTTCCAGAAAACCTGCATTTGCTTTTATCAGGATTGCTTTGCTGCATCGTCTCTAAACTCTAGCTAAGTGATTTGCTATTCCTGCACTACATTTACACTTACAGATTATGTATGACTTGTGATTCCCCAGTCAATAGTCGCTTTAACCCTCTAAAAGGGGGAAGGAAAAAAAAATAAAAATATTCAAGGCAGAAACAAGTGCTTGACGTTCATTTTGCCTGGCCAGGTAAATATCAAGGGGCAGATTAATCAAGGGTCGAATTTCAAAGTCAAAAATACTTCGAAATTCAACCATCGAATTTAAATATTGAAGTTTTTTCCAGCGAATTTGGGTATCCTGCGGTCGAATTAAAATCCTTCAAATCAAACAATTTGAAGGATTTCAGCGATCGATCAAACTATTTTACTTCGACTTCCAAAAACTTTAGAAAAATGCTCTAGAAGGTCCCCATAGGCTAACATAGCACTTCGGCAGGTTTAATTTGGCGAAGTATTGAAGTCAACGTTTTTTTTTAAAAGAGACAGTACTTTGATTATCGAATGGTCGAATATTGGAAGTATGTTACTTCGAATCGAATTCAAAGTCGTAGTATCCTATTCGGTGGTCGAAGTATACAAAAAATTATTTTGAATTTTGAATTTTTTTACTTCGAAAATTCCCTCAAATTCACTTCGACCTAGAGTCCTGCACAGGTCCATTTTTTGGGACCCAAACCCAACCCGTACCCGCATTCTTACCCGCTTGGACCCGCTACCCGACCCACAAGTACCTTATCTGCAACCCGGACCCGCTGACCATCAAGAATCAGGAAGTGCTGTCATTGGAAACCAGAAGTGACATAATCGGAAGTAGACGTTGCAGGTAACCCGCGGGTACCCGACCCGCTGCAGGACTTTACTTCGACCTTTGATAAATCTGCCCACAAATGTAGCAAGGGGGACTCTGTTTAAAAAAATAATTTTTTTTGGCAAAGAGACCCAGATATAAGAGTTTGCTCTGTAGTTTGAATGAGAATAAATGCGCTAGTGTGCCTAATTTACTTGGTATATGTGTAATAACAGTATAAACAAGAAGGAATTTATCGTATTAGAGCAATAGCCTTGCAACTGTATTAAGCCCATCCCTCCAAGTGGGCAAGAATGGTTATGAGGGTCATTTTAAATAATGCTCTAGCCAGTATTAATACAAACAAAAGATTAAAAGAATATATTTGGAGCAGAGGGGAGTTCTCCAGAAATTCTCTAAGTTATGATAACTTACTTTTGAACATGAACGACCATTTCAACAGTAGAGAATCTGCTGGAATGTAAGCATTTTTGAGAAATATATATCTAATAAATGAATCCCGAGGGGTTTACATATTGCTTAGGGAGGAAAACATTCTATATGAGCGTGCATTTCAATAAATTAATGTTCTGAGAACCAGCAAAATTCAAGGAAAAGGATACGATTTTGGAATTGCAGCCACAATGTAAATCACATAAAGATATTTTGAGTGAGAGACTAGTGAACTAAAAACTAAAAGACATAAAATTGATGAATTGGAACGAAAAATTCGTTTACAACAAAAAAGACTTTAATGCATGGGTTTATAAAAGATTACATGGACGTGGGCAGATTTCTAAGACCAATAGAGCACATGCCAAATCCTACAGGAGAATTAAGAAGCACCTTTAGTTATAAATTTGTCTCAAATATCTTTGACTGAGGATCATATTAGGGCGCTATCAAAAGGCCTATAATTTTGATAGTTGTACAATATGTCCAACTTATTTCAGTGTTTTCAGGGGTTTATGTATATTGGGAACTGTAGTCCAGCAACTACAGGGGTGGATTCTTAAAGGGATACGGTCATGGGAAAAAAAAAAATTTTCAAAATGCATCAGTTAATAGTGCTGCTCCAGCAGAATTCTGCACTAAAATCCATTTCTCAAAAGAGCAAACAGATTTTTTTTATATTCAATTTTGAAATCTGACATGGGGCTAGACATTTTGTCAATTTCCCAGCTGCCCCTGGTCATTTTGAAAAAAAAATTTTTCCCATGACAGTATCCCTTTAAAGAAACAAGAGTTCAATAACACTTTCACCACTCCTCCAGGGTCAATGGCAGATTATTCTCCAGTGAGAATCTTGCTGATCTACCCTTTTGCTGTTCTTGGTTTCACATGATCATAGCCAAAGACATTAGGCCTAGAAAAGTTTAAATACAAATTAGTTAAAGGCACCATTACATTCTCAATAAACAGGATAACAGTGAGATGAAGTATTACTAGTTGGGGGGGGGGGATTCTCACTGGACAAATCGTTTGCACCTGAAATCAAATTTGGAATACCTGTATTGGAGCACCACGGCAAAGAGTCCGTTTTAGAAAAGGTTTCTTTTACAATCCCTCCCTTATATTGTCGACTTCAAGTCCCCGTGTGTTTTAACCAATGATATTTAGGTGTATGCCAGACGCTACAACTTATGTATTCTATCTCCTTTTATTTTTGACACCTCTAAAAAGTTATATGGCACATTGGGTGAGGGTTTAATGATGAATCTCCAATAAACTAAACCCCAAAAAACAGAATGATCATAAAATAAGAAACCGCCACCTTCAAAAATAAAGTCTGCATTAGAATAAAGTATACAACCATGTACTGGACAAAATAATCACAAACATAAAACACTAGGCTTAAAGGCACCTTTATTGGGTTCTTAAAAATTGGTGCAAGGTGGAAGTGCAAAAGAATTTTCCAATCAGCGACACAGTACAAAACATGTCAGGAAGGTGGTTAGACACCATAATCACAAGCCTCCAGATCTCCCTGGATGTACAGCTTAAAAAAGCCTAACATGACGTCTGGTTCAATATATGTTGCCTTGACCACTGGATCCTGCAGCATCTGTTGATACCACTTATCAATGAGTGGCGTTTTATTCAAACTACTGTGGAATAGAAAGAGAAATAAAAGGAGGAGTAATTCACACACACACACACACACACACAGGCTAAGGCTAGGGCCAAAAAAAAAAAAAAAAAAAAACCCCAACGCTGGCTGATTTCTGCCTGAATGCTTGCAATAGCCTCCTCTCCCTTATCCGAATTAAATTGGCTAGTCGTGAACCGACTTCTGTGGACTTCGGCTCAACATGCAAAAAACCCGCTGAGTCTGTTCGCTCTAAGCCAATCATGTGCTTAGTTGACGTAGTTGGCCAGCTTAAATATATTGCAATAGATGGACAAACAATCCCTGTTTTGTTTAAAAGGGTAAGGCATCTTTCAGTAGCAGTATGCACAAAATGTCTCTGTCTTAAATATATTGATAATGGGTTGAGTGCAGAGGACTCTTGTATTTGACTATATGTATTTTGTGGTCACAGCCTCATTGCACCCCCGCCTAATGGTTTTAAAAATTAGTGGTGAGCACAACTTTCCCTTGTTTGTTATAGTTATACAGGAGCAGTGACCAGCTCCATGTTGTAGCTCCCACCCTTCCCAACTATAGTCAGGTGATCCCACTGGTGTCTATTTGTCTACGTGTATTTGACAGAACATGAGATCTGGGCCAATCCAATCACCCAAGGTAGAGAAGCTTGGTTACACTGTGGTGCCCTATTTCTTGTATTCCGACCCAAATTCTTTCCCTCTGTGGAAGATAAGAGGGTGTGAGGGAGCAGGCTTATATACTACACAATACAGTTGTAACGCTAACTTGGGCAACACAGGCCAACAGAGCTTCAGAAGTAGATGCAGGTGCATTCCCTGAGGCTGTAGTCAAGGCAGTACAGCATACCACCAGGCAGAAATACCTCACACATGGTCAGGAGGCAAATCTTACAGTCTGGGAAGCTTCTACCCACTAGCAGGGCCGTTCCTGCCATGAGACAAGATGAGCACCTTGCCTCAGACGGCAGGGAACGGCCAGATACAAGGGGCGGCAAAAAGCTGCCTCCTGTAACTTTAAGAGCCGAATTTCTGCTAGTGCAGAAAGCGCAGTACGCACTCATTACACTAGCGATGCCGCACCTTTTGACCCGCTACGACGCTAAACTTGTAAGCGCGGAGCAGGAGAGGGGGGCGGCAGCAGCCCAAGGATCGCCCCTATCCACTAGACCTCCTTGATGGAGCACAAAGCTACTCTTTCTCTCTTGCCTCTCTGCCACTCACTAGCCTCATTCTCGGGGTCCCTGCTCCCCGACTTATCTCTATAGGTACTGGTCCCTCTAGAGCTAATGGCTCCACTGGGTACACCCTGCTGGATCAGCACCAGCTGCCAAAAAGGAAGATCCAACCCTTCTCACTCACTATATCAAAGTGTGACAGGGTGTGGTCACAGTGCCTCCTGGTCAATAATATAACTATGCAAATTACATCTAGCTACTTGGGCATCTGCCCAGCAACTAGGGAGATTAGGAAGTGTATGGAATTAAAGCCATAGGGGCATATTAACCCTATGGGTCCCTACATAGTACATCTAATTTTGGCATAGACATAAGGGCATAACCTTCTGTTTCACTTAAAGTGACATGGCAGTGCATGTACACCTCTTGAGGGTGACTATATAAAGGAAGGAGCTCACCATCCTTATAGTATAAATGTCCCTGGTGCTAGGTCTGTGGTTATAAATGATTTCACTTACTCCTTCGCATCAAAAATGAGGAGCCGTTCAAACCAGGGCCAAATCATGTAGTCAACCATAGAGACCTCACTTCCACCAAAGAAAAGGCTGTTTTGTTTAGCCAGGATCTGAGAAAAAGAAAATGTATCTGTAATAAAGTCTGTCCTAAAATGAAAGAAGAGACTCTGAAGGGATAAACCACCTCTCGATACCATTGTTTAAATAAACTGCAATTGTTTTGTCATAATTGGTAAATAAAGAAGGCTGTTTGATGAACCCTAGATCAGAAGACAACATACCAAAAGCAACAAACTTCATGTATCAAAATTGAGAATGGCCTTCAAATCCTCCAGTTTCATTTGAAAACGCTAGTTTGCAATTTATCATAATATATGTCCCTTTTGGTGTAATGTTATTGTGTATTATTAAGTGTGTGGGGGGAGGAAATTCAACTACATCTAGGGCACATTTTATTCCCACCACTAATACTCACAGCCCATTGGGAAATGTTTGCATGATGGGGTGCTATCAACTGAATAACAGAGGAAGATAATTGGCCATTTACCATGCCTGCTCTCACTTGTGTTTTTAAATATCACCATTACAATGGGTCACTTCAATATAAAGTGTAGCTATCAGAGAATGGACCCACAGTTCTCCACAATTTAAATCTAAAATCAAACAAGTGTCTATTACGCAGAATACTTAGGACCTGGATCAAGGTTTTCCATAAATCTGATCTCTGTACCTCAAAGGGGTAGCTGTAAATGAACTGTTAAGCATGATGTAGAGAGATTTTCTGAGACAATTTGTAATTGGCTTTAATTTTCTTTTATTCGTGGTTTTTGAGTTATTTATTCAGCAGCACCCCAGTTTGCATTTCCAGTTGCTAGGGTCCAAACTGCCCTAGCAACAATGCATGGATTTGAATAGGACTAGAAGAGACCTGAACAGAAATACGAGTAATAAAAAGCTGCATTAACAATACATTTGTAGCCTTGCAGAGCAATTTATTTTTAGATAGGGTCAGTGACTCCCATTTGAAAGCTGCAAAGAGTCTGACGAAAAATGCAAATAATTAAAAACAGAAGGCCAATTGGAAAGTTGTTAGAATTAGTCATTGTATAACATACTAAAAAGGTAACCACCCCTTTAAGTCTATTTTTAAAATGTTTTAAATATTAAATAACCCCAATAAGATTGTTTTGCCACCAATAGATTTGTGCTTATTTTGTTTCAGCTTTTGTTGCCTATATTTGAAAATTGTAGCACCCTGTTGTATAGGCTTATATATAAAATGTGTATTTCCATTGCTAGGGTTTCTCTTATAATTAGGGATGCACCGAATCCAGGATTCGGTTCGGGATTCGGCCTTTTTCAGCAGGATTCGGATTCGGCCGAATCCTTCTGCCAGGCCGAACCCAAACCCTAATTTGCATATGCAAATTAGGGGCGGGGAGAGAAATCGCGTGACTTTTTGTCAGAAAACAAGGAAGTAAAAAATGTTTCCCCCTTCCCACCCCTAATTTGCATATGCAAATTAGGGTTTGTATTCTGTTCGGTATTCGGCCGAATCTTCGCAAAGCATTCGGGGGTTCGGCCGAATCCAAAATATTGGATTCAGTGCATCCCTATAATCCCTTATAATCTTTATTGTTTTAGATGAAATCCTTTACAGGCATATTCAACTTTCTCTATCTTCACACGGATACTTTATATAGTTATCACCATTAGGGGGTTATTTCTCAAAAGTCGAGTAATTTCGAAAGATTTTAGTTTTCAAGGGTATTTTAGTAAAAACTTACATTTTTAGGTTAAAAAAAAAAAAAAACTTTCTGGGAGTTTTTTTAAAAAAAAATAAATCAAATTTTTCTAAATGTATTATACCCCTGACCCTGGAAATAGCTTGAATCCAAAAATACACCAGCTAAAACCTGTCTAGATCATGTAGAAGTCAATGGCAGAGGTCCCTTGAACCATCTGAAGATGTTAATAGCCTTCATGATGTTCCAGTTTTATTCGGTGGGCTTCGCTCGAAAACTCAATTAATTCAAAGAGATTACGATTTTTTTTTTTGCAGAAAACTCAATTCGAATTTTCACCCAGAATTTACTGATTCAAGTTTTTTACATTCCCGTTTTTTCATAAATTAGAAACATTCAAATTCACAAACCTCTAAAACTTATCTTTTGATAAATAACCCACTAAATGTATACATGGGGATATTTATTAATATTCTTATTTATATAGTGCCCTTGTCTAGGGGATACAAAGAATACAAGGCATATCAGTTTACATATATAGAGAAATATCTGACCAGAATAAATGCAGTTACATTTGCATATTGGTAGGAGACAATAGGGGAAGGGCTTACGATCAATTTATCATTTAATAATCAAGACCAGAATTGACCTTTTCCTCTGCAATCCTTAGACACAACACTGTTCTTGATGTCAATCATGTAAAGTTGAGGGAGAAATAAATCACATTGTTGCAACAGGCTGCAAAATTTCAACTGTTTAAATGCTAAAGAGACATTTCCAATGGACAGCGTTTGCCCAAAGTTTTTAATTTGAATCCAAGATTTTATCAATTAATAAATCTTGAATATTTGTGTTTAAAAAGTGTAAAACTTGGATTTCATTTGCTGTTTCTGCCATTGATTTCTACAAACCTATACCTCAAGGGATCATAGATCTGCTGCAGAAGACCAGGAAATGTCCCATCCAACTGCTGTTTTGGAGCTGCAAGTCCCTGCCACCACCAGTGAATATGATTTTTACAAGTAATTTAAAAAATGGATTACTGAATTCAACTAAAATTGGTATTCCGGTGTAGAAATAGTGTTACCTCATCAAGCTTAAGCAACTTCTCCTGGAGTTCTTCTTTCACACTGGATAGGTCTTCATTATTTTTCTTGGCACCCATTATCTTATACAGCACAGTGGTGACCTGAAACCAAAGTGACATTACAATGATCTAATTTATCAGACACATTAATAAGGGTAATTATTTTAGCCAAAGGTGTTCTGGGATTTGTACTTAGAAAAATAAAATCACTTACATGATCCAACGCTATCCAGCTTTCAGGGTTATTATATTATATCTGTTTCTTGGGGGGCACTATCATGACGTTCGTATGGCATTTGCTTCATCTTGGCTGCACTCAACAACCAGGTGTTACACGTTTCCAACCAGTCTTTGTTGCTCAAAGGAGTCAGACAGGTTTGGCTTTCCCGTCAGTTTGGGAACAGCATTGGCTAATTGACGCAGTCCTTGTTTTGATGGCTCGTATACCCACCCTAGTGCCAAACAATCAGATCAAAACCCGATATTGTCCACCTTAGGTTGGCATATCGTTGAAAGATCTGCGTGTTTGGTTGAGGATATCTTGTATAGTGTATGACCCCTTTACTCCACTACCAGAGGCCCACCTCTCCTCCTTCCATACCATGAGGGGGGGGTCGTCCATAAGGCATACGGAGTTCCATTCCATCTAACATCTCCATTGTAGCACTTAGAGCTCCTCCACTACAGAATTTTAATTTCTATACCGCATAAAACTATACCACTAACTTAGGTGACCATCACCACCTTCCCAAAATGATCCTTCCTCTGTTTCACACTATACATCATCTTAAGGCTTGAAGGCATTCATAAAGAATATGTCTTGGAATGAGCTGATTTTAAGTGATGTATTGCTTTATCCACCAGCATAACATAGGATGCTTGGCCACACATGGAAGGCAAAAATCACTCTACTAACTTACCCAGTTACCTAAAACAAATCAAAGCACATGGAAAGTTACTGAACACGTCTCTTCTGGGCTAGGTTAGAATCTCTGCTATTTAATGAAAGAGTAATCAATCAACCTGAATTTTTGTCCAAGAAAACCAACCAAAAGCTTACTAAGTGGCACATATACTATCTTACAGACATCAACCAATTAGGTCTTTGCTTCTAACTTTCAGTAAAACTTATTAATTAGATGCTACGAGCAACTGCCCCAAATCAGCTCCAGAGTCAGGCATTCCTATGGAAACATGTTAAACAATATAAGTAATGTAACTAGCAGGGGATGGGCCTGGGTGCAGGACGTGCAGCCGGGACCCCACTCCTTCCGTAAGCGATTTATACCACAGCTTCATTGGTGCACAAACTGCTGGGGGGGCTGGTCCAATCACACCCCCTGCTCTCCTGTAAGTTCCACCACTGAACAATATCCCAAAGTTATCAACACAAAATCCTCAATAAATTGAAATGGCCTAGAATAAAATACCTTGGAGAAATGTTCCAGCGTCATCTTTTGTTGAGCTTTCTGGAATGGGTCTGCAGGGGTCAGCTTCTTCCCTGGATAAACCTCGTCCAAATAATCACACACAATTGGAGATTCATAGATCACCTGGCCATTGCTGGTCTCCAGAGATGGTACCAGGCCAAATGGGCTTTTCTCAAAGAACCAATCTGGCTTGTTCTTCAGATTGATATTGATTACTTCATGCCTTAGAAAAAAAAGAATGCAGTTGCCATATTATATGCCAAAATAAATAGCCTGTTCTGACTAATTTTGCATCTACTGTATTGATTTTGTGGTGCCTTCAGGCCCTGAATGCCCAATTTCAGTGGGCATTCAGGGCCTCTGCTATGAATTAGGTTTGCTTTTACCAAAGCTACAATCCAAAGTTTGACATCCTCCATTTACATGATGCCCACCCAAAAAAAATAAAAATATAAATATTTAAATAAAACCTCCTGTGGCAAATACACCCCATATGAATCTGTCTGAAAAGTTGACCGTTAGTGCCCCCAAAAAGCCAACTATACAAGCAATTGTCATGAGACTCTCACCAACACACTTCTACCTGAAACTCAGCAAGGTGGTTTTATTCATATTTAAATTATTTTTAAATTTAGTAGGAATTTAGATCTGAATAACTAAAATATCTGGAAAACCCTAAGCCAGTTGGTTTCAGCCCAAGGGCATTTCACAGCAACACAAGGGCACACTAGGGGGCAGATTTACTTAGGGTCGAACACAGAGGGTTAATTAACCCTCGATATTCGACTGTCGAAGTTAAATCCTTCGACTATCGAAGTCGAAGGATTTAGCGCTATTCGATTGATCGAACGATCGAATTTTAATCCATTGATCGAACGATTTTTGTTCGAACAGAAAACATTGCAAAGCCTATGGGGACCTTCACCATAGGCAAACATTGACCTCGGTAGCTTTTAGGTGGCGAACTAGGGGGTCAAAGTTTTTTCTTAAAGAGACAGTACTTCGACTATCGAATGGTCTAATAGTCGAATGATTTTTAGTTTGAATCATTTGATTCAAAGTCGTAGTCGAAGTAGCCCATTCGATGGTCGAAGTAGCCAAAAAAAAAAAAAAAAAAAAAAAAAAAAAAAAAAAAAATCGAAATTTTTTGCCTCTATTCCTTCACTCAAGCCAAGTAAATGGGCCCCTAGGTGTCTTGTGGTTCTACTCTGAAGCCCATCAAAGCAGGATATCTAATAATGTACACTGTTATATAATTTATTGAAAATAAGAATTTAAAAAGCCGTCCCTACATATTTTAAACAGATCTAGTAAATAAAGCGAGAAGGCTGTACCAGGAAAAACTAAGCCAGCAAGCTACAAAACAGAGAAAGAGGCAGGATGCCAGCCAAAACATTTACAACAAGATGCCAATAAAATCACCTCATGGAATTCAACTTGTATTTTCTGTACACATAGATATTTAGTAAAAGATGCCCAGTTTGTGAGCTCAGTGCAGAAGAAGGGGTATCAGGTACTTACTTGATTCCTTTGGCAGCCAAGACAAGCCTTGCCCTCTGGGCATATGGGCAGAATCTCATGCTGTACACACGAATTGTTCCTTCAGGGACTGGGCCTGGAGCTGGGCAGCCTAAAAAATAAATGTTATCATTACAATGGAAGTACAGAAACAGACAGACAGGCGGCAAATTGCTTCGTTGGCTTACTGATGAACTCACCACCGTCCTGAATGTTTTTCTTAGCAATATTGCTTTAAGAATGCAACCCTGGTGTTGCTGGACAGTTCAGGATGCCTTAACCTTCATAATATGCTCAGGGTCAGACCTGCTCTCCCGATTAGCCAGTCGCTGTTCTCGCATGCGCGTGTGGGCTTTAGTTTAGTTTAAAAGTCGGGAGGGGGCCCCCGGTGACTGCCAGGAGGGCCCTTTGGATTGCAGTCCCGGTGGGCCCCAATGGTCCAGTCCGACTCTGAATATGCTGGGATTTGTAATACAGGTATGGGATCTATTATCCAAAAAGCTCTGATTTATGGCCATTTCCCATACAGTCCATTTTTATCAAAACATTTTAAAAACTATTTACGTTTTCTTTTTTAATAATAAAATAAATAATCCTTACTGAAAACAAAACAATCCCGACTGGGATTTAGTTCATGTTTTAATCATTTTTCTAGCAGGAATGGAGATCCAAACAGGCCCGGACTGGCAATCTGTGGGTTCTGGCAAATGCCAGAAGGGCTGCTGTATGGTTCCATAGAAAGTTACCATAGAGTGGGCTGGTAGGGGGCCGTTTGGGCCTCTGCGTACTTGGAATGGAAGGGCCTATTTTGACTCCCAGTCCAGGCCTGGATCCAAATTATGGAATTTATTCAAAAAAACACAGGTCCTGATCATTGAGCAGGTCCCATACCTGTACAGCAACATTTGAGTAAAGCGTGTTAGTGAAATAGAGAGCAGCAGTACATAAAGTACACTTTATATCACTTTGTATAGAAAGCAGAGATTCCCTGAGACTCAAACAAGTTACAGATATATTTGCCCTTTCACACAAAGTCAAGTGATGTGCTTTTGTTTTGTATCTTTGTGTGTTTTTCTAGTCAGTGGCTGCCGTCATGTAAAACTACAATCATTCCTTTCTTCTCAAAAATGTCCTCTGACAAGTTAGACTTGGGGCTGAGTGGATTGTAAACAGGAATATCATGGTCACATAGGACCAATAGGACTACTGAATATAACATGCTATGGGGGGTTATGTAATAAAAAGCTGCAAGTTTACCTGGATTACTACTAACCCATAGCAACCAATCAGCCTTCCCCCCCCCCCCCCCCCCCAAACAGCTAGCCAGTACAGGTACGGGATCAGTTATCTGGAAATCTCAAAATGACAGAAAGGCCATCTCCCATAGACTTCATTTTATCCAAACAATCCAATTTTTTTCATTTTTCCCTGTAGTAATAAAACATTAGCTTGTACTTGATCCAAACCGAAGATATAATTTATCCTTACTGGAAGCTGAACCAGCTTATCGGGTTTACTTAATATTTACATGATTTTCTAGCAGACTTAAGGTATGGAGATCTGTTATCAGAAAAGCCTCACATCCCAAGCATTCTGGATAACAGGTCCCATACCTGTATATGCTACCTACTAATTGACTGATTTTGTGGGTCAGATTTGATCAGATCTTGCCATACAATAGCACAAGATATGTAGGATCCCCCTAAAGCTAGAATTCATTTAATTTAAAACAAAAAGTTGGCCAGACACCATCAGATTTTATCTTGTCGGGTGAAGACATAAGCATGCTGTTTCCGCATCTGACAGTTGTGTTGCGTAACCGACATGGAAAATTTTCCATCAACGCATCAGATTTTTGTATCGGCCCAAACACATTTATACACATGCGACTACATACATGCCTTTCCTTGTCCGTTAAGCAAATAGAGTGTCAGCCCAGCAAGCTCCTAACAAACTGGCATCCCAGAGTGATCTTACTTCAGTTCTCCTTTAAAGGGGTGGTTCAACTTCCAGTTAACTTTTAGTATGTTATAGAATAGTCAGTTCTAAGCAACTTTTCAATTGGTCTTCATGGTTTATTTTATATTGTTTTTGAATTATCTGCCTTCTACTTCTGACTCTTTCCCAACATTCAAACGAGGGTCACTGACCCTATCTAGAAACAAATGCTCTTGTAATTGCTACTTTTTATTACTCATCTTTCTATACAGCCCCTCTTCTATTCATATTCCTGTCTCTTATTCAAATCAATGCATGGTTGCTAGGGTATTTTGTACCCTAACTACCAAATTGATGAAATTGCAAACTGGAGAACTCAAATAAATAAAAAACCACAAACGATTAATGAAAACCAATTGCGAATTGTTCCAGAACATCACGCTCTTCATCAGACTAATAGTATTTAATTTAAAGGAGAACAACCCCTTTAAATTAGGGACGTCCACGCAAAACTTTTTTTTTTTTTTTTTTTGCAGAATGAAGTAAAACCTAATTCTAAGAAACATTCCAATATCCATGTGTTTTACTGGGTACATCCACTGACTAATATGGTCACAGGGACAGCCTGTGCTTAGTTGGCTTTATCAGGCAATATCTTTATACCTATGCAGGTATATCATTATATATTACTATATCTTAAAAGGAAGGTAACTACGCATTGAAGATCTGCTGAATATAATAACCAAGTGTTGTTGGACTTTTGGTTGAAGAATCCTCAGAGGAGCAATGATGTCACTCAGCGACAACATTAGACCATAAAAAGCTTACAGATATAAGAAATCATTGGTGTATCAAACTTACAGACATAGATCCAATAACAATATATAGCTTACAGATGCAGCCAATTAAAAAATGTCAGTCTCTTAGATTATTTCTTGCCGACCCCTTCAGTCTCTCAGCTGTATATAAGTCCAAAATCAAGTGTGTGTATATATATATATATATATATATATATACACACACTCCTAGGAGGGATACGTATAAGAAGAGATCAGCGCCTGTGGCAACAGAAATTAAAAACAAGCACAGTTTGGGGGACACAACAACCCAGAAGCAAGGCACGACGAGGGAGTCTGGAGTGAGCTGACAGGACCACCCCTGGGAACCCCACATAAACTTTTTATTGGACTCAATGCGCAAAACCCGTCAGGGTAAATGTGAGTGTAAATTTTTAATTGATTTTAATTGGTTTTTAAATAAAAAACGGTATTACACCATTACTGGTTTTATTCCTGGCTTGGGACCTGGAAGGAGCGGTGAACCTTGAAGGAGGGACCAGAAAGGGCTTCACGTTAAATGCACATTACCACAGTAGTGGTTTGTAAGTAGGCATTTTACATAGAAGGTGGAGGTGCTTCACCTCTGGAATATACTTTACTTCACAGGAAAGGCATTATCTTTTCTTCACTTCTATCGCTAACTTATACCCCCATTAACAGTCACCTGAAGGAGAAGGGGAGAATACACCTATTTAACATCCAGTGTATGCACGGGGTGATCTCATATTATGAACGTATTACGCTATGCTTGTTTTTAATTTCTGTTGCCACAGGCGCTGATCTCTTCTTATACATATCCCTCCTGGGAGTATATATATGCTTGATTATAGATCCAATAATATCCAATACTCACCCGAAATTACACCCTGGCTTTCTATTTGGCCAGTGACTAGAAGGGCAAATAGTCATCCCGAATACAAGCCAATCACTACTCCAGCCCCACAGTTGGGGGAAGCATTCTATTAACCCTTTAATGGGATCTATTCCAATCCTGTCACCCCAAATCCCCAGCCAGTGCGCATTACAGCCTACTCCGCCTGTGCGCTTAAGTGACCCACCTAATTAAGATTGCAAGCTCTACAGGCCAGACACCTGTGTTTACTACTGTGTCTCTCTTAATCTGTACTTCTGTTTATATTTGTTTTTGTTACTTTGCATTGTTTTTCAATGCAATGTTACCCCCTGTGTTGTACAATTACTGCACAGAGGGAATCTAAAGTTACATATTGAGGACACAGCACTGGCAGGAGGCCTGTGATCAATAAAACCCGCTCTCCACTCCCACACGCCATTCTCAAGAGACACCTCCATAGCGATCAAAGTTATGCGCCGAGAATGCGCTGCGTGCAGCTGAGCCGGGTTCTGCGCAAGCGTGAGGCAGCTCGTTACCTTTTGCCAAACACTTCTCTGATCCAGTCATTTCGGAAGCCTGACACAGTGCAGTTATACAGAAGCCGCAATCACCCTGCAGAGAAAGGGAAGCAGAGCCGTTACACTGGCCAATGTCGACCCTACTTGGCTTATTCCCGTGCAATGTGTTGTATCCTCACCAACCTACCAGCACTTCACTTGACTGACTCTAAAGTGGAACCTTCCACGACCATTTATGTGGCTGTATGTCCCGCCCCGTTCTGCTCCCCTGTCCCGCCCCATATGTCACAACAAGCAAGGGCTGTGCACAGGTCACATGACAGCTCTAATGTTTATATTACAGCGCTCAAGTGACTGGAATTGGTGCTAACGTTCAGCCGCAATCACCCTGCAGAGAAAGGGAAGCAGAGCCGTCACACTGGCCAATGTCGCCTTTACAACCCCTCCTCCTTTACTTCCCATTAATCTCTCCCTCTAACGACAATCATTCCCTCTCCCAGGTGTCCCTCGAGCTGAGACTTTGCTGCTGGGTTTTCCCTCATGCATGACTTCCCCTCCTTCTCTCTCCTCCTCCCCTCTGTCTGCAGCCAGTCAGGAGCTCAAGCTGACAGCCGGAGAGAGAAGTTGTGGAAGAGTCACGTGACGGTGACGAGCACCTGACTTTTCCAACAATTCACACAGGGTTTTGAAAGTCCAAACCAGCCCAATTTAGCGGTAAACCTGGCAACCCTGTCCCAAACAGAGCCTTCCAGGAAAGTCTATGCGGCTGTATGTCCTGCCCCTTGTGTCACAACAAGCCAGGGATGTGCATATGTCACATGACAGCTGTAATGTTTATATTACACCGCTCAGGTGACTAGAATTGGAGCTAAAGTTCAAATACATACAAGTCTACACCTAGGGGCAAATTCATTAACCTCCAGAAATTCGCCAGCGACCGCTTCACTCACATCTCCACACTTCGACAGGACGGCCCTAATTCACTAAAATGCGAAGTTGCATCCAGGGCGCCGAACGATGCCGAAGTTTTGCGTTAATTCGGCAAGCAAAGTGAACTTGCACTAGCGTTCGCTAATTTGCATACAGCGGGAAGTTAAATTTCAATGGACGTATATGTTGCAGCAAACAGGGTTGGACTGGCCCACCAAGATACCAGGAAAACTCCCAGTGGGCCAAGGTGTCAGTGGGCCCTACTGCTTCTAAACATTTGGCTTATTTAATGGCTATTCCCTATTTCTATGAGAATAAAGAGGCTAAATAGAGGCTATAATAGGTTATAGTATGTAAAGAAAAGAGAATAGGAGAATAGAGGTTGAGCAAGGAAAGGAAGAAAATAATACTTTGAGTGGGCCCCTGGTCTCAAGGTTTTTGGGTGGGCCCCTGGTCTAGGGATTTTTGGTGGGCCCCTGGTGTCCCAGTCTGACACTGGCAGCAAATACATGACATTACACAAACCCAGGGAACCTTCATAAAATAAAGTTGTTATATTGCCCTACACATGTGCCCAGTGTATAGTTTATGTGCCATATGTTAGGAAATGTAGGGGGGAAGCCGGGTAACCTAAAAAAAATAACGATCTTTTGCAGCCTATCACCATGAAAAACTGAAAAGTTGCCAGTGTTTTTTGGGACTCCTATGCACTCTATTGCCCTTCTCCTGGTCTGAGGTGGGAAAGGCAAATCTGGCGCAAGAGGTAACATTCATTAAAATACACATCTTAGTGAATTTGTGCAGTTACGTCCATTCGCCAGAGCGAAAATTCGCCTGGCGTTAGAGTGCAAAGTAGCGCTAGTCTATCTCCTTTGCAAGCGAATTTACGTGTTAGTAAATTGGCTAAGTCCAAAAATTATGTCACGCTGGCGAATTTTCACCAGCGTTAGTCACTTTGTAAATTTGCCCCCTGGTGTTACATGGCAGTGGGACACATAAACACAGAGCAAGGCTGTTGTCAGTGTGTGTGTTAGACTACAACTCTAAGAGAAGGCGCTTATATATTTATACTATAGTAAAAGATAATGTAAATTCACGAGGTGATGTGTAGTGATTAGAAGACCCAAACAGCAGATAAATGCCTTAGCAAAATACCAGATAGTGACTGGGCAGTTATTGGGTCAAGATCAGGAGCAGGAGATACATTAACATTATTAGTATTCCTGGAGTCAGGAGAGAATTTTTTCCCCCTCTGAGGCAAATGTTTTGTTTTTTTTTGCCTTCCTCTGAATCAACTAGCAGTTAGGCAGGTTTTATTTAGATTTTCAACCTGTGTTACTATGTTACTATCTGTATATTTATCCTTTAGTTAGATAGTGTGGACACATTAACACAGAGTATTGCAGCCTTTATATATTATTCCCCTGCCCCAGTGGAGCTTGCAATTTAATCAGGAACCTTGCACCGTGATGGGTACCTTCAGACACAGGTGGATCCCTGTGTTCACCAACGCCCTTTGGGGGCCCTCGGCTTTCTGATGCGGAAACCAACAAGGAAGTGCGTAACTAGAATCAAGTCCATAAGTGTGGTACTGGCAGGGATTTAGAGAAAACAGAGGGGCATGTTTACTAACATTGGAGATAAATATCTGGAGAGATTTCTGGAGATGTTGCCCATGGCAACCAATCAGCAATTAGATTTAAACAGCCACAGCCAAGTTAGAAAACAAAAGCAAAGATCTGATTGGTTGCTATGGGCAACATCTCCAGAAATCTCTCCAGATATTTATCTCCAATGTTAGTAAACATGCCCCATAGTCACAATCAGGCAAAGGGGTCAAGTCAGGCGGCAGGAAATTAAGTCACAAGTCAAAACCAGAAATCCAAATCAGAATCAAAATGCTTTGGCAGGAACAGAGAACTGAAACCAGCTTGGGCACCATCAAAATGGATGATTGGCTTTTTAAAGGAGTTTTGGCACCAAAAATTCAAATCCGGCACCTCTGGTGACGTCATGACACTCGGCATCAAACACCAGCGTCATTCTAGACGTGAACCCTGAAGTGCCCGTCTGCGCACCAACAACCTTGGAGAGATGCACTGGATGGTAAGGGACTTTGGCACGTCTCACATACATCAACAAAATAATCACAAACATAAAACACTAGGCTGAAAGGCACATTTATTGGGTTCTTAAAAACTGATTACAGTGAAAGTGCAAAAGAATTTCCCAGTCAGCGACTTGGTACAATACATGGCAGGGAGGTGGTTAGACACCATAATCACAAGCCTCAAGATCTCCCTGGATGTACAGCTTAAAAAAGCCTAACATGACGTCTGGTTCAATATATGTTGCCTTGACTGCTGGATCCTGCAGCATCTGTTGATACCACTTATCAATGAGTGGCATTTTATTCTAACAACTGTGGAATGGAAACAGAAATAAAAGGCTAGGGCTAGGGCCACATGCAAAGCTGAAAACCACTTGCCTGAATCCACAGGCTGATTTCAGCCCTAGCCCAGGCAATAGCTTTCTTTTCTGCATTGAATTAGCTTGTCACGAATAGACTTCTGCCACCTGATGGCAGCCCTGGGTTTACCCCCAACAAGCCTTTACTACAAGGAACACAGACACCACTACTATTTGACAGAACATGAGATCTGGGCCAATCTGTCACCCAAGGTAGAGAAGCTTGGTTACACCATGCTGCCCTATTTCTTATATTCCGTGGAAGATAAGAGGGTGGGAGGGGACAGGCTTATACTTATACTACACAATACAGCACATCTCATTTTAGCACAGAGATAAGGGCATAACCTAATGTTTCTTAAAGTGACATTGCAGTGCATGTACACCTCTTGAGGGTGACTATATAAAGGAAGGAGCTCACCCTCCTCATAGTATAAATGTCCCTGGTGCTAGGTCTGTGTTTATAAATGATTTCACTTACTCCGTCGCATCAAACATGATGAGCCGTTCAAACCAGGGCCAAATCATGTAGTCAACCATAGAGACCTCACTTCCACCAAAGAAAAGGCTGTGTTGTTTAGCCAGGATCTGAGAAAGAAAAATTTATCGGTAATAAAGTCTGCCCTAAAATAGAATAATAGACTCTGAAGAGATAAAACATCTCTCAATTCAATTGCTTCATTATAAATTTTACAAAGGGACTAAGTTTTACCTGCAACTTACTTGCTGCTTTCAAAGTAAAACTCTCATACTTGGCTGCCCTTTTATTAGACACCAGTGGGATCACCTGACTATAGCTGGGGAGGGTGGGAGCTACAACATGGAGCTGGTCACTGCTCCTGTATAACTATAACAAACAAAGGAAAGTTGTGCTCACCACTAATTTTTAAAAATATTAGGCAGGGGTGCAATGAGGCTTTGACCACAAACTACAGATAGACAAATACAAGATGTCTATATACAGGTATGAAATCTGTACCACACTAAAAAAAAGGTAATTTAATTCAACGTTTCAGATTCAAACTCAAGCCGTCTTCAGGAAAGTGAACACTGCACAACAGAACATCCTTATTTAAAATAAAAAAAAAAGTGGCGCCAAACCCCATTGGGGTCCTGAAAACGGCTTGAGTTTGAAGTCAAAACAATTAAATAAATCACCTTTGTGTTTTTTCACTTCAGTCCTGTGAGTGTGGTTTCCTTTTTTGTTTCTTATCTAGCAGATTTGTATAACCAGCACCCAGGCAGCTGCTGTTTCTCTTCTTCAAATCAATGCATGGTTGTTTGTACCCCAGCAACCAGGTTGCTAAGCTCCAACCATACATTGATTTGTATAAAAGACTGGAATATGAATAGGAGAGGGCATGAATAGAATGGTGAATAATACAGAGCAACAATAACAATAAGGGGCAGATTTATCAAAAGTTGAGGTGAAGTTTCGAAGTGAAAAACTTCTAATTTCTAGCTATTTTTTGTGTACTTCGACTAGGGAATAGTCATACTCCGAATCGAAGGTCGAATTTTTTTGAAGTACTGTCTCTTTAAAACTTCGACTTCAACCATTCGCCACCTAAAAGCTACCGAAGTGCTGTTTTAGCCTACGAGGGACCTTCTACAACCTGTATGGAGGCAATTGGGGGAGTTTGGGAGATCGAAGGTCGAAGTTAAAAAAACTTTGAATCGAAGTAGAACGGAGTACGATCGAAGTACGATTCGAAGTAGGCCGAATTCGCCCACTTTAACCCCAAAAAACTTCGACCACCATTCAGGTGGTCTTTTTGAATTCAAAGTTCGACTTTTTTTTAACTTCGACCTTTGATAAATATGCCCCTAAATGTGTAGCCTTACAGAGCATTTGTTTTTAGATGGGTCAGTGACTCTCATTTGAAAGCTGGAAAGAGTCAAAAGAAGGCAAATAAGTCAAATCTATAAAAATAAAAAAATTAAGACCAATTGAAAAGTTGCTTAGAATTAAATTAATTAAAACATACTAAAGGTGGCCATACATGGAGAGATCCGCTCGTTTGGCGATGTGTGGGCAATATCGGGCTGATCCGATCAGGGGCCCTAGGGCCCAACGATAGAATACTAACGGTGGCTTTACAGGCGGGACGGGATTTTTAGATCCCATCCGATCAAGATCTTGCCGACTTTCCAAGATCTGGCCGATCGGGGAAGCCCGTCGGGGGGCCCCATACACGGGCCAATAAGCTGCAGCTTTTATTGGCCCATGTATGGCCACCTTAAAAGTTAATGTACAGGTGAACCACCCCTTTAAGTGCTGCAGCTGCATCCCCCTGTGGGTTCAGTGGAGCCGATTCGCCCACCTTGTTGATACTGTAAAGTTGTGTGTGTTTCATTTTCCTTTCTCTTCTGTATTCACAACAATGAGTATTTGCACTCCAAACATCCCCCTAACAAGGTGTCATCCTGTTAATGTATCTGTGCTCCTACCTTCTCTTCCAGTGCCAAGGCAGGCAGTGATCATTGGACACATTACAGACCTTTTGTGTTTTACTCCAACCAAAATGCATGTCAGAAAGTACTGCCTGGGATTCTCTATTAGATATAGGATGTCCTTAATCTTTACCAACTAAGAAACTGTAATTATAGGTATGGGACCTGATATCCAGAATGCTCTGGACCTGGGATTTTCCAGAAAATCATGTAAACATTAAATAAACCCAATAAGGTGGTTTTGCTTCCAATCAGGATTGATTATGCCTTAGTTGGGATCAAGTACAAGGTGCTGCTACATAATAACAGAGAGTTTAGAATATTTGGATAAAATGGAGCCTATGGGAGACAGATTTTCCTAATTTAGAGCTTTCTGGATAATGGGATAGTGCTAGTTTCTTGGCTCTGTTCTGAAACATTGGTTTTCCTGTTACTGGTGGACAGAAGTATTGCCCCCTACATTTAGTTTTAGTTTAGTCTTTTGAATTTCAGAGGGTTATTCTATGCATATTTATATTTACAGTATAGCTGTACACTAGGGGGCAAATCTACTAAGGGTCGAATATCGAGGGTTAATAAAACCTCGAATTTGACCCTCGAAGTAAAAACCTACGTTTGAACGATTGAAGGAAAAATCGTTCGAATCGAAACAATTTGAAGGATTTTAATCGAACGAACGAAGGATTTTCCTTTGATCAAAAAAACCTTAGAAAAGTAATGGGGAAGGTCCCCATAGGCTAACATTGTACCTCGGTAGGTTTAAACTACCGAAGTATGTAATCGAAGTTCTTTTTAAAGAGACAGTACTTCGACTATCGAATGGTCGTAGTAGCCTATTCGATGGTCCAAGTACCCAAAAAAATACTTTGAAAATTCAAAGTTTTTTTTACTTCGAATCCTTCACTCGAGCTTAGTAAATATACCCCTAGAACTGTAAAGTTATACTGTAGAACAATACAGTATACAATAATAAAATAAAAATAAATACAAATTACAGTCACATAGAAGTGCAAAGTGTTAAAGAGACAATTGCTACCCAAATTGCTGACTCATGAAACAGAGATGGTTAAATGGGTTATTTATTAAGGATGGAGTTTTGTGGGGGGTTTTTTGGTCAAAACTTAAATTTTTCGAGTAAAAAACTTGAATTTTTCAATATTTTTTATACCCCAACCCTGGAAATAGCTCAAATCTGAAAATACACCATCAAAAACCGAGGTCATGTTGGAGTCAATGGCAGAGGTCCCTTGTACCATTTAAAGATGTTAATAGCCTTCATAATGGTTCTTCTTTCAGAGGGGTTTGCCCAAAAACTCCCATTCTAATTTGTATTCATTGATCACTCGATCAGTTTGAATTTTCAGGTTGTTAACCCCGAACTCGCTGATTCAAATTGCTTGATTTTTTCGTGAAAAGGTTCGATTTATTCGATTTTTTTGTAAAAACGTTCGAATTGCCAGTTTTCTTAGTGAAAACGTTTGAAATTCACAAATTTTTCGTGAGCTTTCCGATTTCACAAATTTTTGCAGATTTTTTGCCATTTCGCTAATTCGCTAAAACGGGAGAGATTCGCCCATCACTAGTTGTGAATTCATTTGAGGTATGAAAAACTGTAAAATCTCTGTGCTTATGTATCATGGCTCAGCAGCAATACCGTATTCACCCTACTGTTATCACTATACTGTATACACATTACTGTATCTTATCTGCCAGTCACAGCTATGGAAACCTCATGCTACAAAATCACTAATGTATTGTCTCTAGGGAATCATTTACTACAGAGTCATTTGAAATTTCTGTTTGCATTTTAACTGAGTGAAATAAGAATGGTGCAATGAATATTAATATTTCACTCTAAAGGGGTTGTTCGTCTTTAAATTAACATTTAGTAGAATGAAGAGATTGATATTCTGAGAAAAATTGCAGTTTAGTTTTTATTTTTTATCTTTGGGTGTCCAGCTATTTAGCTTTTTGTTCAGCAGCTCCAGTTTGGAATTACAGCTATCAGGTTGCTAGGGTTCTGTTTACCATAGCGACCAGGCAGTGGTTTGAATGAGAAACTGGAATATGAATAGGAGAGCGTTTCAATAAAAAGATAAGGAATAATAATAATAATAATAATAAAATTGTAAGCTTACAGAGCAATTACCGCATAGCTGACAGCACTCTGCTCTGCACACTTCAATCCAAGTTTGAAATAACCTTTAGAGCTGATAGACGCACCCTTATACTGTGGATGGGCCCTATAGTCACCATTTGAATAAGAGACTGGAATGTGAATAGGAGAGGCCTGAATAGAAAGATGAGTAATCAAAAGTAACAATAAAAATAAATTTGTAGCCTTACAGAGCATTTGTTTTTTAAGATGGTGTCGGAGACCCCTCTGTTTGAAAGCTGGAAAGAGTCAGAAGAAAAAGGCAAATAATTATTAAAAAAAATAAAATAATGAAGACCATTTGAAAAATTGCTTATAATTGGCCATTCTATAACATACCAAAAGTTAGAGTAGGTGAACGTAACCCCTTTAACTGCAAGTTTATTGTCCAGGGACTCAAATCATTCTTGTATATAGTGTTCACTAAGTAACTAAAATAGCCTATAGCTCACCCAACTTATATAAACACTCATATATGGTAAGGACTACAATCACTTTGAAACTGTATTTTCTGAGGCATCCCAGTCCTCCCCCATCTTTGACCAAAGTCAGAGTTTCAGGCAGGGGGAGGGGATCTGGGCTCACGGGCCCAATGACCCAGTCAACTTCTGCTTTCAATGTTCCATTAGACTAGTCTTTTGAATTAATGACTCTGCAATTTCCACCCTTGTAAGCAGGCCCGGACTGGCAATCTATGGGTTCTGGCAAATGCCAGAGGGGCTGCTGTTGCCATAGACAGTCAATATTTACTGGGCTGGTGGGGCTCTTTGGGCTTCTGTGTGGGCTGTTTGGGCCTCTGTATACCTGCAACGGCAGAGCCTTTTTGATTCCCAGTCCTGACCTGCTTGTAAGGCTACAGTGACAATTTCAGACATATCTGCCACGGTGTGGAGCTTTTGTCTGGCTCTCCCCCATTCCTTTAAACTTACAGTACAATAAACGGCTATCAATGAATATATATGAGAAAATGTTCAGTGTCAATGCAATAAGCAGTAATGGTGGGGTTAACTTACCCAAACAAGCGGGGGGTCCAGGTGCACAAGCCCCAAACCTTCAGCTCAGGAAGGCAATGTAGCAAATAGTAAATAGTGATGGGCTGGCACAAACCGGATCACACTCCAAAAATAGATGTAGATAGATGCGTTTCGTGCTATAGGGGCACTTATGGCACGAAACGCATAAGGCCTTTAAAGGAGTGGGGGAGAGTCAGGCTCAGCCTAAGTCTAAGTGCCCCTATGGCACAAAACACCTAAGGCCTTTAAAGTAATGGGGGAGAGCCAGGCTCAGCCTATGACTAAGTGCCCCTATGGCACGAAAGACGTAAGGCCTTTGCTGTGATGTTTTTGCTGTAATAAAAATACTTTTTTTGGAGTGTGATCCAATTTGTGCCAGCCCATCACTATTTACTATTTACAATAAACGGCTGTACTTTTTTTTTTTACCAGATTTATATTTATTTTGAAATGACATCTAGTTAGCTGTGCACAAGGCAGCCTGATGAATTTCAAAGAGGGTTATTGTATGTATATTTATATCTGTACAGTAGAACAATACATTAACAGAACAAACAGGGGGCGATACAATAATAAAATAAAAATAAATACAAATTACAGTCACATTGAAGTGCGAAGTGTTAAAGAGGCAAGGGGATTGCTACCCAAATTGCTGACTCATGAAACAGAGATGATTAAGGATGGAGTTGTGTTTTCCACAAAAATTCGAGGTTTCAAGTATATATTTTTTATAAACTCATATTTTCTTATAAAAAAAAGACTTTCAAGATCTATTATACCACAACCCTGGAAATAGCTTGAATCTGAAAATACACCAGCTAAAACCTGTCGAGGTCCTGTAGGATTCAATGGTCCCTTGTACCATTTAAAGATGTTGATAGCCTTCATAATGTTTTTTTTCAGAGAGTTTTGCTCAAAAACTTCAATTTGGAGTTTGTTTTTGTCGATCACTCGATCAATTTGAGTTTTCGGGTTTGTTTTTTCCATTACATTTTTGTCTTAAAGGAGAAGGAATGTCTTTTTGCACTTGGTTTGCCAAATGTTAGGCACCTCCAAATTAATGTATTTACTTACCTGAAACCCCGGGCCGGTGCTCCTATCAGCAGAAAACTGCACCGACCCTGGGTTATACCAGTGAGCACCACAGAGCGATCCTCTTCCGTCTTCCTCTTTCTTCAAATTTCCTGGGGCAAACGCATGCGCAGTTGAACGAAATAGCCGACTTTTTAGTTAACGTTCGACTATTCTACTGCACACACAGAGAAAGAGGAAGGCAGAAGAAGATCACTCCGTGGTGCTCACTGGTATAACCCCGGGTCGGTGCAGTTTTCTGCTGATAGGAGCACTGGCCCGGGGTTTCAGGTAAGTCAATACAATCAATTGGGGTGCCTAACATTCGACATTTGCAGGATGCCTTTCCTTCTCCTTTAAATTAGAAATCATTCGAGTTGTGAATTCATTCGAGGTATAAAAAACTGTAAAATTCGACCTTTGATAAATAATCTCTTACATGTCTTGTTTTATCCATCTACAGTGCAGCTTTAATGAGAAGATCTGTGCTTATGTATCATGACTCCGCAGCAATACTGTATTCACCCTACTGTAATCACCCTACTGTAAACACATTACTGTATCTTATCTGCCAGTCACAGCCATGGAAACCTCATGCTACAAAATCACTAATGTATTGTCTCTAGGGAATCATTTACTACCGAGTCATTCAAAACATGCAATGAATATTAATGTTTCACTTTTAAATTCATTTTTAGTAGAATGAAGAAATTGGTTTTCTGAGACAATTTGCAGCTGCTTTTTTTTTTTTATTATCATTTGTGTTTCAGTTATTTAGCTGTTTGTTCAGCAGCTCTCCAATTTGGAATTAGAGCATACATCAGGTTGCTAGGGACTTGCATACCATAACAACAGGCAGTTGTTTGATAAACTGGAATATGATTAGGAGAGAGTGTGAATAAAAAGATAAGGAATAATAATAATAAAACTGTCAGCTTTCAGAGCAATTATACCATGTGCCTGCAGCAAGTACAAGGGAGGAGGGAGGGAGGTCTAATGTCGGGTATGGGTTAGGTTTTTTTTTAAGTTTAGAGTTTTCTCCTTTAAGACCTCCAACATCTAAAATATAAAAACAAAATCATTTATTCTCCCTCCCCATTTAGACACCAGTTCACAGAAATCCCTGCCCAGGTCCAAAAGGGACAATTTAGGGCAAATAAATGTGGCGGTTTATATTAAGCTCAGATCCAGGGTGAAAAGCAAGTGTTGCAGGACCCTATAATAATACATTCTGGAAGCACCCACCAACATTTCCACAAGGTGGTGGGAAAAAAACTGTTTTTTTATATATATATATATATATATATATATATATATTAGTGAAATTTAGACTACCCATATTGTTATTGCTGGTATGGGACCTGTTATCCAAAATGCTCATTCTACGGATAACAGATCTTTCCGTAATTTGGAACTTCATTGTTTACCTTTGAGTTAACTTTAGGGGTATATTTATCAAAGAGTGAAGTAAGTGTTTGCCAAAGTCCACTAGAGTGAAATTCTGCCTCTCTCCATTCATTTTTTATGGGATTTTGAAAGGCATATTTATCAAAGGATGAACTTTCACTTTCACCCATTGATAAATACTCTTTTAAAAATCCAAAAGAAATGAAAAGAGAAATGAATGGAGAGTTTCAGAATTTTACTCTAGAGGACTGTGGCGATCTCCAACTTCACTCTTTGATAAATATACCCCATTCTAGGATGTAGAGAGTGATATTCTGGGACAATTTGCAATTGGTTTTAAATTTTTATTATTTTAGGTTTTTGATTTATTTAGCAGCTCTCCAATTTGCAATTCCAGCAATCAAGTTGCTATGGTCCACGTTACCCTAGCAACCCTGCACTGATTTGAATAAGAGACTGGAATGTGAATAGGAGAGGCCTGAATAGAAAGACGAGTAATAAAAAGTAACAATAACAATTAATTTATAGCTTTACAGAGCATTTCTTTTTTAAGATGGTGTCAGGGACTCCCGTTTGAAAGCTGGAAAGAGTCAGTAGAAAAAGTTGCTTATAATTGGTCATTCTATAACATAATAAAGGTTAATGTAAAGGTGAACCACCCCTTTAACTGCAAATTAATTGTCACACTATTGTTGTGTATTCGCTATAATGATATGGAGAAAGAGAAAGAAAAAAAAAGACTCACAAGTCCATACCGTGGCCACTCTTTCGTTGTGTCCAATCCCAATGGTGTGCTGGTTCCCTCTTACTGGTCTCCAATCCAGTGGACATCATATGTAGGGGGTTTAGCGGGCGAGAAAGCCATTCCACACACATAGGGTAAAAAAATCACTGTCCAGCTTTATTGAAAAAAATAAAATAACAAACAGGCATCCTTAGCAGATGTACTCCTACCCTTTGACATGTTAGATCACCTGACGCGTTTTATGCCCCCTTCATCAGAGTGTGCTATAATGTGCAACTGTTTCATAATCCAGGGTCTCAAATCATTCTTGTACAGGTATGGAACCTGTTATCCAGAATGCTCAGGACCTGGGGTTTTCCGGATAATGGATCTTTCTGTAATTTGGGTCTTCATGCCTCAAGTCTACTAGAAATTCATGTAAACATTAAATAAACCCAATAGGCTGGTTCTGCTTCCAATAAGGATTAATTATATCATAGTTTGGATCAGGTACAAGCTACTGTTTTATTATTACAGAGAAAAAAGGAAGTTATTTTTAAAAATTTGGATTATTTGGATAAAATGGAGTCTATGGGAGACAGCCATTCCGTAATTCGGAGCTTTCTGGATATCGGGTTTACGGATAAGGGATCCTATACCTGTATAAAGTGTTCACTAAGGGGCATATTTATCAAGGGTCGAATTTCAAATTGAAAAAACTTCGAAACTTTGAATTCAAAAAGACCAACCGAAATTAAATGGAAGGTTTTTTTTGGTCGAATAGGTCCGTTTCCGATCGAATAGGTCTGTATTCGGCCGAATTCGAAACGTACGAATCGAAGGTATATCGCATTCGATCAAATTCGATTCAATGTTTTTCCCCAAAAAAACTTTGATTTTTCAAAGTCCACCAACTGACTCCAAATGGGTTCTAGGAGGTCCCCCCATAGGCTAAATCAGCAATTCTGCAGGTTTTAGATGGTGAATGGTCAAAGTTGAATTTTTAAAGAGACAGTACTTGATAAATTTTAAATTTTCGATTTTTTTTACAAATTCAAATCGCATTTGGACTATTCCCTAGTAGAAGTACACAAAAATTCGTTTGTTTTTTTTTTCATTTGAAAATTCACCTCGATCTTTGATAAATCTGCCCCTAAGTAACTTACTAAAATAGCCTATAGCTCACCCAACTTATATGAAAACTCACATATGGTAAGAACTACAATCATTTTGAAACTGTTTCTGAGGCATCCCAGTCCCCCCCATCTTTGACCCAAAGCACAAACAAATGGGTGATACTGTATGGGGCAAATTTACTTATGGTCGAATATTGAGGGTTAATTAACCCTCGATATTCTACTGTCTAAGTTAAATCCTTCAACTTCAAATATCTAAGTCGAAGGATTTACCGCAATTCGTTCGATCGAACGAAAAATCGTTCGTTCGAACAATTAAATCCTTCAAAACGTTCGACTCGAAGGATTTTAATCCATCGATTGTACGATTTTTCTTCGACCCAAAAAAGATGGCAAAGCCTATGGGGACCTTCCCCATAAGCTAACATTGACTTTGGTAGGTTTTAGGTGGCGAACCAGGGGGTCGAAGTTTTTTTTTTTAAAGAGACAGTACTTCGACTATCGAATGGTCGAATAGTCTAATGATTTTTAGGTCGAAGTAGCCAAAAAAAACATTCGAAATTCAAAGGTTTTTTTATTCTATTCTTTCACTCGAGCTAAGTAAATGGGCCCCTATGTGTATGAGGTGCAGAAAACAAGGCTCTGAATTATGTATATTATAGAACGGCTAATTCTAAGCAACTTTTCAATTGGCCTTCATTTTATATTTTTTTTAAGTATTTGTGTTCTGACACTTTCCAGTTCTCAGACGGGGGGGTCACTGGTCACTGACACTGAGCCATGTTTTCCAACATGAACAGGGATTTTTGCTCCAATCTTCGATTTAATCCATGTTGTATAGATGAGTAAACTGACCTTTAATTTGTTGGACTGAGATCAGGGCTTTGACTGAGCCACAACAGAACATTCCATTCTTTGTGTTTGTGTCACTCCGGTGATACTCTGTCCTTGCGTTTGGAATTATTCTCCTAATAAAATATTTACTTGAACCCAGGTATCTGATTTTTCAGGCAGACTGAAACTGAAGCCATTCATGCCCAGTCTGTGCCAATAGAAAGCAGCACCACAGCATAACATCACTGTACTCCATTGTACCCTTAGCTGTTAAACAGCAGATGGCAGCAGTGTTAAACTTAAGGCTACAACGCTTGAGCAAATATTTTCTTTCAGCGAGTTGTATTCCTGAGCTAGCAGTGATACCTCTGCACACACCATGACAGTAACAAGAAAATAAAGATATTAAAATGATTACATAACTTTGTTTTGCAGCAAAACTACAAAGCAACATAAAGATCCCAGCCGCCTGTTAAGCACTGATCAGGCTGTGCTGTCATATACAAACTCAACTTAATGTTCTTTTTGTAGCTCTTACAGTGAATTCCATGGGAGCAGTTGGGGTCTAGCCAGCGAAATACTGTTATTTAATGCATGACTTTATTCCTTTGAATACAGTTCCTTAAGGGTAGAACTACACAGACGTTTTCCCTGTGTTTGTCACGGATCCGACGCACTGCGCCAAAACGCAGGCGTCAAGTTGGATGCGACAGAAAACAAGGTGAACAACAGCAACGTCGGATGGTGTCGCAGTGTTCGTCCGACACGACTGTGGATGCAGATGCTGCATGATGAACGCTGCGACACCATCCGACATTTGTATTTCTTACCTTGTTTTCCGTCGCACCCGACTTGACGCCTGCGTTTCGGCAAAGCTATTCGGATGCGGCACAATCACGGGGAAATCTGTGTAGTTCTGCCCTTACACATAAATACAAACATTGCCATGAGCCTCATCCTCAAGTTGTAGGTAAGAACTGAGTAGCTCTGGCCTTAGTACTGCTGCTGCCTAAGTCCTTGAGTACTATGGAGAATTACACTAACACTATTTTAAAATGTTATTCACTATGGACTTATACCAAAATCCCCATCCCTTGTTGTCTCTGGTGCAGGCCCCTGTGACATGGAAGCACTGGAACAGTATTCCTCTATATATGGGTGCAGGACCCCACCTAAGGAGCAGTAGTGATTAGTGCGGGGATTGTCAGCTGCCTGATTCCCAGCATGTCCCTTCTTTCTCCATTCACTCCCTGCTCAACATTGCTGCAGCCAAGTCTAAGAGTGACATGTCAAACTAGAATGACATGGAGAGCCAAACGCCTGGGTTAAAAGTCAGTGAGGGCCACGTATATCAATAGGTTGTTGCATTTAAGTGGTGTAAATAAAGCTATGTGCCGTGGGGGCCTGGCCCCATCTGCTGGCTGTTCCACTTGTTGCCTAATTCAGGGCTCAGGTTCAGCCTATGACTAAGTGTTTGTAACACGAAACGCGTAACACTGTGGACACAATAATCTTTTTCACTTTGATTTAACTGCCTGGTTGGAAGATTGCCTTTATTGAGTGCCTGCTCCAAAGAATTCTCAGGCTCATTATTGACTACATTTATACGGATGAGTCATTTTATGCAGGTTCTGCCAAATATCTAAAAATACACAAAAGATCTATGTAAGAACTGATAACTTGTTCCCATAAATAAGAACAGAATTCAAATTATGGGAAAGGGCCAAGGCCACAAAATAGGAAACGGGTAACATAAAGTTCCCAAAATAACAGTCTGATCTATAGCCTGAATTCCCCCATACACCCTGCAAAAACTTTGGGGGGTCCAATACGGCACTCACCATCAGCCCCCCCCCTGGCTGTGGTCCATACCCCTCGCCCCCCGGCTGTTGTAAGGTAATCTATTAAAATGATTTTTGAAGACCCTGCAGAGCTGGACATGGTTTGAATGCTCCATCTCCCATTGTTCTTACAGTGTCTGAGCAAATCAGCAGCATAATAACTTGTTGGTAAGCAAAAATTATTAAACAATCCTGCAGGAGCGACCCTTTCTTATTTTTTGACAAGTATTGTAGCTAAAAGAAACAGTTTTTCTCTAATTTTTACACGAGTCAGTCCATGCAATGCAGCGAGGAGTAACACAAATAGCTTGGCTTTGTTTGATAGAAACAAGCAGAACAGAAAGCAATCACAAGGGAGAACACAAACGAGAGGGGAGGAAACACTGATGGAAATCATGAGGAAATGTTCTAAAGACAGTGGAATAAGACATGAGAAGAGAAAAGGTAGCAGCGCAAACAGTTGCAGCTGAATGGGAAATGCCAATACTGTATTTGCAAATCATATACTGTACATAGAATAATAAAGAATGAGCATTAGCTTTAACAAGCAAATGTAAATATCGGACACTCGAGTAAGGGGTAATGCTATCATCAAGAAAAACAAGAGTTTTGCAGTTGTAAAAAATTTTTTCGAAACTATTAGATGATGAATTAAATTTAAAAAAGTATCGCTTGCAGAAAATATTTGCCTGGAGGGAAGTTGCAGTGGTTTTGGTTTAAACTTGATATGTTTGTAACTGGGAAACTATTTGCTCAGGGGTTCATACTTTACGATTTAGTCTCCAGACCTTTCCTAATGTTATCCTTTTTCTACAAACCTACTTTACTACATCTCATTCTGACTCACTCCTCCAAATAGTAGCCCTCCGGCTATTTTGCGTGCTTCTGCTACTGCCCTCTGGCTGTGTCGGAGGGTGGATGTTCTAGTTCAAATGTAATCAGCATATCCCATGATTCAAAATATCAGGTGTCCAGTGTAAAGGTGGCCATAGACGCAAAGATCCAATTGTACGAATCGAGGATTCGTACGATTTTCGGACCGTGTGTGGAGAGTCCCGTCATTTTTCGTCCGGCAGAGATCGGTCTTTGGTCGATCGGACAGGTTTGCTTTTGTCCCGACCGTCCTGCTGGAGCCCATTGCGCTCTCATCGTAATCTGATCGTTTGGCCATAGGCCCCCGATATAGCCATGCTCGTTAGTGGCATACCGGGAAAAGATCAAATCGTTTGTCGATGTCGCCAAACGAGCGGATCTTTGCGTCTATGGCCACTTTTACATTCTGTACCACAGGCAAACAAGGTGCTTTGCACATATATATGCCCACAAAGTTTAGAGAACTTCCCAGCATACCTTGCACTGTTCAACACCTGTAACTAGGAAAGCACTAAATCCAGGATTCTGTTCGGGATTCAGCCAAATCCTTGTGCCTGGCCAAACCAAATCTGAATCCTTAAAGGGGAACTATCATGAAAATGTAATATCGTAAGCTTCATCATACTGAAATAAGAAATACAATCAAACATTCTGTAATGTTTCTGAAATATTCAAGTTTATGTTCAGTATCTGTTTCTCTTTATTCTCTATTCATGCAGCGGTTGGTTGTCAGATATTCATTGACAGTTATATCTGATGGGGGGCTCCTTTCCTTGCAGATGAATTTGAGCTCACTCTAATAACGGATTCCAGTACAAACAAAATCTAACAAAAATAACTGCCTTTTGCACGAATTGTGCATGTAGAGAGACATGGGGGTAGATAGATTCACTAAAGGACAAACGCTAGCGACAATTTGTTCTGCAGGGATATCGCCAATTCAATAACAGGTGCAGGCGCCAATTCGCTCGTAGAAGAGACCGTCACAAGCGTTTGTTCGCATTCTATCGCCAATCGACTTTTCGATCTGTCAAAAGGTTGTTCCTCTGCATATTTAATAAAGTGAGGATTTTACTGAACGTTACCTCTTTTGCCAGAGTTGACTTTGCCACCTCAGACCAGGCGAAGTGCTAAAAAGCAGCAAGATCTTCCTCAATCTTCTGTCACTTACATCATATCCTGTGTGCCAAAAATGCATCAAAGTTCCAAAAACGTTGGCGACTTTTCCTTTTTTGCAGAGGGATTGCCTGCAAAAGTCCTAACAAACTTTTTTTGGGTAACCAGTTTTCTCCAGACATTGAATAACATATGGAACATTCATTTTACAGTGGTCTCATGTGTAGGGCATTGTATTTATTCTCTTGTCTTTATTAAAGTTCCTTGGACATTTGTAATAAAAAGTGGTAACTTCAAGCATTTACAACGACATATATAATAAAGACTTCCATACAACTTTAAATTACCCACCCTATGCAAATTGACCTAAGTGCAAAATCACTAGCGAATTATGCGCTAAGCACAAACGAATGGTAGCGAATCTTCTCTAGGAAATGCTCGCACTGCTGAAGTAACACTAGCAAAAAGTCGACAGCGTTCGGGGCCCAGGATGAAACTCCACATAGTGAATTGGCGTAGTCATAGCGCATTTGCACCTGGCGAACTGGTGCGAGCTGTACGAAGCTGACACTGGCGAAAATTCGCCCGTTAGTGAATCTACCCCATGATGTCTGGTGATTTTAATAGAGTGAGCTCTAATACATCTTCTAGGCACAAGGAGCCCCCCCCCCCCAGCGCCTGCATGAAAAGAGAATGAAGAGAAACAGATGCTGAGAGAGGAATAGTGAAGATAAACTTGATTATTTCAGAAACAGTAAATTTTCATTTTTACAATAGTTCCCCTTTTAAATCATGTGACTTTTTGCCACAAAACAAGGAAGTTTAAAAATGTTGTCATACGATGCAAGCGGGGCTCTATTTTTCCCTCCCCGATTTGAAAATGAGGGTTCCAATTCAGCCCGGTATTCTTTCATGAAGCATTTGGGGATTCGGCCAAATCCAAAATAGTGGACTCGGTGCATCCCTACCTGCAACCAAATGCTGCAGAACAGTGTATAACCTGGGTGGGTTACTACTTTAAACACTTGTTTAAAAAATGTTTTTTCCCTGCCCTTGTCCACTTCTGATGATGTCACTTCCAGTTTGTAGCAACACCGCTTCCTGTTTAATGATGGTCGGTGGGTTTCAGATAAGGTAATTGCGGGTCAGGTAATGGGTAAAAATACAGGTTGTGGGTCCGGGTTTCAAAAATAGGTTCTGTATAGGACTCAAACTCACAGTTTGTGCTAGGGATGCACCGAATCCACTTTTTTGGATTTGGCCGAACCCCCGAATCCTTCACGAAGGATTCGGCCGAATACCGAACCGAATCCAAACCCTAATTTGCATATGCAAATTAGGGGTGGGAAGGGGAAAACATTTTTTACTTCCTTGTTTTCTGACAAAAAGTTACGCAATTCCGCTTCCTGCCACTAATTTGCATATGCAAATTAGGATTCGGATTCGGTTCGGCCGGGCAGAAGGATTCGGCCAAATCCGAATCCTGCTGAAAAAGGCCGAATCCTGGATTCGGTGCATCCCTAGTTTGTGCTATCTGATACATTTATTGTGAATGGGACCCAAGAACCAGTAGAGTTTACTAAACAATATAGAGATCCCACTGTAGGCAGTGAAAGAAAACACTTTACTGTGCATGTATCTCTAAGGATAAGTGTTTACTGAGGCCAATTGTAGTACCTTTCTTTTGGGAACAACTACAGTCATATGAAAATTTTTTGGGAACTCCTCTTAATTCTTTGGAGTTTTGTTTATCATTGGCTGAGCTTTCAAAGTCGCAACTTCCTTTAAATATATAACATGCCTTATGGAAACAGTAGTATTTCAGCAGTGACATGAAGTTTATTGGATTAACAGAAAATATGCATCATAACAAAATTAGACAGGTCCATACACTTGGGCACCCCAACAGAGATATTACATCAATACTTAGTTGAGCTCCTTTTGCAAATGTAACAGCCTCTAGACACCTCCTATAGCTTTGATGAGTGTCTGGATTCAGGATGGCGGTATTTTCGATCATTCCTCCAAACAAAATCTCTCCAGTTCAGTTAAATTTGATGGCTGCCGAGCATGGACAGTCTGCTTCAAATCATCCCATAGATTTTCAATGATATTCACATCGGGGGACTGTGATGGCCATTCCACAATATTGTATTTCTCCCTCTGCATAAATGCCTTTGTAGATTTCGAAGTGTGTTAAGGGTCATTGTCTTGTTGGAATATCCAACTCCTGCGTAACTTCAACTTTGTGACTGATGCTTGAACATTATCCTGAAGAATTTGTTGGTATTGGGTTGAATTCATCCCTCTCGACTTTAACAAGGGCCCCAGTCCCTGAACAAGCCACACAGCCCCAAAGCATGATGGAACCTCCAAATTTGACAGTAGGTAGCAGGTGTTTTTTTGGAATGCCGTGTTCTTCTTCCATGCAAAGTTCTTTTTGTTATGACCAAATAACTCAATTTTTGTTTCATCAATCCAAAGCACTCTGTGTTCCTAAATGACTGTGGCTTGTCTAAATGAGCTTTAGCATACAACAAGCGACTCTGTTTGTGGTGTGAGTGCAGAAAGGGCTTCTTTCTCATCACCCTGCCATACAGATGTTCTTTGTGCAAATTGTGCTGAATTGTAGAAAGATGTACAGATACACCATCAGCAGCAAGATGTTCTTGTCTTTGGAGGTGATATTTGGGTTGTCTGTAACCATTCTCACAATCCTCCGCATATGCCGCTCCAGTATTTTTCCTGACTTGCCAGACCTGGGTTTTACAGCAACTGTGCCTGTGGTCTTCCATTTCCTGATTCCATTCCTTACAGTTGAAACTGACAGTTTAAACCTCTGAGATAGCTTTTTGTAGATAAATAATACATACAGTGTGGTAGGACAATCTATACACTTGGCCAGCCGGCCTATCTTATTTATTTCACTAATTTCAAATTATAAATAAAAATCAATTGTTTAACTGGCTGCAGTTGATATATCCTTAAAAAGCTTAAAGAGACTTTAAAAAACAAATCACTGAACTTTTTGTAGCCTTCCCCTTAACCATGAACAATCCTAAACAATCTTTGTTTTCAGATCTTTTGAGATTTGCTTTGAGGATCCCATGTTGTTACTCTTCAGAGGAGAATCAAACAGAAACACAACTTGCTATTGGCCACCTTAAATACCTTTTTAATGATGGGACACACCTGCCTATCAAGTTCAAGGCTTAACGAGCCAATCCAACCAATTTGATGTTGCCAGTAATCAGTATTGAGCAGTTATATGCATTCAAATGAGCAAAATTCCAAGGGTACCCAAATTTTGGGTTTTCAGTTTTTCATATTTGATTTAATTCCATACAACTGGAATACTGCACTAAAAATCTTTGTTCAGAAAACACCCCAGTACTCAGATGTTCCTGGGAAATGAAAGACATACCACTGTTATCTTTTTTGCTGAAAGTGGAGTCAATTATTGTGCAGACTGAGAGGGGTTCCCAGACTTTTTTAAATGTCCCTGGCAAAAACAAAAGGCAGTAACAATCACAAGATTTAGAGAAAAACTTTTAGCGACTTCTAGGGATAAAAGTTTACTTGTATTTCTGTATCTGAAGATAACATAAATGCTCAAGCCTCGCAGCACATTCCTCCCAAGCATTTTAACGACTCTGAACAGAAAGTTCTCTGCATAGACTTGACACGATTCTGCCACAAGTAAAAGTTGCTGCGGGCACTGTGTGATAAACAAAAGTATTAGAAAGATTTAAGGCATAATTATGTTTTTTTTTTCAATGTTAAGTATGTAGTAAAACATCTACAACATACAAATTATGGCAGAGCTTTATACGATTCTGCTGCACTTCTGAGCTGTATCAGTGCAGCTCATACAGACAAGCCTGGCCATACATAAAAGTACATTCGTTGCAATGGTGATTCACCTGGATCCTTCATTCTCACCACATACTAATGAGGCCCTGACACGGTCACAAAATAATAAAGTCGGCTATAGATCTGTTTTCCTGCTGACACCTTTTAAAAGTAATGTTACGCTTAACAAAGAATTAGGATACAAATGATTTCCTAGTCTTGCTGCAAGCCTGCTGCATAGGCACATTATGCCTTCCTTTTCCCCCTTCAATGTATATGTATATATATATATATATTAGTGGAAAATATCAGAAGCACTCACCGATATAATTGAGTAATTTACTGAAGTTTTACAAAATCCCCTTAAATCAATGCTTTTTAGTTCTGCTTAAACCATCGTCAGGAGAGCTGATCAAGCAAAACCGAAACGCGTTGAAGTAAAACTTCAATAAATATCAATACTCTTCAATAAAATCAAAAACTTCAATATATCTATATATATAACAAACAAGGGAAAGTTGGGCTCACCACTATTTTTTAAAACCATTAGGCGGGAGTGCAATGAGGGTGTGACCACAAAATACATACAGTCAACTACAAGAGTCCTCTGCACTCAACCCATTATCAATATATTTAAGACAGAGACATTTTGTGCATACTGCTACTGAAAAATGTCTTACCCTTTAAACAAAACAGGGATTGTTTGTCCATATATTGCAATATATTTAAGCTGGCCAACTACGTCAAAGTCATCCCATATCTGGCCAGTCCTACACTCAATTTCATCTGATTCATTAAGAATTCTATTGCTTCATTATACATTTTACAAAGGGACTAAGTTTTACCTGCAACTTTCTAGCTGCTTTCAAAGTAAAACTCCCAAACTTGGCTGCCCTTTTATTAGACACCAGTGGGATCACCTGACTATAGCTGGGAAGGGTGGGAGCTACAACATGGAGCTGGTCACTGCTCCTGAATAACTCCCTTGTTTGTTATAGTTATACAGGAGCGTTGGAGGCATTGTGATGTATTAAATAAATTTGTCACTTTTTTGAAAAACAGAGTGCTAGTCCTCTTCAAATTCTATATATGTGTGTGTGTGTGTGTATGAGTGCTAGTCCTCTTCAAATTGTGTGTGTGTGTGTTTTTGTGTGTGTTTGTGTGTTTGTGTGTGTGTATCCGTCTTCTGGATCTTAAGCTGCCCATAGATGCAAAGATCTGATTGAAGATTCGTACGATTTTCGGACCTTGTGTGGAGAGTGTCGACATTTCGTACGATTTTCAGTGGGAGACTGTCACTAACTTGTCGGACATGAACTTTCGTGCGATTGCTGTCAGGGGCAGAACATCGGCTGATCTGTTCTTTTACTACTTTATGTGATCTGAATGGTTAGTGGCAGGTCGGGAGATGGGGAAGTCCAATTGTTCCTATCACAGTTTAAAGGGTAAAAATAGAACAGGGGCCCAGGGAATGTGCACTGATTAATATAGCAAAGTCGGTAGCACTTCCATTATACTTTAATATATTTTTACTTAGCCTTAGGGTCCCACAACCTCCTTTTTGTGGTTAAAAATAGAACATATTGCATGGTCTCATTTTCCACCAGTTACCTTATTTTCCTTTGTGTGCCACAATGCAAACATACTCCAGCGGCAGAAGTTTTTCAGACCTGTTAGAATGGTGGAATCATATGATGGGGTCACACAGAGTTACTGAGCTCTTAAAGGAAAACTATACCCCCAAAATGAACACTTAAGCAACAGATAATTTGTATCATATTAAGTGGCATATTAAAGAATCTTACCAAACTGGAATATATATTTAAGTAAATCTTGCCCTTTTACATCTCTTGCCTTGAGCCACCATTTCGTGATGGTCTGTGTGCTGCCTCAGAGATCACCTGACCAGAAATACTTCAACTCTAACTGTAACAGGAAGAAGTGTGGAAGCAAAAGACAGAACTCTGTCTGTTAATTGGCTCATGTGACCTAACATGTATGGTTTGGTTGGTATGTTTGTGTGCACTGTGAATCGTACGATCCCAGGGGGCGGCCCTTATTTTTTAAAATGGCAATTTTCTATTTATGATTACCCAATGGCACATACTACTAAAAAAGTATATAATTAGGAAAATGGTTTATTTACATGAAACAGGGTTTTACAAGAGTTTTTTTATGCAATATCTTTTTATAGAGACCTACATTGTTTGGGGGGGTATAGTTTTCCTTTAAGTATGACCCATTCTATTGCCAGTGCATGATTCTTGAGATGACATGACTGCATGCTAATTATACAGCTGTCTTAGCAATAGGTGAAGCCTAATTAGAAGAGCTATGCATATACTTTTGACCATATAGTGTAAAGATAGGCAGCTTTTCTACTTTTTTTACAACTGGGACACCCCCAGTCTTGTGATATTGTTCTACTTGTTACCTATATTGACCTCACAGCTGTGATATGTCTTTTTTGAGCTATGTACACTATAGCGTTTCTATGCTTGTTTACATTCTGCAACTATTCTGCTGTTTGACAAAATTTCATAAATAATAGGCAATAATTTACATAGTGCAACAAACATCCCTGCACTGAGGATGCAATAACAATACTTTCAGGAACAGCAGTGCAATCCGTATAACCTGCAGCTGCAGTTAGTTGTGTAACACTACACACACAGCCATATCAGGTCATGCACACAAGCTTCTAGTTTGACAGGAGAGCTGCAACACTAGTGACATTTGCACAAAGATGTGTCACAATATGGCTGCACAAGGGAAATCTCTGACTGTACCTGTTTAAGGGGTGGTTCATCTTCAAACTAAGCATGTCATAGAATGGCCAGTTCTAAGCAGCTTACCAATTGGTCTTCATTATTTATTTTTTATTGTGTTTGAATGATTTGCCTCCTTTTTCTGACTCTTTCCTGCTTTCAAATGGGGGTCTCTGACCCCATCGAAAAACAAATGCTCTGTAAGGCTACAAATGTATTGTTGTTGCTATGTTTTATTACTCATCTTTCTATTTAGGCCTCTCCTATTCATATTCTAGTCTTTTGTTCAAATAAATGCATGGTTGCTAGGGTATTTTGGCCCCTAGCAACTAGATTGCTAAAATTGGAAACTGGAGAGCTGATAAATAACTTAAAAACCACAAATAAAAACCAATTGCAAATTGTCTCAATGTCACTCTACATCCTAAAAGATAATTTAAAGGTTTACAACCCCTTTAATGGTGTTTCTGTTTCCAACACGAGTATGGAATGGGATCCGTTATCCGGAAACCCGTTATCCAGAAAGATCAGACTTATGGAATGGCTGTCTCCCACAGACTCCATTTTATCCAAATAATCCAAAATGTTTAAAATGATTTCCTTTTTCTCTGTAATAATAAAATAGTAGCTTGTACTTGATCCAAACTAAGATTTTAATTAGAATAATTAATCCTTATTGGAAGCAAATCCAACCTATTGGGTTTATTTAATGTTTACATGATTTTATAGTGGACATAAGGTATGAAGCTCCGAAAGATCTGTTATACAGAAAACACCAGGTCCCGAGCATTCTGGATAACAGGACCTATACCTGTACAACAATCCGTGTATTTAGGGTTAGGAGGTGCCCTTTAACTTGGACAATACATTAAAAATGTTAACAAAGGCAAATCTCTCCCAAAAATCATGAATAAATGTGATCCCTATACTATAGGTCTTGTATTGGCCAGAATCAAGTCTTCCTCATCTAAAGAACAAGACAACCCCTAAAGCTTGATCAGAACCCCCCACATTTGTGGTCAATTCAAGCTAAATAATAGGATGTGTCCGATGTTTTGTCATCCTTGTAGGAAAATGTAAAATTCACTTCATACGTCAGTAAGCATACAGTATTGTGCATATGAGCAGGCGCTTTATAAAAGAACTTAAAGTACAGGCATTAAAGAAAAAGCTTTTTTTAATTCTGACAACCTTTTTTGGCTCTTAGCCTATATGGAAAAAACAAATAACGTTTACAATTACGTAATATTACTTATATTATTATGAAAAAGATTCTCGACACAAAAATGACAACTTTCAGCAAAGGCAAAACTGTTTCTATTCTTTGAAAGACTTCAATTAGTCCTTTTGTATTGATATTAGTGCAGAATGAGGTCACTGATCTTGAAAATCCTCTTCTGTTCTGTTATAGTGCAGTAAGTTTTCATCCAGCCCGTAGCTTTCTATTAATTGTGAGAGAGTGACCTTGTTATTCTCGGCTATTAAAGCTGCTTGAAGTTCATACAGTGACAGCTGGCTGCTCTTCCGCCATTTTTCGATCAGAGACTGTAATTCAGACAGATTGTTCTAAAATACAGAGAAGAAAGAGAAAGAATGACAATGTAGAAAATAGCCGTCTTAAAGGAGAACTAAACCCTAAAATGAATATGGCTAAAAATGCCATGGTTTATATACTGAACTTATTGCACCGGCCTAAGGTTTCAGCTTGTCAATAGCAGCAATGATCCAGGACTTCAAACTTGTCACAGGGGGTCACCATCTTGGAAAGTGTCTGTGACACTCACATGCTCAGTGGGCTCTGATTGGCTGTTGAGAAGCTAAGCTTAGGGGTCGTCACTAATCATCCAGCAGAAAATGAGGTTGGCCTGTAATATAAGCTGATGCTACAGAGCTGATTATTATTCTGATGCTAATTGCACTGGTTTCTGTGCTGCCATGTAGTAATTATCTGTATTAATTACTAATCAGCCTTATATTGTGACATTTCTATTCTATATGTACTGTATATTGTGAGTGGGTCCCTAAGCTCAGTAAGTGACAGCAGCACAGAGCATGTGCAGTGAATCAGCAGAAAAAAGATGGGGAGCTACTGGGGCATCTTTGGAGACACAGATCTTTACTGCTAAAGGGCTGTGGTTCCCTTGGGCTGGTACAGAAGCCCAACATATAATGTACAACATTTCTAGCTACTTCTTCAGTTTAACGTTCCTTGTCCTTTAAAAGGGTATACCCCCTTTTTCAACATTGGTTGAATACTGTTTGTGCTAAACAAAAGTTGTGCCTATTGTTTGAATTAGGATATATCTATGTTTTTTGCACTAAACAGGGTATTCGGCCTTTTTCAATGTTGAAAAAGGGTGGCATGCTGTCCCTTTAAGGCCTTTAGAATGAATACAGGCATGTGATCTTAGAAATCCACTAGCCACAAAGATCTTAAATCCAGCAATGCCTTTCCCCATAAAGTATAGATTAATCCCCTTCTGCTTGATAAGATAAAAGCCTTGTATTGGCTATCAGTTAACCTTCCATAAATCCATGATAATGACAAAACAATTGTGTTGTGTTGCTCCTAATGTTTTCAGTAGATTAATGGCACATAACCAAGTTCATGGGATTTGGTCCTCATGTTTTCCCTTTGCTCTAAATGCGGCCAAAACACCCCAAAAAATATGCCAAAACATCTTCATGCATCAGTTTTACTAAGGAAAAACTGCAGCGGGCATAATGCCCATAAGTGTCCCATATACCATGGCACAGGGTGTTCCAAATGACAGAAAGACCCTTTATCTGGAAATAAATATAATATAAATCCCATATTTGTATAATATATTTAAAAATACTTCTGCAGTAACTTGAGACAAACTAAGGTTAAAAAAAAATCTGTTTTCTTTTACAAAATAATAAAAATTATTAGAAAATACATTTCAGAATGCCAAAAAAATCCAAATTTTTAGTGGAAAAAAAAAAAACCTATATTTTTTTCGGGATTTATTATACCCAGAGGATTGATAAAGTCAGAATCCAAAAATTGTGCATCTCAGACCTGCCATGGTTGCATATAGGACTATGGGAGAAGTCCCGAAGATATCTTGATCTGCACTGGGGTTTGTGCATTATTCCGACGATTTCATGGTTTTCGGGCAGAAATCAGAAAAAAAAATGCGGGTGGAAGATCCAAAAATTTTGTGGGTCGTTTTTTTCTCGAGATGTTTTCAGGTTTTTTCCCGCACAGGAAATTTTAGGGAAAATGTATTGATAAATAAGGGGAAGTAGTTTTCAGAAAAAAATTAGATATATTCGGACTTTGATAAATGGGCCTACCAGTAATTGCAGTAACAACCTTAAGAAGCAACTCAAGGAATAGAATATGGGATCAGCATATAAAACTCAACAAAAATCTGAAACTGCCTGTTGTTTTATCTTGTATCAGAGGGTTGCCACTAATTCCGACTGTACACTAGCTAAATGATTCCCGAAATATCCATTCCCCATGCATATCTGGACAGGAGCTGGAGGGCTGTCAGCCTTATGTAAACTGTGTTCTCTATATAAATGCCAATGTCACTGTGCATATGTATTAGTGATGTGCGGGTCAACAATTTCTCGATCCCACACCTGACTGTAACCTGCCCCCTCCCAATCCGCACCCAGTCCAGCCTGCTGCTGCCCCTCTATTATACTACTAATAGACCCACTCCTGACACACAGTGACGTCACAAAAGGAGCGGGTCCAAGTCATTATCATATACATTTTGACGGCGGAAGTGCTAGGTCGTGGGTGGGGAGAGCAGAAGAAGAGCTCGACCTGGACCTGTCCCAAAGATTTTGAGCAGGAGTCGGCCCAAACCCACCTGACCTGTGGCAAAGCCGCGGGTTTCTGCCCGCCCCACACATCACTAATATGTATGTGTGCCAAAATGTTATGTTTCCATGTGCACCTCACAGCCAAGGGCAAGCTATGGATGCAGAATTATTCCATTTTTAAATGGCTGCCATAAAAGAACCTGCCAAGAAGACTTATTTATAAAGTAAGTATAAACATACAATAAAGGACAGACCTTAGCTCTGTAGAGCTTCACCATTTTCAATCTCCTCAAAGTATCTTCTTGCTCCTCCAACTTCTTCAGCAGTAACTTCTTTTCCTGAAGCAACTGCTTCTGATCCTTGCAACGGACAGGCGAGGAAGCTTCAGATGAAGTCCTGCTGTCTAATCTGCAGATGTCTCCCTCAGAAACAAGATCAACTACGATTTTTGTAGCATTCGGTTCGGAGTCTTCGTGTGGTGGCAAATTATTATTGGGACAGTCTGAAGAACTTTCATTTTCTTCACAATCAACTTTCAGTCGTTTTGCCACCGAAAATGCAGCATTAAAAGACCTTCGGGTTTTTCTGAGCCGTTCTCTTAGTGTTGCACTCATAGGCTATAACAAAATTGTTGATAACAAAAGTAATTTGAAGAATATAGATCAAATAAATGTACATATATATATCTATACCCAGCGCTGTACAAATTTACAGTACACTGTATGTAATAACACACATTATGCAATTAATGTTCTTAAAACCCCTAAGGTGAATATTTGTTATGTTCACTAATAACTAGTCATAAATCTTTATTTTATCTTTTACTTACAGTATGAAGGGCTCAAGCTTAAAGGGAATATTCCCTACACTGGTCTTGTTAATATATAGTGAGTAAAAGTGAAGGCATCTAAATGCATGTTTTATCCCATAATGATCATCATCATTTATTTATATAGCACCGACAAGATACGCAGTGCTTTACCTTAGTTATAACAAACAGGGAATAGATGGTGGATAACAAACAAGGGTTTACAGAGTACAATAGGCTTAGAGGGCCCTACAAATTATAGTTTCAATTGAGACATTTGGATTTTAGAAACAATTTTGTGGTTTATGATACAGTAATGATTGATTAAGGTACACTGAATAAGCTTCTTTAAACAGGTGGTTCTTTAAGGAGCGTTTGAAAGTTTGGAAAGAAGGAGAAAGTCTGACTGCTCGAGGCAGAGAGTTCCAGAGAAAAGCAGAAGCCCGAGAGAAGTCTTGTAGACGAGAATGGGCAGAAGTGATGAGAGGAGAAGCCAGGCAAAGATCAGAAGCAGAGAGAAGGTTGCGTAAAGGAGAGTATTTGTAGATCAGAGGTGAAATATAGGGAGGGGCTTCATTGTTAAGGGCCTTGAAAGAGTAATTTGAATTTGATTCTAGAGGAGACTGGGAGCCAGAGAAGGGACAAGCATATGGGAGCAGCTGATGTTGAGCGTTTAGATGGTTGAATGAGTCCAGCAGCCGCATTCAGAACAGACTGGAGTTGTGAAAGGTGACTTGTTGGAATATCTGCAAGGAGTAAGTTGCAGTAATCAAGGCTGGAGATGATCAGTGAATAAGTGTTTTGGTTGATTCTGAACTGAGATATGGTCGGGCAATGTGTTTGGATGTGTGATGAAAAATACAGATGCGAGTCTAAGATAACTCCTAGGTAGTGTGCCTGTGTGGTGGAATGAAAGGTAATGTTGTTTACTGTGAGCGATATCTGAGGGACAGGGGAAGATCTTGGAGGAAATATAATGAGTTCTGTTTTTGAAAGGTTCAGTTTCAGGTGGCGCTGGGACATCCAGGAGGAGACAGCAGAGACAGTCTGTGACTTGGGAAAGGACAGTTGGAGAGAGGCCAGGAGTAGACAAGTAGAGTTGGGTGTTATCAGCATAAAGGTGATACTGAAGTCCAAACGACTAAATACATTTTCCTAGTAGTATAGAGTGACAACGGCAGGGGGCCTAGAACAGAGCCTTGAGGAGGCGTGAGGGTATGGGGTCAAGAAAGCTTTTAGGTAAATCAGTATTTTGAAAACAGTGGGGGGGGGGGGGGGGACACACGTCCCTTCATCAAATTAAAGCTCTAAGAAAAAAGTGGACCTGTCACCCAGACACAAAAAGCTGTATAATAAAGGTCCTTTCCAAATTAAACATGAAATCCAGTTTCTATTTTTTATAGCTGTTGTAAGCTCATTTAAAAATCACAGCTGTCAATCAAATATTGTCTGCCCCTCCTCTATGCCTTAGAGGCGGGGCAGACAATTACTTTCACTTTCCATTCAGCACTTCCTATATGTCACTGCTCTCCCCTCATTCTCCCGTTCTCTTCACCGCTTAATTGTGTAGCCAGGGCATGGGGATGGACATCAGGTCCCCCATTCTGGTGCACAAACAAGATTCTGAGATGATACAAGGCTTGTCTTAATAACAATGTCAATAAAATGGCTCCTACCTGCTTGTTATAATTATGAGTTCCCAGACTGAAGAAAACAAGATTCAAATAATTTATATAGTGTAATTTAAGTTCATTTTGCTTGACTAATGTAATAAAATTGTGATTTTAAATAATTTTTAAGTTATTTAAAAAAAAAAAAAAATCTAATTTTTCAATATTTATTAAACCCCTACCCTAAAAATAGCTTGAATCCAAAAATAAACCATCAAAAAATCTGTTGAGGTCATGTAGGAGTCAATGGCAGAGGTCCATTGAACCATTTGAAGCCATTAATAGCCTTCATGATGATCGAGTTTTCGGGCAAAATTCTAACAATTTGAGCAAGTTGAGTTTTTTCCCACTGTAAACTGATTCAAGTTTTTTTAAGTTCAAGTTTTTGTTTTTTAAATTAGAAACCATTCGAGTTGTGAGTTGAGGTAAATAAAACTCTAAAATTTGACCTTTCATAAATAACCTCCTTAATTTTTGTTTAAGTTGACATTTAAATGGAGAGCTATATTTTCTTTCTTCTTTGATGCCATGATATTTTACAGCTGAATTTGATGTTTACAAATGATATAGAGGCCTGTGATGACAAAAAATATGTCATTACAATTGGCAACATATAACCAGAACTAAAGGAATGAATACCTAACGGTGGATGACAATTATTTGTGTTTTCATATGGCCAGTCAGATATATACACATTTAAAAGAAACTCAAAAATGAACACCCTGCTGGTCCCGAAAATCAGCAACACCATCACGTTCTTTTATAAACCTGGAACATGTCAGATACATCATTTACAGGCATTTCAGTTAAATCTCCTTACCTGCTTAGGAACAGTATCCTTTGGAGAGTCAGGAGAACACAGGTTTGATTTATAGAAAGATCCTTGATGTGGGGATGTGGACTCCATTTTCCAATTTTACTTTACCTATAAAAAAAAAAAAGGGAATATTAAAAGTGTAATTCACCTTTAAGTTAACATTGAGCATGTTATAGAACGGCTGATTCTTAGCAACTTTTTCACTGGTCTTCATTTTTTATTTATTATAGTTTTTTTATTTAAACTCCTGGCCACCAATGTAATATTTTAATACTACATAGGACCCTGGCCACCAATGTTTTTTTAAAAAAAATATTCTATGGCGCCCCTGGCACAAATGTTTTTTTTTTTTGTTAATGGCCTTGGCCACCAATGTTTTTTTTGAAAACTTTCATGGGGTGGCCCTGGTGCCAATTTTTTTTTAACTTGTATGGGGGCCCTGGCCACCAATGGTTTTTTTTCTTATAATGGGGCCCTGATCACCAATGGCTTTTTATTAGGGATGCACCGAATCCACTATTTTGGATTTGGCCAAACCCCCGAATCCTTCGCAAAAGATTCGGCCATATAACGAACCGAATTTACATATGCAAATTAGGGGTGGAAAGGGGAAAACATTTTTTTTACTTCCTTGTTTTGTGACAATAAGTCACACGATTTCCCTCCCCACCCCTAATTTGCATATGCAAATTAGGATTTGGATTCGGTTCGGCTGGGCAGAAGGATTCGGCCGAATCCGAATCCTGCTGAAAAAGGCGAATACTGGCCGAAACCCGAACCGAATCCTGGATTCGGAGCATCCCTTCTTTTTATAACTTGTGGGGGGTGGTTACCGGTTTTAGTACTGTCTTTGTGGCCTTTTTACTGTAGTGTGGGCGGAATCTGGGGTGTGGCTTAGGGGCTGGGACCAGGTGGCCCTGAAAATTTTGTTGTACAGGGCCCCGTGATTTCTAATGGCAGCCCTGAACCTGTCTGATCGGCTGATCACCATGGTACGAAAAATGTCGGGACAATTAACACACGGTCCAAAAATCGTATGAGTCTTTGTTTCACAGTTTTGATAGTATTTTTGTGTCTATGGCAAGCTTAACTCCCCTTAACTGACCATTAAAATTGTCCACTCCCACACATTGGGGCACATTTACTATGGGTCGAATATCGAGGGTCAATTAAACCTCGATATTCGACCATCGAAGTAAAATCCTTCGACTTCGAATATCGAACTACTGCATTTAGTTCGAACGAACGGTTCGAAGGATTTTAATCCATCGATCGAACGATTTTCCTTTGATCAGAAATTGCTAGGAAAGCTTATGGGGAAGGTCCCCATAGGCCAACATTGGTGCTCGGCAGGTTTTAGGTGGCGAAGTAGGTGGTCGAAGTTTTTTTGTAAGAGACAGTACTTCGACTATCGAATGGTTGAATAGTCAACGATTTTTAGTTTGAATTGTTCGATTCGAAGTCGTAGTCGAAGTAGCCAAAAAAAACTTCGAAATTCTAAGTTTTTTTCATTCTAATCCTTCACTCAAGCTTAGTAAATGTGCACCCTAGTGTCTTATTACCCCCTCTTTTTCTTTTAGCTCTACAATCTCTTGTATAGATCAGTATTTGTCTGTGATGTGTATCGGACCATACCTCCCAACTGTCCCTTTTTCAGAGGGACAGCTCAACCCGCAGTCCCTCGTTTGTACTGGAAAGTCCCTATTTTCTCTGCACTGAACAGCCAGAAAAAGAAACAAAGTTTTTAACTTCATTGGCTTTTAGCAGAGAGCCCAGAACAGCTAACAGGTGCAAATAAGATACTTTGTAACAATTTTAAGACACAAAAAAAAAAAAAAACAGTTTAGATATGGAGAAATTTTAAAAACTTTCACAACCTGCCAAATTTTGTAAAATGAACATGGTAATTAGGGGTGTGGCCACATAAAGGGCGTGGTCACAAACATTCGCTGTTCTAAGTGGGGGAAAAAAATGTTTGTCCCTCTTTTTACTTGACATTTACAAAATGTTGGGAGGAATGTAGAGTATTCTGTATCACAGCACATCAGAGGATGTTGGTATGTAAACCAACTTGCTTGTTCTATATAAATAAAGTATTTTACTCAAGCTTTTTGTGTGTAAAAGATCCCAGACTAGATGTTACACTGATTCATATAAAGCCAAATATGTCCATAGCTAAAGCAGGACGTGGAGCAGCTCGTTCTCTCTCTCACACTGAATGTTTGAGGACAGAGTCGTGGAGGGATATTGTAGTCTAGAACATAAAGTGCTGGGTTACAGGGTCATAATCAGCTTTACTCTCGATCTTATAAATATACCAAATACACGTCATCACACCTTCCCTTTATTGCGCATCTCACCTACAAAGCACCAGATTCCATTCTTACCTCCCTCTACTACAGACACTCTGCACTGTTTACTTCCGTCTGAAATCGAGCGGGAGACATTTGCTATCCCCCTCCCCCTGAATCCAATTGGCTGCTCGTACTCGGTCACGCATGGTGCGCGCAGTCTCCTCTCCCAGAATTCCACGCGAAACTCTCTTATTGGCTGTGAAAGCGGCGAAGTATCGAAACCCGCCTTTCTTTGTGTGTTTATAGTTATGTGTGTGCTGTGCTAAAGAACTGTGGAGATTAGCCAATTCCCTGTCATGATTAGTTTTTCTTTACATTTACAGGGGTTTAAATGATATTCACCTTCTGCTCAAAAGAGATCTTGTGAATGACGAGCAGCGTTGTGCGCTTTATTATAAACCTCTCCTGTAAAGCTGGGAGACATTTCCATCAATAAAACGTGCACTAAGCATTCCCTCTTTCACAATTATAAACATTTCCGAAGGCTTGATAGTTCTGTGTCAATGTAAATTACCATTAAATGCAAAATTGGTTCTAGACTGTAGCAGAAATCAGTTTGTTTCATGAGTCAGAGCCATTAGTGCAGAGAACACAGCCAAACAGAAAGTGATTTTAATAACTCATGATCTTACATACCAGTGGCGTAACTACCGGGGGAGCAGGGGGTGCGATCGGGTCAGGGCCTGTTCTTGGGAAAATGCAGCTGTTTCCGGGTGATCGGAGGGGACGGGGCTGGCTGCACGTCCCGCGCCAGGGCCCGCCCCCCTCTAGTTACGTTTCTGTTACATATATGGTTGCCACCCAGCCGGTATTTTACTGGCCTAGCCGGTGAAACACCTGCCAAGGCCAGGGCCAGTATTACAAATTTACCAGCAATGTAGCTGCTAGTAAATTTGTAATACCCCTCGGCCCGCCCCTCATCCCCTGTAAACTTAGCTTGTCCTTCGTTTTTTTGTCCTGGCCATACCGTGGCCCCGCCCTGTGTGTCACAACCCCGCTCCCTTTGACAGCACACCACGCCCCTTTTTGTATCCGCCCCCCCACCAGCCGGAATTTTTTTTTACAAAAGGTCTCAACCCTAGTTACATAGTAACAGTAATTTAAGTTGAAAAAAGACACAGGTCCATCCAGTTGAACCCTTTAAGTCTATATAAAGCCTGTCTAACTGCCAGTTGATTCAGAGGAAGGAAAAAAACAATTTGAAGCCTCTCCAATTTGCCTTAGAGGGGGAAAATCCTTTCTGACCCGGAGATGGCAATCGGACCATTTTATTGTAAAGTTGCTTTGTATAGAGAATATACATTTAAGTGCAATATATTAAAGGAACAGTTCAGTGTGAAAATAAAAACTGGGTACATAGATAGGCTGTGCAAAATAAAACATGTTTCTAATATAGTTAGTTAGGCAAAAAATTAAATCTATAAAGGCTGGAGTGACTGGATGTCTAACATTATAGCCAGAACACTACTTCCTGCTTTTCAGCTCTAAAACTCTGAGTTAGTCAGTGACTATAAGGGGGGCTACATGGGACATAACTGTTCAGTGAGTTTGCAATTGATCCTCAGCATTCAGCTCAGATTCAAAAGCAACAGAAATGACCCATGTGCCCCCCTCAAGTCACTGATTGGTTACTGCCTGGTAACCAATCAGTGGAAACCAAGAGAGCTGCAAAGCAGGAAGTAGTGTACTGGTTATTATGCTAGACCTCCGTCACTCCAGCCTTTATACATTACATTTTGGCTAACTAACTATATTAGAAACATTTTTTATTTTGCACAGCCTATCTATTTATCCAGTTTTTATTTTTATACTGAACAATTCCTTTAAGAGGCATTCAAGAGACACTAAAGGAAGGATTTCCTGCCCTGAATACACCCCTGAAGTTGCTGGACCACTGCACCTAGAAGATTTTAACAAAAAATGTAGTATCCAGGCAGTTTTAGTCCAGTAACATTTGGCTGGAGATACACTTTGGTTTTATGTCCCCTTTAAAGGAGAAAGAATAGCATTTTACAATTGGGGTGCCAAAAGTAAGGCACCCCCGAGTGACTTTTTTTTTTAACAAATATTTTTTATTGAGTTTTTTGTTACATAAAGGAAAAGAAAACGAAACATTTATAAAAAAAAAAGGCACATCAAGTTAAGCATTATAGTTAGGCAGGCTGAACATACTCTAGTATCATGGGATTGTATTTACATATCACTACAAGGATATACAATTTCCAATAAATGTCATTCTATACCATGTCTTATACAGTGACAGGATATTGTACAATTAAGTCCTTCCTGTTTGTATACCATCTAATATAAGACATTGACTGTGTGCCTTTAATAAACTATTTTAAACCAAACCTGCTGTCATTCTCATTAATTTGTTAGCGAAATCCAGGAGAGTGGAAAATAAAAGAGCAAAGGGAAAGTAATCCATATCATATACAGGTATACAAATTTATACCTATTCCTCTGGAGATGTTTGTCTACCCAAACCGACCAGATTTTCTCAAATTTGTTTGGGCTTCCACGTTTGTAAAAGGTGGTTCTGTATAAGGGAAGGCTTTAGTTAACTGGGTCAAGCCATTGACGGGGTGTGGGCGGAAGGCTAGACTTCCACTTCATGGCTATCAGTCTTTTTGCCTGTATAAACAGGTAGGTTAACAGATGTTTTTCTGCTGTAGAGGGGGCAATATCCCCAATTTGATTTAGAATTAGTGCTAGTAGGTCCTTTGGTATAATGAGGGCTAAAGTGTGACTTGCTTCCTTTGTTATCTTACTCAAATAGTTCTGGATATGAGGACACTGCCATACCATATGAATAAATTTGGCTGGTGTGAATCCACATTTAGAGATCTGGTATGCTATTGTTTATCTTATGCAGTCTATGAGGGGTCAGGTAAGTCCGGTGTAAAAATCTAAATTGTATCATCTTATCCCTGACACTAATTAGAGGGGTATAAACTGATTCAAGGAGTTCTGGCCATGTTTCAGTGTCCAAATTTGGTATGTCCATTAGCCATTTCTCCTTCAATTTCGGCAGAGGATCTTTATTTATTTTGAGGAGTGTGTTGTAAAAAAGCCATAACTGTTTGTCTTGGATGGGACGGTTTAGCGTTCATTCCAATTGGTTAGGTGTAGTGTCTAATACTGCAACTGCGAGCTGAATTTGGATGGCATGCCTTAGTTGCAGGTACCGGAAAAACATGTTATGTGAGAGGGTGAATTTCTCCTGCAAAGCTGTGAAGGTTAGAAGTCTACCCTGATCTATGACATCTCCTATGTATTTCATTCCCCAGGAAGCCAAGATCCTAGGGTCTGGGATAGTTCTTATTTAAGGGAGATGTGGATTGAACCATAGTGGAGTATATTGGGAGCACTGACTGCGATTCTTAGGAAAACGGTGATGAGCCGATCTCCAGAAGGAGACAGTTGCCTTCATGAGAACAGTAACCCCCCTCATTTTGCTTAATACCTCTGTATAGCAAGTTTTTTAAAGGAAAACTATACCCCCCAAACAATGTAGGTTTCTATTAAAAGATACTGAGTAAAACAGCTCATGTGTAAAACCCTGCTTCATGTAAATGAACCATTATCATAATAATATACTTTTTTTAGTAGTATGTGCCATTGGGTAATCATAAATAGAAAATTGCCATTTTAAAAAATAAGGGCCGCCCACTGAGATCGTACGATTCACTGTGCACACATACAAACCACATGTAAGGTCACATGAGCCAATTAACAGACAGAATTCTGCCTTTTGCTTCCTCACTTCTTCCTGTTACAGTTAGAGTTGTAGTATTTCTGGTCAGGTGATCTCTGAGGCAGCACAGATAGAGTCACGAAATGGTGGTTCAAGGCAAGAGATGTAAAAAGGCAATATTTATGTAAATATATATTCCAGTTTGGTAAGATTCTTTAATATGTCATTCAATTTGATATAAACTATCTGTTGCTTAAGTATTCATTTTGGGGGTATAGTTTTTCTTTAATGCCTCATAAGAGCCTACCAGGGAGGCCTCTGAATTAGTGGCGGCATTGCCCTGGGATGGAATTGTCGCATGTACTACCTTGGCGGCTAAATAGTATAGGGTAAGGTTTGGAGCGGCAAGATCAATATTTGTATCAATAGGGAGTTGTAATTTTGAAAGGGAGTTGTAGTGTTTAAAGATATAGATAAGAAATAGATTTATACGCCCTAGAACAGTCAGTGGAAGGGTGGACCAGATCAGAATTTTGGATTCCAGATTGCGTATAAGGGGGTATATAATGAGGTCTTGAAATTTTCCTACATCTTTGTGTTGGAGTGACTATTTTTACTTACCTGACACCATGGGCCTGTGCTCTGATCAGCAGAAAACCGCTCCAGCCCAGGGTTTTTCTAGCAAGCACCACAGAAAGATCTTCTTCCTGCTTCTTAGGCTTTCACATTTCCCAGGGCAGACGCATTTTCGTTAAAGTCCGGCTTTCCGCTTTACTGCGCATGCGTTACTGCGAGAAGACCCGAAGAAGGAAGGAATAAAATATTTGAATGTAGGGATGCATTGAATCCTGGATTCAGTTCGGTATTTGGCCAGGATTCGGCCTTTTTCAGCAGGATTAGGATTTGGCCGAATCCTTGTGCCTGGCCGAACCAAATCCAAATCCTAATTTGCATATGGAAATTAGGGACGGGAAGGGAAATCATGTAACTTTTTGTCACAAAACAAGGAAGTAAAAAAAATGTCCATGTTTTCCCTTCCTGGCCCTAATTTGCATATGCAAATTAGGATTTGGTTCGGTATTCGGCCAAATCTTTCATGAAGGATTCAGGGATTCGGCTGAAGCCCAAATAGTGGATTTGGTACATCTATAATTGAATGCATAGTAAGTTTGTGCAAGCATCTTTTTGTTTTAATCTAATTGCCCTCTATGAGGAGGTGAACAGGAATCTAGACCCTGGAGTGACAGTGGATATGATCTACTTAGACTTTGCTAAAGTAATTGATAGTGCAGCACACAGGACGTTACTGGTTAAATAAAGGAAAAATGACTTGGAACATACCATTTTTGTTTGGAAAGAGAACGGGCTGAAGGATAGATTATAAAGAGTGGTGGTAAATGGAACAATTTCTAATTGGACAAGTTTTGATAGTGGAGTTCCGAAGGGGTCTGCCCTCAGTCCATTGCATTTAAGTTTGTTTATTAATGACCTTAAGGTGGGCATTTTATCTCTATTTTAGCTGATGCCAAATTACTAAATTGTGCAAAACTATAACCACTGAGCATGCTGCAACTTTGCAATTGACTAGATTTGAGAATTGGCAACAAATTGGCATATACGGCTTGTTGATAATCTCAAGGTTATACACTTGGGTAGAAAAATAAAATGAATGAATAAAAATGGGCATTTATTTGAGGGATGGAAGCATAATTTTGCTTCTTGGTAAGGCCTCACCTTGAGTATGCAGTGCAGTTATGGTCTCCAGTTCTTTAGAAGCATGTTAATGAGCTGGAGAGAGTTCAGAAGTGTTAGGGTTGCCACCTGTCCGGTTTTGACCCAGACAGCCAGAGTTTTTGAAGGGCTGTCCATGTGAAAACTGCCTGTGTGGCTTTCTAAATTAGGAGACTGACGTGGCAATTGGGCAATCGTCATGTCATAGTCCTGCCCCACCCCACATGTCACATCCCACCCTGTTACATCACAGCTCCACCTTCTGTTGTGTCATGGCCCTGCCTCCCATTACATCGTCCCACCTCCCCGCCCAGAGTTAGTCTGGAGGAAAGGTGGCAACCCAAAGAGGCGTGCAACTATTGAACTTTCATTTGAAGCATCCAAAATAGTTAATTTTATGGTGAGGTTATAGACTACGTTGGGCTGCATGGTGACTCAGTGGGTAGCACTTCTATCTTCCAGTGCAGGGGTGTTTTGTATGGGGGTTTCCTCCCACACACCAAAAACATTGACTCCTGCTAAAACTGATCAGTCTGTGTGTGAATGTGGTAGAGACCTTAGATTGTAAATTCCACTGGGACAGAAAATTATGTGTTTAAATGTGTCAGTGCTATATAAATAACAGATAATAACTGCAATGTTGCCCTGCAGATGTGCACATGGTTTGGTAATAGCATGTGTTTTGCCTGTGTTGGCTTCTTAAACTATTTGAAGAGCTCTGAATATAGATTTTTATATACTGCTGAAACATGGCATTGCTTTGCTTCCTAATATAATCCTTTATTTCTTTACACATATCCAAAAAGGATTAGACAGCAGGTAATTTCGAGGATAGACCAGACTCTGTGTGCTCTGTGTGGTTTTGTTTTGACATGTCTGTAGATGATTGAATAATAGAATAATTGTGGCTGAAAAGAAGAACATCACGTGGATCCATCTGAAACCCCACGTGAAACTTTTTTCTTTTTTAATAACCCCCCCCCTGTTTAAAGTTAGGGAAGAGGGGACCTAAATCGCCAAAAAGAAAACCGTGACCCTGAGGTTAACTAGAACTGGTAACAATCTCTGATCTGTGGATTCTGGGAGTTGTAGTTTATTGACAGAATATGGAACACAGGTTGAACAATCTTAACAAGCAGATATAGAATGGAATGCAGTGCAATGGGGAAACCTACAAAGGATAATTAGTAGGGATGCACCGAATCCAGGATTCGGTTCGGGATTTCGGCCAGGATTCGGCCTTTTTCAGCAGGATTCGGGTTCGGCCGAATCCTCTCGTCGCGTCGGATGAGAACAAGCCGCACAGTGGAGTTCAACCCTAAAGTATAATGGATGAAAGCTCAGGCAAAGTACCCTTTCCATCCTCTAAGTGTTATCAGGCAAGAATCACATGAAACATTCAACTGCATTTTAATGCAATTCCCATTGCCAACAGGGAGAGGCAGTGATGATGGGAAATTCCAGGCTTAACACAATATGAAAACATTTATTGCAAAAAACAAGAACTTGCTAGGTGTGCCGCAGGCTTACCTGTCTGAGTACCCTTTTGTACTCTGCTGCTATAATTGAATTCAGAAATTTGAAAACTATTTTCTTTGCTCTGGTTCAGCCAAAGATATTGGGGTAATTTACTCTGACCCCAGGTGCAATGCAAAGCACACATCTTAGTGCTCATTTAAAAAACACTTACATCAAGGGACTGGCTGTGCACCTAGTGTTGGATTTTACCTTGGTGGTAAAACAATTCTATTGGGTTTATTTAATGTTTAAATGTTTTTTTGATAGCCTTAAGGTATGGTGCTCCAAAAGGAAATTGAAAAAAAAAAATGTTTTCGTAATAGATCCCATACCTCTATAAAAAGAACACATTTCCCTTTGAAAACACAAGAAGTGATTCCAAAGAATATAAGGCTAGAGACAAACAATGTGGATCTCGGTCTGTGGAGAAACGCAAGCCAAGAATCCACTCCTCCGCTGCTGCCTCGGCTTAGGTGCAGACAGTTGCATTGGATTTTGGAGCGAAATGCAGCAGGAGAATGACTATGAAGATTTTCATTCATCCAGGTCATAGTATACCTAGTATAGGTCAATCTAAAAACAACTGGACTTGCTGAGTAATCAATGAAGACGTTTCACTACTCATCCGAGCAGCTTCTTCAATTCAACTGACTGGTGTGGGAAGTTCTCGGCATATAAACTCTTCCACTAATCCATTTACAATGGCACATTGTAACTCTTCAAAGAGGTGACATCTGAAGAAACTCACAGAGGTGTTGATTCTGTGTAGTTGTGATAGGATTATCCAATGTGTCATGCAACTCCTAGATACATGTGTTACTTGTGAGAGTTGCATGAATGGATGTGTGAAGTGTTCTGAACCCGCCGGGGTACAGATGTTAGAACAGCATTGTATGTAGCAGACAGGTGGTGTCGAAGGCCCCCGCCTCTGTTCAGAGATGGTCTCTCCACCTTGACATGAATCGCCTCTTTCACGCCTCGTTCAAACCAGCGGTCTTCTTTATCCAAGATTTGGACCTTGCTGTCTTCAAAGGAGTGTCCCTTGTCTTTTAAGTGTAGAAAGACAGCTGAGTTTTGCCCTGTAGCGTTCTTCCTCCTGTGCTGAGCCATTCGCTTGGAGAGCAGTTGTTTTGTCTCCCCTATGTATAGATCTGTGCACTCCTCGCTACACTGGACTCCGTATACCACATTGCTTTGTTTTTCTTTTGGTGTTTGATCCTTTGGGTGTACCAGTTTTTGTCTCAGTGTGTTGCTAGGTTTGAAAAACACAGGGACATGGTGTTTGTTGAAAATCCTCCTGAGTTTCTCTGACACTCCAGCTACATATGGGATGACTATGTTTCGCCTACTATGTGTCTCCTTGCGGTTATTTCTATTGGTGTTCCTGTTGGGCTTGGTTGCTGCTGTTTTGACAAAGGCCCAGTCTGGGTAGCCACACGCTTTCAAAGCTCCTCTGAGATGTTTTTGCTCTTTGTCTTTGGGCTCTGTATCAGTTGCCACACATTCCACCCGGTGGTGCAGGGTTCGAATGACACCCAGTTTGTGTTCCAGTGGATGGTGGGAATCAAACAACAGATATTGATCCGTATGAGTGGGTTTCCTGTATACTTCTGTCTTCAAGTTACCCCCCTCTTGGATACATATCAAACAGTCCAAAAAAGCAAGTTTGTTCTCATGGACATCTTCCCTTGTGAACTTGATGTTATTGTCCACTGAGTTAATGTGTTCTGTGAACAGGCCTGGACTGGGAGTCAAAATAGGCCCTACCATTCCAAGTACACAGAGGCCCAAACAGCTCCCTACCAACACACTATATGGTAACTTTCTATGGAACCATAGAGCAGCCCCTCTGGCATTTGCCAGAACCCACAGATTGCCAGTCCGGGCCTGTCTGTGAAGGCCGCCACTTCATTGGATCTGATGACAACTGCTCTCCAAGCGAATGGCTCAGCACAGGAGGGAGAACGCTACAGGGCAAAACTCAGCTGTCTTTCTACACTTAAAAGACAAGGGACACTCCTTTGAAGACAGCAAGGTCCAAATCTTGGATAAAGAAGACCGCTGGTTTGAACGAGGCGTGAAAGAGGCGATTCATGTGAAGGTGGAGAGACCATCTCTGAACAGAGGTGGGGGCCTTCGACACCACCTGTCTGCTACATACAATGCTGTTCTAACATCTGTACCCCAGCGGATTCAGAACACTTCACACATCCATTCATGCAACTCTCACAAGTAACACCTGTATCTAGGAGTTGCATGACACATTGGACAATCCTATCACAACTACACAGAATCAACACCTCTGTGAGTTTCTTCAGATGTCACCTCTTTGAAGAGTTACAATGTGCCATTGTAAATGGATTAGTGGAAGAGTTTATATGCCGAGAACTTCCCACACCAGTCAGTTGAACTGAAGAAGCTGCTCGGATGAGTAGTGAAACGTCTTCATTGATTACTCAGCAAGTCCAGTTGTTTTTAGATTGACCTATAGCAGGAGAATGGGTTCTCCGTGAGGCTGAGATTTGCCTCGTCTGTCCCCAGTAGCAAAACTTATCTAGCCTGGGCCCGGGTATTTTCTAGCAGACTTAAGGTATGAAGATCCAAATTACGGAAAGCTCTGTTATCCGGAAAACAATAGGTCCCAAGCAATCTGGATAACAGGTCCAATACCTGTATTTAGTTTATCATATTCTACTTAAAAAAAACAACTTTTTTTGTTTAAAGCAGAGTATTTCAATCAGCCTGGTGGGGTGGATGTCACAATGGCACATGATTAATCTTGATAGTGCTCACGTTGCACTTTATCATTGCCCCAGGCAGGAGGAGGAGGTTTGAGAAATGCCTCACCAGCTGCTAGTCATATTCTAGCTTCTCTATTTTTCCTAAGGCCAGGTTTTTGCTCATAGCAAACCTAAAAACATCTCACTGCTGCGTTGTTCTGACATGTTAGCAAGCATTTGATAACAAAAGGCATTAAGGGGACACTCTTGTTAGCAAGAAAATATGTATCAGTAACTAAGAGCCTCTTGTTCCAAGTGGTTCGTGGCTGCAAATAAATTGACCCAGGATGTTTTAACATCAGGTCTGGTACCTTAACCTGGGAATAGCTGCAGGCCTCTTGAAATTGATGGAAATGGGAATCCTTATTATAGCCCACACTTCTGATTACTGATCATTAACACAGGTGAGGTTTAGTTAATAGGAAATTAACAATAGCCAAAACAATTCCGGCTATTTTGTCACTGCAGCTTCTCCTGGGAAAATAAAATCGGACAAAAAATGTGCTGAGGTGTCCATTTAAGGTTATAATGACTTGTATCCACTTATTTCAGATTATTATAGAGCCTTTTGTGAAGCTTTATAGGAGACACAATTGGAACGTCACCCAAAATGCTCTTTCTTTCTGTATAATGGATACCCTGGAGATACATGCAGAGGTTTGGGAAATTTGGTACACGTACAGTCTAATTAACCTGTTTCTCATATATGGTCATATAAAGTTAAGCATGAACTATTATTAGAAAGAAATATTTTGGCAGTATTTGCCTGCCCCTCCTCTCTCACTCTTTCATTAGTTTCTGCTATAAACGCCTTCTCATCCCCTCACTTTGCATGTATGACGTTCCTTGTCTCCTGTGATCAAAATGTAACTACTGTAATTCATCTCTTCTTTTCCTATAATATGGTCCTGTGCTGCCACCATCTAAAGTTGATCACACAAGTAAAGATTCACTGGAGAGATTGCACCCACACACGGCCAAATTTGGGGGATCCAATCATTTGGCCTTCTAATTGCTATCGAATAGCTACTGAATTTATGGATACGGGCTTATTCTGTAATTTGAATCTCCATATCTTAAGTCTACAGAAAAATCATTTAAACATTAATCAGACCTGAAAGGATTGTTTTGCCTGCAATACGATTAAATCTTAGTTGGGATAAAGTATAAGATTCTCTTTCAATATTACAGGGAAAAGGGAATTTTTTTTTTTCAATTTAAATTATTTCATTAAAATGGAATCTAAGGGAGATGACCTTCCCATAATTTGGAACTTTCTAGATAGCAGGCTTCTGGATAACATATACTTGCACATACAGTACAGTGTTTTACTATTCCTCCACTGCTGGTCCAGCCAAAACTCAATTTTCCACAATGCCTGGTGTATTATGTGATTTAACAGGCCTGTAAAAAAGGAAACAAAATTGTGCAAGCTATTGAGCCAAAATGAGACTCAGCTGGAGGAGAGCCGACTACTTTAACATTGCCAAGACTCAATTTCCTACAAAATCTTGCATTTTGTGAGTGGCAAAGGGACATTACTGAGACTAAAATTGACCAGGAAGTCTTAGTAGGCAGTCAGATGATGGAAGTCACATAAATGATTCATTGCAATGGTTTAAATATGGGTTTTCATGCCTTTCTTGCAAAAAGGTCATATATATTTATGGTATGTGCATGTGCACTGGAAGGCAAGTTCAGATCAGCTTCCAGTATGCATTCTCCTGTTCAGCAATGAGGGTCAGGGAGACACGGACTGGAAGTGACACGACTAGAGATGGAGCCTGCCAACTGTACTGTACGGTCCTGATTATCGATCAAAGGAACAGATGGAACCACTGGGGAATTTTGGGATTTTTGAAAATCCCTTGGAGGGCCACATCCACCCTTCTGATTTTCATAGTTAAGTAGGGTTGGAAAAAGACCTTCAAGGTCAACACTTCCATATGAAATCCAGCGCACATACATATACACACTCACATCTATATATACCAGTATCTATATTAACTGTAGATTTTAGTATCACTATATCACTCGGATATAATGCTTATCCAAGATATCATCCAAGCCCTTCGCACCTACACTGCTGTAAATGAAAGTTCTGTTCTTTTAATCTAAAGGGTGGCCTCTGGTGTGGTGATCCATTTTATGGAAAAAAGATCTCCTGTAATCTGTCTATAATGCCCTTTAATGTACTTATAAAGAATAATCATGTCCCCTCGCAATTGCCTTTTTTTAGAGAGCATAACCCCAATTTTGACAGTCTACAGTCTTCCAGGCCAATATGTCTTAATTTAACCATTAATCTTCTGTGTGGCACTGTATCAAAAGCTTTAGCAAAGTCTATGTAGATCACATCCACTGCCATCCCCTAGTCTAGGTCAGGGGCGATCCTGGCCCCTCCGCCGCCTGAGGCAGCAGCAGTTGCTGCTGCCTCCCCTCCCCTGGAAATTCTTCTTAAAGTACCAGGAGCAGCATTTTTGCTGCCCCTGGCACTTAGTGGGGCGCTGCCGCCTGAGGCGACAGCCTCAACTCGCCTCATTGGCGAAGCACCCCTGGTCTAGGTTCCTGCTCAACTCCTCATAAAAGACAAATAAATTAGTCTGGCAAGATCTGTTATACATACTGTGAAACCATGCTGGCACAAACTCATAATATTATATTTTGCAAGGAAGTCAAGTATCTTATCCCTTAATACCACTTTGAAAAGTTTTCCTACCACTGACGTCAGACTAACTGGCCTATAGTTTTGAGGCTGAGACCGGGATCCCTTTTTGAATAGCGGCACCACATTAGCAATTCGCCAGTCTCTGTGCACCATGGTTCAAGGGGCCTCTGCTATTGACTTCTACATGACCTACAAAGGTTTTAGCTGGAATATTTTCGGATTCAAGATATTTTCAGCTTCAGGATATAATAAATCTTGAAAACGTAAAATTTTTCTAACCTGAAAATTTGAGTTTTGACTGAAAATACCCCTGAAAACTCAAATTTTTGGGGTAAAACGCGACCTTTGATAAGTAACCCCCTAAGGGTCCCATCTCATGCTGCTTAATTTTTTTAATTTTTATATATTTAAAAAAAAAAATTCATTTGGACAGAACCACTCTCCGGTTGTGTCTTGTATCTGTAATCAAAACTGTGTAAGCTCAAAACTTAAATCTTGTAATATTCCAATTCTGAGGATACCACTATTTTTCGTTGTTAATAATTTCTGAAAAACTTGCATGCAAAGTTAATCATCATCTTTCCCACTGCAGCTATATTTCTACCAGACATCTTTAACTTGTGTAAGGAGGCAAAAAAAACATTTCAACACTCTAAAAGTAATGAATGTAGCTTAGGGCTCCCATGAAGAATTTATGTTGATCAGAGAGCACAGGACTCTAGATTTATATCACTGAAATACATAGTAGGCTTAGGTTGCCTTTAAATCTTCTTCTCTCTCTCAAACTCCTAGAATGTGTCAACAAATGACCGTGTTAACAGGAAAGCAGTATTACACCCGTGTGCTAACTGTCCTCTGCTGGGAAATCTGTGAACTTGCATGGCTTGAGATGCTGGCACAGAACCCAGCCTTCAACAGGAACAGAATATTTTATACCTGCAGTTACAAGTTTTGTGACTTTGCTAAACTGATTCATTTAAAGCCATACCTTGGCATGCACCATGAAGTAAAGATGACCGTAGACTTATGTGCAAAAGCAGGAATGAATGTCTAGATTTGGGCTTGTAAAATGAGCTATGGTTCAGCCTTATACATATGTCCAACGGGCTCTGGGACATTTTGCTTTTTAAAGAAGGGGCATTCTGACCCAGGGTAAAAGATGGGATTTTAACGAGTGATAACTTATTGAGTAAGGGAATAGCCAAGCTCATCAAATGTTACTGGTATTTTTTTGTATAATTTTGAGCCATTATTTTACATTTTAAGTGGCTTAATCAAAGAAAGTCTTTTTTTAAACTGATTAAGTGAGTTTAGTCAGTCATTCATTCATCACAGAATACATGACAAGTATAACCAGTGCCGTGGCAAGGGGTATGCAGAAGATGCACGTGGGAAGAGGGCAAGGTGGCTTGGCCCGGCTCTGAGTATAACTGGTGTACTGTAGCACAGGACCCTCATTTCAGAAAATTGCAGACAATATTAGCAACAACTATGAGGTCCCAGTGTTAAGCTACGACAGAATGCAGGGTGCAGAGACCTGTGGTGACTTCTACCAATACAACGCTGACTGCATTCGTCATTGCTGCTGAATTGATGAGGGGTAGGAGCAGGGTGGCATGTAACCCCTCCCACCCCTACTTGTACCCTAACCTGTGTGTCATCCAGGTCCACCAGTTAGAGAGTCCATGTCCTGAAAATCTGGTGCAGGTGCTTGTTAGATGAGAACTAAGGGGAAAGTAAATGAGCCCTAATGGGTTAATATTAAAGTTAGGCCAACGCATCAGCTTGTAATACAGGTATGGAACCTATTATTTGGAATGCTTAGAACCAGGGGTCTTTGAAGCAGATATAGATGCCCTGAATATTGAATTATTCCTTCTGGCTAGCAGGAACTATTTTGGTAGCTATCACCTTCAACTAGGGTTGATACCTGTCTGGTTTTGATGTCACAAGGGTGGTCCAGTGACATCACAATTCAGCTCCATGACATTGCCTCCTGCCCCCCTGCCCTACTTTTGACCCCACCTCATAATGAGGTAGCATTTCCTTTGGCTCTGGTAGTCTATGAGATCCACGAGTTTCAAATATATTTCTATTGTTATTTATTAGTAGTATTTATTAGTAGTGAATTAAGTGGACCCGTCACCCAAAAAAATTATTCAAAATCCTATTTTAGCACATTGGTCAAGCAAAATGAACTTTATTTACACTATATAAATTATTTGAATCTTGTTTCCTTCAGTCTGGGAATTCATAATTATAACAAGCAGGCAGGAGCCATTTTGTAGACACTGTTATTAAGACAAGCCTTGTATCATCTCAGAATCTTGTTTGTGCACCAGAATAGGGGACCTGATGTCCATCCCCATGCCCTGGCTACACAATTAAACGGTGAAGAGAACCGGGGAATGTGGGGAGAGCAGTGACATCTAGGAAGTGCTGAATGGAAAGTGAAAGCAATTGTCTGCCCCGCCTCTATGCCTAGGCATAGAGGCGGGGCAGACAATATTTGATTGACAGCTGAGATTTTTAAATGAGTTTACAACAGTTATGAATGCTTTAAGAAAAAATTGAAATTGGGTTTCATGTTTAATTTGAAAAGGACTTTTATTATACAGATTTTTGTGTCTGGGTGACGGGTCCACTTTAATCCCGCCTAGTTCTAATTTACACCTTCAATCATTACATATAGGAAAGAGGGGTTTTACATGTTTCCAAATAAGTCATTTATGATTTTATTTCTTTGTACTATAATATGGCCCACTCCTAGCAATGCATACCTCTCGAATTTATCGTGGACAAAAAGGGCAGGCTGCATTGGGGGAGTGTCTGGGCATAACTACTGTAGGTATGGTGGGACAGAAAGGAATGGAGAAGACACAGATATATAGAAGTAGAGACTAGATTGGAGGGTGGAGATATTAGGATGTGGTAATACAGAGAGTAAAACCAAAGAGAATAACATTAGAAAGGTAGAGCTGGAAAGAAATCTAAAAAAATAGAATAAAATATGAAAAGAGAAGCAAAAGGGGAGCAAGGAGGATACAATTAAAGTACTGTAGAAGATTAATTAAATGAAGCCTGATGTGTATTAGTACTTCAGCTACGACAGTATTAGTACATTGGGACCAAAGATTGTAGCAAGTAGATGAGAGAGAATGTCATAAACAATGAAATATTAAATGAGACACATCTCAAGCTACCTTCAAATTTATACAAGACACTTTCTTATAGAGCATGTTCTAGAATATCTTTCTCTGGTTAGATTTAGTACAGTAAAACTTATCACAACTAGAGGTTCGCAAATTATTTACATCTGGTTCAGAATTTGGTTCAATTTAAGTATTACAAAAATACTGCAAAATATTAATAATAAAGAATATTCCGTTTCTGCAACTACTCTAAGATATCTGCTGACGGAGATTTTGTTGACTCTCATTATGTTTTTCACAAAGCACAAGTTGGTATGGCAGAAAAATATCAGAATTTGCTTGGTAATTACAGAGGTATCTGGGCATGGTGGATGAACTGTGATGAAGGTGTCAAGAGAAAGATGCCCTTTTTAATACTGTATTCCATATCTAAGAGAGTTTTGGAGGTAAGTTCTACTACTTGACAGTAGATTATTCCTAAATGTTTTTCAGTGAGGTCATTTCATTAACTCAATGGGGGGAATTCACAAAAGTGGCGGTAAAATAAGTAACCCAGAAGTGGCGGTCGACAAATTTGTAAAATGTCGTACGAACGGCAAATTCACAAAGGCAGATGTTACCATCTCTGAATGTCTCGTAAGTCCGACAATTTTCTAAAATGTTGTATATCTTTTCATCGTACAAACGACATTTACCAAGACTTTTCAAAAGACAATTTGACCGACATTTTCATTTTGGAGAGCCTAAAGTGTCTGAAAAATTGTCTGTAAAAAAAATGAGTTTACGAGTAATTCATAAAAATGTCGGGAAAAGTGGCGCCCGAAAAAAACACGCCCACTTTTAACGACACTAATTCAAAAGTGTCGTACATGTCGGAAAATTGGCGGAGAAATGCTCTGTGAATTTGTCGGCTGTTGCTAAGACACTTTCGACGACATTTTAAAGGAATTTTTTCGTTCCCGACACTTTTGTGAATTCCCCCCATTGGGTCTTGCCCAAAAATCCAAAGGTTTACTTGGCTTAAAACTATAGTAAGTAATAGGCTTCAATTGTTCAAGGTACATTATACTAAGCAGCAAATATGAGTGATAAGTATCATTATAGTTTACAGTGTAAGGTCCTTATCATCTTCAAAAACGCTAGGGTAAGTTTTATCAGGAACCAAGAGTAATATATAAAAACTAAGAATCGTTTAAAGGAAAACTATACCCCCAAAATGAATACTTAAGCAACAGATAGTTTATATCAAATTGAATGACATATTAAAGAATCGTACCAAACTGGAATATATATTTACATAAATATTGCCCTTTTACATCTCTTGCCTTGAACCACCATTTCGTGACTCTATCTGTGCTGCCTCAGAGATCACCTGACCAGAAATACTACAACACTAACTGTAACAGGAAGAAGGGTTGAAGCAAAAGGCAGAACTCTGTCTGTTAATTGGCTCATGTGACCTTACATGTGGTTTGTATGTGTGCACAGTGAATCTGATCTCAGGGGGCGGCCCTTATTTTTTAAAATGGCAATTTTCTATTTACGATTACCCAATGGCACATACTACTAAAAAAGTATATTATTATGATAATGGTTCATATACATCAGGCATGTCCAAAGTGTGGCCCGGGGGCCAAATGCGGCCCGTTTTCAGATTTACACCGGCCCTCAGCCTCCATCATGAAATTAATAATAATGCACCAGCACAGTGCAATCAGGAATCATGTAGCTGTAGCAGTAATATTTGGGCACATTAGTGAAATGATCTGCCACTTGGTCTATACTGCTGCCTGTATGCTGAAGGTGTTAGTAATAGACACATACTGGCACGTACTGACGAGACACTCTCACATACTTCTTTAAGGCTGAAGTTCTCAAAAGACATACTGACGTGCCAGTACAGTAAACTCAAGAAGTAACTACGTGCCAGTACGTGTCTATTGCGAACACCTTCAGCAAATGGCAGATGATTTCACTAATGTGCCCAAATATTACTGCTACGGCTATGCAATTCCTTGTTTAAATAAGTTAAATGATGTTAATGGTTCAAAGAATGTCAGGCTGAATGGCCGGCCCCCATACATTTTCACCTCACCAAATCTGGCCCTTGTTGCAAAAAGTTTGGACACCCCTGATATACATGAAGCAGGGTTTTACACATGAGCTGTTTTACTCAGTATCTTTTAATAGAGACCTACATTGTTTGGGGGGTATAGTTTTCCTTTAAGACATTTTATGTAAAATAGTATAACAAGGGTACTTCCATGTTTATTTCATTTAAGGGTGCACAAAACAAGCATTCTACAGTTTTTGTCACCAATCTGACCTGTTGGTGGCACCATTTTACAGGGACTTTCATTTAGATAAAATCAATCATGGCTGTTTCTAATCAAGAATAATTGCAAAAACATAAAAATATGAGACACATTGCATAGTGTAACCTATGCGAATACATTTTATTTGTTACTCTAGAACAAATATGAATCTTCTTCGGACATAGGAGCAAATTTACTAAAGGGCGAAGTGGCTAACGCTAGAGAAAATTAGCCAGCGGGAATGGCGTGCTGGCGTAAATTCGCTAGTTTAGTGGACCTACTCTAGCGCTACTTCGCACCCTTACGCCAGGCGAAGTTGCGCTATGGCGAAGGGACTTAACTATGCTAATTCACTAATTGCAAAGTGCAATAGAGTAGATAGGGATGGTTCAAAAAAAGTTGAAATCTTTTCTAAGTCCCAAAAAAACACTGGCATCTTTTACTTTTTATATGGTGATAAAGATCTAATTTTTTTTAAGGTACCCTCCTTCCCCCCTACATTTGATAACATATGGCACCTAAACTATACTGTGGGCACATGTGTAGGGCATTAAAAAACATTTATCAAAGGGATCCTGTCATCAAAACGCATCAGTTAACAGTGCTGCTCCAGCAGAATTCTGCACTGAAATCCATTTCTCAAAAGAGCAAACAGATTTTTTTATATTCAATTTTGAAATCTGACATGGGGCTAGACATTTTGTCAATTTTCCAGCTGCCCCCAGTCATGTGAAAAAAAAATCTTTTCCATGACAGTATCCCTTTAAGGTTCCCTGGCCTTGTGTAGTGTAATGTGTTTGCTGCTGCATATACGGCCATTGTACTTTAACTGCACGCCATATGCAAATATCCAATCGCTAGCGTAACTTCGAACCACTGATTGTAACATCGATATCGTAACTTCGCAAACGCTCGGTGACTTGTGCGCAACTTCGGATCTTCGTGAATTTGCGCAGCCCTGGCGAATCTATGCCTGGCGAAGTCAACGCTGGGGCAACTTCGGAGGTAAGTTAATTTGCCCCATACTGTTTATCATAGTAGAGTCCTTTTTGAGAACATATAACTTTTATAGCCAGCGACTGTCATAGAATCATCTTTTAACTTACAGTTGGGGGATGAAGTACAAGCAACATTTCCCTACCTTGGATTAGTATCTGAAATCACTTTGGCTGTACATTTAAAGATACCAACCCCAGTAATTAGAGCCTTTTAAAAAAATAAGTTAATATAATTTCATATAAACAGGGACCTATATTAAAATTAATTCTATTACATTGCTCAAGATGATGGGAAGAGACAGATAATGTTCCAGCATCCCATAAAGATTTATATTAAAAAGTATAGATACATTTAACAACATATGCTCTAGGGAGCCATCTTGGACAGGAAGACACTGGCAACAGTTATTGTTTTACATTGTCTTAGTGCCAATAAAGCTGCTTGGAAACGTCTACTGTGATAATCTGATGCGCTTAATGGTACTGCATTTTTGTGGAATGTGTTTTCATTTAAAAAGGGAAGTGTCATTGCTTTTGCCTGCAAGTCTCTACTAGATTTGCAGGAGCTGCCCGAGGAAAGCAGGTGCAAAAATGGTAAAATTAAGAAACAAATATGTAAAGAATCAGACAAGATAATCAGCTGTTACTCCTTTGCAGATTTTGAAAAATGCATACTTTTGGTTGGATTCATGTAGCAAAGATGTGAAACGCTGGGTCAAATACAGTACAAATTAAAATGTTGATTTCCAAAAACATTCGGCTTCTTTTGTCCTTCAAAATTAGATGATGCTGAACAGAATATACATTGCTATACACGGCTTACTTTTACAGTTACTTACTATGTGTATGCAGCCTGATATTTTATTGAAAGAATATTCTGAGTGCAATACAATCTATGTAGGGTGTAATTGTCAAATTTATTAAAATCAGTCCTCTAAAAAAAAACTTCCACAATGATGTCTCTTCCTGTTCTCTGGTTCTGACTTTTGAAACAATGCAACAAAATCATAAGTGGCATCTTGCAAGGCCTGGGCAAGACCAAAATAAAGGCATAGGTGCCTATTTTGTGACTCAACGCTGACCCACCAAAACGCAGTCCTACCCAAATCTGTGTTTACATATTTAAGATGCTGGTTAGGGTCCTTTAGCTCAGAAAAATTAAGGATTGCACACTCAGTCTTTAAAGATACAAAAATAATTTTATTAGACACTTACATAATAGCAGGTCGCCCTACGCGCTTCCACCACATGAGTGGTCTTCATCAGGGGCCAAATATTATACAATTACAAAAAGTATAAAAAGGCAGGTTGCTTTTTTACCGTTACCATTTTTAGAATTATAATTTGGCTTTCAAACATGTTTTCATGTTCAGATTATGGTCCCACATAATGGAAAAAGCTGTGGAGAATTGCCTAACAAATTTGTCCTGAAGGCACTAAAAATGATCATTGTTCTTCCCAGTCATTAAATAAGCTCATACACATGCAGTCACACAGTAAGATAAGATAGGGCTCATGTAACATAATAAGCTGTGAATTCAAATGACCCTGTATGCTAACCTATATAAGTGAATGTTAGTTGTTTTCATTTATATGTGCTACAGTGACTATAAAACCAAGATATTAGTTGTATTAGTTGTTATTCAACAGGCTGTGAAAAATATTTTTATACTCCTCCCTTCCTTTTGCATGACAAATGCGAGAGAACATTTTATTGTCCAGGAAATGGGTGGTGGAGTGCTTCATTGTTTTTGAAAATTCTGGCTTTTAATTTCCAGTATCTTGAGTTTTTATTGTGGCACTGGATTTTCATCAGGAACTGATAATAACATTTATTTTGTGAACATGTGGAATACTGACAGGCCACTTTTAGGAGCATGATGGAGCACTCATTTTGTTGGGTCTCGTAAAAATTAGATCATATTCTATTACAAAATATAGTCATTGCCCATTTTTGTTTTATTTTTAATTTTATTTAACAGGATAAGTTTAAAGGCCATTCTTAAACCGTTATACAATATTCATACAATATACAAGTTCACACAATATCTGTGTATGAGGACTTACATTTGATCAAGCAGCCCCACGCCCTGAATAAAGTCACATACTGTATACCTGAATCATCATAATAGTCAAGAAACATTCCATATCATTTTATTTGACCTTCAATTTGCAAAACCTTACTCTGCTTTGAGCTCCTTAGTACAGTCTACCCCTCTGTTGAGAACAATGACATAGTGGTGTTTGTTTGTCTTTCTAATTTTTATTTTTAGACCTTTTTAGGTACAGGTCCGGTATTTGGTCCAATGTCTGGTGCTGGTCCTTTTGGTTTAAGATATTCACCACACAATATAATAGTCTTCGTGTAATTGGATCTTTCTGGAAATTGGATTGCCAGACAAGGGATCCCATACCTGTATATTAAATTTAATGATAAAAAGTACAACACTCAGGACTGTTAAATGTGTTATACATGTTTGCATTTATCTAAGGATTCTAGATATGTATTTAAAAGTTTTCATGCGTTACATTATAGGTGCTCAGATATTACTAAAATGCAACCTACTTAGGGTCGGACTCAGGTCCGGACTGAGAATTAAAATAGGTCCTGGCATTTCAGCCACATAGAGGCCCAAACAGCCCCCACCAGCCCACTGGGACCTTATAGCAGCCCCTCTGGCATTTGCCAGAACCCACAGATTGCTAGTCCAGGCCTGGTCAGACTGGGCCAGCAGGGCACCGGGAAAAAACCCGATGAGCCACTGGCTCTCATGGGCCCTGCTGGCCCAAACTCGCTCCCTGCCTGAATAACGTCACTGCACTCCCTGACCTTCCTCTCCTGCCCTGGTCATCGCAAAAAAAAAGTACGCTCATGGGGGAAGGGCTGCAGGGGCGGGGGGCCAGAGCGGGATTTGTGGCAGGGCCAGGCCCATCCCCCAGTCCGACCTTGAACCTACTTTCAATGATCCTATCCCATCAAGTTTAGGACAGAGCTATTTACCATCTCACATTGCCCATGAGACCAATGAAAGGCCATCTTTCCCTTGGAATCAATGCATATAATAACAAATCAGTATCTTATGCTAAGGGTGCCCAAAAGGTACATTATGATCTTCCAGTAGATCTTGAACTGGTGTCTAGAGTGAAACAGTTTCCTTAAAATCCTTGAAATAAAATTGGGATCAGAAATAGCTCTATCCATAAAAGTTTAACACTTGAGGTGGTAGATACCGTCTCTGAAAGGAGAGGTAAAGCTTAACTAAGAAGTAGGGTAGAAATGTTGTACATTATGTTTTTGGCTTCTGTACCAGCCCAAGGCAACCACAGCCCATTAACAGTGAAGATCTGCGTCTTTAGAGATGCCCCAATAGACCTCCATCTTCTTTTCTGCTGATTAACTGCACTGCACGGCTTAGGGGCCAACTTGTAATATAAGGTGTAAAATAGAATATAAAAGTCAAGGCAGCTTAGTAATTAATTCTTATTCACATTATATGGCAGCTCTGAAACCAGTGCAATTCCTATCAGAATGTCATTATGGGCCCAGTAGCATCAGCTTCTGTGACATGTGAACCTCACTTTCTACTTGATAATTTTCAACGACCCCCTACGTTTAGCTTCTCAACAGCTGCCCAGAGCACACTGATCATGTGTATGTCACTGACACTCCAGAAACCCAGATGGTGAGCTCCTGAGACAACTATGAAGGCCTGGATCATTACTATTATAGAATAACTGAACCTTTAGGCTGGTGCAGTAAGTTCAGTATCTAAAATACAGTATTTCTAGCCACAACTTTCCCTTGTTTGTTGTAGTTATACAGGAGAAGTGACCAGCTCCATATTGTGGCTCCCCCCTTCCCAGCTATAATCAGGTGATCCCACTGGTGGAGGTTTACTTTGAAAGCAGCAAGTATGTTGCAGGTAAAACTTAGTCCCTTTGTAAAATGTATAATGAAGCAATATAATTCTTAATGAATCAGATAAAATTGAGCGTAGGACTGGCCAGATATGGGATGACTTTGACGTAGTTGGCCAGCTTAAATATATTGCAATATATGGACAAACAATCCCTGTTTTGTTTAAAGGGTAAGGCATTTTTCAGTAGCAGTATGCACAAAATGTCTCTGTCTTAAATATATTGATAATGGGTTGAGTGCAGAGGACTCTTGTATTTGTCTATATGTATTTTGTGGTCCCAGCCTCATTGCACCCCTACCTAATGGTTTTATAAATTATTGGTGAGCACAACTTTCCTTTGTATTTCTAGCCACATGTGTTTTTAGGGTTTACTTCACCTTTAAAGCAGACCCTGAATTAGAAAAGCCTGGGCTACTCTGCCTTATACAGTTACATATTGATGCGTGTTTTTGTCCATACCTTTCTACATTATTGGCGAGCCATAAATCTGCCCAAGTGGTAGATTACAAGGACTGAACTTGCCCACCTAGAAGCAATTTCTGAGTCAATGTTTTGTTCTGCAGAGGTGAAATAATTTCCAAGTTATTCTACATGATTGATGGTTTGTCAGGGAATGTAGCGCAGGAACTTCTGTCATATTCAACATATAGCCTAAGGTACCAAGCCATAGTATAGATACATTAATACTAATTCTGTGGCTCAATGAAAAACCCATCCAAGCTGTGCCTGTGCACCGATCTCTGTGAATGAGTCAGAATTTTGTACCAGGAAGCAAAGGATCATCTTAAAGGGCTTACAAACAATTTGGGTTGTTATTAACATAAAAAGAGGGAAATTATTAATTTGAAATAACAAAAGGAGAACTTTTAACTGAGCATCGCAATTTCAATGTAAAGGTAGAAGTTTGGGTCTATTGAATACAGGTGTTTATTTTGCATGATGTGCACAAGTTGCTCTCATATGTAAACACAAAACAGCCTTTGTTGTTATGAGAATAAAGCAAATCCAGGTACAGAGAAGTATACATGATAAGTGGTTCACTGGAGCAGGGTGTTTGATGTGGGCCCAGTGCAGGTCTAGTTGTTAGGAGCAATGCTGGTTTGTATGGAGCCAATGGAACTGCAGGTTAAATGAAATTTAATGGAAACAATTGAAAATGCATTGACAGAAAAACAAAGCCCTTGAGGCAAGCTGAGGGTCATGGCTAGCAGCAAGCAAGAACATGTCCTTTAGATAGACTGAAAGTCAAGGGCAGGACTTACGGGAATGGGAACTCTGGATCAGCACAGGAACGGGATCTCAAGAAAAGGAACAACTCGGGCGCAGGAACAAGAGGCTTGGACTAGGCAGATGGGCTAATGATCCAGCACCAGGGTATAGGGAAGGCTTAAATATCCCTTTGATTGGGCTACTGCAAGGCTACAACCACACTGCCTCCTGTGGCTCAAACAAGAGGATTGTCAGGTACCATAGTCAGTTAGAAGGTGATAAGCCTCCCCTGTGCTTCCCATTCGGACATGAACACTGAGGATGAGAACAGGAACAAGCCCAGGTGAGGAATAGCAGGGGTGCCAGGAAACCCACAAGCAGGAATGAAAAGGTCTATAGGTTTCAGGAGACAAGGCCCTTAACTGCAGAAAGAAGTTGTAGTCAACTTGAAACAATGGTCAGGGAATATGCTGGGGTCAAACGAGAAGATCAGTAGCCAAGGATCAGAAGCCAAAGGAATACACAAAGAGAAGCCAGGACTAAGGTGTAATTAGAATCCAGAAATCAGTAAATGCAGAAAAAATGCTCAGCGTCAGCCAAAAAAGATCACCTCACACTGGACTCTACGGTTATTTATACTAAATGCACGTGTTACAATGCTCGAGCAAGTTCATCGATGTGCACGCTTAAATGCAGACCTGCATCGAGATGTACATGCAAGGACTCCAGCATGCACAGACCACTGCTGAAACCATTCCTGTATGTGCGTGGAGTAGCACACATGTGACTAACAGCAGTCTTGCCACCAAACACAGACAGACACTCTGACAAAGAGCAGCAGACAGTATATAACAGGCTGACACTAGTAAAGAGCATAAACATTGCGACATTTAGTGCACTTGCACAGGTTCCTCTAATTACAGGGATGAATTTGCAGCTAGTTGGGGGGGTCAGTTATAGCCATGTGTCCTAAGAGCAAGTCAGATCTACATGGCATTCTATCCTGGGAATCATGTCCCCAATGCCAGATATTTTTACCCTGATACGTTGAGATTTATTTAAAGAAAACATAGAAAGTGAAAAATCACTATTTCGCCAACTAAAACCTGCAAAAATCTAGGGGGGGGGGGGTGGTAGAAGCACTCTTAAGGCTAATACAAAATATATTTAAGTATAAGGGAAGTGCTACTTACAATGCACTTCCCTGGGCCCCTGTCTCATAAGTAATTGAATATAAATGCAAATGCATATGTTTACAAAACAGGGGTTTTTAGTTACAAAGCTATGATCATAAAGTTGAAAAGCCACCATACCACGTCAAGGTAAACCCCATATGGCGGTCCCTAACTTACTTAACTCAGGTCAAAATATAAAAAGATACTTCTCTGCATAATAGCATTACCTGTACACAATGTGTGTTGTGCATTGGTTTCAATCTGAAAGCTAAATCCTCCCCGGCCAGCAACCTGCTGAGATGCCATAGATGTCAAAGTGAAGTATATCTTTAGTAGGGATGCACCGAATCCAGGATTCGGTTTGGGATTCGGCCTTTTTCAGCAGGATTCGGATTCGGCCGAATCCTTCTGCCTGGCCGAACCGAATCCGAACCCTAGTTTGCATATGCAAATTAGGGGTGGGAGGGAAATCACGTGACTTTTTGTTAGAAAACGAGGAAGTAAAAAATGTTTTCCCCTTCCCACCCCTAATTTGCATATGCAAATTAGGGTTTGGTTCGGTATTCGGCCGAATCTTTGACAAAGGATTCTGGGATTCGGCCGAATCCAAAATAGTGGATTCGGTGCATCCCTAATCTTTAGCATTCAAGCAGATTGATAGTGAGGTTTTTCCAAATTAGGAAAACCGGCAGGATTCCCTGTGATTGGCACAGGGCGATCAGGCAATCACTGATCAATATGTCATAGCCCCACCCCTGATGCCTCAACCCGCCCCCATTGCATCACGGCCCTGCCCAGATTCAACTGGTGCCGACAGTGGCACCCTGCAGAATATTTTTAGAGATTTTATTGTGGTTTAAATGGTGTGAAACCCCCCAGCCTTGGAGCATTTCTTAAAACATTTGCTGCATCTCAAAGCTTTCATGCGTACATTTGCTATAAATAGATCACTTTATTTTTGATAAATTATAATGATTTTATCTCTGCAGTACATCATTGATGAACCCAGAGATAAAATTAAAAGTACAATTTAGGCAACTAATTGATTTGCTTGTTATTGGATCATACTCCCAATCTTATCTCAATTAGGCACATTTAAAGGCGAACTAAAACCCCCAATAAGAAAAGCCCCTACCTACTACCTTAAATAGCCATCCCTCCCTGTTTTCCCCCCAGCAAAGTTAATTAAACCCTGATGTGCCATTAACACAATACTCATGTATCAGTACAGAGTAAGCACATCGGCGCTCATGGGCGACATCTTCCAGCTCTTCGGGATTCTTCATTATTGGCATAACAATAATGACATATTGGCGCATCTGCAGTTGGAGCAGTCTTCCAGTTTGTAGCAATTGTGCATGCGCCAAATGTGCTGGAATTGCAGAAGGGAAGGAAGAGGACCTGAAGAATCCCGAAGAGCTGGAAGATGGCGCCTATGAGCTCCGCTGCGCTTACACTGCACCGTTATGTGAGGACTGTGTTAGGGGCAATTTCAGGGGTAATCAACTATGCTGGAGGGAAGCAGGGAGGGGGCACTGTCTAGGGCAGTAGGCTTTACTGAATTTCTGGGTCATGGGGAAATTTAAATAAATGTTAAATTCCATACGCAACTAGGGGCTGAACAAATTAATCACAATTGCATTTTTTATATATCGTAAAAAATAGCTAATCATTAATAAATCAGTCCCAAGTGGTATCAATAAGTACAAATATAACAGCATTTTAACATGAGCTTCAAACAGTCAGCTGTTGATTTGCAGCTGCTCAAATATCAAAATGCACCAGAAAATGAGCCCTTAATGCACCCACCACTATAATGTATGATTTCCCTTTGTAACGAGGCAGAGAGAGGGCAACCTATTCAGTTTAAACAAAAAAAAAGATCCAACATTCCTTGTCAAATCCATTGTTCTGTTTCTTTGAACGTCTTTTGTCCAGGTCTTCAGTACTGTAATCCTTTACTATTTCTATTAACTGACACAGAAACAAACCCAAGGCTGTTTACCCTACCACTGAACCAGTTCTTTTGTCTGTGATCAGAGACTTTATCAGGGAAAATACAGATGAAATTCTTTGCTAGTCTGTCTGGGACACTGAAAGGCTGATGTCGCAGGGTGCTTCCTTAATTCCTGGCCAGATGAGAGGCAACCCCTCCAAATATAATTAAATGCCACCTGGATGCAAATGCTAGAGCCCCAAGGGGTGCAAGAGAGCTCCTATAAGTGATCAATTAAGCACACACTTGCACCTCGAGTAAACTGCCTTCTACTCCCTGTGCTGGATTAAAATCAGAGGTGCAACCCAGCGCTGTCCTTATCACCTGCTTTACTCAATTCAGTAAGGTCAGGACCCAATAGTGGGCTATGCCTTCTGGGTAGAGGATAGGAGTGGGGACTCCCTTGTGCCTTCCCCCCGCTCACCCCTCAATAATACAATGCTGACACTCTACTGACAGTAGGGGTCATTTACTTTATCCTGGAGCAAGTGATAGAGTGCTAAGGAGTGCAAGAGTACACTTGCACCTTTGGGTAAACTGCACTCTGCTCCACCTGCCAGATTGAAAATCCTAAAATCAGCATCAGGAGGTGCAGCCAAGCCCTGACCTTACCACCTGCCATAGCCAGTCAGTTTAGAAAGAGATTGCGAGGCTGGTGTCTACCCTTTCTTCTTCTTCGGCCTATAATGGGAACAATATTACCAAACTGCCCACTGTCCATCACTCTGGTATGATAAGTTGTCTTCAGTCTGGTTCTATGAACACATTTATAGCTTGGGATATGGCTTGAATGAGCATGGTTTGCCTACAAGAATATTCTTGTATTCATTTGGAAGGGACTGATGGAGATTCCTTGGTAAGTAGCAGCAATCAAATTGCCCCATGAATCGTGTGAGAGCCAGAGAACCACTGCTTCCATGTAAAAGATGTTCATTATCATAAAGATAAGCATCATGTTATCATGTAGGTAACCAGCAGTGCTCCATGTTTGCGTGTCTATGGCATGAACTTATTGAGTAGAGTAGAGACCCCAACTAGTGCCTGAAAGGCAGCTAAACCTTGGGAAGTCAAGTCATAGAATATTTTACTTGGGGCACACTTTTCATTGGTCATTTGTTACTATTTTTTGAGGAGGTCAAAGCTGTACACCATCTCTTCCCTGGTCTTGAAAACTTCCTTCCTTCCCTCGTCATTCTGTAATTTTACTCTTGATTATGATCATCTTGTCAAAAGCTTTTCCATTTTCAATACATGATGAAATACATTTTCTTCTTTTTTCTTCTGTCCTGCAATTATTTCTGATTCATCCCTTATAAAATTGGGAATGACTCGATAATCCTAAGGACCCGTAACAGTTGAAATCGCTTCCGACTACCTTCCCAGAAGAATTCCCAAAGACATGTAAGAAAATAGTTTTATTGTTGTTAAGCTTAAGGGCTATGGTGCTTTTCAATTGCCACTACTTATGTTGGTGGTTAAGTCACCCACTGAAACATCCCCCCTGGGGGTCAGCCACACACTTTGGGGACCACTGCATTAAAGGGATACTGTCATGGGTAAAAATTTGAAAATGAATCAGTTAATAGTGCTGCTCCAGCAGAATTCTGAACTGAAATCCATTTCTCAAAAGAGCAAACAGATTTTTTTATATTCAATTTTGAAATCTGACATGGGGCTAGACATATTGTCAATTTCCCAGCTGCCCCAAGTCATGTGACTTGTGCTCTGATAAACTTCGGTCACTCTTTACTGCTGTACTGTAAGTTGGAGTGATATCAACCCCCTCCCTTCCCCCCCCCCAGCAGCTAAACAAAAGAACAATGGGATGGTAACCAGATAACAGCTCCCTAACACAAGATAACCACTACCTGGTAGATCTAAGAACAACACTCAATAGTAACCCATGTCCCACTGAGACACATTCAGTTACATTGAGAAGGAAAATCAGCAGCCTGCCAGAAAGCATTTCTCTCCTAAAGTGCAGGCACAAGTCACATGACCAGGGGCAGCTGGGAAATTGACAATATGTCTAGCCCCATGTCAGATTTCAGAACTGAATATAAAAAAATCTGTTTGCTCTTTTGAGAAATGGATTTCAGTGCAGAATTCTGCTGGAGCATATAATAACATATAATAACCCTGAACCATGCAGCATGCTTATACGGAGACTGAGAGGCGTTTAGATACCAAGTTCCAAATTCAAGAAGCAAATTTTCTATTTTCCTATTGATTCGATGATCATATCCAAAGTACAAATCTAATAGTAGTGTATTAACGAGTGGCATTCAAAGACTGTATTATTAATACATGATTGATTCAGTGACTACTACTAAAAGCATCCTAACAGATAAAATGAAAAGTATCTGTGCTTTGTAGATCATTTCATTAGATGCAACTAGTTATGCAGCTCATATCTCTACTCTAAAACCAGGAGTTTTTGAAGAACCATTTATTGAGGGGGTTACTTATCAAAGGTCGCATAGAGAGTGATATTCTGAGACATTTTGTAATTGGTTTTCATTTTTTATTATTTGTAGTTTTTGAGTTGTTTAGCTTTTTATTCAGCAGCTCTCCTGTTTGCAGTTTCAGTATCGGGTTACTAGGTCCAACTTGCCCTAGCAACCTAGCAAGAGACTGGAATATATCGGTGAGGACCTGAATATGAAGATGAGTAATAAAAGCAGCAATAACAATAAGGGGCAGATTTATCAAGGTCGGAGTGAATTCGAGGGAATTTTCTAAGTGAAAAAATTCGAAGTAATTTTTTGGATACTTCGACCATCAAATAGGATACTACAACTTTGACTTCGAATTCGATTCGAAGTAAAATCGTAAGAATATTTGACCATTCGATAATCAAAGTACTGTCTCTTTAAAAAAACCTCTGTCTTCAATACTTCGCCAAATTAAACCTGCCGAATTGCTATGTTAGCCTATGGGGACCTTGTAGAGCATTTTTCTAAGTTTTTGGAACACAAAGTAAAATCTGTGCAAGGGTTAATTAACCCTTGATATTCGACTGCCGAAATGAAATCCTTCGACTTCGAATATTGAATTTAGGAATAATCGTTCAATCGATTATGAATCGTTCGATTCGAAAGGATTTAATCGTTCGATCGAACGATTTTCCTTCGACCGCAGGATACCCAAATTCGATGAAAAAACGTCAAAGTATTTCAATTCGATGGTCGACTTTCGAAGTATTTTTAACTTCGAAATTTGACCCTCGATAAATCTGCCCCTAAATGTGTAGCCTTACAGAGCATTTGATTTTTAGATGGGGTCAGTGACCCCCATTTCAAAGCTGGAAAGAGTTAGAAGAAAAAGGCAAATAAAAGAAAAAAAAAGAATTAAAAATAAATAATGAAGACTAATTGAAAAGTTCCTTATAATTGACCATTCTATATCATACTTAAAGTTAATGTAAAGGTGATAACTTAGGGGCCCATTTACTTAGTTCGAGTGAAGGAATAGAGGAAAAATAGTTAGAATTTAGTTTTTTTGGCTACTTCGACCTTCGACCTTCGAAAAAAATCGTTTGACTATTCGACCATTCGATAGTCGAAGTACTGTCTCTTTAAAAAAAACTTCAACCCCTAGTTCGCCACCTAAAACCTACCGAGGCCAATGTTAGCCTATGGGGAATAATCTTTAGATCGATGAATTAATATCTATCGAATCGTTCGATTCGAAGGATTTAATAGTTTGATCGAACGATTATTCCTAAATTCAATATTCGAAGTCGAAGGATTTCAATTCGGCAGTCGAATATCAAGGGTTAATTAATACAGCAGTATAAAAGCCTGTGACCTGGGGCTGTAGGAGGCTTGGGTTTAATTCATTTGTTAGATACTTGTGGCCCTAGCAAGTCATTTAATCTCTCTGCGCCTCAGGCACCAAACTTAGATATGAAGCTCCAAAGAGCAGGGACTTAAACATTCAGAACTGGCCTCAAAGCTCATATTCTTTGGCAAGAATATCCGGATAAATGTATCATTGAGTAGAAATTACAGAAAGGACTCTTGCCTTCTATTCAATACGTTCATATGATCCTATAGTATTTATGCTGTAACATAATGTGAGTTGTGTTACAAGTCTTTGGGGGATGATTTGCGTCCAATACCTTAGGAAGATCCCACGTTCTTTGTATTTTTGTGCACCTTTCCGGAGTGAAAATGGCTGTAAGGTGATATCCAGTCTTTCTTATTCTCTCAGACAAAACAGATTTAAATGATTTAAAGGGGTGGTTCACCGTCAAACAACCCTTAGGCTTAACTAAGGCGGAAATCAGATGTGGACTCCCAATTGATGAATATCACCTTCAAACAACTACTTGGTTTCAGATAGATCACCAGAAATCATGACTTTTTCCATTGACTTACTATTTTCTATGTGTGACCGTTTTTCTAATATTGTAGTGTAACGTGTCATTTTTCACCTTCTAAAGCAACTTTGGGATGGGGGGTCGCCGACCCTGTAAACAGTTCTAAATTAATACATATAGTTAATACATTTCTTGTCTTTGTCCCTGCTGAGCAGAATCTCTGGGTTTCATTAGAATTGATACAATAGTTGCTAATACTTCAGAGATGCTGATGAGAAATGTATCAACTAAATGTAGTAGCAAATTGTAACAGTTCAGAATCTGCGCCTGAATTACTGAGCTGCCAGACTCAAACACCAGAGACAGGAACATTCAACTTTAAACTTAGATTTTGCAAAAACAGTAAAAAATAAATAATGGAAAGTAATTGAAAAAAGTCTTTATTTCTGGGGAACAATCCAAAAACAACGGAATTGGAAAAAAAAAGTGATTGGAATGTGAAGTTCACCTTCGAATTAACTTTTAGTATGATGTAGAGAGTGATATTCCGAGACAATTTGCAATTGGTTTTCGTTTTTTATTATTTGTGGTTGTTGAGTTATTTAGCTTTTTATTCAGCGGCTCTCCAGTTTGCCATTTCAACAATCTGGTTGCTAGGATCAAAATTACCCCAGCAACCATTGATTTTGCGGAATATGAATAGGAGAGGCCTGAATAGAAAGATCAGTCATAAAAGGTAGCAATAACAATAGGGGCAGATTTATCAAGGGTCGAATTTCGAAGTACAAAAAAACTTCGAAATTCGACCATCGAATTAGAAAACTTTGAATATAGAATTCAAAGTTTTTTCAACAAATTTGGCAATCCTGCGGTCGAATAAAAATCGTTCGAAACTAACGATTTTTAGCGATCGATCGAAGGATCTTTATTCAACCAAAACTTAGGAAAGTACTCTGGAAGGTCCCCATAGGCTAACATTGCACTTCGGTAGATTTAATATAGATGAAGTAGAAGTTTTTTTTTAAAGAGACAGTACTTCGATTATCGAATAGTGGAACGATTTTTACTTTGAATCGCTCAAATCGAAGTCGAATGGTCGAATATAGCCTATTCGGTGGTCGAAGTACCCAAAAATGTACTTCAAAATTCTAACTTTTTGAAATTCGAACCATTCACTCGAGCTTAGTAAATCTGCCCCTAAATTTGTAGCCTTACAGAGTATTTGTTTTTAGATTGGGTCAGTGACCCCCATTTGGAAGCTAGGAAGAGTCAGAAGAAGAAGAAGGCAAATAATTCATAAACTATAAAAAAGATAAAATGAAGACCAAGTTAAAAGTTGCTTAAAATAAGCCATTCTATAACATAGTAAACATTACCTTGAAGGTGAACTACACCTATTTCTTGTTTGCAAATCAGTAAAGGGAAAGTGGCAAAATTAAATATTTTTTGCATAATTTGGGAGCATCTTTCAAGTAAAGTAGAAGCAGTCATTTTTTTTTTTTTTATTAATTGAAATATTTCATGAGCTCAAGGGTAGACAGCAGCCAATCAGCATCAGTAACATCCCGGTGGTGTAAATGAAGTGCAATAGTGAAGACTGGAATTTGTTCCGGCTTGTTCCTCTACTTGACTCTAAACCATCACTGCTATAGTCACACCCAACCCATATCATTAGCCGTGTGCAAGCTACGTCAGATGCAATGTTATAGCAACCAAACATCCTCTAGAAATTGCTGCTGACTTTATAACGAGCTTGCATGAAAATATATAGTGAATAAAGTACCCCCTCTTGTAAAATATAAGGATATTATAAGTCACCGAGGAGTTCCATGACCATATAAAAACACAAGTGCTTTTATACAGGTCATGGAACTCCGAGGTCGCTTCTAATATCCTCATATTTTCCAACAAGGGCTACTTTATTTATTATAATACACAAGTTTTTGTGAGTCATGTGACAAAATATGACATCACTACTCACCGTTTATAACTGATGACATCACTGGTCACCGATTTATAAGGATATCATTTACAAGATACTCATGGCTTTTGCGTATTGTAAACAAATAAAGCCTATTAACGCTTTGCATGCCAGCACTGTGTATAAACCCACCTTTGGTATGGAAGATCTCAGGTTTTATAAAGAACCAAATATGTTGTTGTTGTTTTTTTTCAAATGACGGCCAGAATTGCATTGTTCTTGTATAATGGTATTCACTTTAAAAAAAAGTAATGTATGTAACTGACTTGAAAGCTGATAAGGTCAGGGTCAGACTTTAGACTCCCTTCCAGCTTTGGGATGGTTCACCTTTAAGTTAACTTTTTAGTATGGGAATGTTAAATATCTAAGCAACTTTCAATTGGCCTTCATTTCTTTTTTTGCATGTTTTATGCATGGTTGCTAGGATAATTTGGACCCTAGCAACCAGATTGCTGGTATTGCAAACTGGAGAGGTGCTGAATAAAAAGCTAAATAACTCCAAAAGCACAAATAATAAAAACAGAAAACCAATCGCTAATCGTCTTGGAATATCACTCTCCCCTTAAAGGGATTGTTCATCTTTGAATTAACTTTTAGTATGATGTAGAGGGATGTTCTGACACAATCTGCAAATGGTTTTAACTTTTGGTTTTTGAGTTATTTAGTTTTTTAGTATTTGGGGAGCATATTTATCAAGGGTCAAATTTCGAATTGAAAAAACTTCGAAATTCGAATTCAAAAAGACCAACCGAAATTAAGTCGAAGTTTTTTTTTGGTCAAATAGGTCCGTTTTTGATCGAATAGGTCCGTATTCAGCCTAATTCTAATCATAGGAATCAAAGGAATAGCGCATTCGATCGATTCGATTAGAAGTTTTTCCCAAAAAAACTTAGATTTTTCAAAGACCACCAATTGACTCCAAATGGGTTCTACGAGGTCCCCCATAGGCTAAAACAGCAATTTGTCAGGTTTTAGATGGCGAATGGTCAAGATGAATTTTTAAAGAGACAGTACATGATAAATTTCGATATTCGAATTTTCGATTATTTTCTAAATTCAAATCGAATTTGGATTATTGGCTAGTTGAAGAACACAAAAAATAGCTCGAAATTCAATTTTTTTTTTCATTCGAAAAATTACCTCGACCTTTCATAAATCTGCCCCTTAGTCTCCAAGGGTCCATTTTCCTTGCAGCCATGCACTGATTTGTTTCAGAGACTGGAATATGACTAGGAGAGGCCTGAATCAGGGCCGGAACTAGGGGTAGGCAGAGTAGGCACGTGCCTAGGGTTCAAAGCTGGAGGGGCGCCAGGCACGCACCTTCTCTGCCTCTGCTATCCCCTAGTCCGGTCCCTGCTTTGGCCAACGTGTGCGTTTGCGCGAGTGCGCATGCTCGAAAAATACTAGTGAGCATGCGCAAAAAACAAAAGTGCGCATGCGCACTTGTATTTTTTCGCGCATGCGCACTTGTGTCTTTTCGCGCATGCGCACTTGTATTTTTTCGCGCATGCGCACTTGTATTTTTTCGCGCATGCGCACTTGTGTCTTTTCGCGCATGCGCACTCGCGGCACTGGCCTGAATAGAAAGATGCGTTATAGAAAGTAGCAATAAAAATACATTTTTAGCCTTACAGATGATTTGTTTTAGATGGGGTCAGTGACCCCCCATTTAAAAGCAATAAAAAAATAAATAATGACAACCAATTGAAAAGTTGTTTAGAACTGGCCATTCTATCACATACTAAAAGTTAACTTAAAGGCGAACCTACCCTTTAAAGTCCCTTTAAAGGTGAACACCCCCTTTAAGCCATTGAAGAATGCATCCGGCTGTAGCACGACAAGTGTCATCTGATACACTTATAAAGGAACACTGCAGGTAGCAATCCTATAGCGACACTAACCTGACGATGGAACTAGGTAGGGGGTACAAACATTTCAAAAAGTGATTTTATATTGCAGATATGCTGCAGTTGTATATAGAAGGCCAGCCTGATTGTTCATGGATTGTATGGTTTGTATCTTCAAACATGCAAAGAACTTCAGCTAGGGTCCAGCTAGGATTTTCTTAGCCTTCTTGGCTTGACCAATTAAATACATGAAAATACGAAAAAAAGAGCAGGGCTGTCCAGGAATCAAATGGATCCACAGGACCAAAATGTTTTAGTTAAAAAATAGTACTTTATTAGTCAAAATTAAAAAGTATACTTGCATCTCCATCCGCCCTACGCATTTCGTACCCACAGGGGAACTAAGTCATGGGCTAAAGACATGGACATTATGCAGTAAACTGTGTTAAATACATAAATCAGGTTCCTATTCTGCATTAAACAAATGGAGAGTTCTGTAATTAAATATTTAACTAATACTTATGCAGGAGACATTAAACCCTCTCGTATAGTATATCTATAGTATAGTATATAAGCCTCACTCTTCTTCATGCTCCATTCTTTCTATTCATACAGGCAGGTGCTACAATGCCGAGAGTTTACAACCCGAAGGCAGATTTTTTTTTTTTTTTTTTTTTTCAGATTATGGGTTTTAGGGAGGAGTGAAAATTTAAAACCATGCCACACCTTTGTCAGGACTTGTCTGAGAAATGAAGGGACTGGAGAGAGAAAGACTGGGATGTAGAGATTAAATAAAAGAAAAAGTGTACATTCTTGAAGAATCAGTCAGCCCCAACACACCTCAAAGGACGTGTAAATAAGTGTAGGAGGGCACGGAATTATAAAAAGGAAACAGTTTTTGGGGGAAAGACACAATTTGGCCGCTGTTGTTTCCAGAATTTCTTCTCCTATAGGAAAACCCAAGGTATGTACATTTTAGATGGAATGCACTTTGCAAGGTGGACTGTGAAGGGGACGCAATGTAGTTTGCCTTTTAGATGCTAGGATTCGTTGATGATGTTTTTTGTTTATCAAGCTTCTGTATCTCAAGCAGCGGAGAGCTGTGTGTAATTACTAAAGCCTTGCACTGTTGACTGGCTTTAAAAAGCAACTAACAGGTTTGCAGAGGTTAATGCTGATGGAGTGAAAGATATTCTCTAGGTGGCATTTGCTCCACTATTTGCCACCTAAGACTTTGTTTATTCTTTGATAATAAGATTAGATTAATGTATCCCTTGTTGCTTGGAAAGATTTGTTCTTCGTTCTGTTAGGTGTTTCCTTTCCTATCAGACAAAGTGAGTCACTGGTTTGGGACTGTGGGACTTACAGCTGATGGTTTTTTTTTAATGAGTTACTGGCTATTTTGATTTTTTTCTTTTAAGAAAATAATATTTTATTTTACATATGCTTATAATACCTAACACAGTATGGCTTAAGGAGCTTTAAGTACATATAAATCATAAGCTATCACCTAAGCAGTAGGTAAGACCCAGGGAGGCAAATACAGATGAAGCCACTTGGATTTGTGAGTTAAATGCATCATGACTCAGGGGTAATTGAATAAACTGTGTTATCTAAAGTCATCTTAACCCATTTAATGCATTTAACCTTTTCATTAGCATACCAAAGCTCCATTGTTCACAATGGGGAATGCTTTAATTAGATGGGATGTTGTGATGCAGTTTTCTGTGTTAAATGAGATAAATGGGATATCTGTGTTTAGTTATTCTGTGTCAAACAGACAAACCAAAGTGGCTGCATCTGTATAAGGCTGCTCTTGTTTTTCTGTTCTTCACAAGAGCTGGTGAGAAACGGGAAATGTGAATGTTCTGTGGGAATCTGATCTGCTTATGTCTTAAAGGGGTTGTTAACCTTTGATTAACTTTCAGTATGATGTAGAGAGTGATATTCTGAGACAATGTGCAATTGGTTTTAATTTTTTATTATTTGGGGTTTTTGAGTTATTTAGCTTTTTATTCAACAGCTTTCTGGTTTGCAATTTCAGCCATCTGAGTCCAAATTTCCCTAGCAACCATGCACTCATTTAAATAAGAAACGGAATATAAGACTGGAATATGAATAGGAGAGGGCCCAACTAGAACAATGAGTAATAAAAAGTAACAGTTGCAATACATTTGTAGCCTTTGTTTTTTAGATGGGGTCAGTGACCCCCATTTGAAAGTCGGAAGAAGAAGGCATATAATTCAAAAACTATAAAAAACGAATTGAAAAGTTGCTTAGAATTAACCATCCTATAACGTACTAAAAGTTGATTTAAAGGTGAACCAACCCATTTAACCTCAACCAGCCCTACATGCACCCTATTCTCTCCCCCACATTTATGCCTGGCCAAACCTGGGGGGAATTGGTTGTTTGTTTATTTTTTGAGTCTCTAACATGTTCCTATTTGCTGAAAATAGGACACCATTTAGATTTATACTGTTCCATTAATATTATTATTATTATTATTATTATTATTATTATTAAAGGGTCATTATACAACATACAGTATCCATCTTTATACATAATCTTTGCATTCAGTTATCAAAATATTTATGTCCAGCCTGTGTCCACCAGCTGTTGCTGAACTATATTGCCCACAATCCTCAGGGTCAGGGATCAAAAAAGCAGCTATTTGACTACCACTTTTCAGTGTAAATATAGGAATCTACCAATAATTTTACAAGTATGGGATCCGTTACCTGGAAATCCGTTATCCAGAAAGCTCCAAATTACAAAATGGCTATAAACTCCATTTTATCCAAATAATCCAAAATAAATAATAATTTCCTTTTTCTCTTTAATAATAAAACAGTACCTTATACTTGATCCAAACTAAGATATAATTTGTCCTTATTGAAAGCAAAACAATCCTATTGGGGTTATTTAATGTTTATATGATTTTCTAGTAGACTTAAGGTTTGAATATGGAAAGATCCGTTATCTGGAAAACCCCAGATCCAGAGCAATCTGAATAACATGTCCCATTCCTGTACTATGTTGCTTTTTTGTCACAGAGCAATGGATTTCTGCATTGAATTTACCATATAGAATATATGGTTTGCATCTGAATTGTTCTTAAATAGCAGTATTTTTAAGTGGAAAAAAAGATTCTTGTGTGCTTAGAGCATTCATACACTGCATATTTGCAGATATGAAGGGGAGCTGCCATATTGCCTGGTTCTTTAGAGTCATTCACCATCTATCACCAGGCCCGGATTTGTGGCGGCCTAGGGCTGCAAGTTTTTATAGGCGGCAACCTAAGGAGCACTGGGGACACATACTCCTGTAAGCGTAATCCCCAGTGCTCCAAGGAACACTCGCACTCGAGTTGGAGTGGGGCTTGTGCTCACAAGGTTGCCGGCCACTAGGCTGCAGTGGTCTAGAGGCACCTAAGCCCCAAATCTGGGCCTGTGGATTGCAATGACAACAGCACCCCTAATGGTCATAAAGCCTTAGAAAAAGCCTTAAGGTGGCTATTGACGTAGAGATGCGCTTGTTCCGCAAACAGGCGGATCTCTCCCCCATATGCCCACATTGAAGTGTGTGATATCGGGCTGATGCGATCGTGGGCCCCAGGGCCCAACAATCGGATCAGAATGGATCCGATACGTGCGGTCGGATCGCAGAACCACATAGACCCACAGATGCAACCACCATCCAACGGGATTTTTTAACCTACACAATCGAGGCCAGATATCGATCGGGGGAAGCCCTTTGGATGGCCCCACACACGGGCTTATAAGATGCCAACTCGGTCTGTATAAATATATAAGGTATAAAGATTCAAATTATAGAAAAACCCCTTATCCGGAAAATATCAGGTCCGAGCATTCTAGATAACAGGTCCCATACCTGTATCAGTTTCTTAAGACCAGAGAAGCTGTACCAGTGGTGGGTTTCAGTACTTCGTGGGAAGAGAAACAACTCAGATGCACCAAGCCAACTCATAAACATAAAATGTCATTATTCATGGCTTCAGGGCTGGGAGCACATAACTCACTTGTAGATACAATTCCTCTTATTTATATTGTTATTTTAATTAAGCCCTGGCACAGAGACAGCATTGTGTAAACGTTGAGGTTGGCTCCATTACAGAAAAAAACCTACACCTAGTGGCCAGGTAAGGAACAACCGTTTAATGCTTTAATACGAAAGGAATTTGTCTCCAAACAGAAGCCTTTATTTAGCGCTTTATAAAGAGACAAGCATGGATTATCATTTCTGTATTATATAACCCCTATTCCACTTCATTAGTCGAGTATCCAGGTGTACAAGCTGCTGTATATGCAGAGGCAGGGGGCGGGATTTATTCAGTAGAGATGTGATTTAATCAATCATAATATTAAAATATTTCACTTATATCACCACTATCTGTGCACAAGGCTTCACAGACTGCTAAGAGGGAAGGTGTTTGGGTTTTTGGAATCTAGATTACTGTTATAGCAGAGATTAAGGAAGGGGCATATGGTAATAGTCATTACAGCAGTCTGTAAAAACAAAAACTCCCCTCAAAAGCTGGGAGTGTAAGTTCCACAACACATATAGGGTAGACGTTTACACACCTGTTTGAAAGATACAATTTGATCTTATTTCATGAAAGCATGGCAGAAAATATGGGGAAATACCCCTTATGCAAAAATCCCCGGGTCCTGAGCATTCTGGATAACAGGTCCCGTACCTGTACTGCCCTGACTGTAGCAGTATAGAGCAATGCACTTAGTACTTAGAGCCATTTGTCAGTTACTTTATGTGGTTTACTATATTGGAATTTATTTCTGAATATATATCCATGAACCAGGTTTTTATTTTATGATTACCTGTTAAAGACCCTTCCATCACAGACAGTGCCTTAAGCTGCTGTAGGTCTCTATGTGAGCTGCAATTATTATGGCAACTTACTACCATTCCCAACATGGCCTCTTATTTCGGCAGCAAAAATGTATTTGTACTTTTTCAATACTGTGTATCAAAGAGTGAAGTTTGATATCACCTCAGTCCGCTAGAGTGAAAGTCCGCCACTCTCCATTCATTTCTATGGCATTTTTAATAGAGTATTTATCAATAGTGATGGGCGAATAAATTCGCAAAGTGTGAATTTGTGGCGAATATCTGCGTTTTGCCGCCGGCGAATAAATGCACGCTAAATTTGGTGACATAGTCAAAAAATTGTGGACACGCGTCGGAAAAGACGTGGTTCAAAACCGCTGTGCGTCAACATTATATGGACACCCGTTGACTTTAATGGCAGTGTCAAAATTGACGCGGGCATCAAAATTCATGTTTCGAATTGTTTCAATGAAGTCAAATGGGACAAATTCATCCATCACTATTTATCAATGGGTGAAAGTTCACCCTTTGATAAATACGCCTTTAAAAATGCCATAGAAATGGATGGAAAGAGGCGCTATTTCACTCTTGCAGACTGGGCGATCTCTGACTTCATTCTTTGATAAATATACCGCTGTGTGTGCAAACTGCTGAATGATATGCGTGCATGTAGGGTTTTTGCAGTGTTTTCCTTTGGTATCTCAGCCAAATATTTATGCACTAACACTCTGCAGATAATATTGGGAGGGCCAGGGCTTCTCTAACTCTAATGCAATGACAATGCACTTGGGAAGAATAGGTATAATAGATATTCTAATTGGAATCAGATATTACAAGATACATCGAGTGCTCTTCAAACTGCACCCATTTTCCTAGAAATCTCTAGAAAGTCGACAGCATTTCTGCAGTCTATGGCAGAGCCCCAGCACGCCTGTATCTGCTATTAACATAATCGCCCGAGGGGTGTAACAAGCAAATATTTATTAATTCATTACTTTCTAGGGAAATCATAGTTCAGCGTTCAGTACAGTGGAAGAGATTACATGGCTTTATTTACACACAAGCATTGCTCTGACGCAGTGTCGGACTGGAACACCAGGGGCCCACCCAAATACCTTAGACCAGGGGCCCACTCTCAGTCAGTACTATATTCTTCCGCTCCTCACTCAACCTCTAGTCTCCTAATCTCTTTTGTTTACATACTATAATCTATTATTCCATCTATTTAGGCTCTTTGTTCTCATAGAATGGCCATGAAATAGGCCAACATTGAGCAGCAGGAGGGCCCACTGACACCTGGGCCCACCGGGAGTTTTCCTGGTATCCCGGTGGGCCAGTCCGACACAGCTGTGATGTCTGAAATGTGTATCCCTTCATTGCATCCCCATGAATAAGAAAGTACTATAGAAATCCATTTCTAATTTTTGTGCCTATTGTCACTGGTTCCTTATTTATTGCTCATTAATAGAGTTGAAAACCAACACATATACAGTAAATGTGCCATTGATGGATTAGTTCTAATGTAGGCAATAGGTACACCCTACAAACTGCGCAATAGAAGTGCAGGTATGGTTCCTGTTATCCAGAATGCTCTGGACCTGGTGTTTTCCAGAAACAAGGTCTTTCCATATTTCGGATCAACATACTAAAAAATAATTTAAACATTCATTAAACCCAATAGGATTGTCTTGGGTTAGCTACTGTTTTATTATTACAGAGAAAAAGGAAATTGTTTTTGAAAATTAAATTACGTGTTTCAAATGGAGTCTATGAGAAATGGTCTTCATGTAATTCAGAGCTTTCCGGATAATGGGTTTCCAGATAAGTGATCCCATACCTTGAAATCATTTTTAAGATTACAATATTTAAAGGAGAACTTGGGGTGCCAAAAATTAGTGGTTATATTTACTCACCTGACACCCGTAGCCAGTGCTTCTATCAGCAGAAAACTGTACCGACCTGGGGTTCTGCCAGTGAAAACCATGGATTGTCTTCTTCTTCCCTTCTTCGTTCTTCAAATTTCCTGGGGCAGACGCATGTGCAGATAAGTAAATACATTCACTAGGGGCTGCTAACCTTTTGGCACCCCAAGCAAAAAAAGACTTTCCTTCTCCTTTAAATCACATTCCAAAATAATCCATCATCTCTGCTGACCCTAAGAGATCAATATGATATATTGGTTAGAGCAGCAGATACATCAGATATTCACACAGGACATGGGAGGAGAGCAGCCATTGAGCAATGCTGTTCTTCCTTGTGGAACTTTCACCCTCAGTTTAATCACAGACAGGTTGGTGGTAGCTGATAAAACTAATAGATCTTTATCAATTCAAGGCAATAGATTGTCATCTCATTGGTTATTAAACTCATGTGATACAAGACCAGGCCAACATCTAGCAAAAGCAGTACTAAACCCCAAAAATTAATATGGCTAAAAAGTCTGTATTTTATATACTAAGCTTATTGACCCAACCTGAAGGTTCAGCAGCGCTATAGTAGTAATTATTCGGGCCTTCAAAGTTGTCACAAGAGTTTCCCATCTTGGATTTTGTCAGTGACACTGCACATGCTCAGTGTGCTTTGAGCAGCTAAGCTTAGGGGTCGTCACAAATCATCAATCAAAATGAGGTTTGTCTGTCATATAAGCTGATGCTACAGGGCTGATTATTAAATTCTGATGCTAATTGTGCTACTACCAATAATCTGAATTATTTACTAACCAGTCTTATATTGTGACATTTCTATTCTATGTGTACTGTATATTGTGAGTGGGTCCCTAAGCTCAGTAAGTGACAGCAGCACAGAGCATGTGCAGTGATTCAGCAGAAAAGAAGATGGGCAGCTACTGGGGCATCTTTAGAGACACAGATCTTTACTACTAAAGGACTGTTTTTGCCTTGGGCTGGTACAGAAGCCCAAAACATAATGTACAATATTTCTGCCCTATTTCTTTGTTTAGGTTTTAAGTCTTCTTTAAAATACAGAGATATAAGTGTATAAGGCTCACATTGTTTTTAAGTGGCTCATCTGTTTTTTGTTGGTTATGAGCTCATCATCAAAACACGTATTATCATATAAATTATGCCCCCAACAACCAATACGATATGCGTTAGCCGCCTCAGACCAAACCCTTGACTGTTCCAACTTGCTGAGGGTGGGCTGGGTGTGACATGGCTGATGGATCACTATGTGCATTACAGGAATTGATGGAGGCTTTGAGGGGGGTTGTGGTTTTTTTGCCACCATTTCCAATGCAATTATGATTTCCTTTTCCATGGATAAAGGTGTGAATTAGTCATTTTAACGTATTTATTGCTAGTATGGAATGTCACTGTGTGCTGTGAAATGTAGAGGATGCCACTAAATGTCCATGATGTTCATAGAAAATGCGACTGTGTCATGTGAAATCTCAACTCTAAAACAGTGAGGTCAAATTTTCCAACAACACCAAACATGCCAGATCACTGGGTGGGAGGGGGGCATTGTATTTACAGATAAGTGCAAATTTGCCTTTGTACCTCAAACCTACGATTTGTACAACCAGCAGGGGCAACATTTGGATGTAACATTCAGGGCCGGAACAAGGGGTAGGCAGAAGAGGCACCTGCCTCGGGAACAAAGATGTGTGAGTGCTAGGCAGGTACCTGCTCAAAAGTTTTCTGCCTACCCCTATTCCGACTCGTTCCTCCCCTGCTCGATTGCCTGCAGTTCTCCCCTCCCTCCGTCACTCCCTCCCTATGTCACTACCCTGCCCTTCCATTTCTTTAATCTCCCCCATAGCGCATGCACACTCACCCCTGCGCGTGGTCACAAGCATGTGCGCTCACAAGGGGGGGTTAGCTGACCAGGTGCCTAGGGCGCCCTGCCGGCTTGGCCCGGCCCTGGTAACATGAACTTACCTTCAATATTTCTACTAATAGTACTATACTCAATAATCAAATCAGTGATCCCCGTACAGTGATTCATGAGTGCCTCAGTTCTCCCCAACCTCTTGGATGTTGCTCCCAGTGGCCTCAAAGCAGGTGCTTATTTTTGAATACCTGACTTGGAGACAAGTTTTAGTTGCATAAAAACCAGGTGTACTGCCAAACAGAGTCTCCCTTTGGCTTTCAGTCCACATAGGGGCTACCGAATAGCCAATCACAGCCCTTATTTTGCACAACCCATTTTTCATGCTTGTGTTGCTCCCCAAATATTTTTACATTTGAGTGTGGCTCGCCAATTAAGAAGGTTGGGGACCCCTGCTCAAAATGATAGCGATAACCCACAGATGAGCTTCATGATGCAATATATACAATATCCACGTTTTTTGCCAAATGGGGGCTTCAATTGGAACATGACTGTTCAATATGTCTATTGTCAAGCCACTCCAATAAAGTCAAATGTAAAAATTTGTAGCATGTAGGTTTTATATGTCACTGGCATGACTGGTTTTGGGTGGAAGCCGTGTGATGCTACTGAGCCTTGTAATTCAGTAAGGATAAGACTGCAATTATTTTTCCATCACATCCATAAGTCAGGGGCAATCCTGGTCCCTCCGCCCCCCCATGCGCTTACCTTTTTTCGCCTGAGGAGGTCCAGGGGGGTCCACGAGGGCAGCAGAGAGGGCCAGTACGCTAGCTCAGAGAGCCTAACTGGATATTCGGCTCTTAAAGTACCAGGAGCGGTCACCCCTGGTACCTAGTGGGGCGCTACCATCTGAGGCGACAGCTCGTCTTATGGCGAAGAGCCCCTGCTTAAAACAATGTGTGTTTTAAGTTCATCATGCCTTCTGGAAAAGGAGAGAAATCAACTGCAGTCTAATGCCTGAAAAGAATTATACAGAAATGTAAAAGGTGAAGGTGAAATTGAAATGGGTAATGAGTAATACCAGTAAGCAAAATAAAAAAAATTAATTACAGCAAAATAAGGTCCTGAGCATAATAACCTGTTTTACTGAAAATGTATACCAAATGTATACCACAAGTGAACAAGAATCGTATTTTTCTTTTAATCACACTTATACTAGCGACCTATTTATTAAACCTCACATTTTTCTGGTCGAGTTTTTAAAGGGGAAAAACTAAAATTTTTAGAGGTAAAAAAAATAATATTTTTATGCTCCAAAGCTGCTAAGAATTCGAATCTGAAAATACTCCATCTCAAACCTGTGGAAATCATGTCGATGTCAATGGCAGATAGTCCCTGTAACAATTGAAACATGTTTTTTACCTTCAGCATTCTCAATAGTTTCAGGCCGTTTGCGCTGATTTTCGTTTGATAAATCTGATAGATTATCACGGTGACAACACGAGAAAGTCGAGATTTCTGAGTGTCAGTCAGAAAAAGCTGCATGATTCGAATTGATGCATAAATTTGTCGCTATGTTTTTTCTGACTTTTTTAAAAAATAATTATTGGTAAATGAAGGGGATTTGGGAGTTTGGTCAAAAAAGTTGAGTTTTAGTAAATACCCCTCCTAGGTGTTTATGCTCAAATTTCCATTTTTAGGCCACATTCTATTTGTACCAGAGGTCGCAGGTGGTAATTAACCTCAGTGATGGAAACAATGTCAGGTCTAGGCTTTTCTCTGCCAGGGAAGAAGGCCCTTACTTAAAGGAAAACTATACCCCCAAAATGAATACTTAAGCAACAGATAGTTTATATCAAATTGAATGACATATTAAAGAATCTTACCAAACTGGAATATATATTTACATAAATATTTCCCTTTTACATCTCTTGCCTTGAACCACCATTTCGTGACTCTATCTGTGCTGCCTCAGAGATCACCTGACCAGAAATACTACAACACTAACTGTAACAGGAAGAAGTGAGGAAGCAAAAGGCAGAACTCTGTCTGTTAATTGGCTCATGTGACCTTACATGTGGTTTGTACAGTGCACAGTGAATCTTACGATCTCAGGGGGCGGCCCTTATTTTTTAAAATGGCAATTTTCTATTTATGATTACCCAATGGCACATACTACTAAAAAAGTATATTATTATGATAATAGTTCATTTACATGAAGCAGGGTTTTACACATGAGCTGTTTTACTCAGTATCTTTTAATAGAGACCTACATTGTTTGGGGGGTATAGTTTTCCTTTAAATCAGCAAAATCCTTTTTTGTGTAAAGGTTTTCTTCTGCCTTATTATCAAAATTGTTTAATGTGAGAATATGTAGCTGTATCTCTGCTACTAAACCAGTGTTGGCTACAGGGGCATAAAAGAGCAATTTGCATATCTACCATAATTCCTTGCACCATGGAATGAAATTAAACCAGAATGGTTTCCTGTACAAGGGCTGGTATTAGAGATGCATCTCCTCTTGGGTTTATTTTTTGTAGAAGGATCCTCTTTAATTAAAAGACTCCTACACCGGAAACCCTACAGAGCAATCAGGTTACAGTGCTGAGTTTTGGAGGGATGGGATATTATCTCTGATGGTACTGGCACAGTAGGACCCACAGTTGTCTTTGAACCCAACACTGGGTTTGGTGATGCTACTCCAGTACTGTCCTGGGGCAATCAAAAGTGCAAAGAAGAATGCTATCTGAATAAGTACTTTCATTTTTACATCAGCTCATATATAAAACCCCTTTAACCTTCCCCACTTCCTGACTAAACTGAATGTGTTTGCCAGTCATTCATCACTGGGGAGGCTTCTTCTCTATGTGACTTGTGTTCTATGCTAGGGGCGCATGCTAAGGGGGTTATTTATCAAAGTCTAAATTTATCTCAATATTTTCTGCTACAAACTCTGATCAAATCCGGTTGGGTTTTTTACGCTTATTTATTATTACATTTTCCCGAAAATTAGCTTTGTGTGAAAAAAATCAGATTTTCCCAATTTTTTCGGATCTCTCCTCTGATTTTTGAGTTTTTTTGGATTTTTGACCCCAAAACTCTGATTTCTTATGTTTTTTGACCAAAAATTTCAGGGTATTGCACGAAACCCAGCGCACTTTAAAAAAAAAATCATTGGGACTTCCCCCATTGACTTATATGCAACCTCAACAGGTCTGAGATACCGGATTTTCAGATTCTGACTTTTCCATCCTTGGTGTTAAATAAATTCTGAAAAATTCCTGATTTTTTAAAAGTCCCATTTTATAAAAAGAAATCACAAATTTGTCGTGGTTTTTGCATTCAGAGTTTAGTAAATAACCCCCTAAGTGTATTGTGTGATGACAGGTGCAAGTTGCATGTCGTTGGTAAATGAGGCCTCCAAAAATGGGTGAGATCAGTATGAGCAATGCTATTCTCTTATCCTGAGTGGATATGGAGAATCCCTGCTATAAAGCAAGGCTTGACTGCAGTTTCCTATTTCCCACAGTGCACTTCTTCCCCAGATCTTTGTAACTGACCCTGTATAATTTGTTCAGAAGTAATATCAATCATTCTGTCTAAAACACTGTATTACATGTATTTTAAATATTGATTTCAAATGCTAAGCAGGTGCTTATATTTGAATTCCAGGCTTGGGGGAAAGTTTTAGTTGCATAAAAAACAGTTATACTGCCAAACAGAGTCTCCTGTAGGCTGTCAGTCCACACAGGGGCTACCAAATAGCCAATCACAGCCCTTATTGATTTCAAAGGCACATAGAAGCTCTTTATTCTGGATGACAGCATCCATTTAAACGGAGTCTCTGTTAGGGGGGATTTATTAACATTTATTCACGCTTTCTTTCCAGGAGACTATGGAATGGATGGTATAACGAAGAAAACGTACCGGGATGGTGGGGAGGTCACTGGGAGAAGTAAGATTTATCAACATTATTAAGACTTTTTTAAGTATTTTTTGGATATATTCTCTGAACCAAGAATAACCTAAAGCTTGCCTACTCAATGTTCTAGGTAACACCATTACAGGCTGTTTGTCACTTTTCCTAGGCAAAAAAAAAGATAGGCTATACTAGTAATTAACATTTTAGGATTGTTGCTCCACCTAGTGGTGTACCAGCATCTGTCTTTTATTTTATTTCTTGCATGCAATATACTGCTAATAAAAGTGTCTTGATTTCCAGCCTATACAGAAACAGTAACATCCTCATCAAGACTCGTATCATTACCTCCAAGTAAGTTTGTGACAATCTTAAGCAGCACAATGGCAATATATTTTTGGTTTTTGGCAATTATATTTTTTGCTTTTATGAATGATCTCACACCTATTCTTTACTATGGTTAGCAAATGAGTGCGAACAGGTGCAAACTATTCATGTTCTTTTTACTTTCATTTATTTACATTCACCCTTTCCTTTTCCAACTTACCGCATCAGATATGGTCCATGAACTTATGTCAAGTATAATTAAAATAGTAACATATACTGTAGTAAGTTTGATTGAAAAAAGACACACGAATCTCATTTGCCACTTAGCTGCCCAGATTGCCAGTTTGTCAAGATCATGTTGCAAGGATGCCACATCCTGGATGGAATTAATTGGGCTGGATAGTTTTGTGTCATCTGCAAACACTGATACATTACTTACAACACCCTCCCCTAAGTCATTAGTTAAATAAAAGTGGACCCCATACTGAGCCCTGGGGGACCCCACTAAGAACCTTACTCCAAGTAGAGAATGTCCCATTAACAACCACCCTCTGTACCTGATCCTGTAGCCAGTTTCCTATCCATGTGCAAACGACTTCATTAAGCCCAACAGACCTTAGTTTAGGAAGCAGTGGTTTGTGGGGCAAAGTATCAAACGCTTTGGCAAAATCCAAATAGATCACATCTACTGCCCCCCCACTGTCCAGCATCTTACTTACCTCATCATAAAATGCAATCAAATTTGTCTGACATGACCTATCCTTCATAAAGCCATGCTGATAATGCCATTCACTAGGACAAAATTTTGAATGTGATCCCTTAACAAGCCTTCAAATAATTTGCCCACCACGGATGTCAAACTAAGAAAGAAATGTTCCCTTATCCAGCCAATACCCCTCCCCTCTTGATTTATACTAAATGAAAAATATTCTCCATTTGTCTCTCAACAGAAGGGGCAAACTCTAGTGGATCCAAAATTTCCTCCCAGGTTGGAGGGGGCGGAGTAGAAAAAAAGACTATAGTACAGAGCAGCAGCAGTTATGTTTCTTCAGGTAAGTTCCTGTATATTCAATATATAAAAGAAAACAAAGAGCTATTCCTCCTGACACATTGTGAATTTTCTCATAAACGGTGTTGCCATATACACTGTACAGTAGTGATGTGTGGGCCGGGCGATAAACCCGTGGGACCTGTCAGTTGGGCGGGTATAGGCCGACCTCAGCACGAGCTTTGCAGGTCTTGGGGCGGGTTTGAGCTTTTCTTCCTGCTCTTCCTGCCCCTGACCTTAGACTGCCGGCTTCCTGCTTACGGCATTCTTTTTTATACTCTCCCCCCGCCCCTTTTGTGACATCATCGTCGGGGAGGTGCGGGTCTATATATAGAGGGGAGGGGACGGGTGCAGGCGGGTTTGGGTTGAGTAAGGTGCGGGTCTGGTGCAGGTCCAGTTTTCTCGACCCACACATCACTACTGTACAGATAGATAGACAGACAGATGATTAATTGATAGATATGATGATAGATAGATAGATAGATAGATAGATAGATAGATAGATAGTGTAGATAGATGATGATGATGATGATGAAGAAGAAGAACAAGAGTGTTTCTAGAAACTTGTCTCCTGTGAGTGACTTCATGTATATCCTTAATTTAAGCCTTTCCTGAGGTTTTGACATATTATTTATAATTTTATAGCAGGGGGAGGTACAAGACTGACCAGCACATCTGGATCCAAATATCCCCATTCCCCAAATTCCACGCTCTCCATTTCCCCAAACACAACCTTCGAGAGGAAAGCCTACGTCTCCTCCACAACTCGCCAAGGAGCATATGAAGGTATGGGAGGGGGGGAATGCATTAACTATTGTAGTGTATCCGTGGGTTGACTAGTTACATGCCACGTCCTGGCTGACACTACGTTTTTTAATAGAAATGAAAAGAAAAATATTTTCCCTTCCAGGAAGCTCCAGTGGAAATTCTTCACCGGAATACACTAGAAAAGAAATGGGTATGGTTACATATTTTGTTTTAATTTGGGGGGAGGTCTCGGTTCAATATGACATATGCTTTATTTCTGAGTTGGGTTTATCTCCTTTTAGTCTAAGAAGTAGAAGTCATTCTACACAGACTGCAATAAAGTAGCATCCCCTAGTGATAACAAATATAGGTTGTTTTGTGTGTGTGTATATATATATATATATATATAGATTGATATAGTCCCTTCCATCAGCAATTTTTAGAATCGGTTTATTCTTTTACAGCATCTTCCTCCAGCAGAGGGCGTACACAGAGCAGGGGTGAGTACATTTCTATATATTATTGATGAATTGGGCTTCATACTGACTCCTAATGGAAAGCTACATAGTATTGATATCATTTGGGGAACTGAAATATTATATAGCCCTTAGCAGACAATATCTACTGTAGCTATTTTCCCCTATCACATTGCCACTCAATATTCACATTAGGGTCATTTTCAATACGGGCCAAATTGTCCAGCCTTTTGTTTCTGAATATATTGATCCAGGAGTGTGGGAGTAAATAACACATGGAGTAAAACCATGTACAGATAGGGGGAAAATAACAACCCCCACGAGGGCCATTGCTCGAATTGAACATAGTGCATTTTTTATATTTAGCATATGAAAGTAATTATTTACTACTGTGTGCTGTCATACAGGATGGAAAAAACCCCAAAGCTGCTGTGAAAAGTTGTGCTTTCTTAAATTTCATTTCATTTATCTTTGTGAGTCAAATATATAATCCATAGTTATTAAAAGTATTCTGATCTTGAATGTTGCGATCTTACAGAGACCGAAATCCGTACTCGCCTCCAGAGTGCTTCTCCCTCCACTAGATGTAAGTAACTCTATACTCTATATCTTCTCTACCAACCATTGTTTCCTTTAGATTGCAAGCCTCTGTGAATAGAGACATCTCATCTCATTATATCAGTCTGTGCTTGAATTGCCTTAATCTGATATTATGAGAGCAGCTTGCGAGGTAAAATAAACAGCAAAATGTACATTATTTCTTTTCTTTTGCTTTGCAGGGACAGAACTCGATGATGTGAAGAAGTTACTAAAACGTTCCACCAGTGTCAGTCCCACTAGATCCCCAACAAATACTCTCCCCATTCCTAAAAAAGCCACAGTGGAAACCAAGATCGTCACAGAAAGCTCCCAGTCAGGTACAGTCTCAATGCTACACCCCAGGGTTCCTGTAATTAAAATACAAATTAGAAATCCAGTATAGCGTCCAGTTTGCCCTTCCACTTTTGAGATCTCCATAGAGATAGTACCCTGCCTGGATTTGAACTTATTGCAAGCGTCCATGTGTAAGGAGTTTATCTTGAGTTTAGGCGTTTATACAGACTCATTCCTTTTTACAATTTATAGTTAATCCCAGATCTACAAAGAATAATCTGAAGCAATATCAGTCATTTTCTTTCCTTTTGTGAACCAGTTGCCGGCTCCTATGATACCACCATATTGGATTCTGCTCTCCCGTCCTATATGTGGACTTCCACACTTCCAGTGGGTTCCTCGATGGCAGGTTACCAAAACAATATGGGCTACAGTTCTTCTATGATGAATGCTGCCTCCAACGGATCAGGTAGCCTTATCTGTAAAAGCCTGTATCTGTCCTTCCGTATTTCTTTTTTTTATTTTGCTATGAACGTTGATTTAATGTTCTTTACATTTTTTTTAGTGTTTGGTGCTCCCAATAACCTGGCTCCTAGCTCTCCCTCACTAAATTCTGGGTATTCCTCATCCTCTGCAGGTAATGTCTGTAGCCAGATTTGTATTGCTTTATCACCATTTATGTTAATAGTGCATATTGCTGGATTCAGCCATACAGAGGAAGACAAATCTGCCAGCGACTCACAGCATGATGGGTGAAAAAAAGTTAGGTTGAGATATCATTAACTCATTTTATATAGCAACAATATAAGCAATACTTTTCCAACATCAGCATCCTGAAATTCTGTTGGCAAATTTTCTTTAAACTGAAGATTGAACTGTCATTTTATTTTATAAACCTAGAAACTATCCGTCATTTGGTTCAGAATCACATAAATGAATGGTATCAGCTGCAGTTCTTGCAGTTATATTTGATTTAGGTCATGCATTTATGCTCCTTATTGTACTCTATTATGAAAAAAAAACAGATTTCTGTGTGCTACATACTACCTATTATAATACATCTCTTATGACTATTTACAGTATTCGGTGTTCAGAACAACCTTGCCCCAATGCAAGCACCAGGCCCTATTATTAGCAGTGTGGCAGCATCCACCTCTTCAGGTAAGTGTGCGGAATGGCCTGAATATTATTTCAGCGGCTTGTGTGAGCAACCAAACAATTCACTTTAAATACTGTTCCTTTTTCCTTAAGGATATGGTGTGCAGAAAAATATCTCACACAGCTCAGGTGGACAAGGAAGTACTGTGACAACTTCAGCTGGTAAATCCTTTATAATAATAATATTGGCTAGCCTTATATAAAACACACACACACATATATATATATACAAAATAGATATCTCAAAAGACATAGGGCTAGTATATGAATAGACCTGCAAGTCAAGCAGGACTCTGATATATGTGGAAGACGTGTACATGAGTACTTCTCTATGAGCAAGGGGCAAGGGACTAGAAGCATTTCTATTTAGTGTATATGCATTCAAAGTGGTGGTTTATCTGTAAGTTAACTTTAAGTATGTTATAGACTGGCCTATTCTAAGCAACTTTTCAATTGGTCTTCATTTTTTTTTTTTATAATTTTGCCTTTTTCTTCTGACTCTTTCCAGCTTTCAAATGGGGGTCACTGACCCCATCTAAAAACAAATGCTCCGTAAAGCTACAAATGTATAGTTATTCCTACTTCTCATTACTCGTCTTTTTTCTTTAGGTCCTCTCCTATAAATAATCCAGTCTCTTATTCAAATCAGTGCATGGTTGCCTAGGTAATTTGGACCCTGGCAACCAGACTGCTGAAATTGCAAACTGGAGAGCTGCTGAATACAAAGTTAAATAACTCAAAAACCCCAAATAATAAAAAATGAAAACCAATTGCAAATTGTCTCAGAATATCACTCTCTACATCATACTATAAGTTAACGCAAAGGTGAGCAACAACTTTAATAGTCTCTGTAGTAAATACCTTCTAAGACAGGTATCACCCTAAGGCACATCTGGGTCACTTCTTATCCGGGGCAGAAGCCGCATCGCCTTTCAAAAGCTGGCCATACATAGCGAGATCCGCTCATTCAGCGACATCGCCAAACGAGTGTATCTCTCCCTGATGACCTTGAGGTGGGCAATATTGGCTTATCCGATCATGGGCCCCAGAGCCCAACGTTCGGATCACAATGAGAACAATATGGGCAGTCGGATCGAGGTCCGCATCAATGAACAGATGCAGTTCTCGATCCCTCAGGATCAACATCTCGCCCGATAAACATCTGGCTGGCTTTCGCCCAGATAACTATCGAGGTAGCTCGTCAGAGGGCCCTCATACACTGCCCAATAAACTTAATCTGTCAGCAGACACAAACTTCTATCTCACTTCCTATCACAATGTATGGATTAGCAAATTTATTGAGAGGGTGCAACCAACTCTCTGCAAACCATTCTAATGATATATATATAAATATTCTGCATTCCTATAAAAGCTCAGCGTGAAAGGTCAGGAACAAGCAGCATTCATGGATTTCTAATCCTTGATTCTTTTAGTTACTAGCACCAAAACCCAAAGTGATGATATCCTGGGCAAGGACTTCAAGGACTTCAAGTTCCTCCTGCTGGAGAAAGAAAAGGGCCCTAGCAAGAAGGAAGGAGATGTCCTGATCACGTCAAAGGACTCTGGCAAAGTGTTTACAGCCTCTAATGGAGGAGTTTCAGGTACATTTGCCCTCACGGTCCCCATCAAGTAACATATTTATTCACAAGGGATTTATATTTGGATGTTTTCAACCTTTATTCTATATGTATTTCATATCATGAACATTTGCTACATCTGCACTAAGTCTGGTAACTTCTAACGATAACGATCTGCAAGGGGCCTATTAAAAAAGCCAACATTTGATTGGCTGCTATGGTTAAGCTAGACATTGTTCAAACGTAATTATATGAATCCAATGAGTAATGGTAATGAGACACAGGGATGATGAATGTAATCAGATACCACAGATACACAGAATATTTCCATATGGTTATTATGTCACTGAGTTTGCACTCAATTTTATTTTTTAGATTTTTAAAAAAAGACAGTAATATTCTAAATCAACATTCATTGGTTTCACAGGCTCCTATGGAGAGGATTCATTAAAAAAAGAAAAACATGCTTTTACTAGTACAGAGGCCTCGTACAAAACTGAAGTGAATGGTAATTATATATATATATATATGTGTATAGTTCACAGAAGTATGTTTGTGTATTGATACATACACATGTACTTTTATAGAATTACATATTCATATGTTACTTCTGTTTAGGAGGATTAAAAGTAACAAAGGACAAAGCCACTTATGCAGGTAAGTGAAAATTAATAAGGAAAAAAATCTCTTTTTTGAACTTGTATCATTCAATATACAGGTATGCGATTCATTATCCAGACACCTGTTATCCAGAAAGCTCTAAATTACAAAAAGGCCATCTCTTATAGACTCCCAATATAGATATCCAAATAATCCAAAATGTAATAATAAAACAGTAGCTTGTACTTGATCCCAACTAAGATATAATTAATCCTCATTGGAAGAAAAATCAGCCTATTGGGTTTATTTTATGTTTTTATGATTTTCTAGTAGACTTAAGGTATGAAGAGCCATATTACAATATCCAGAAACCCCCAGGTCCCTAGCATTCTGGATAGCAGGTCCCATACCTGTAGTACATTAGGCTTTGGGTATTACTTATAGACATAATGCAAAGAGGCTCAAGGGCGTATTATCCATAACCAATGTACATTGCCAGTATTGTAAGTATATACAGGTATAGGAGCTTTTATACGGAATGCTAGGAATCTGGGGTCTGGATAAGGACAGTTTCATATGATTTATATGAATGGGGGTGGAATTGTGACCTCTTTTACAGAACTGCTACCCCTCATTATCACGTCATTATTAGAATATAGAAGGTTATTATGCTCTTTTTGGTCTCATTCCAGAGATACAACGAGTTGATGGACTGAAAGCTGGTGCCAGTTACCAGGATGGGAGAGAAGGAGATGGGGGTACAGACGCTGTCTGCGGACCATGTGCCTCCTGCTGCAAGTGGTGGATGTGGGCGCTCGGTTTGCTCCTTGGATTACTCTTCCTCCTCGGACTACTTTTTGGGCTCCTATCTCTATGTAAGTAATAGAGCCACTCCTGCACCCATCACATGAGATAATAACAATACAATATTTTCTCATAAGATGTGTCATCTACATTTGTACTTTTCTGTTATCAAATGAAGGTGGTTTATATGTAGAAACCCTCTTCTGCAGATCATGGGTCCCCATCCTTTTTTTTTTACCCATGAGCCACATTCAAATGTAAAAAGAGTTTTGAGAACCAACACATGAACAAAAGTACATGGGGTTGCCATATAATGCTGTGATTGGATATTTAGTAGCCCCTATATGGACTGGCAAACTTGTCTTTAAGCCAAGAATTCAAAAAATAAGCGCCTGCTTTGAGGCCACTGGGAGCAATATCCAAGGAGTTGGAGAGTTACACGTTGCTTTCAAGACACTGGTTGGGGATCACTGCATTAGACAGAGCTTTACTTACTAGCAGACAATATGATGTATATCCCAAGGTGCATCATGCTGTCCCAACAAGATGAACTGACCTACCATGATCCATCTCTCTGTGGATCATATGGTGCCACCCAATAGAGATTTCAGATACGTGTGTACAATTTAGGACTGTTGAAACTGAATGGGGTTTTTGTTTCACTGCAGGGCAAGATGTGAAGAATCTGACTACCCGTGTAAAGACTCTGGAGGAGAATCAACCCAATAGTAAAGTCGTAGCAGAGTATCTTCAGGCGGGCAGAGTATCTGCAGTAGGCAGTGCGCCAGTCGGCTCTTCAGGGGATATTGATTTATCAAGCAATACAATAGGATTAGGCGCTGGATTTACTGATCAGAATAAAGAAGCTTTCTGGGACTACATGAAAAGGAAAATGCAGCAAGAAAGAGGTATGAGCTCTTTAAATGAGATATTAGGTAGGGTCGCACTGAATCAAGGAATCATGACTTCTTGCAGGCTTTGAACTGGGCTGAATAATCAGTGTAATTAAATAAGTGTTTAGCAGAACCAACTCAGAACCTTTAAAGCCACATGACTTTAACTCACCAACCAAAACATTTTTTTTTTGTTACCCAATTGTGCGTCTTTTTTAATTTTTCACAAATTTGAACATGCAAATTAGGATTTTGAGTCTGTTTGGAATTGGATAGAATCTTTTTGGGGAGGAGTCTGTATTCAAATCTAAACAATGAAGATTCAGTACATCCCTATTTCTTTCCAACTTGCAGCCCTCTGGATGTTGGCGACTTTATCTCCCATCAGATGAGGATTACATGTTGACCCACTCTACGTTATATATAGTCATATGACCTGTATAAAGGCCTCTATAATGTAAAAGAGACTATAGAATGGAGGAGGGGGGCATTTTCCTCTGTATAATACACAAGTGATGCTAAAGAATATCAATATCAGACTTAGCAACTTCTCTATAATAGCCAAACTACCACCTGTAAGTAAAGACTTTCTCTTAGAGTGTAGCATATATAGAAACACACATACCAAGTCTACCTCTAACAAGCATTCTGTTATTAGACAGAACTTGAAGTTCAACAACATTGAATTGCGATAGGTTAAAAAAAATTAACAGGAAAAGTTCACTTTGGACAACAATAATGTTATAATTGTTCTTTCCTCTACAACAGTGGGTTTTTTTGTTTTCTTACTTCTCTTACCCCTGAAGTCTGACATTCACTCAAACCTGGTTGCTAGTGCCATTGGCTCTAGGGAAAACCAGCTACAAGTTGACAATACAATGGTAGTGTGGTCTGGGTCGGTGGGGGCCACGGGTCCATTGTGGTTTTCCCCAGTGTCCCGCTGGCCCAGTCCAACTCTGCGTGCAAGTGAGAATCACCATTTACCAGGAATGTGAACGGGCACCAAGATGTCGTGTAGATAGTGAATGGCTGCTTGAATTTCATATTACTGTGACCAATCACTTTAAAGCTGCCCTGGATGTCAGTGGTGACACCTACTCATCTCCCCTCCTTTTAGCTCTCACGGCTAATTTCCATAAAAATGATTGTTCCCAACTGTAGAAAAGCAGCAATTACCTGACATTATCCTTAATATAGATTATTGATAAAACAGAACTGTGCAATACATAAATACATGGTGCTGTAAACAGGGGCCACAGGTTGACTCAGGAGGAGGAGAGGACCTTGACCAGTTTCCTGCTGAGAGTGTTGTCACATTTCAAATATAATGACATTTTAATAATGATATTGCATTTTTCGTGTTTTTCAGGAACATTCATTGGTGAAAAGGGAGAATCAGGCCAAAAAGGTAAAAAAAAAGATGAAATAGTTACTTAATTACTTAATATTTATAATTTATTATGATTCTTGCTTTATATTTCTTTTTTTTTGGAAGTATTCCCAATCATTTTGCCACCTTAACTAAAATTGAAAACCCAACCATGTTGTGTTCTCTCTTTAAAATGCTCTTATGCTTTTTTGTTTTTTTTGTTTAGGTGACATGGGAATGCAGGGAGAAAAAGGTGAGATATCTGTATGTCGTTGGTTTGCATACTGTTGGGAAAATATACTATCAGTTCATTATTTTCTTTCAGTAGGTTCACTGAACTAATATTAACAAACTTTAAGACAATTAACGATAATTGCCAAAGAAGAAGGCCGTCAGTAAAGTCTATATATATATACTCTATATATATATATATATATATATATATATATATATATATATATATATATATATATATATATATATATATATATATATATATATATCTATAGCGTCCATGTTGGGCTGGCACTACTCGTAAAAAAGGTGTTTGATGCCTGGGTGCTATCAGCAAAGTAAGTAAGATATACTGGAAAGAGGCGAGCACTCACAGGTCTTAAGATGCAAAAAATCTGTGAAATGTATTGAAAATAAATAACTGACATTTCGGCTAATCTGCTTTTTTGCATCTTAAGACCTGTGAGTACTCGCTCTTTCCAGGATATATATATATATATATATATTATATATATATATATATATATATATATATATATATATATATATATATATAATGCATGGCCCAGAATAAAGAAATGTTTTTTTTTAATTTGGAGTACTAGTCCATGCTCTCTTCTCTCTCTCTCTCTCTCACTCTCTCTTTTTCTATTAAACTTTTCTTTTTTTTCAACTTCTATTTATAGGTGAACGAGGCTATGCTGGACCTCAAGGTAAGCAAGAATCTTGGCTTTGGCACATTATATAACTGAGATATTCATAAATGTATAGTACAGGTATAGGATCCGTTATAGGCTCTCTCCCACTCCATATTATCCAAAAAATCTAACTTTTTAAAACTGATATCCTTTTTCTCTGAAAATAATAAAACAGTAGCTTGTACTTGATCCCAACTAAGATATAATTAATCCTTATTGGAAGCAAAGCCAGCCTATTTTATTTAATGTTTACATGATTTGGTATGAAGATCCAAATTACAGAAAGAATGCCCAATGTTTCTGTTCATTGTGGCTTACTGGCAAAATGGATATTGTTGCATAGTTGCTTTTGCACATGTTTTTCCATCTTGTATGTAACATTGATATGGCCTAAAAATGTGAGTTGTGCCCACAATTTAATGAAAACACTCAGAATGTAGACAATACTGCCAAAGCAGTTTCCATTACCCAGCATTCTACATTGCTATCACCCACTATTGGAACCATGTTACTGCCAATATTTGCAGAAAACCCCCTTCCAATTAACTGTCAGCCAGTAACAACACTACATCGCACTCCAGTAAAGACAATAGGATGAATATTATTTATAACTGATTTTGAAATAATTATTTTTCCTATTTCTAACATTTCTCTCTTACCTTCTCTCTAATAGGTGCTCCAGGTCTCATTGGCCACCCTGGTATCGAAGGACCAAAAGGACAGAAAGGCAATGCTGGTTAGTAAAAGTGATTTAAAGGGTGTATTGTTCCCTTTAATTGTGTTTGAATTATTTATGTCTACATAAGATATCAGGGTCAACTGTCACCTATGACTAATGGCTCCTCTTTTTGAATCTTTGAAGCATTAATAAATTTCTCTTTTTAGGAGAATCTGGTGTGGAAGGACCACCTGGGCAAAGAGGAAGAGAAGGGTTACCTGGACCTCGTGGTGATCCTGGCCCACCAGGAAATGGAGAAAAAGGAGATAGAGGTCATTAATTTCATATTTGAAATAAGGTCTACATTTGTGGTTTATGAACTAAAGCGATATTATAGTAGTTTATCCATGTTCTTAGTGTCTCGGAGGAGCCCTACATATTGTTGTAGCCCATTGACTGAGTCCTTTTAGGGATTTGCTTTCTGTCACAATAAGTAGCACCCATGGGGTCCTTTTGGCAATTTTACTTGTGTTGCCTTAAAAGATGAGTAACCTCAACATAGAATCAAAAGAAATAAACTGCACACCATATATACATATAAAATGTTAGTCTGTAAATAATAATCATGGTATAATGTTTATATTTACTATAGAAGGGGCAGCAGTTCCCTAAATACTGTGCTATTTCTCTCTTTAGGTATTTCAGGTGAACCAGGACAACCAGGCCCAGCAGGCTTAACAGGTCAAATGGGACTTAAAGGTAAAATCCATAAACACCATGTAAAGAATATACAATTTAGCTGTATAAATGTCTACGGAAGAGCACTGGGGCCAGCAAAAAAAAAATTCTGATGATTTATCACTTTTACAACTCATAATTATGACTTTTAATCTCATAATTATGACTTTCAAAAATCGAAATTATGAAACTTTAAAAAGTGGAAATTATGATTTTTAAACTCATAATTATGACTTTTAAAATTATGACTTTTAAACCCTTATGTTAAAATTCATAATTTTGACTTTTTAAAGTCATGATTATGAGTTTAGAAGTCATAATTATTAGATTAAAAGACATAATTTCGACTATTTGGGATTCGGTTGAATCCCCGAATCCTTCATAAAAGATTCGGCCGCATACCGAACCAAATCCGTAACCTAATTTACACATGCAAATTAGTGACAGGAAGGTAAAAAGTGGAAAAAACATTTTTTCCTTCCTTGTTTTGTAACAAAAAGTTATGTGACTTCCCTCCCCTAATTTGCATATGCAAATTAGGAATTGGCTCGGCCAGGCACAAGGATCTGGCCGAACCCGAATACTGCTGGAAAAGGCTGAATCCTGGATTCAGTGCATCCCTAATAATGATTAAAAAAAGATTAAAAATTATAATTTCGATTTTCGAAGTCATAATTATGAGATTAAATGTTTTAATTATGAGTTTAAAAGTTATAATTATGAGTTTAAAAGTCATCATTATGAGTTTTAAAGTCATAATTATAAGATTAAAAGTCATAATTATGAGATTAAAAATCATAATTATGACCTTTTAAAGTCATCATTTCGATTTTTTAAAGTCATAATAATGAGTTTTAAAAGTCATAAATCATCAGAATTGTTTTTTGCTGCCCCAGTGCTCTTCCGTAAATGTTCCCTATACTCAGGGCAGCCATCAGGGGGGAACAGGGGGTGAGAGTTGTAGGGGGCCCGAGGGTAAGGGGGGCCCGGAAACGCCACACTTACATCTTTCTGAGAGCTGCTGACTTCGGGAAGGCATTTTCTTATAATGTGGGGGGGGGGGGCCCTGGCTACCTATTTTGGCCACCAATTTTTTTTTCTCATGTGGGGTCCTAGCCACCAATATTTTTTAATGGGGGGGGCCCTGGCCACAAATGTTTTTTTATGGGGGCAATGACCACCAATATCTTTTTACTTTTTATTAACATGTGGGAACCCTAGCCACCAATATTTCTTTTGTTTTTTTACTGTGTGGTGGGGAGGGCGGACCTGTTGGTGGGGCCCAGAAAATTTTGTCGTATGGGGCCCTGCGATTTCTGATGGCGGTCCTGCCTATACTTAACTAATAAATATAAAAAATAAAAAAAACAGGCAAAATGGTGTTCTCAGTTCTAATGTATTTCTTTTCCACCTTCAGGTGCTATGGGTCTTCAGGGCTCCCCAGGAGTTCCAGGTTTGTATTCGTTTTTTGCTTTCTTACATTTGTTTGATTAAGTGGTTTATGTAAGATTTCTTGGAGCCTGATCCTCCTGAATCTTAGCACCAGATCCCCCACTAAGTCGCTCTTTAAGTCAGTGCACCCTTCGTATTGTAGGGGTTTTGGGATTAAAACATCTCCAGTAAAATTTTGCCCATGTGTTGGCCCAGTCTTGACAAAGGTTGCTGATACTTCCAATTGCTACACTACTGAGCGTGAATGTGACGTTTCTTGATGAATTGCCAATTGAAGGATCCAGAAGAGGTTTATCTTAATAATCTTAAGGTTCTGATAAAATAGGATTATGTGAGGCATAGATAGACGCATGTGATAAACAGTTCCAGGACATGAATATTGTGTAGCAGATGGAGAACAGTTTCTTGGTTCATTTCTGAGGATTCCTCAGATTCTGAGGATAAATTTAATATAAGCAAAGTACTGTATCTGTTGAATATTTGCAAAAATTAGGAGTAGAACAATCCATGGTTCCTATTATTTCCCTCCTGGTTTACAGAATTGTTGGCTTTTACGCTTGGTTGGCAATAGAGTATAAAATGTCCAATGACCATAGAGATGGACAAGGAATGTTTCCATTTTATACTGTTAATATACTTTTTTTTTTTTACCATAGGTACACCTGGAATTCAAGGTTTCCGAGGCGAAGTAGGGTTGCCAGGGCCTAAAGGTATGACTTAATGGCCAGTAGTAAAATTAACTGGAACTGAAGGATGTGGAACAACTGTAGAACTGTATATACCATATTATAAAATGTATAACCTGTATATGTATTGTATTTATTTTTTATGCATTTTATTAAGGTGACAAAGGAGCTGCCGGGCCACCTGGAGTTAAAGGTATGGCCAATGGGATTTCTGTCTGTTCATAAATATTTCTGATGAATGTTTAGTGTGAGATCATCATTTCTAAAGACAATTTTTGACACTAGTAGTATGTATATATAGTATTTCATTTTATTTTATACTAAATAATATTGTGCTTGTTTTAAGGTGACCAAGGTGATATGGGATCCCGAGGCCCTACAGGTCAGTTTAAATGCGAAGTACTAATTTCTTATATTTAATAAAAATACACCGGTATGAAAGAAGCTGTGTTATCTCAACTAGGGATGCACGGAATCCAGGATTCTGTTCGGGATTCTGCCTTTTTCAGCAGGATTCGGATTCGTGAGACTTTTTGTCACAAAACAAGGAAGTGAAAAAAAATTCCCTTTCCCATCCCTAATTTGCATATGCAAATTAGGATTTGGTATTCGGCCGAATCTTTTGCGAAGGATTCGGGGGTTCGGCCGAATCCAAAATAGTGGATTTGGTGCATCCCTCATCTCAGCAGAAACATAGAAGAATAGGCACATGTTTACATATTTTCTCACTGTGCTTTATAAATAAGAACATATTCAGCTTACAATTTTCATATGAGTAAAAATTAACTGTACCCAAGTCAATGTACAAAAAATAGAAATTTAAACACCTTAATTTGATCCTTTTTGTTTGTATATATAACTTTAGCGCTGTACAGTGCATAAAAGTACAATATATATATATATATATATTTATATATATATATATAAAAATATACACGGGAAAGACATATCCCGTAATAAATATATACAGACTCATATCAGGACAAAGAGATTAAGTGATAAGTGGTTAGAGACACAGTGGGAAGGAGGTTCCTGTCCCGTAGAGCTTACAGTCTAAGTGGATGGGAGGCTAACATACAGGTACAAATTGAAGATGAAAAAGTGCACAAGGCAAGGCATAGTCAGTAGGCACAGGACTAGGCTAATGCTCTAGTGATTCAATAGGTAGACTCTTATGACAGACCAAACCATTGACATGGTGTAGTGCTGGCCAGTTTCTATAGCTGATATTTCCTAGGGAGTAAATAGATGTCCATCTATCCAATTCATTTGTTGAAATTTATCGTAATTTATGAAGGGTGTATTGGGTTCTTTGGCTCATAGAGTAAGCTGAACCTATTTTTAATCATTTCTTTATAGTCAGTATTCTGGGTTTTTTTTTATTCACAGGGGAATCGGGACCAAGAGGGTTACAAGGTCTTACTGGAGAGCCCGGGCCTAAGGGATCAGCAGGTGAGAGATTCTATTCTGTAAATTCTATAGGTTGCAGTTCATTTTGGGGTTCTCAAAACAGGCTTCTCAGTCCAGGGTTTTTGTCATTTCTTGTTATTTATGGAAGTCAGCAGGGTAACAAATAAAGAAGTTCCACTGGGTAGCGGATCTGCAGTTCATATTAGAGTAGACCCATGCCGGTCTCTAACATAACCCTCCCCCAACAGTTATTTCTGACTATGGCTTTCCAGTGGCCCTCTAGACTCATGAAAATTAAGCCTCATTTGTCTACTTCATGCTACTGGGCAGATTTATAGAAATATTTTTTTTGTCTCTATACTGATTTATAGAAATATTTTTTTGTCTCTATACTGATTTATAGAAATATTTTTTTGTCTCTATACTGATTTATAGAAATCATTTTAGAGACAAAATGCAGTGCTGGGCTGTTAGCAGCAATGGAAGAGTCAACTGAAGATCCGAAACAGCTTGATTTTAATTACTTTCCCACTCCCTGTTCATCCATACTATTTGTATATGTCAGATTCCCTTCTGGTGCACACATACAAATACAATTCTGAGAATATGATGAACCATTTCTAGATTTTTAGCAGATTTTTTAAATGTTGCATGCCTGTTGGGGCCAGGGATCCAAGCCAGGACACAAAGAAGAATGATGGAAAATCAAGAGCTAATACAAATTGTATAAATGTGCTGTGTGTTGATTTATTTGATTCTTCTTTATAGGTCCATCAGGCCTAGATGGACTCCAAGGCCAAAGAGGTAAGTCTATAATGAATGAAGATTTAGGGGCAGATTTATCAAAGGTTGAATTTCGAGTTTATGGGAGATTCTAAAAACTCCCATCAACTCCCATAAATGACAGAGTTTTTTTATATTTGGGTGAACAGGATCTACCTGCAAACTCGAATCGAATTCGAAATGAATTTGATTCAAGTTTGCAGGTAGATCCTATTCACCCCGAATATAAAAAGAATTGATTATTTTTTAAATAAATTTCGAAATTCAAATAGTTTTTAAACTCTAATCCAATTTGGACTATTCCCTAATCGACTTACACTACAATAAACTCGAAATTCGAATTTAAAAATTAGAATTTTCAATTTGACCTTTTATAAATCTGCCCCTTCATATACATTTATTTATAAAATGAACATATCACTTTGTTGATAAGTTAAGGTGAATATGAGCCTGTATAGATAGAAGAGAGGTACCAAATCCACATTCCAGACAAATTCGGATGATTTGGCTGATTACATAACCTAATCCCAATTTGCATATTAAAAAATGTCATTTTTAAAAAAAATAGTCAGCTTCAGTTATCACATGACATTGGCGGGCCTATGTATTAAAATATTTGGGGGAAAAATGCAAAAAAACTGTTTAAAGGAGCAGTAACTTCAAAAAAATTAAAGTGCTTCAATTCAATAAAATGACAATATAATGTACTGTTGCCCTGTACTAGGAAAACATCACAGCAGCTTGTATATATAAACTGTAGTAATGTTCCTGAAGCGAACACATCAGTTGTACCAGTGCAGCACAACACTACATTATATTTTCATTACTTTAAGGGCCAGGGCACACGCTGCTATTTCGGGAGATTAGTCGCCCAGCCACAAATCGCTTCAGGCGACTAATCTCCCAGAACTACCTTCCTGCCAGCTAGAATCGAAATCGCCAACGGTATGACACTCGGAGCGCTTAGTTTTTCAAAGTTCCCTGAACAACAAAAATTCAACGAAGCAATCAGACTGCCATCCCGCCGGCAATTTACATTCTAGCCGGCGGAAAGGCAGTTCGGGGAGATTAGTCATCCGAAGAAGAGGAAATTTGTTGCTGGGTGACTAATCTCCTGAAATAACAGCATGTGCCCTGGCCCTTAAACGCTTTTATTTTTTGGTGTTACTGTTCCTTTAAACAAGAGTATTTTTCCCACTAATAAACACCATCAAGTTTTTCTGGTTGGAGTTTTTTTGTAATAAGGTAACGACAGGAAAAAAAATGGCAGTCTTGAAAAAACCCTAATCTTATTCAATCAGGCTATTTTTTTGTAACCCAATTTTGAGAAAAACTTTGAAAATCAATCAGGCTATTTTTTTGTAACCCAATTTTGAGAAAAACTTTGAAAATCAAGGAATGTACCTCCATGAACACTCATGATTGTGTACTGTACTGTGGTACAGGAAAGCCTGAAACTGAAAGTAAAACCAAAGAGCACAATCAAAACAAAACCAATGAGAATACCTCTGTATAAACAAACCCCGCCCAGCTGCGGTGCTTGTTCTTGTACAAACAGGAGATCGAATATGACTTCACTTCAATTTCAGGTCATCCCCTGTTTAAAAATGTGTTTTCTAAATTCTAAATGTGGGCCTCAAAGCTGCAAAAATACAGTTCTTATATGAATTGTGGTCACTGGTGCAGCCAACCTGACCATCAGAAACACATTTTCTAAATCTTTGGCTAATTAAAGAGACCTGCTATAAACCCACTTTATTTTTTATATCAGACACAACCTAAAGGAATCTGGATATTTTTAGCCTATATTATACTGTTGATGATATTGTAGTTAGCTAATACAATGTAAATAAATCCCATGGTGTGTTATAAATGTATGTCTCTCTTTTAGGTGAACAAGGACTCCTTGGGCTACCAGGACCAAGAGGACCCCCTGGACCCTCAGGAGATCCTGGCCTTCCAGGTAAGATGCAGCAGCATATAAAATCAGAATGAGCACCGTCAAGACCTCATTTTATAAAAAAATATATATTTTATATATTTTTTTTTTATAAAATGTAAATAAATGTTTATCAGTAATAAGCAAATCGCAATTTTTGTTACTGATAATAGTCTACAAAACCAGTTATATTTTTGCTTTCTAATGGACACGTCAGCAGCCAAAAAAAAGATATAAAAAAGTTCTTTGTGGCCTATACCAGTGATCCTCAACAAGTTGCTTGTGAGCAAAATGTTGCTCTCTGACTCCTTGGATGTTGCTCCAAGTGGCCTCTAAGCAGTTGCTTATTTATGAATTCCTGGTTTGAAGGCAAGTTTTTTTGTGCGTAAAAAACAGGTTTGCTAAATAGAGCCAACTGTAGGCTTCAAGTCTACATAGGGCTACCAATTGGCAATCACATCCCATATTTTGGGACTTTTTGCATGTTTATGTTGCTCTCCAACTTTTGTTACATTTAGGGGCAGATTCACTAAGGGTCGAATTTCGAAGTTAAAAATACTTCAAAATTCGACCCTCGAATTGAAATCCTTCGACTTCGAATATCGAAGTCGAAGGATTTAGCGCTAAACGTTCGATCGAACGATCGAAGGATTTTTCGTTCGATCGAACGATTAAATCCTTCGAATCGAATGATTCGAAGGATTTTAATCAAACGATCGAATGAATATCCTTCGATCAAAAAAAGCTGAGCAAGCCTATGGGGACCTTCCCCATAGGCTAACATTGACTTTGGTAGGTTTTATCTGCCGAAGTAGGGGGTCGAAGTTTTTTTTAAAGGGAAAGTACTTCGACTATCGAATGGTCGAATAGTCGAACGATTTTTAACTTCGAATCGTTCGATTTCGATCGAATTCGAACGAATTTAACCAATTCGATGGTCGAAGTACCCAAAAAAAACTTCGAAATTCGAAGTTTTTTTCATTCGAATCCTTCACTCGAAGTTAGTGAATCTGCCCCTAAAAGTGGTTCACAGTAAAAAAAAAGGTTGGGGACCCCTGCCCTATACAATTCAGTTTGGCTATGGGAATAGATTTCTTGCTAAATATGCTCCAATTAAGTAAAAGAATTGTAGTTATTTGGCTGGAACAGATCTGTTATAACTCTTAGGACAATCCTTTACATTGTTACAAAAGGTTCAAAGGGAGCATGCTCATTCACATTAAAGTGAGGTGCAATCCTACACAAACTCACAAAAAAGGCAGCCCTTTTTCTTTTCCTTATTTATTTTGTTTTTTCCCCTGATGAAGGTCGGAACGCTTAGGGCTAATGCTTGATTTATTTGTTTTTTGTAAGCTTTTGAGTTCAATAAATGTTTTTTTTCCTTTTGAGAGTGCAATCTTCCTCTCTTTATAAACTCTTTACATTGTGGCTAAACATTTGGAGACCTTAATGCCAGATGTGGGCTTTAGAAATATATTTTTGACCCACAAACTTCTCAAGGGCTCTATTGACATCTTTGGATGGCATGCTTCATCACTTCATAGACTTATAGGGCTTTACAACTCCTAGCTTTGCCCTGCAGTCTTTGGACATAGGGCTTCTGGCTATAGATCTCTGATGTTCATAATCGATGAATTATTATGTTATGTATATTATGTCTTTTTATACATTTATCTACATTCTTCATGACACGGGACCCTTCTGGCCTACGTTAAAGAAGAATGAATCATGGCACCATTTCACCATGTTTTTTTCTTCTTACCAGTATAATTTGCAGCATTCTGGATGGGGAGCATGAAAAGTACAATACCTTTGGTGATCTTACTATTCATAACATGCCCCTGGCTTTAATCAGTGAACAAGTGAAAATTGGGAAGAAATAAAACATAGCACTGCTCTGCAATAAAACAATATGCCAGTGCATTTTTTATGCAAGAGGGGGTGAGCCACAATTAAACAGGTCTAAAGTTATATCTGGATTTTATGGAACATTTGAATAAAATACAACATAATTGTCATTTTGATTACTTTTTGCAGAGCTTTCTGCCTTACAAGAGCTAGCAATATTTGCTGCATAGGTTACACTGACTGTAGTTACCTGTTTGATATTTATTTATTCATTAACATATATGAATCAATTAATACTCTTTTCTAGGACTTCCTGGAGCACAAGGCCCACCAGGTAATTTATTTATTCGTAAAAACCTAAATGTTGACCCAAATGTTTAAACATATCAGTGAGAACACATGAGTTTCCAGCTATATGGCAATGCCACCAGTAAGATATATATATATATTATATATATACAGTAGATAGATGTATAGATATATATTATTCTTTACAGATATCCATAGGCACAGCTGAAAGTATGTTTTTCATTGGGATGCATAGCTGTATTGGGTCAGAAAGTACATTTTGTCTGGATTTCCAATAACCAATCATATTATTTGATCATTTTAGGACCCCCTGGCACGCCAGGCAGAGTTGGAGCTAAAGGTAAATAAGAATCTATAATATTTTTTTCAATATTTCAAAGGCTAATATGCAATCCCAGGCAACTGATAGTGTTCTATAACCTATAGTGATGGGCGAATTTATTCTGCAAGCGTGAATTTGTGGCGAATTCCTGCGATTCGCCGTTGGCGCATAAATTTGCGAAACTGCTGCGAAAATTCGCTGGCTGGCGCCTTTTCGCGAATTTTTTGCGGTAACACCCCAAATTTGCCCATTACTAATAACCTACAAATTGTTGCAAGGGGCACTTAAAATGTTGTAAGAATTATTTTGTAAGATGGACCCAGTTCACTAATGATAGTTACTAATGACTGTACTTATTATTGGTCTAATTATGTTAAAAAAAATTAAAAGTAATAATCTAATTGGTTGTTGCTGGTTGACTGCACTGGTGTAGTGGGAAAGCATGTTTGCAACCACATCACATGTTTGTATTGATACATAGACCCCAGTCCTTCCATTAAAATGTATAATTTCTTTTTGAGGACAGATCTGCTGGAAGCATTCTTTGTTTATTTTTACATTTGGGGGCAGATTTACTAAGCTCGAGTGAAGGATTCGAATGAAAAACAATTTGAATTTCAAAGTATTTTTTTGGGTACTTCAACCATTGAATGGGTCAAATTCGATTGAATCGAATGATTCGAACGATTTGAAGTAAAAATCATTCGACTATTCGACCATTCCATAGTCAAAGTACTGTCTCTTTAAAAAATACTTCGACTACATACTTCGCCACTTTAAACCTACTGAGGTTCAATGTTAGCCTATGGGGACCTTCCCTTCCTTCATTCGATTCAAAGGATTTTATCGTTCGATCGTACGAATTTTACTTCGATCGTTCGATCAAAGCATTTGCGCTAAATCCTTCTAATTCGATATTCGAATTAGAAGGATTTAACTTCGAGGGTCGAATCGAGGGTTTATTAACCCTCGAAATTCGACCCTTGATAAATGTGCCCAATGATCTGGTAATTCAAAAACTAGGCCTTGTTCAAAGACACTAAACCTTTCCTTTACTGACCCATGAGAAAACTAAATATATATATATATATAGATTAACTTCTGTTCTTCCTCTTATGAATGAAGTTTTGTAGAACAACAATATCTTCCTTTCCTAAAATTGTGACTCTACAATCTTACCTTGCAGGTGATCCTGGAGAGCCTGGCAGAGTTATTTCTCAAGGTATGTAGTGCAGTTTACTTGCGGCTGTACTAGTACTGAAGAAAGACCATTAAAGGAGTTGTTAACCTTTGAGATAACTTTTAGAATGATGTAGAGAGTAATATTCTGAGACAATTTGCAATTGGTTTTGATTTTTTATTATTTAAGGTTTTTGAGTTATTTAGCTTTTTATTCAGCAACGCTTCTATTTGTATTTTAAGCAATCTGGTAGCTAGTGTCCAAATCAACCTAGCCACCATGCATTGATTTGAATAAGAGACTGGAATACAAATAAAAGAGGCCCAAATAAAAAGATGAGTAGTAAAATTAACAATAACAATACATGTCTAGCCTTACAGAGCATTTGTTTTTCAGAAGGAGTCAGCGACACCCATTTTTAAGCTGCAAAAAGTCAGAAGAAAAAGGCAAATAATTATAAAACTTTTAAAAATAAATAACGAAAACCGATTGAAAAGTTACTTAGAATTGGCCATTCTATAACATACTAAAAGTTATCTTAAAGGCGAACCACCCCTTTAAGGTTTATAATGTTTCTCCTAGCCAATCATCTTTGCATTATGCGGGTAATTGCAGGCAATAAAGTATCCAAATAGTTCTTTCCACGCTTACAAATTATGGCATAAAGAGATAACCCTTCATTTCTAATGTTTCCCAGAACCAACAAGTGAATGGACTAATAATTCAAGAGTTGAGATTCTCACTTTGGTCATTGCATACATAGTTTTGTAAAGTAAAGTGACCTCAATAAATGGAAGCATGCACTAGCTTAGAAATATATGGGAGCGTTTTCTATTTTAAAGGAGCTGCTTAGCCCTTTAAAGGACAAGGAAAGGCAAAAAAATAAACTCCCATTTCTACTTTCTTTAATGAAAAAGAAACCTATCTCCAATGTCCTTTAATTAAAAAATGTGTACCGTTTTTATAAGAAACCTGACTGTATGCAGTGAAATTCTCCCTTCATTTACTGCTGTGGATAGGAATTGTCAGATGGTCCCTAACTGCTGAGCAGGGAAACAATCATTATTATGAACAGCAGGGGGAGCCCCCGCCTTACTTCCCAGACATGCAGAACTCAAGCAGCTTTGTTTATGATGATCCCTAAGCAGCCCAGACCACACTGAGCATGTGCACAGTCTTAGTCTTGCAAAGATGTTTAACAAAGTTACAAGATGACAGCCCCCTGTGGCCAACTTTGAAAGCATAAATCATTTGTTTGATTAGGCTTTGTGGCGCAGTAAGTTCATGCTTATGTTTAGTATACAAAATACAGCATTTTTAGACTTATTCTATTTTAGACTTTCCTTTTCCTTTAAAAGAACCAGTAACAAAAACCTAGGGGCATCATATATTATATTATTTCCTATAATAACTCTGCTATGCCATGCACTGGATATCTTATGACATGTACAAGGAAGTGCAGTGGTCCAGACAAGATGAGATGAAGCCTTCTTGATATTCTGAAAAGGCTTTATATTTTTTAAAAACCTTTGCAGCACTGCTCCCATATATTTATTGTGTACTTTTTCTTGATTTCAGAGGGTAATACATATTCTCTTCCTGGACCTCCCGGGCCGTCGGGATCAGTTGGACCACCAGGACCGCCAGGTGTACCAGGTATGTAGACAAATCTAAATGTAAATAATACTGTTGAGGCATATTAATTAAATACAATGCTGATTCATGTTTATTAAGGAAATGAGAAGAGTAGTTTTATTAATATAGCCTAAGAAATTCTGGGGGTAGTTATATATTGTGTGATGTCATAATGTGATTTTGAACATAAGCTATATCAATATATACTGTAGACATGTAATCTGTAATTCTTATTAACCAGGTCCAGTTGGGCCAGCTGGTCTTCCAGGACAATCAGGTAAAAGACATTTATGTAAACAAAATGTTTGATTTGGCCTGTCTTGTCCTTTTTTCTGTTGTTTACTGTATTTATTGTTCATCATTTATTCTCATATAATTACTAGGTGCCAAGGGAGCTCAAGGAGAGCCAGGAGATCCAGGCATTGTGTACACCAGGCCAGAAAGTGAGTATATAGATCTTAGAAAAGAGTAAAGAACAAGTCAACCTATTGTAAAGACAATACAGAATATGGAATGCAGAAAACCAAAATAAACAAGATTTCCACCCCTCCCATACAGGTTCAGTTGCACAACAAACACTTCCAGGACCCCCAGGCCCACCTGGTCCCCCTGGTCCTCCTGGCACACCTGGTGTGGCTGGTAAGTGAAAATATCTGGTAATTGACCAACTATATAACTAGCATTTGACCAGGAAGCATTGTCTCATAGTAGGGATATTCGTACTAATTGTTTAAAATAAATTTAGTACATTAAACCGATGTATATAAAGGAGCAGACCACTTTAAAATAATCTTCCAGAATTTTGTGATCTTGACAAAAAGATAGCATTTTAATCTAAGGCTGGAAAAGGCAGAATTTGTTTATCAATTTTTAGAGCCTTGGGAGGTTTTTATATCTTGAATGAACTCAACTCGAATGGTTTCTACGTTTTTGAAAAAACTAGAATGGAAAAAAACTAGAATCAGTCAATTTAGGGTGAATAACCTGAAAACTTGAATTACTTCAAATTACTCCAATTAATGGAGTTTTCGAGGGAAACCCACCAAAAAATCTTGAACATTATGAACACATCTTCAAATGGTTTAAGGGACCGCTGCCATTGAATTCTACATGACCATTTTAGATGGTGTATTTTGGTATTCTCACCATTTCCAGTTTCAGAGTATAATAAATCCAGAAAAATTAAAAAAAAAAATTCTCGAAAAATCGTGTTTTGACTAAAAGATACTCTCTAAAACTCGAATTTTTTGGGTAAAATAAAATTCGACCTTTGATAAATAACCCCTTACATGTCAATTTATACAACAAGCATAGTACAGCTACTCAAAGTTAATTTTGTGCATAACCTTTTTAAGGAAGTTATTTCAAAATGAATTTGAATTAGAATATCCTTATGAGCAGCCTTTCCCATGATCCCTCTGCATTAGAAAACCTGGGTATTGGCACCATGTGACTAAGGACACATGATCAAGCTGTAAATGAAAGGAAAAATGGTAGTATTTTTGTCAATGTAAACAGACAATTGAGTTGTAAAAGTTTAGAAGAAAAGATACCTGTTGACCAATGGCGTCAGATGACCTCTTATATCAGCAATGTTTGGCATGAAGGCTCCTAGCTTTATTTGAACTCCAGCTGTCTGAAAACCCTGACAACTGCCAAAGGATGTTGGGTTTTCCAGTTCTGATATTACAGTACATACTTCTATATATATAACATGAGTACTGTCAAATGCACACTTTTCATAACCTGTCTTATATCTCTATCAAAAAACACAGAGGAATAACCAAATAATGCTTAGTCAATGGAGTGAAAACATGCATTTTGAAAACAAATTAACCTATAGTAAAATTGAACTTACACCTTCCCATTCTAATGGATGAGTATTATCTCTGAATTTCCATTGTATACTTTCCAGGTCCTTCAATTCAAGGGCCACCAGGACAAGCAGGCGTGCAAGGTCCCCCAGGACCTATCGGCCCTCCAGGCTTGCCAGGTAGGTTCTTCACTTCAAGTTACTGAACGCAGATTACATTTAATTGAACTATAATCAGTATTGTAGAAGAGATTTGTGAAGGCACTTAGACAAGTGCACATGGATTCATGAAACTGGAAAGGAATAGAAACTGAAGAAGTTACTGGCCTGTAATGTTTATAAGAAGGAGAAGAATAAGAATATAAGAATTCTAAAAATATGTTCCAAAGTTGTAGATGTGACTAGATGTTTTCAGAGTATATTAAGGGAATACATAAAGACTTTCACCATGTCATAAATATTGCCTTTGATGCACATAGGTAATTGTCTGCAGTGTCTGGTTCTGTAACATATGCTTTAAGTTTTCTATATATTCTGCTTTGTATTTATTAGGAGATGGAAAAGAAGGTCCCCCAGGTCCCATGGGTCCTCCAGGACCTCCTGGATCATTTGTTCCAACATCAGGTAATTATATATTACATTTAGGCCATAGTATTTTTAGTTGCAGTTAAATTAAGTTCTCTGCTATTTTAGGATAATAATTTTATCTAAGCTCTCACAATATATTGATGATAACAATGATTATGGTGGCATTCTGGGCAAAGCTCCTAATCTTTTACTGGAGTAGTGGTTGGTTTACAAAAATGATATACTGTATATACCCAAATGTATATATCAACCACCTTACATACCAGTCTATACTATACAACCTATACAATTATTTTGGAAAATGAATGCAATACTTAAAATATAACATGAGAGAGAGAGAGAGACAATATAATTAACACATGCTTCCACTGCGTAGAGAAATTTCAGTCTTCCCTACTCTCTACCTCCCTGCTAATCTATGGGAATATGCCTACTGACTTTAAATGGCATTGGAGTTTTCTAGGTTCTAAGAGATCAGATATTTACTATGTTGCCACTACAGCACTACAGCATATAGGACAAAGTATATAGCTACACAGTGTTCTTTGTTAATAGAAGTTGATAGGAATATGTTGGGATCTTAAAGGAACAGGCCAGTGTAAAAATAAAAACTGCCTGTGCAAAATAAAAAATGTTTCTAATATATTTAGCAAAAATGTAATGTATAAAGGCTGGAGTGACTGGATGTCTAACATAACAGCCAGAACACAACTTCCTGCTTTTCAGTTCTCTAACACTGGGACATAACTGTTCACAGAATTTGCAATTGATCCTTAGCATGCAGCTCAGATTCAAAAGCAACAGTTATAACCCATGTGGCCCCCCTCAAGTTGGTTACTGCCTGATAACCAATCAGAGCTGCAAAGCAGGAAACCAAGAGAGCTGCAAAGCAGGAAGTAGTGTTCTGGCTATTATATAAGACACCCAGTCACTCCAGCCTTTATACATTACATTTTCTGCTAACTATATTGAACATATTTTTTATTTATTTACCCAGTTTTTATTTTTAAATTAAACAATTCCTTTAAACAGTTCAGGCTGGTCTTGATTTTTTTTTAACAATCCTTTCCCTTTACCCTTAGATGAGGCTTTAGAAATTGCTACTCAATTTTACTAGTTACTAACACTAGACTAGGACAGGTTGGAAAACTCCACAGATGCCCTACGTTGTATATCACTTTCTGATCTTAGTAACAGACTAGTCCATTGCAAATAAAGATGATGGGCTTGGATGCAGACGGTAGATGTTTTAAATGTGAACACCTTGAAGCTCTATGTATTCATAGTATATAGGAATATCCTGTTATAACTAAGTTCTGGGTATATTAATTATATGATATTGTTTTAACAGAAACCTTTTTCTCTGGTCCACCTGGTCCTCCTGGTGTGCCAGGATCTACAGGAGATCCAGGTAAAGTCAATTAATTAATTATAAAATCTTATTGTACAGTCAGTGCTTCCCAAGGACAACGCAAAAGTAGTCACATTGGGGTAAAACCATAGCAAGCTAGTCATTTATTGTCAATTCTAAAACTCCATTATTTTCAAATGCAAAGCCAAGACCTGCCTTATAAACATGTATGGTACATTTGTAATCTGCCAATGAAAAGCTAGCAGGGGGCATGACCTACCCACCTAAGGGATAAGTTCGATATCACTGGCGCTGACAGTTGCTAATAAAATAGTCCATAGAGAAACCCAAGTCGTTCTCATGCCTTGTACCAAATACACAATTTAGGATATAGTAGAGTATTAAGTTCTCCGCTCTGCATTTGATGTAGGACATATAATTTCAATATAATACCCCCGGCTCTAAATATTGTCTTTTTAATTTTATTAGGTCTTCCCGGTGATCCAGGTCAGCCAGGCCTTCCAGGGGCCCCAGGTCGTGATGGTTAGTTGCAGAATATATTTTAATATCCATTTATTAGAGTTAGAGTTCACATTTACTCTCAGTTATTCTATGTTATTTCTGAGTCCCATATTGTAATTATTTTTAGGTCCAGTTGCTGTTGGGCCTCCAGGAAATCCAGGACCACAGGGATATCCAGGACTACCAGGGCCACAAGGAGAAAGAGGTAAGAGTTGCACAAAATGAACAATACATTTATGGGTTGTGGAAGAAAAAAATTCCGTGGTTAAGTTTTATAACTTGACACCTGTCCTATGAGATGTTTGATCCCATCCTTTACTTTGAGACCCATAAATCGCTAACCCCAGAACCATGGTACAAAAAGATGTTACAACTGATGTACATTATGTATTGTACACTATATAATAAGCATTAATGTATCCCCCTAGTAAATTTATGTCTTGCAGTAGTTTCATATTTTGATATCATGAACCTTTGTTGATCAGGACTCTATATAAACAAAATGTTGATGTTACAAGTGTTGGATGGGGCAGCAGGCAAATTACACAGTTATGGAGTCCCTTAATTTGTTATGACCCTGTAGCCTTCATGAGGGTTCCATGTCATTTTTCTATAATATTATAGGTTTCACCACAAAATATGTATTCTAGATAACTGACCCGTTATAAAGAGAATGTTGTACGCTGCTATGCTACTCAAATTGTCTCTACTTTTATGTCCATGGCTTAAATATTCATATATTTTCCAGGTGAAGCTGGTATCCCAGGCGCCCCTGGCATCCCAGGAAGTTCACGAGGTGAGGACGAATAACACATGCATTTCAAACAATTACATTTGGTTTGTAGATAATACAACAGATCCAATGTGACATTTCGTGTATTCATGCTATTATTTAGGACCTCCTGGCGGTGGAAGATCTGGACAAGGACTCCCTGGCCCTCCTGGTCCTCCTGGTCCCCCTGGTCAACCAGGCACTCCTGGCAGCGCTGGCCGAGTTGCTGAAGAAGTCCAGCAATATATCGCTCAGTATCTCCAAAGTAAGAAAAAATACTGAAGAAAACATAATTCAGCTTTGACTTTGATAGAGGTCTTTGAAATAAAATCAAGATACTCTAACCTCCTCACACATGATTGCAGCAATATTTTGAAGTGGGTTATACAGTATGAGTACGTTTTGCAATTAACACATACCTTAAGGAAGTCTAACTTTCAGGCTTCTTTTTGAATGATGAGCATGAAAACACAACTGATTTGCACCTAATGAATCGCATGCTAACAATGTTTCTAGCACCGAAAGCATCACCATGACTGATTTGGCTCAAGTCACACTCTCCGTCATATACAACTTGTGTGCAATTTACCAATATGGATGCAATGGTAAATTGTGAGCAAGATGCAGCACACTCTACTTGAAGTTATACAAAAATTCTTATTTAAATATCTCAATACACTGTTTAGCATTAAATGAATATCTTTTCTTCATAGGTGAAAATGTCAGAAATTACTTGATTGGACCTCAAGGACCTCCAGGGCCAAAGGGAGACAGCGGACAAGATGTTGACTATGCTGAACTGGCAAGCCGTGTAATGAGCTACATTCGAGGTTAGAACTAACTTTATTTACATTTTGAAGCTCACATGGGGCATGGTTCTATTATTGACTTTTTAATTGGCCTTCATTTATAAATCCAATTCGCTTGGGTAGATCTTATAGCAACTGTGCTGGAGATCAGACAGCTTAACTGAGCAATTCAGTTTGCTTTCAAAGCTCTATCTTTGAAGTAATGCTAGCTAATGGACGAATGCTAGCTAAATCTAAGTATAAATTATATATATTGCAAAACAAGGCCCTAGGCCCAGTTTCTGGGTATAGCGCTGAGGGTATTTGCTTATAATCCTTAGTATCAAAGGGGATCTATCAGGGGAAACCTGAACATATCTATATGTCTATCAATGTGTCTTCAGGTTTAAGCTTATACAACAATTATCATTTACTGATATTATCGAAGAAATGTCATTGGATGTTGCATAGTGTGTGTGTTACAGGGACATGTCACTTAACAGAATAGATAATGGTTGGGCATGGGTATTTACTAATTAAGCCTTTCTTTAATCTGAGCAGCAATGGTTTATCCATGCTGTATTATTTGCAATGCATTTACTGCTGCAGCGTGAGTAAGAAAACTGTTTTTGTAGGATCTGGCCTTACTTCAACGGAGGGTGGACAAGGATTTGCTCGTCCAAGTGTCACCTATGATGATATCCTCTCAGTCATAATGAGTAAGTTAAACCTCTACTGTTAAAAGAACTTGGAATAACTAGTGATCATTAACCATTTTTAATGCCATGTACACTGTTAAAGAACTATAAAGAGAGCAATGCTTCAAACTCTATGAAAGCATTGATGGGATTCACTGTAAACACACTAATGTAGGATACATACAGAATTATTATGGAGCATGTGTAATGCAATACAGGCTTTTAGTACACACAATCAGATCTTTATGGTTGTTTTGCCAAGATCTCCATTATTTGGGTGGTAGTGTCCAATATGCTTCCTGTCGACTTTGCTTGGAGGTGTTTATTTCCCTTTGTGATTAAATATTACTCCTTCCTATCATTAAACCCTTCAGATAATTTAATACTGATGCTCTGCTTTTCTAGACTCTGGATTACAGATTGGTCTTCCAGGACCTCCAGGCCCACCAGGACAGCCAGGATTGCCAGGATCTGGCTATGGAGATATAACAGCTTTGCTTCAAAGTAAGGATCCTCTTCTTGATGCCATAAATGGGACACAATTAGAATTAAAATATCATTATCTGTGGCTATCACAATGTGACATACTGTTGTATGATCTATAGTCTATATTCATGTTTTCTGACCAAACAGAGAAGTTTGTTTAGCATGTTGTGTAAATTAAATTGCATTCGCCTGGAGTATATACCATATTGGTATTCCTCATTTTTGAAATTCATTTCTGTCTGTTTTTAAATCTATAGCTTCTGAGTTCAGAGGAATCGTTGGTCAACCTGGACCACCAGGCCAACCAGGACGTACAGGTCGTACTGGTCCACCAGGTCCTCCTGGGCCTATGGGACCACCAGGAAATCCAGAAACAAGCAGAACTAGTTTTGGAACAGAGGAAATTGCATCATATCTGCAAAGTAAGTACATTTTCCATAGGTGGAAGCTTCAAATTTGATTAAAAATATATATATATATGTAAAAATAGACTAAAAGCTGTATAAGAAGATGTAACTGCTTTGGGTCCCTCACTGAGTGGGTCCCCACAGAGCGTCAGTGGCAGGTAGGAAAAGTGTTTGACAGCAGGAGAAATAGAATAAGGTGGCGACAGCAAAGATAGATGGAGACAGCTCCCAGTCAATCAACAACAGCTCAAGGACAACAGAGTGGTCAGTCCTACTAGATATATAATGGAACTCCATAAAGCCTGTTTTCCTTGCAACATCTAAAGATAACCCAGAATACAACAGCAAGAAAAGGTTATGCATGAAAAACACAGAGAAAGATCTAAGGAGTATAAATCCACCTAAAAGGGTAATTTATGAAAAAAAATCTTCAGGCTCACTTTTTTTTTTCCAGGTGTCGGATACATTGCAGGACCTCCAGGACCACCAGGTCCTCCAGGACCACCAGGACCATCTGCTGCTGGGGGCGGCTTGGTCTCTTATGCCGAGAATGCCTACAGTGGCGATCGCTTACGAACTGAGCTTATTGAATACCTGACAAGTAAATGCACTTTTAATTACATCAAAGAGGAGCTGTCTTAATAACAGAATCTCCTAAATATGAAGTAGATAGTTATTTAATATTTTTTTACAAATACGTTTTTTTTTCCCCTACATTTTTGGTGATATGATATGGTGTATTAGCGTGCCACCTCAACCTACCTACAGCTTCTGCTAATATCAGTTTGCTACACTAGGAAAATCACGACCTAATGTACCACAACTCATTGGTGACTTGCGTTTTATGACTTTCCTTCTAGGCGACAATGTACGTAGATATATCAGTGGACCACCAGGTCCTCCAGGCCCTCCTGGACTCCAAGGATTGCGTGGACCAAAGGGAGATAGTGGCATCATTTCATCATCATCATCATCTGGGTCTTCACTTTCATCCGGTTATTCACTCTCATCTTCAGCATCCCAGTCATCTGGAAGCTCCTCCTCATCCTCAGATTCATCATTCCTGCTGGATTATGATGAAGTCGCAACTCGAGTGACAGAAAAAATCCAGAGTAAGCTTTGGGATAGGCCTAATTTACCTGTTTCAAAATGACCGATCATAAACCTGACATGGCTACAGTGTAAGGGGTTTATTTATCAAACTCCAAATACAAAAATTACGAAAAATTAAGTTGTTTTTTTTTTACCAAAAAATAATCAGATTTTTTCGGAATTTATTATACCCTGAGGCTCAAAAAAGTCAGAATCCAAAAATCTGCCATCTCCGAGCTGTCGGGGTCCTGTAGAAGTCAATGACAAGGATCCCATTTCAATATCATGGTCTGTGCGGAGTTTTGGAGAAAAATCAGATTTTTTTAAGATTTTTGGCAACAAAAGTTAGATTTTGGTGGGAAAATCTGACTTTTTGGCATTAAAATTTTACTTTTTTTCACGGGAAAATACGATTTTTTGCCCGAACTAGTTTTGGCAAGTTTTTCCAATCGGCAATTCAGAGTTGGTTGAACCTTTTTAATAGAAATAATGAGATAAATTCGGACTTTGATAAATAACCCCCTAAATTTCCCAATGTTAGGAAGCAAAAAGATATGGTTGATCATATTATTTTTCAGGACCACTTAAAAATGTAAAAATGAATGATTTTTTTGCCGAAGGAAAATTTAGAGTTTTCTGGTATTGCGATATTTTTTGTGTTAACTTTTAAGTAAAAATAGACCATTTAGGGCCATAGCAGTGCGTAGAATAACTACCATAGCTCAGTTGTTGTCCTTACACATATATTTAAACCTTGCATGTCATTCGTGAATGAATCCCTTACTAACCACTTTTAACACCATTTAGAAAGGTACTATTTTATGCTAAACAAAAATCAGGCAATGCTTTACACCTCAGACCTGCTGCAAACGCAGTCAATACAACAGATTGAGTTGGCGTAGAAATTCTTGTGTGATACAGAATCCATTTTTCAGTTGGCTTTTTTCAAGCCCACATCTCCTTTGAGACCATGGGATGAAAGAAAGTCAATTAATGAGTGGTCACTCATTGCAATAGTCAATATAGCCTTACTCGTTTGTGCTTTCACTAGCATTATCAGTAATAGGTCTATGACTAAGTGCTATTTAAAGAAAAAGACATATTGCTGCCCTACCTGAAAACTAACGGTGGTGCACCTTGGCCCTGCTTGGGTGTTTTTGGTAGGGATGTAGCGAACTGCCGAGTATATGTTTGCGAACGCCGTTCGCGAACACCGGCAAAAAATGCGAACAGTTCGCGAACAGTTCGCGAACTTCGAACATCCGAAAATCGTTCGATTCGAACGATCGAAGGATTTTAATCGTTCGATCGAACGATTTCCGTTCAAATCGAACGATCGAAGCCATTGGATCGAATGATTTCATTCAATCCAATGGCTTCGATCGTTCGATTCGAACGAAAATCGTTCGATTTTAGCAATCGAATGGTCGAATGGTAGAACGATTTTGACGCGAACGCCTATTGGCGAACGTCGCGCGACGTTCGCGAACTTGCGGCGGACGCGAACAGTCGAAGTTCGCGCGAACTAGTTCGCCGGCGAACAGTTCGCTACATCCCTAGTTTTTGGACATGTTCCTGTTTGAAAATTTACAACTCTAACTAGTGGAAATAATATTTAGCTATATCCCTAATTTGCTACAGTGTTTTAACTACAATAAGAACAAAAACAATTGGTAGTTATGCAACAACATTAGTAAAGGCTTTTAAAGGTCACAGCTTTTGGGTTGTAGTACTTTGTACCGCCAACAACTGACTAACTAGCTGATCATTTCTCTTCCCTTGGATTAAATACAATAAGTGAGGGGCTGCAACCTAGCTGAAGGAAATGGGAATGTTCATTTATTTATGTTTTATTATGTACAATAGCACAGAATATGCCTTTCTGTTTTGCTGGAAAACTCGTGAATTTCCTGCAAAACAACGAATAATTAGCGGAGCGCAGTGAAGTCAACAGGCGTCAAAATTATTTTGAAGCGTGTCAATTTAGACGCCCGCGACAAATGTTATACGCGTGCCTATTTTGGCCAAATGCATTGAAGTCAATGGGAGTCCGAATAATTTTGATTCTTGACAATGTTTATGCGCATGACTATTCTGACGCATGCCCACATTTTTTCGATGTGACGGATTTTTCGCCAGTGAATTTTCTCAGCAGTTTTGCGAGTTTATTCGCCGGTGGCGAAAGTGGAACATTGCCGCAAATTCGGGCCTGCCGGATTTATTTGGCCCATCACTAGTAGAGGTAAATCAATACTGAGCATGTAGTTTTATTGAGTGATGTCAGGCAGTGGAGCCTAATGGCAAGGGTGATCCGTTAATTTCTCTATAATCGTGACATTATTTCTTAATTCCATTTCTTAAATCTGTATCGTTTAGATCAAGGGCTTCTGGCAGAGGTAACATACAACTTGGGAAGAGCAAATATTCAAGGACCTCCAGGACCTCAAGGACCACCTGGAATCTGCCAAGTATATGCAACCCATGCAAATATAACTACTGATCTCATGGAGCTTTTCAGAGGTAACCAACCCCCAGGCATAAATATATATTTACTGTATATATATATTTCTCATTTATAGACCTGGGTTCAATACCAAAGCTTACTTTAAAGGAGAAGGAAAGCTACGGAGGCATTTTATTGCCAATAGATTAGCTGCAATAGTGCAAGCTAGAATGCTATATTAATTCTGTAGAATGTTTTACCATACCTGAGTAAAAAGCTCTAGAAACTCTCTGTTTGTTTAGGATAGGAGCTGCAGTATTAATGGGGTGTGACATCACTTCCTGCCTGAGTCTCTCCCTGCTCTGGGCTCAGATTACAGTAGAGAATGGGTGGGGGGGAGGAACAAACTGAGCATGCTCACACCCGGGGGAATGAGGTTTAAGCTGAAGGCAGGAAGTCTGATACAGAAGCCCAAGAGTACACAATAGAAGGAAAGAAATGCTGTGTTTCTTTTGACAGGGGACTCAGAGCAGCACTATGGGGATTTACTGGTATATTTAGATGGACCTTTCTGATAAGGCTTACTTGGTTTTAACCTTTCCTTCTCCTTTAAGGCAGGAATCCCCAACCTTTTTTTATTTTATTTTTTTTTTTAAGCTGTGAGCCACATTTAACAATAAAAAGAGTTGGGGAGCAACGCAAGCATGAAAAAAAGTTCTTGAATGTGCCAAATAAGGGATTGGCTATTTGATAACCCTATGTGCATTGGCAACCTATAACAGGCTCTGTCTGGCCATAAATCAGTTTTTTTTTATGCAACTAAACTTGCCTCCAAGCCAGGAATTCAAAACTAAGCTTTGAGGCCACTGAGAGTAACATCCAAGGGGTTGGAGAGCAACATGTTGCTCATGAGACACTGGTTGGGGATCAATGCTTTAAGGAAAAAGACATATGCTAATAGCCAGTGTGTTCTTTTCTAGCTCATGGTACAATTCAGGGATCCCCTGGTCTTCAGGGACAGAAAGGTGAAAGAGGTTTCACAGGAACCAAAGGTAAGAAACAGTTGTCCTTAGTCAACCCACTATGTATAAACACTTACAATTACAGGGAATGTGTTTTCCAGTGCTTTTTTTAAAATGTCCTACATTAACACCCGACATTTGACTTCTACAAACAGATCTTTTTAACGGGAAGGTTCGCTGGATATTTGAGCAATTCATCTGCAGTCCTATTGGTTGAAAAGCTGAAAGTTGACTAAATTGCACTGCTCTGTTTGTTTGTTTGTTTGTTTGATTGATGGAGGATGGGAGGGAGGTTTGACCACTGTTACTCCCTGTCTGGCTTAACGTCTCTTACTTATAGTAGATAAGAGCAGGCTGGATTTTCTGTCCAGACTGACTGTGATTTAAATGGATCACAGGACAGTCTATCAAACATTCTGTCTGGTGGGCTTGTAGTCAGAGTTATGGTCAGGCAGGTTGGACAAAATAAGCTAAACTACCAGCTGTAATGATCCATGTAAGGACTATTTAAGATGCTTCCTTAAGGACTAATGTAAGTTTTTACAAGAGAACATGATAGACGAATTGTGTGGGACCAGTATATCCCATTTCAACATTAGTTCAATAAATAGGGCTTGTGCCGACTGCCTATTGTTTTGATTAAAGGGGTTGTTCACCTTTGCGTTAACTTTAATAATAATGTAGAGAGCGATATTCTGAGACAATTTGCAATTTTGCAAATTTTTTATTATTTGTGGTTTTTGAGTTTTTTATCTCCAGTTTGTCTTTTCAGCAATCTGGTTGCTGGGGTCCAAATTACCCTAGTAACCATGCATTGATTTGAATAAGAGACTGGGATATGAACAGGAGAGGTCCGAGTAGAAAGATGAGTCATAAAAATTAGCGATAACGATATACTTGTAGCATTTCTTTTTTTAGATGGGGGTCAGTGACCCCCATTTGAAAGCAGGAAAGAATTAGAAGGCAAATAATTCAAAAATTATAAAGATTAAATAATGAACACCACATACTAAAAGTTAAATTAAAGACGAACCACCCCTTTAAGAAATATTTGTCATTGTTCGCACTAAACAGGGTGAAATCTAAATTGAAGTTAAATTCTACTTCCTACACCAGCACAATTATAATCAGCAGTGCACTGAGGAGGCCTCTGTATAAACAAGCCCCTCCCTTCCCATCAGCTACATTATTCAGAGGTTTCTCAGTTTAAAATTTAAGTATTTCTTAATTAAAACAATAGGCAAAATGTACACTCCCTATTCATTAAACTCGTGTTAAAAAGGGAGGGTATACTGCTATGATAACAAAGCTTATTTTCTCCCACCGGATATTTATGGAATATGTGTCTGTACTGAATGTACCCTGACAAGCACATTGAAGGGCAGGGCTGCACAGAGTAAGGCTGATTGTAAAGGCAATTGCCAGGACTTTTATACCAGTGAGGCTCATTCTTGAATATGGATACAATGAACAAACAAGTTATAACTGTTTCTTATTAAAACCAAACACTAAGGGGCAGATTTATCAAAGGTCGAGGTGAATTTTTGAAGTTAAAAACTTTGAATTCCGAGCTATTTTTTGTTTACTTCGATTAGGGAATAGTCCAAAATCTAAAACCTGCCGAAGTGCTGTTTTAGCCTATGGGGGACCTCCTAGAACCCCGGATCAAATACGACCGAATACGCTATTCCTTCGATCGTACGATTCGAATTCGGCCGAATACGGACCTCTTCGACCCAAAAAAACGTTCGACTTCACTTTTGTTGGTCTTTTTGAATTCAAATTTCGAAGTATTTTTCAATTCGATATTCAACCCTTGATAAATATGCCCCTAAGGGGCAGATTTATCAAAGGTCGAGGTGAATTTTCAACAACAAATTTTTTAACAACTTTTCCTTTATCAGGGATCGAATTTCGAATTAAAAAAAACTACGAAATTTGAATAAAAAAAGACCAACCAAAATTTATAAAACAAAAGTTTTTATTGTTGAATTGGTGAAAAGGCCATTTCCGTCGGAATTTGAATTGTTCGAATCGAATCATAGTAACTTTGTATTCCATCGAATTCGGTTCGAAGGTCCACCAACTGACCTTCTTTTGATATTCGAATTTTCTATTTTTTTTCAAATTCGAATTGATTTTGGACTACTCCCTAGTCGAAATAGCTCAAAATTCTAGTTTTTTTAATTCGAACTTTCACTTCAACCCTTGATAAATCTGCCGCTAATATAAAAACAAATAAAAATTGTGTTCACATATTTCCCATGTAACAAAAACAAAGAATGAATTGGTTGCTACTTTATTTGTACAGGTGATAGAGGGGCAACTGGATATACTGGTGAGCCAGGACCAAGAGGACACAAAGGAGAGAAAGGTATGTAATTGTCTAAAACTTCCTAACATGTTTTCCTATACCAGGGATAGTTTTAGGGCATTTGTATCAACTCTAGAAGGGGAGGAAGTACAATGGAATTTAATTGTGCAAAATGAGGTATATAGACATATAGGGGAAATAGGGTTGTCACCTTTTAGCCAGGTGGAGACCCGCAGGGGGTGGGCAGTGATGTCGGGGCAGGGCTATGACGCAGCGATCGCCCGATTGCCGTGGCAATCATAGGGAATCCTTCCCGGATTTCCTAATTAGGAAAACCGGACAGGCAGTTTTGACCCAGGCGGCCCTTCAAAATACTGGGCTGTCCGGTCGCAACCCTAAGTGGAAATAAAGGTCATAAGGCAGTGGTTTGAGAACATTGGTTAAAGCCGCTCTTTGGGGCTACAGGTATATGAAAACACTGTTCTATGAACCACATAGTTTCAAAATACACATGAGAACAAGTAAGCTTGCACCCCATATCTCATAGTGATCTTCAGTCTGAGTTTCCAGATGTATCTAGGAGAACAAATTAGCATTCTACCCAACTCCTTTAAGGCTTGGTCTACTTTGCATAAAATTTGAGCACCTCTAGGGGGGTAAACATCCTCTACTGGGGTCAGTTAGAGATTTTGCCCTCCAAGATATACATTAATACTCTACTAGATCAGCTTGATCCTCTCTTCTAACAATTCTGGAGAGTCTAAAATAACTTTAGAAGACCAGGCTGAGCCAGGGCAATGGCACATTGGCGTCTGAGGTTTCAGGTGATAATTGCTTCCATGTGTCAAAAGATTTAAGAAAATAAATATATTTTTATAATTAATTTAGAATATAAGGAACGACTCATGGGAAGTCTGGGTGATTAGACCCATATTAACAGATAATGAAACACATGCAGTGCTTCACACCATAACATAGAGATGTTCACGTTATCGCTTTCCTTTCAGGGGACACGTTTTTTGTGGGAAAGCGTAAAAGAAGAAGCCTCGGCGTTTGACACAAAACCATCAATCATTGATTCCAAAGACTGTTTTGCTTCACGTCATTGTAGCCTTTGAAATGTTCAGAGAGCCCCTCGCTCACTGCTCTGAAAACAGAAGGCGATGGCCAATGCTCACCAACGTGTTTGAAGCATCAGACAATAATTTATGTTTGCTTATACTGATTCTACATTTTTGTGCCCCTATGAAATATTACTATTAAATGTGTGAACTAAGCATTTCAACATTGCCTTAACCATCCAAAAATTGTAAATAATATTATAATGTAGAAACAATTGACAAGGTATTCTTTGAAATGTATTTTCATGTACTTTTTTGGGCTGCCAGGGCCATTTATAAAATGTAACTCTTGAGCAGCACCAAGGGATGGGGGGAGGGGTTTGGTAGAAAAGTGCACATCAGGCCCGCTAGACATGTACACTGGAAGAGAACTTCGCCCAGGTCCCATTAGAACACTAGTAGATCTGCATCTGTTGGCACGGCTGTCTGTTATAGAATAAGTGTAGCAGTAATACAATTGAACTAGGTGGACTGTAGTTTCAAAGTTAAAACATCCTTCTTACCTTTTCTAATTAGAGGATGCTTCCCCTTTCCCCAGTGCTGAAATTCAGAAGGAGAGGTCATACCAAGGGTAAATGGTCTCATAGATATGCATCTATCATAGATACATATTGTTAAGAGGGATAGGATGAGCTTGCAAGGCATCCAAAGGGTTTCCATTGACCCCTGGACCAGCATCTAGCTGAGCTTCAGACGAAGGCTGGTCACACCAAAACAAAGGTAAATGGAACAGATATTCATTATTTAGAGAGATAGGATGAGCTACCAAGACATCCAAGGGGTTTCAATTGACCACTGCAACCAGAATCTTGCTGAGCTTCAGAAGAAGGTTGACTACACCAAAACAAGGGTAAATGGGACAGATGTTCATTATTTAGAGGGATAGGAGGGATTTGCAAGACTTCCAAGCGGTTAAAATTGACCACTGCAACCAGCATCTAGCCGAGCTTCAGAAGAAGACTGGTCACAAAAAAAACAAGGATAAATGGGATCGATGCTTATTATTTAGAAGGATAGGCTGGGCTTGCAATCATCCAAAGGTTTTTATATTGACCACTGCAACGACCATCTAGTTGGAAAAATAATTTTCTCGCAATTTCTACATTAGTACCCGGAATAAATATGTTTTGTTTGAATTGTCCTTCTTTTTTTTAATTAAACGTTGTACACTATAAATGTATTGATATTTTTTGAGTAATTTACATTTGTCTGCAAACATTTCTTTTATGTTTAATTAATATGTTGAATTAAAAAAAACCCTTTACAATAAGTTTGGTTCCAAGCACTATTTACAGTATGATGGTGAGACCTTCATATGCTGTTCTTGCGTTGTAAGGCTGTATATCTATCTTAACTTTGGTGACGACTTTGAAGCAACCAATAAAATTTTATACTGGGAAAAAGTTGAACAGTGAAACTTTATGTTCCCATGAAAAGCTAATTTTGCTTTAAAAAAAAGTGAAATCGAATGTTTTGGAATTTTTTACTAGACCAAGGTCAACAGTGAAGATTTATTTCTCTGGAGATGCCCCTGTATCTCCCCATTTTCAGACATATATTAGCTTCATTTTCTGATTTTTCTGAACCTGGCCAGAGCAGCCTGAGCGTGTGCAATATAACGGACACTCAAAAATTGTCAAACAAAATCCAAGATGGGCAGCTCCTGTGGACAACTTAGAACTTCTGGATCATTTCTGTTTTAGGGGCTGCTGTGGCTCTCTGCTAGTATAGTAAGTTCATTATATACAGTAATATACAGCATTAATAGCAATATTTGCCAGACATTATTTCTCCTTTAAGTACTGTACAAGGCTCCCTTGCATAGAGCCAATTTGTAGCAACCGTTAGCACTCCCACTCATGTGCCTAGCCATTTCTAAACAAGCCTTCTCAACTCTTAGGGGGGTATTTACTAAAACTTGATATTTTCCCATTTTTTATTAAAACAAAGTTGACCTAACTCCTATTCCTGATTTAACTCATTTATCAAATAATCGGCTTGAAAAAGTCATTGCTGGAAAAGTCTTGATAAAATCACAGGAAAATTCGAATTGTACAACTTTTGCAATGTAGACGCCCGAATCGAATGATTTTTGTTGCGTTGTCTCCCGAAAAACTTTTTTGGATAATCCAGCATAGATCACGTCTGTCTTTGTAAATACATGCATCTGCCTAGATTACTTATATGACAGGGGACCAGGGAATGTGCATTGATCAATCTCTCTTCTTTCTCTCTGTGTCTGTAGTTAATTTGGGCAGATCAGTAGCACTTCCATTGTATTTTAGTATATTTTTATTTAGCCATGGAGTGCTCCCACTACCTTTCCTTTTTGCCTCTTGTCGACAACTTAGAACTTCTAGATCGTTTCTGTTTTAGGGGCTGCTCTGGCTCTCTGCTAGTATAGTAAGTTCATTATATAATATTAGGGATGCACCGAATCCTGGATTCGGTTCGGGATTCAGATAGGATTCAGCCTTTTTTCAGCAGAATTCAGAATTGACCAATTCCTTCTGCCCAACTTAACCGAATCCTAATTTGCATATGCAAATTAGGATCAGGAAGGAAAATCCCGTGACTTTTTGTCACAAAACAAGGAAGTAAAATATGTTTTTCCCTTCCCATCACTAATTTGCATATCCAAATTAGGATTTGGATTCGGCATTCAGCTAAATCTTTTGCAAAGGATTCGGGGGTTCGGCCGAATCCAAAATATAAATATAACATACAGCATTTATAGCCATATTTACTAGACATTATTTCTCCTTTAAGTGCAAAGTTTCCTTGCATAGAGCCAATTTGTAGCAACCACTAGCACTCCCACTTGTGCCTAGCCATTTGTAAATGAGTCCTCTCAACTCTCGTTTTTACTAAAACTTGATCTTTTCCCATTTTTTTTTTAAAACAAAGTTGACCTAACTCCCATTTCTGAATTTAACTTTAAAAAAATCAGCTTGGAAAAGTCTTGATAAAATCGTATAAAAATTTGAATTGTACAACTTTTCCGAATTTGACGGCCGAATCATAGATTGTTCTGAGTTGTCACCCGAAAACCCAGATTTTTTTGGATTATCCAGTGCAGATCAAAATTCCAAGAAACGTCTTCAAAAATTGTAAAAGGGACATCTGCCATTGACTTCTACATGACCTCGACAGGTTTTATCTGGAGTATTTTTGGATTTGGATTTTTAGCAGCTTTGGGGCATAAGTCCTATATCAAATCGAGTTTTCCCCCTAAAAAACTTGACCAGAAAAAATAGAGGCTTCATAGTCTAGCCTATGAATTGCGTTTATTAGCTGTTGTAGGCTATTGTGCCCCGAGAGGAAAAACTGTAATTCAATTCTAGCCAACTAGAATGTAGCTACTAATTTCCTGTGACATGCAGACAACAAAAATGAGAAAAACACATGGAATAAATAAAAGAGGGACACAGATAATGGGGCTCAGGGCTGAATAATTAAGGATTTGGAAGAAGGCCATTTCTACCATAAACATATTATAATAAAGCCTATGGATAATATGGCTTTTGCCTAGCAGATTAGACCTACTGCCTTCCATCCCCATATATAAGTGTAAATGTGCCTGCAAGCCGGCTTACATAATGAAATATTCCATATACTCTTGTGGAGTGATGCCAATCTATAGGGAATGGCTCAGACAATATTGGTGAAATGCAACTATTTCTTTCTTGCCTTTTTTGTTTGTTGCACAACTTGTGCTGCTCAAACGAAAAAAAATATCTGCACATTGCTATGAGTTTTGATTTTCCTTGTACGTTTGTAACTACTGCTGAGCAACTTTCATGTGCCCACCCTGCTTGCAACCTTACTATGCCCAGCTTCTTCTACCTTCACACTTTGCTTATTATAGATTATATTATTAGGCGTGACCAGCCCCTTTGCTTCTTTTCCAATTATGTTCATTGGTATTTAAAAATGAAACCGTAAGAGCAAAATCAACAAAATTGACCTACAATAAAGCCCATCAGTTTACACAATAAAAGAAAATAATTATTATTTCATTTCAGTCCAATGAAAAGCAACAAATGCCAACTTAAACAAAAATTCTAGGGAAAAAATAAATGAATACAGAATAAAAATAAATCATCAGACTCCAGAATGTCAAAGTAGGGAGACCAAAGCTTCACATTTTTTTCCCCTAAAACCAGTATTACCGTATCTAAAACCAATTGCTTCATCTAAACATAGAGACTTAAGATAGAATAAAACAGCTTTCAGATCTGGGGAGTTTTCCTGAATCCAATACAAAAAAATAGATTTACGGGTGACCAGCCCCTTCCATGACATTAGATAGGGCGGACTTTAAATAGCTTAATCACACTCAATTTGCGCTGCGATAAGTAAATCTTGCTTGTTTTTGGAAAACTCAATAAAAATGTTGAAAAGAGATAGGGTGGACTCAGGGTCGGACTGGGGGGCCTGGGGCCCACCGGGGCTTCTGCGTCAGGTCCCTCCTCTGTACCCTGGGGTCTTCTGCTTCAGGGCCTCCAGTCAGCAACTCCACCACTGCGCGTGTGCGCATACACATCAGCGTTCATTAGCATGTGGCGGTGTGTGCACTGCTTTTTTGCCGCAACTTGTTGGTCGCGGGAGGAAGAAAACCAGGGTGCGGATCTGGGCTGGCGGGGCCCACTAGACCCGGGGGCCCACCGGGTTTTTTCCCGGTATCCTGCAGGCCCAGTCCAACCCTGGGTGGATCAGGCGGAGGACAGGCATGGGCCTATAAATACCAAGGTTTGCCAGTTTAGGGTCAGGTGTGGGTAATTATACAGACAGGGTAGGGTAAAAATATAGTGTCGTGCAGGAGGGGGCCACTCAAGGGGTAGTAACTTATGTACGTGTTGGGTTCTTTAGTAGGGATGTAGCGAATCGCCGACAATGTGTTCGCGAACGCCGTTCGCGAACACCGGCAAAAAATGCGAACAGTTCGCGAACAGTTCGCGAACTTCGAACATCCGAAAATCGTTCGATTCGAACGATCGAAGGATTTTAATCGTTCGATCGAACGATTTTCGTTCGAATCGAACGATCGAAGCCATTGGATCGAATGATTTCATTCAATCCAATGGCTTCGATCGTTCGATTCAAACGAAAATCGTTCGATTTTAGCGATCGAATGGTCGAATGATTTTGACGCGAACGCCTATTGGCGAACGTCGCGCGACGTTCGCGAACTTGCGGCGGACGCGAACAGTCGAAGTTCGCGCGAACTAGTTCGCCGGCGAACAGTTCGCTATATCCCTATTCTTTAGTCAAGTATGTAGCAGGAGTGTTTAGGGTTAATTTTTTCCAGACAGATTTGTTGTTCAGAGTTGCCACACAATAGCCCTCATAGGTTCTCCATTGGACGGAGATTAGGGTTCTGACTGGGCCATCGACAGACATTATTACAAGGCAAAAATTGCTAGACATCATTGAATAAATTGGAAACTTTTGGCATTTATATTTACTATGAGTCAATGTCAGCACCCCATTACTATACAAGAGGTGCACAGTTACATAGTTAAATAGAGTTGAAAAAAGTCTATCAATCAAGTTCAACCCCTCCAAATGAAAACCCAGCAACCATACACACACCCCTACATATATTCACATAAATTCTATATACCCATATCTATACTAACTATAGAGTTTAGTATCACAAAAGACTTTTATATTATGACTGTCCATAGACAAGTGCAACATAAGGTTTCACTGCCAGCGAAAAAATTTGTGAAACTGCGGTGAAAATAATTTGTCGCCTGTCAGAACAGTCGCACGCATAAAATTGTTGCACATCAAAATTATTTTGACGCCCATTGACTTCAATGTGTTTCCCCCAAAGTTGCCTGACGAGCGACTTCGGAAAACTCCAAATGCAAAACTGTTGGCGATTTAGATTCTAGGGGAGATTAGTCACCCGAAATGTGTCTCTACTAGGGATGCACCGAATCCAGGATACGGTTCGGGGTTCGGCCTTTTTCAGCAGGATTCATCCGAATCCTTCTACCTGGCCAAACCGAATCCTAATTTGCATATGCAAATTAGGGACGGGGAGGGAAATTGCGTGAATTTTTGTCACAAAACAAGGAAGTAAAATATTTCCCCTTCCCATCCCTAATTTGCATATGCAAATTAGGGTTCGGATTCGGCCGAATCTTTCACTAAGGATTCAGCCGAATCCAAAATAGTGGATTCGGTGCATGCCTAGTCTCTACACTTAAAATATAACACACTAATAATAATTGGTAAATTTGTTAGCACAGATTTAGGTTTTTGATTACAGATAAACAAATGAATAAAAATTCTGAATTGACGATTCGAAAGGATTTTTGGTACTAGGGACAACAGAATCCGCCAGGTCGGCCTACAGTAGGTAAATAGACACCATGGAGTGTATTACAGGGGTCAGGTAGCCAGTTATTTCTAGGATGATTATTTTCTGGCCGTGCCTTGAGTGTTTGGGGAGGACAAGTAGTAGGTGAAAGTCAGGGAAAGTTTACAGGATGAATTATTAAATTATTGTTGGATCTCACACAGCTCAGAGTTTCAGATTCCACATAACCCTTTCTTCCTAGTCCCTCGTCCATTATTCATTTGGTGAAAGTAGATCCGTTACAATGCTTCTTTTTAATGCTTTTTCCATTTGCAATATTTATTTGTCTATGTAATGGTTGTGGAGAGTTTTTATTTTGAAGGAGAAGGAAAGTCTTTTTCAACTTGAGGGGTGCCAAATGTTAGGCACCACCAAGTGATTGTATTGACTTACCTGTAACTCCGGGCCGGTGCTCCTATCAGCAGAAAACTGCACCGACCCGGGGTTATTCCAGCAAGCGCCACGGAATGATTCTCTTCCGGGTTTTTATGTCTTCAAATTTCCATGGGTAGAACAGCATGCACAGTAGAATGAAAAATCTGGCTTTTTAGTTAAAGTTCGGCTTTTCACTCTAATGCGCATGGACCAAACCTGGACTTGAGTTTTTATCAGCCACACCTGCGCATTTCATGCATTAACTATTTCAAATAAATTATTGAATTGTAGGGATGCACCGAATCCACTATTTTGGATTCGGCTGAACCCCCGAATCCTTTGCGAAAGATTCGGCCGAATACCGAACCAAATCCGAACCCTAATTTGCATATGCAACTTAGGGGTTGGAAGGGGAAAACATTCTTTACTTCCTTGTTTTTTGACAAAAAGTCACGTAATTTCCCTCCCCGCCCCTAATTTGCAAATGCAAATTAGGATTCGGTTCGACTGGGCAGAAGGATTCGGCCGAATCCGAATCCTGCTGAAAAAGGCAGAATCCTGGCCGAATCCTGAACCGAATCCTGGATTCGGTGCATCCCTATTGAATTGTAAGGGGAAGAAATAATCAAAGCTTATTTTAGCGAATGGAGACGGGGTTATTTCAGTGAGCATCACGGAAAGATTGTCTTCCAGCTTCTTCTTTCTTCAAATTTCCCGGCCAAACGCATGCGCAGCTGAACTAAATAGCTGACTTTTTAGTTAAAAGTTTGGTTTTTCGTTCTACTGTGAATGCGCAGCCGCCCAAAGAAAGAAGCCAAAAGAGGATCGCTCTGTGGTGCTCGTTGGAATAACCTCGGGCCGGTTCAGTTTTCTGCTGATAGGGGCACCAGCTGAGTTTTAGGTAAGTAAATAAATCCACTAAATAACATTTGGCAACCCCAAGTGTGAAATGACTTTCCTTCTCCTATAAAGGCATGCTGGATAAGAAAGCCCACCAGCCTCTACATAGAGCAACTGCCTATGACAACTCCGTCACACCAAAAAAAAAATAAAAAATACAGTTTTAATTTGTTCCAGCTTACAGAGAGGCTAAAGGGTGGTTGTACAGTAAAGGCAGAGATTAATTTAGGGAGATAATTGATGGAAGGGGAATATGAGATTTGTTAAAGGGAACCCGTCACCCTAAGAAATAATTCAAAATCCTATTTTATTGTCAGTCAAGCAAAATAAACTTTACGTAGACTGTACAAATTATTTTAATCCTGTTTTCCTTCAGTCTGTGAATTTATAATTCTATCAAGCAGTGCAGCAGAATGGGGGATCTGATCCCATGCCCTGGCTACACAATGAAATGATGAGAAGAGAGGGGGAACGTGAGGGGAGCAGGAACATCTAGGAAGTGGTGAATGGAAACTATTGGCTGCCTAAGGGCTCTACATACACACGGGCGGTTTTTTTTTTATTTGGTGCTCCCCTGCGTTCCGCTTTCTTCCATTCAGCTGCTGGAGTAGACGCACTCAATTATTGTTAAGGGTGCTGTACACAGACACATGTTAGCGCCAAACACAGGTGGGACGCAACATGTTATGTTTGGTGCTTACATGCGTCAGTGTGAGTACAGCCCCCTTGACAATAATTGAGTGTGTCTACTCCTGCGTTTAAGAGCCCTAAGGCATTGAGGCAAAATAGGATTGACAGCGGAGCTTTTTAAAGGAGTTTACAGGTATTGATGCTATAATAAAAATAAAAAGAAGAATGAGGGTTTCAGGTTTTATTTGAAAAGGAATTTTCTCATATACAGTAGCTTTTTATGTCTGGGTGACAGGTCCACTTTAAGGCGAAAACATTTAATAACTACCAATTTTATCAGGTTACTTTGCCCCAGTTGATTACGAGGAAGACATGATTATTTTCCATAACTAGTGTCCAGCCTCGGCACCAGTGGATCCACTGTCAGTTCCCTAAACCCATTACTCCCTCCATGAACCCAAACCGCAAGGTACCTAAACGACTCTGCTGTAGGGGGTGGACGGCTTTACCTTCCAATGGGCATCACAGTAGAATTCCGCCAAATTACCCTCAACCAAGGCAAGTCAACGGATGTCACCTATCTTGAAAAAGTGCAATAACAGAGCACTGCGCTGCTGGCAGGTATACAAGCACATCTTCTCCATGTACAAGCTCATCCACTCCACCAAAGTGCAGCCCAGAGATTTGTTTGAGCATTTTATAACTGGCGGGAAGACAGAGGGAAAGCAGGAACTTTTGTCTTGTACTACTGCCGTTGCAGATCCAAGTTTATTTGTGTCTCTCACTTCAACCATATTTATTTGAAAAAATGATCCTGTTTTATCCACCAAGGATAAAAACGAATGTAGTAGCCTTCCTATAGTGAATGTTTCATGGAATGTGGTGGTGAATAAAGAAACTATACAAGAGTAGTTCTGGTGCCCCCCTCATGTCATGGGAAATAGAATACATTACACAGAAGAATGATAATAGAATGGTTTATTTACATTAAAATTAAGAAATTTACAGAAAGCCATGGAGTGTTTTTACAGACAGGTTGTGCTTTTTTTGACACTTTGAGAAAGGAATTGAGCAAGGCCGGCACCTTGGCCAATAAAGGAAGGCTGTTGCCCCAACTTGAGAAATAAAATCTCTAAAAATGTGAAGCCCCGTGATCCTCCAGCTGTTGGTGGGCTGCTGGTAATTGCAGTTGGAGACCACAGGTTGGACATGAAACAATCAATTATATGTCATTTGCACTTTCATCTGTGATATTTTCTTGCCAAGGGGTCCAGGGTCAATAACCTTTTTGCTTTGCCCTAAAACCAGCCCTGGACTTGAGTTTTTATCAGCCACACCTGCGCATTTCATGCATTAACTATTTCAAATAAATTATTGAATTGTAAGGGGAAGAAATAATCAAAGCTTATTTTAGCGAATGGAGACGGGGTTATTTCAGTGAGCACCACAGAACGATCGTCTTCCAGCTTCTTCTTTCTTCAAATTTCCCGGGCAGACGCATGCGCAGCTGAACTAAATAGCTGACTTTTTAGTTAAAGTTTGGCTTTTTGTTCTACTGTGAATGCGCAGCCACCCAAAGATGGAGGAAGACGGAAGAGAATAGCTCTGTGGTGCTCACTGGTATAAGCCCGGGCTGGTGCAGTTTTCTGCTGATAGGAGCACCGGCCCGGGTTTCAGGTAAGTAAATACAATCACTTGGGGTGCCTAACATTTGGCACCCCCAAGTGTACAATGCCTTTCCTTCCTTTAAAAAAACAAAAAAAAACAAAAAAGAGCAAAATATTAGATGGCTGCAATAGTTGGTGCCAATTGCATGCACATAACTTTACCCATGGCAAAAACATGGCTGTTTCCTTGCCCCTCTCAATTGTGCTCAGAGTGCAAAAAAAAAAAAAAAAAAAAGTGCACTTAGAGCCCAATACTTCACACAATGTCAGGCCACTCTTGAGCCTTATTCACATTAACTGGGGATATATGCACACTTGTGTGTGGGAGTGTTTTTGCAACAGAAACCGTAAAAATCTCATAGTATTTTTATTTTTAATGTAGGTGCATGCTTTATGCCCAATCATAATGACTGTATTCTGATTGTCAGAACTGTAAAGCCATCTCTCTGCTGCTGAAACTGCAATAAAGGCAAAGTAAGATTTCTTTAGACATTGAGAGAATGCCGATAATACCGTCTGGATAGAAGTAAACTTCTTTTTGGGATTCAAAAAAAGGAGCTGACTTCATTTGTCTTCTTCTTGATAAACTATTCTACCAGAATTACCATTTATCTAGTAATGCCATTGAATGTAAATTCTATACTGTACAAGCAGTAAAGGGAAACACAGTAAAGGGAAAGTAAGTTCAGCATTCCCAAGGCAGCAAACCAGAGAGAGAGAATAGAACAGAATAACAGCTTAATCCTTGCTTAATTCTGAGGACGGCTAAAGTTTTAGTTTAGCCGAAACATTGAGGAATAAATCACAGCCCTTGCAGCTTTTTTTCATGACAGTCCTGTGAGTGCGGTCTCTTTTCACACTATATATATATATATATATATATATATATATATATATAAAATGCAGTAATGAATAAGCTGGCAGGGCAGACCAGAGGATGCTGGGAGTCCTGACACAGCTGGAGTGCAGCGGGTTCCCTTCACTTTTCCTACACATCCTAAAAGTAACATTTCATGGAAAGATCTGTATCTTAATGTGCATTTTTTATCCTTTTAGTGCAAATGATTAAACCTATAAAAAAAAACTCTGGTGCCAGCGGAAGGCAAGTTTAGTTCGTAGAAGAAGAAAAGATACGTGAGCTACGAACATGGGAAAAGTTCTTTGTTCATTCAAAGGCAAAAATAAAAGCATTTGAGCAGTAGAAAATATACAATTGGTTTCCAATGAAGAGAAGTTATTTGCTGCATCATCAGAATTCAACGTCTGTTATTCTCACTCTTACAAACGCTGTGGATCTCCACGTCAGTCTGGAGTGCCTTAAACAGTGTGCATTCGGCATATCTGCCCATACAACTCAACAAAAGCAATTGCACACACGGTTAAGCTGGTCATATGTTAGAAGATTCGCTTCTTTGGTGAGGTCTTGATATTGGTGAAAAGGTGGTCAATATTCATCTTATTATTCCAATCGCTGGTCCTAGGGCCAAATGTTTGGATTACAACAGCGGAATTATCAGTCATCAGAGTGAGGATCCCGTCAACTAGCTGATGTGATCTTTGATCTGACGGGAAAATTAAACCTGCCCAATCATATTAGCAGGCCCCATACACGGACACGTAAGCTGCTGAATCGGACTAAAGGACCCCAATAGGCAGCTTAAACTATTGCGAAAATTAACATTTAATAGAAGCTTCATCATACTGAAATAACAAATTCAATCAATTAAATATTCTGCATTGTTTCTGAAATGAAAGTTTATCTTCACTATTCCTCTCTCAGTATCTGTTTCTCTTCATCCTCTCTTCATGCAGCAGTTGGATGTCAGATAATCATTGACAGTTAGATCCAATATATCTTATAGGGGGGCTCCTTTTGCCTAGATGTATTAGAGCTCATTCTATTAAAATCACTAGACGTCATGTCTCTCTACATGCAGAATTTGTGCAAAAGGCAGTTATTTTGTTAGATTTTATTTGCACTGGAATCAGTTATTTGAGTGAGCTCTAATTCATCTGCTAGGAAAGGAAGCCCCCCCCCCCCATAAGATATATTGGATCTAACTGTCAATGATTATCCGACACCCAACTGCTGCAGAAAGACAGAATGTATTGAATCATTCATCTGACACCCAATTGCTGTATGAAGAGAGAATGAAGAGAAACAGATGTTGAGCGAGGGATAGTGAATATAAACTTGATTATTTTAGAAACGATGCAGAATATTAAATTGATTATATTTACAAAGTTTCTTATTTCAATATGATGAAGCTTATATTAAAATATTGATGTGCATATTTTGCTAAAATGTTAGGATTATGGAACACCTAGTTTTCTGGTCACCCATACGGAGAAGGAGCAATCTACAAGTATCAAACTGCGAGGGTCACTTCCCATTACAAGTTATGGAAAACATCACAAATAATCAAATAAATAAAACTAAAGACACAGACTGAGAACAGAAACTGCCACCTATCCCCAAGTGGCGGCTCAGCAGTAACGACCAGAACAATACAGACACCGGACAGGGACATGGTCAGAAATTCAAGATAGAAATGGCAGATAATCTTCTCTAATGATAAAATAAGGCATTACATTTACTAACCACAGACAAAAAAGCCATATTTTCATGCAGTGCAATGTGTTTTCAAAATATGGATTTGAATGAAATTCACAGAATTGTTGGCGAATAATGCAATATCAAAAAGCTGTTTGAAGAGTTTCATTCCAAACATTACAGAAATGGGCCAGATTTTCTAGGATTATCAAAAACTCAGTTTATATTTATATATTGTTTTGGGTATTTCAGCTAACAGAATATACTACAAAAAAAAACAATACAAAAAAAGGAAAAAAAATTAAAAGTCTCAAAATGGACTTACAAAAAAATAAATTAAGAACTATTCATGCTTTTCTAAAATGCTGCAAAAGTGGTATATCTTTGAGATAAAATATATTAAAAACCTAGAACTGTCAAACCGGGCAGTTATGAGCCGGTAGAGTGCATGCTGGGAATAGGATAGAACTTTGAGATACGGCTTTGAGTTGAAGGGTTAAGGCATTCGGATTCTCCGCACATTTTAAAAAAGACTTCTTGCTCCTGCAGTTTCCTAGCAAACTCTTCTTCCAGTGCCTAAATCACAAACAAAATATTTAAAAACAATGTTACATTTGTCTAAAATTCCGCACAATCACTCAATTGCATCAGCACAATCACTCATTTGGCCCATTTGTAACATCTCGAGTATTTTACACGACTCCACTTTATAGGATTGGGTCCCAAGGCAGACTGAATCAGGGAAGGCAAATACATGCAAACACAGAAGGGACTCCATATAAACTACTCGCTATAGTCAACCATTATGAGTAGTGATGGCCAAATCTGACCTGATTCGCTTCACAAAAAATTTGTGAAACGGCAAAAATTCACCAAAATACATTGAAGTCTATGAGCAACAACATTTTTATGGGTGTGATTTTCGTGGCGAAAAATTTGGCTTATCACTGATTATGAGTAAAGTGCTCACAGGTGGAACAACGTTCTAGAACAATGGTCCCCAAGCTTTTTTTTTTTCACCCATGAGCAAGATTCAGATGTAAAAATAGTTGAGGAGCAACACAAACATGAAAACTGTTCCTGGGGTGCCAAATAATGGCTGTGATTGGCTATTTAGTGAATTTAGTATTTAGTGAATTCTCAGTCTACAGGAGACTCTGTTTGGCAGTACACCTGGGTTTTATGCAACCAAAACTTGCCTCCAAGCCTGAAATTCAAAAATTCAGGCAGCTGCAGTCATGTGACCGTAAAACAACATCGCCAAACGAGCGGATCTTTCCCCGATATGCCATAAACGGCATGGCTATATTGGGGGTAATTCGAATTACGATACGCCAAGGGGCTCCGACGGGTCGGTCGGTTAAGAATCAAACCTTCCTGATCGATATCGTGACCAGATATCAATCAGGAATACCCGTCGGAAACCCCCATTCACGGGCAGATAAGCTGTCAAATTGGTCACCAAATTGTATGGCCACCTTAAGTAGAAGAGGGTTATTTATTCTACATCCACTAAAGTATGAAAGAGCCTACAATTCCCAGTAGAAATACTTTGCTTAAAGAAACTTGACAATTGAAAAAAAATGGGAAAAAAACCCCAAAAACAGTTCCTTGGAGTCATACCAAGGAAGAAAGCTTCTGCTAAACAGCTGCTAGTAGTCTTACTTAATTCCCTGCTTGGTTAAGATGGCCATAACAAAACTTAACAATGAGGCGGAATGTTGAATTTATGTGAGTTCAAGAAATCTCGCTCCAAGAAGGGATGCATCGAATCTGGTAATTTTGCAAATTAGGATTTGGTTTGGCCAGGCAGAAAGATTCAGCCAAATCCCAATGCTGCTGAAAAAGCCAGAATCCTGCACCGAATCCTGGATTCTGTGCATCCCTAGTCCCATAAGGTCATAACAATAAAAAAGTAATGTTAGAGTTTAAAGACTGCCATTGGGTTTGGTTAGAGTAGAACTGGCAATAGAGGGAGCCAAGGAAAGGGTTACAGAACATACAAATCATGAATTAATGCAGACAGTACCTTTTTGCGTGGCCTTAGTTTCTCTCTCCATTCCTTCAGTTCCAGAGCATGCTCTTCATCTAGTTCTTTCAGTTTCTGGGTTTCATGCTCAATTAACAGATGGCATTTTTCATTCTATAAAAACAAAGCATTAGGTCACTCTTATGAGCATGGCTATCATCATCACTTAAATACAGAATTGTGTAGTGATAGCCCAATAAGTGACTAGCAAATAAATCATTTCAGAGAGACAAGAAAGGGAGGATATTGCTGGACTATAATATAATTCATGCTCTATTCTCTCTATAATACTTTCTCAATTTCCCAACAGATATTATTTCCAAGCTGGTAAAAACCTCAATTTTAAAGGGGTCCTCTATCCAGAAACAGTTTTTTTTTTGCATATCGAAAAGATAATTATAAGCACAATATACGTTAAATATTTTCAGTGGTTTTAAGATAATTTTAAAAGTGACTTATTAATGAGCAAACGTACACAGAGGGCCACTAAGCAAGATGTTGTGTAAAGCGCTATCCCCTAGAACGTTTATTCACAAAGCCTTCAGCACTACTTGTTATGACGTGATGATTTACAATAGATCCCCCATTTTATTTTTTTCAGGGGACCAGAAAAAATGGTGTAAAATCCAGGAAAGTGTAAAATAAGGGAAATGTATTATGCATAATACATACAGAGGTTCCTCTGTATATTGTCTGCCTGGAAACCTTAGCACCATCTAGTGGTAAATAATAGGTCTGTGATGTCAAGCATCATCTGAGATAATATTTTTCTCCATAACCTAGAAGAACACTCTCGGATTTCGACTGCATTCACAATCGGCATTGACCAACCTGCAGCTGCTGAAGTTCTCGGACATTGGCATCGCACTGAAGCTGCAAGTCCCGCATCTGGTTTTCATGCTTTTGATGCTGAGCTAACCTTTCATTCTTCTGTCTCTTATCCTCTTGAAGGGCAAACTGCAATTAAAAAGACTGTGGTTAGATACCTGTTACACTTAGTTTACTATATGGGTTTTATCTACATTATAGTGTCCCTTCAAGTTGCACTTGATAGCAGAGTAACATCCAACAGAACATTTCATCATCATCTCACCTGTTTAATTTTGTCTCTGTCCTGTTCTGGAGACCCCGAGGAATTAATCCTTAAACTTTTCTTAAACATGGCCATTCGGGTTTTTGCATCACTGCGCTGAATTTTAGGTAATCGGGCCCGCTCCTGAGTTTGTCTGTTCTTCAGTTCTTCTATCAGTCGCTGATTATACCTTTGCATCTGTTCCATTTCCTAAAAAAAGCACAAAGAAGTGCAATCATCTAAGTGAACATGTACTGATCAGAAGTCTTTTTGTGTGGACTTAAAGGAAAGGCTAAAAGTAAGTAAGCCTTATCAGAAAGGTCCACCTAAATATACCAGTAAACCCTCAAAGTAATGCTGCTCTGAGTCCTCTGTCAAAAGAAACACTGCATTTCTTTCCTTCTATTGTGTACACATGGGCTTCTGTATCAGACTTCCTGCCTTCAGCTTAAACCTCCTGGCCCCGGGCGTGAGCATGCTCAGTTTGCTCCTCTTCCCCACCCCCTTCTCTGCTGTAATCTGAGCGCAGAGCTATAAATGAGCAGGGAGAGACTCAGGCAGGAAGTGATGTCACACCAATCTAATACTGCAGCTGCTATCCTAAACAAACAGAGCTTCTAGAGCTTTTTTTTTCAGGTATGGTAAAACATTCTAAAATGCACTATTGCAGATATTTATTAGCAATAAAAGTTTTCCTTCTCCTTTAAGTTTTCATCAAGACAAGCAAACCGTTAAATAAGAAGAACGATCAGAACCACCCTCCCAAATAATCAAACACAACTAGTGAACTGATGCAGATTTCTTTCTCTGGAATTACATAAAATTTACTAACCTTCTCATGTCTCTTCAATAACTGGTGCCTTTGCATAAAGTACTGGTCTTTTAACTGTTGCTTCAGTAGCTGGTGCTTCTCCTGAAGGTGGCGTTCTTCTAACTCCCAGATAGCAGCTTCTCGTGCTTATATTGATAAAGAAAAATAATGTGTTTATGTGGCATAAGAGGAATGGAAATATGCACTGTAATGGTCAAATTTATCAAAGGTCGAATTTCAAAGGGATTCACCGGATCCAGGATTTGGTTTGGTATTCGGCCAGGATTCGGCCATTTTCAGCAGGATTCGGATTCGGCCGAATCCTTGTGCCTGGACGAACTTCATGCATGGATATTTTTTTTTTTTTACTTCCCCCTCAATGATTTGCATATGCAAATTAGGGTTTGGATTCGCAAAGGATTTCAGAAAGGATTCGGGGTTCGGCCCAATCCAAAATAGTGGATTCGGTGCATCCCTAGTTATTTATAAAAAAAAAAATGTGAACGTATAAAAATTGATCAAATAGTTCCGAATCAAATTTGAATCAAACTTGAATGTCAGGAAGGCATTCATGGCGAATATTTGAATAGTTTCCATGGTCAAGATCTGATAAATCTCACATTTGAATTACCATTCGAATTGGGGGATCAAAATTCGAGTGTGAATTTTGACACCAAAAAAAATCTACAATTTTAATTTACTATTCGACCCTTAAAGGGGAACTATAGCAAAAATGAAAGTTTAATATAAGCTTTGTCACACTGAAATAAGAAACTTTCTAAATACAATCAAATAAATATTCTGCATTGATTCTGAAATAATCAAGTTTATCTTCACTATTCCTCTCTCAGTATCTGTTTCTCATCATTCTGTCTTCGTGCAGTAGTTGGGTGTCAGATGAACGATCCAATATATCTTATAGGGGGGCTCCTTTCCTAGCAGATGTATTAGAGCTCACTCAAATAACTGATTCCAGTACAAACAAAACCTAACAAAATAACTGGCTTTTGCACAAATCCTGCATGTAGAGAGACATGATGTCTGGTGATTTTAATAGAGTGAGCTCTAATACATCTTCTAGGCAAAAGAAGCCCCCTATAAGATATATTGGATCTAACTGTCAATGATTATCTGACACCCAACTCCGGCATGAAGACAGAATGCATAACACCCACAAATATGACAAATAACTTTTGAAAAGGAAAAATACTAAACACAGTCAGTTGATTCTTTATTCAACTTCCAAACAAAGTTTTTTTTTTTTACACTGAAAAAATGTTTAGTTTGGCCATTAACATGGCTTTTTTGTTGTTTTGTAAGTCCTTTTGCCTTCAAAAGCATTGTCAGAATACATTAAGATATGTGGAGTCATATATGATACGTTATATAAACCTGTTCTGGGACAATTTGTATGATGATAAATCTCATATTGTCCCGTGTTTAATATACCTGGCTAATGGCATCATTGGCCACTATAGAGCATCTTATAGAGACAACCGTGACCAACTGATGTTCTGCAACAGGTGACAGGCACATACAGAGAATGGCTTCACTTATTGCACCATTAAAGTCAGTGCTCAGGAAAGACGAGACGGGCTAGTGTCGTTAGCATTTCGTGCCTTCTTTTGTTAATTGTACCTCTCATGAGCTGTTGTTTGTGATTCAAACAATCCCTCTCGATGTTGGCAAGCTCAGTCTTTTGCTGATGGATGATCTTCTTCAAAGAACCATCCAGCTCCTGCTGTTGCTTTTGTACAAATTCTTGCTCCTATTAGAGAAGAATAAATTAACAACACAATCAGAGGAAGGAAATGCATCTTATTCAGAAGCCTGGAAAGTGCTTCTCTGAATGGGAAAAAATTATACCTAAAAATCAGAGGACCATGCAAAAATTAAATTGGTTTCAAAACTAATTTATTTGTAACATTTCTGTAGAACGTCGTGTAACTTAAGCTTTCTTTACTTCTCTCATGTTCATCGTGAGTTTTCCATGGTAAGTGTTTATATTGTTCTGCCTAAAGGTGGCAGTAACTGCACAGATAATATCGTACTAAACAAATTCTCGTGTATGTATGATATCGGCAGAAGACTTGGATATCGGTCGGCTTGTCAATCTGGCTGGACGGAAAATTTTGATCAGGGCACCTTTGAAGGCACCCAAACATCAGCCATTGTTAGTGCTGAATCATCAGATACAGGTAGAATTCTATTGTTTATATCTGTATCTCTGACGATTCAGCTCTACACGTGTGTTGAAACAAATGATCTTTCTTGGAAACATCTTTTACAAGAAAGATAGTAATTGTTACGTCTATGGCCAACTTAAGGTTAACAGGCTTCTTAATACTTCATGTCTACTTAACACAAGTCTCTAAATAAAGCAGCTGGATTTTAGATATCCAATTAACACACCACACCAACACACACAATTACAAAGATACATTTTTAAATACATTGTTGCGAGGTGGAAAGCTGGGTTTAAAGATACTGTACTCCAGTACAGAGACAGAGGAATATTGAGCATTTCTAATGACTAAAGAAAAAATGTTACATCTGTAAATACGGCAAAAGAGTAATGGTGCTGAGAAAGTTGTTTCCCAAATATGTAGCCACAGTGCACTACAATATGGTTCCCGGTCTAGAGCTTTTATCTTGTGTACTCACATGCTGCTGCTATCAATACATGGGTCTATGGCATATATGCTCATGTGTAGAGTTTCTTTTTTAAAGGAGTAGTTCACCTTTAAGTTACAGGGCACTTATTAATTTAATTTTCCCCATTACAGTAGTGGGCTGATGGGCCTGGACTTCAGATGAAAAAAACAATTGCCCCTTGTAGAGCAATGCGGTGGCCTGTACCCGGTTCCAAATCCCTATGTAGACAGTAATGATGTGCGGGTCCTGCACCTGACCCTAACCCCCTGCTACTCCAGCCACATCCGACCCCAACACATACATACATATATATATATATATATATATATATATATATATATATATATATATATATATATATATATATATATATATATATATATATATACACACACACACACACATACATATTGCCCCGCCCCACTATGACATCACTGAAGGGGCAGGGCCAAGCAGGCGCAAGTCTATAAAAGGTGAGCACTGTAGACGGAGCTGGCACAAGAAGGTCACCAGCAGGGAGAGTGGAAGGAAGAGCTGGGTTTTTTCCGGTGTCCCGCTGGCCCAGACCCAAATCCCGCCAGGCCGCTTATCTCCCTCCTCAGGGGAAGGCCCTGCAACCACCCGTTCTGACCCTGTACACATAAATGAGCAACCCAGAGCCCGAGAAGTCATATGTGTGACTTAGAATCTGGGTGACAAACTAACACATACCAAGCATGACACGGATTCTATGTCACGCACATATTGAGTGAGTCAACTGGGCTCTGGGAAACTAGCTTGGTGTGTGCATGTATGTGTCCCAACATGGGAGAAAAATACACTTTGCCATCAGTGCAGGGCTAGAGACAGGAGTGGGGACCCTTAGATTTAAAGGACTATGTAAATTAGGGATTGTCAACCTACAGGAAGTGTCCCACTATAAGGCTGCTGGGAGTTCTGTTTCAACAGTCCAAAGGCTGCAGGTCATCCCTGGCATAAACACTTAATACCCTGAGCAAATGGTTGTGTTACCCTTCACCCGAAGCTGTCCCATACTGTCCCCTGTCACATCACTGGTTATATATAAATGTAAAAGGGTGCCTAAGGTTTTTTAGCAGGTGAATTGAATTAATAGCAGTGCCTGATGCAAATGTGACAAGAAAATGAGCACTGACTCCCACACTGGCCCTATGTTTACACATCAGGAACACAATCGTGCTGCTGCCATTTACACAAGAGACAAGAAACTAAATGGAGCACTGAAAAGAACACGAGTGAATAAAAATGGCATTCCTTAGCAGGATGTCTATTCAAAGGATGTATAATTCAGTTTAAATATAGGCTTTAAACTCCACAATAACTGCCTCCCCATCGAAATCCTCCCACACAAACAGCACTACCAGATTACGTAGACGTTGTTCCTGAGAATAATGGCTTCTGTTGCCTTTCTTTTTTTTAAGAAAAAAAAATTTAAATAGAAATAAAATGGTGCTAGGTGCTGCAAGTTTTTGTTGACTGATCACTTGGGTTAACCTCACAGGAGAATTCCTAATGCTTTCCAGAGTATGCACTATGCTGACCCACGGCACCCAATAAGGATAAAGTATAAACATTATATTCCAAACAAGTGTACTTAAAGGAGAAGGAAAGCTATGGAGGCATTTTATTGGCAACAGATTAGCTGCAATAGTGCAAGCTAGAATGCTATATTTATTCTGTAGAATGTTTTACCATACCTGAGTAAAAAGCTCTAGAAACTCTGTTTGTTTAGGAGCTGCAGTATTAATGGGGTGTGACATCACTTCCTGCCTGAGTCTCTCTCTGCTCTGAGCTCAGATTACAGTAGAGAAGGGGGGGGGGGGGAGAGGAGCAAACTGAGCATGCTCTTGCCCAGGGCAATGAGGTTTAAGCTGAAGGCAGGAAGTCTGATACAGAAGCCCATGTGTACACAATAGAAGGAAAGAAATGCAGTGTTTCTTTTGACAGGGGACTCAGAGCAGCACTACTTTGGGGGTTTACTGGTATATTTAGATGGACCTTTCTAAGGCTTACTTAGTTTTAACCTTTCCTTCTCCTTTAAAGGAGAACTAACCCCTAAAAATGAATATGGCTAAATATACTTCTACTTCTAGCCTACATTCATTCAGGAGTTGGGTGTCAGATGAATGATCCAATATATCTTATAGGGGGGCTAATTTTGCCTAGAAGATGTATTCAAGCTCACTCTATTAAAGTCACCAGACATCCTGTCTCTCTACATGCAGAATTTGTGCAAAAGGCAGTTATTTTGTTCGATTTTGTTTGTACTGGAATCAGTTATTTGAGTGAGCTCTAATTCATCTGGAGTACGAGCTCTAATTCATCTGGAGTACGAGCTCTAATTCATTTGGAGTAGGCATTGGCTTATGGTTGGATATTAAGTCCCATTTTTTGCATACATATTTAGAAAATCCCTTACTTCAGTATGATGAAGCTTATATTAAATTGTCATATTCGCAATAGCTCCCCTTTAGGGTCTGGCCACACAAGCAGATTCAGGGAGATTACTCGCCAGACGACAAATCTCCTTTTCTTTGCGGTGACTAATCTCCCCAAGCTGCATTTCGCCGGCTAAAATGTAAGTCGCCTGGGGGCAGGGGCACAGAGCCCTTCGTTTTCCGAAGTCGCCCGAAGTTTCCTCGTGAGGCAATTATGGGCGACTTCGGAAAATGAAGTGTTCCGGGTGCCTGCCCCCAGGCAATTTACATTTTAGCCAGCAGATCGGGGAGATTAGTCGCCGTGAAGAAGAGGAGATTTCTCCCTGAATCTGCCCGTGTGGCCAGACCCTAAAAGGTAAAATGTTATAGTAAAATGTTCTGCCAGATCAATCCAAACCAGCAGGTATATCAACTAGAACCCACCTGCACCTACAGACCAATCTATAAACTCGCCTGCACATAGGTTCTCAAACAGGCACTGATCCTTCTGCAGGACCAATCAAGCACCTGTTTCTCTATGTTATCAGTAATGGGCCATGGGGCACGGGGATGATACAGATATTCAGGACCATGATGCAGGACCAAATCAAGCACCTGTTTCTCTATGTTATCAGTAATGGACTATGGGGCACGGGGATGAAACAGATATTCTGCTGTACTGCAAAGGTAATTTTTGTTTAACTTTGGTATTGATCAACATCTGTTCCTCAGAGCTGCTGGATATCACTTTTCCAATGAATAGACTCCAAAGGTTAAAACAGAAACAAAGCACCAAAATAAACACACACACAAAGTACATGATATTACTTTGGCTGAAATACATGAAAATCAAAATACGCAAGCACACAACACCATCACACACTTACATCCTGCATTTGGGCGTTGAATAGTGTATATGAAGACAAGTGAAAAGACTGAATCATAACTTGGGCAACACCCTGTGAATCAGAATACAATAAAGCCCCAACATCAGAGGCAAAACTAAATAATTATTTCAAGAAATGTCTAAATCATGCTGGAAAAAAATGTATAGATTTCTTCCTTTGCCTGCCCATTAATGATGTGCGGGTCGGGATTTCCCCAACCCGCACCCACCTGCCCTCCACCCGCACCTGACTTCCGGGTCCTTTTATAGACCCACGCTGCCGATGATGTCACAAAAGGGGAGGGGCGAGCAGGCGCAGCATCTATAAAAGAACCTGGAAGTCGGAAGCCGCATTTGACGGTGGCAGGCGGGGAGAGCAGAATAGCTCAACCCGCACCCGAGAAGAAGAGTGCGAGGTCGGCCCGAATCTGCGGACCCCCGCACATCACTACTGCCAATCCACCAAGGAGCACATCAGCCACATTAAAGGGGTTGTTCACCTTTAAACAACTAGTTGTTTTTAGACAGATCACCAGAAATAACGACTTTTTCCAACTACTTTCTATTTTCTAGGTGTCACCGTTTTTCGAATATTGAAGTGTAAAGTGTCATGTTAAAGCAGCTCTGGGGGGGGTCGTTGACCCTGTAAACTGATCTAAATTGATATATTTACTTGATACATTTCTTATCTTTGTCCCTCCTGAGCAAAATCTCTGGGTTTCATTACAGGCAGCTGTTAGAATTGATACAATAGTAATTAATACAATACTCCAGAGATGCTGCTGAGAAATGTATCATCTGACGCGCTGCGACAAAACGCCGGCGTCAAATCGGATGTGACGGAAATAAGGTAAGAGATAGAAATGTCGGATGAAGTCGCAGCAGTGATCCGACGCAACTCGGATGCAGACACTGCACACTGTGTCTGCATCCGACAAAGGTGTCGTGTCAGATCAACGATGCAACAGCATCTGTCAATGCATTCAATGCATGTGATTTGACGCATGCATTTTTGCATAGCGCATCGAATCGCACAGAAAACACTCGTGTAGTCCTACCCTAATTCTATTCTAAGAAACTTTTCAAGTGGCCTTTATTTTATTTTTTAAATTATTTTCCTTTTTCTTCTGGCCCCTGCAACCAGACTACTGACATTGCAAACTGGAGAGCTGCTGAATAAAAAGCTAAATAACCAAAAACCACAAATAATAAAAAATGAAAACAAATAGCAAATTGTCTCAGAATATCCCTCTCTACATCATACTACAAGTTAATTTAAAGGTGAATAACCCCTTTAAGAAGTGGAGACCATGGTGATTACTACCCTGTATTTGAGTTGTATCATCACAAGTTAAAATACACGGACATCTGATAATATTTTAACATTGATATTGTTTGGCAGAACATACTCACCTCAAGCCTACCATCTTAGAGCAAGTTTCCAAATCATTACCCACCTTTAACTTCTCAGAAACATGAAAACATTTTACAATAAACTGTACAGCCACATTGTTCAGATCTCAAATAATGGTTAAGCAAATATATCGACATAATATGACTGCAAAGCGGTTAATGAAAAAGCAGCTGATAACAGATGAAGTTAGGGAACGGCAGTCTAGTCTAGGTTTAGATAAACATTAAGGGCTTTAGCAAACGGACAGATTCGGGGAGATTTAGTCGCATGGCAACTAATCGCCTTTTCTTAGGGGCAACAATCTCCCCGAACTGCCTTCTCTCTGCTAAAATGAAAAATAGCCTGCGCCAATGCACTTGCGGCGCTTCGTTTTCCGAAGTCTCCCAAAGTTGCCACATGAGAAAAGCTTTGGAAATTGAAGCGCAGCGAGTGCATTGCTGAAGGTGATTTTTAATTTTAGCGGGCGGACGGCAGGGAGAAGGCAGTTCGGGGAGATTGTCGCCCCTAAGAAGAGGTGATTAGTATCCAGGCGACTAAATCTCCCCGTGTGCTAAAGCCCTACGGGCAAGGTCACAAGTGGTGTTTTTAAAAACGTGTGATCAATCGTAAATACGCCAATGAAACCACACACGCATGATAATATGCGTTTTTCAGCCTGTAGTTCTTTTCCCAACATGCATTTCTGTTTTTTCTCATTCCCCACAATTCCACTCAGAAGAATTTCAGTCAAGTTCTGCTAAAAAAAAGAAAAGAAAAAAAAGGCAAGTGTAAAACAATATACATGCAGAATGAAGCCGTACTGCTTGTCAATACGCAACGTAATTACATCACCAGCAAACATCGCCGTAAATACTTATATGCGAAATCCATCTTGTGAGAGTTTGACAGCCATGTTGAAAATACACAGCGTATTTTAGCAAAGTGCATTTCCAAACCTGCACATCCCAGGAGTTCTATCATATGGCGTTTGCTTGGTGTTTTGGAGTTTCTTTAAAATAAGCAAAAACTGGCGTCTTGTGGCGGATGTTGGCTCGCAAGTGCCCTGTGGGAATTGCTATAGTGAGTATTCCATTATATTCAAAAGTGCTTCATTTTGTGCCCATTTACGCTCGGCTGTACGTTTTAAAAACGCAACGTAAAAACGCCACGTGTGACCTTGCCCTAAACATTAGTTGACAGGCAGTTTTTCAGACGCTCAGGGAAATCAGGGAAGAGCTTCTCTAGTTCTCTATGTATAAGAGCACCAAGCGACTGCCGTTACCTGAGCATGCTGGCTTTGTGCAAGCTCCTCTTTCTTGCGTTTCATGAGCTCTTTTCTCAGCTCTTTAGGTGCTGTCTCCACTTCATTAATTACCTACAGTGTAAGCATGCAGAAGGTGGGGGAACAAAACCTGCTTTCTACTGAAGGAAAGTGCTTATAGTGAGTAACCAACACCACCGTGCAAGAGATGTCTGCAGGGTGTATCTTTAGGTTTAGTCTAGAGAATGAAAAGAGAAGCCAAACGGGTGTTTTTGAAGCATTCCATACACCATTCAATGTACCACAAGGGCCTCGTTTTTAGGAAAAAACTGACTTTGCATTTCACTTTAATCATCTAATGCAAAAACATGTATAAAAAAGGGATTTTTCAGGGAACAGTGTAATCCTGTTGTGAGAAATGAGAACTATAAGAGAAATGGTGAGCACCCGGCCTGGAACACAAGAATTGGTGAGTGACTGACACAACGAACCAAGGAGGATCCACACTCACAGGTCCTAAAAAATAATAAAGATTGCAAGCTGAAAGTAAGTATCCCAATATTTAATAAAAATCTTTATTATTTTTTTTTTAACACCTGTGAGTGAGGATCCTCCTTGGTTTGTTGTGGATAGCAGGCATGTGAACTGTTTATCGTGAGTGCCGACATTTCTGAAGAATATATATATATATATATATATATATATATATATCTATATATATATATATATATATGTAGTCCCGCAGTACCAGCACTCTGATCATTAAACTGGTTCGTGGTGCACGATCAAATTCAGGATAAACAGAATAAGAAGGATCAGCACTCTATAAGAAAAGAATCCGTCGGATTATGATGTAATAATAAAAAGCAAATTTTTCTTTATTACATGAATATAGTGAGTGCTGATCCTTATTATATATATATATATATATATATGTGTGTGTGTCACAAATATTAACGGGGTGGTTCACCTTTAAATTAACTTTTAGTATGTTATAGAATTCTAAGCAACTTTTCAATTGGTCTACATTTTTTTTTATAGTTTTTGCATTATTGCCTTTTTTTTCTGAATCTTTTCAGCTTTCAAATAGGGGTCACTGACCCCATCTAAAAAACAAATGTTCTGTAAGGGCTCTTACACACAGGCGTTTTTGCATGTGCTCCCTTGTGTTGTGATTTCTTCTGTTCAGCCACTGGGGAGCTCAGGAGTAGACGCACTAGATTATTGTGAAGGGGTTTGTACTCACACAGACGCATGTAAATGCTGAACGGCAACATGCTGCGTCCCACCTGCGGTTGGCGCTTACATTCGTCTGTGTGGGTACAGCCCCCTTAATAATAATTGAGTGCGTCTACTCCTGCGCTCCCTTGTGGCTGAACGGAAGAAAGCGCGACGCAGGGGAGCACACGAAAAAACGCCCGTGTATAAGAGCCCTAAGGCTACACATGTATTGTTACTTCTACTTTTTATTACTCATCTTTTTATTCAGGCCTCTCCTATTAATACTCCAGCCTCTTATGCAAATCAATGCATGGCTGCTAGGGTAATCTGAACCCTAGCAACCAGATTGCTGAAACTGAAAACTGGAGAGGAATAAGAATAAGAATGAAAACCAATTGGAAATTGTCTCAGAATACCACTCTCTGCATCATATTAAAAGTTCATTTAATTATGGATAAACGGATAACAGAAAAATCATGGGCACTCTTTAAATAATGTTTATTCCATGAACTGATTTTTTTTTAATTAAACAATTGACTACAAACCAGTAAACCTAAAATACAATGCAACTGGATATAACATTTGTAGCATTCACAAGTATATATATGTTAAAAAAATAAAAAAAGGCTGCTCAATATTATCATGTTATTTTAACAGCTTGGGCTGGGGGTCAGTGCAGAATAACTTTAAAATAATCAAAGTACTGAGGACTGTTCCATTTAAACGTTATAGGTACATATAAAAGTTTATTTGTCCGCTGCAGAGGAAGCCGTACCAACATTAAGGTATCTGGCGGCATCACTGGGGTTACATTAAAGGCTCGCTGCATTTAGTAGGTTCAATGCCAGGAATGCTCATGTAAATAGGACTAATAGCCACATCAGCATTTAAAACTGTACAGGTATGGGACCTATTATCCAGAATGCTCGGGAGCTGAGGCTTTCCAAATAACGGATCTTTCCATAATTTCGATCTTCATACCTTACGTCTACTAGAAAATCATGTAAACATTAAATAAACCCAATAGGCTGGTTTTGCTTCCAATAAGGATTACCGTAGTTAAATCTTAGTTTGGATCTAATACAAGGCATTGTTTTATTATTACAGAGAAAAAGCAAATCAGTTTCAAAAATTTGGATTTATTTGGATAAAATGGAGTCTCTGGGAGACAGCCCGTCTGTAATTCGGAACTTTCTGGATAACGGGTTTCCGGTATATGCAATTTAATTCAAACACATTTCAGAACCCATATTTGTGAATGTCACATATGATAATTATAATGATAATTTTAGGTTTAATGGTCATTTCAACCACTAGCTACTTGTAATGGTGTTTGGGGGGGAAAAAAGGTCGGAGATAATTAAAATAAATAAATAAATAAATAGGATGCATAGCTATTAAGCTGAAACCAAAAAGAAAGTAATCCCACCACCTGTATCCCTCATACCATGTCAGAGGCAGACAAATATTAATAAGCTAAAACACCAGCATACTAAAGACCAACCACCAATTAAAGGGAAAAAGCTCATTATGTGCAGGGAAGTAAAAACAAAAAAAAAAGATTAAAACAATTAATACATAGATGTATATAATTTAGAAGATTAACGCTACAATTACAAAGTATCCTTTAAATGAAATGAAGGAATTAACCCTATCATCATCTGCACTAACTGCAAACAGAATTACTCTTTATGTGGGCTGCACCATACAAGGCACTTCCCATTCATCCAATGCGATCTAGATGTAGATTCGGCATACAGAAGAACTGCATGTGCCCAAAATGTGATTATAAAACCAGAGGGAAGCAAAGAGAACAAATATAGAGATCAACTATCTGAAAAAAAAAAAAAAAAGATTAAAAAAGTGTAGGAGGGAGGCTACAAAGAATTGAATCACCCTCACATCAAGGGATAGTGACACATAAATTACCTTTTAATAGCACGATTTAATCGGATCGGGTAAACACTCGATAAAATAAAGCGAAAATTTTTGGGATTTTAGCCCGAAATGCCAATTTCAGAGCAGACCACAGAAACAAACAGGACAGGGACCTCTCCCACTGACTTACACACAACCTTGGAAGGTCTGCGATGCCAGATTTTCGGATTTAGACTTTTCCCATCCTCAAGGTATAACACATCTTGAAAAACTCGGTCGAACCCCCGAATACTTTAGGAAAGATTCGGCCGAATAACAAACTGAGTCCTAATTTGTATATGCAAATTAGGGGTGGGAAGGGGATTTTTTTTTTTTACTTCCTTGTTTTGTGACAAAAGTCACATGATTTCCCTCCAGCCCCTAATTTGCATATGCAAAGTTGGATTTGGTTCGGCCTGGCAGAAGGATGCAGCCGAGTACGAATCCTGCTGAAAAAGGCTGAATCCTGGATTCGGTGCGCCCCTACTTTTAGAAGGTAAAATATACCATAAAAACAACCAACAAGGCAATGGATACAAAGGCTTAGGGCATGTATAATAACACTAGACTAGTATTAATGGCATTGCTTTCCGCTAATCCTTTGCATGACTGTATCTCACTGAACAATGTTGCTTTGTGGGGTGGTAAGCATTACGCTGAACATTTCTTTTTAACCCCTGGTGTTACTGCTTGTCATGAATAACATGTCCATTGTTGCATTTTAAGCAGTCTCCGCCCCAAGACTTTCTTATCTATCAGTCACAAAACAATAAATGAAGGTCAAGAAACCTCTCAGCGGTAATGAATATGAGAGCAAAGGTAATGCAACTTCAAGGACTAATATGCAAATATTCAGTTGAGAAGGAAACAAACTGGTACAACCAAGCTATATATAGTAAGGGCAAACCATAACTCGTTTGGAAGTACAACCTTCAGAATCCTGATCAACATTTTATTTGGCGAGAATGCCGGCAGTTGTAGGTTGCCGTTTCAAACAGCTAACTTGTATTAATATAAAACATAAGAAGTGCATCAGCATTCATAGCTCTGAAATGTATTTAAGAATCAAAATCTGAGTACTGACGTAATGATTAAGCAAATCCATCAGCATTCATAGCTCTGATATGTATTTAAATATACAAACATTAAGGATCTAAATCTGAGTACTGACGTAATGATTAAGCAAATCCAGTGAAAACCATACCTCTTTTTTTCGATTTTTTAACACATTTTGAAATTTGGTGTACTCCTTGTCCTGTTCTCCCTTTATACGCTTGGCTTCATCTCTCAGGCGGGTTGTATGCTCTTGTTCTAGCCGTTCAATGGTCTGTTTCTGCTGCTTTTCCAAGTTTTCAATATCTTGATCATACTGACGTTTCTTGCTCTTAAAACAGAACAACGTTTGAGGTTATTTTTGTAAAGTAGGTTTGTACTTCCAGCACAAAGTTTCAGTCAAAATTACAAAAGATACACGCTAGATACATGGTCCTTTCAAGTATATTATATATATTATATATTCTAATTCAAATTTCCAATTCGAACCTTAATAAATCTGCCCCCTAATGTAGTACACCGGAATCCCTGGAATAGACAGACGTCAACCTGGGTTTCTGTTACTATGAAACACCAGAGGATGGAAAATAAAAAGTCTTCCCATTATTTAGTGAGTCCCGCAAAGGTCAGACTTAGAATCCTGTACAATTGCTTCTGATGTTGCACATTATACAAGCAAGTTGTCAACGAAATTTACCGTCATTTCCTGTTCAAAACGCTTGAAGATCTGTTCCCTCTGCTGCAGTAACTTGTTGCTAAGAAGCTGCTGTGCTCTCTGCTCCTCTTTCTGTAAAAGTCGTAACTCGCGTAGCTCTTGCCGCCTTAATAAAAATAAATAACTCCATTATCACAAATGTACTGTGTTTCAAAAATCAAAAACATCCTTCTCATTTTAGATTGTAAGCTCTAATGAGCAGGGATCTCTCTACTTCCCGTTTTGGGCTTTGTAGGATTACTGAAAACACCCTTCTGTTGTACAGCATTGCAGAGTAAGGGGTCATATAAAAATGTATGCCAATAGTACCATCTTATTATTATAAATATTAGAGATGGTAAGCTGATTGACCATTATATATGGTAAGGACAATACCCACACACCTTGGCTAAGCAGCTAAATAGAATGTTAAATGGACATTAGGTGAACCAATTACAGAGTAGAAAAACAAGAGGTATAATTATATATAATTTTATTTATTAAATCCAAGCAGTAAGGCAGTACTTAAATACAGGTTAGCCTATGGGTGGAAATGTAACGCACAATAGATGGTAGTGAACTGCCATTTTTCTAAGCTTCAATCACCTGGCTGGCACTTGCTCAAGCCCTTTTGAAACAACTGTGACCAGAGGGGTGATCTGGCACTACCCTTCAGCTATTAAAAATCACAGGCACCAAAGTGTCCAAAATTGGCCTATGTGCCACAAAAAGGTTGTCCGTGGAACTCTCTTATATAAATTAGGCAGGGATGCAACGAATCCACTATTTTGGATCCTGTACCCTCGAATCCTTTGTGAATGCTCTCTTTTTCCCTCCCCCTCAATGATTTGCATATGCAAATTAGGCTTTGGCTTTAGTTCAGTATTCAGCATACCGAACCAAATCCAAAGCCTAATTTGCATATGCAAATCAGTGAGGGGGAGGGAAAAAGAGAGCATTTCTTCCTTGTTTTGTGACAAAGTCATTTGATTTTAAGGATTCGGATTTGGTAAGGCCAGGCGCTAGGATTCGGCCAAATCCAAATCCTGCTGAAAAGGGACGAATCCTGGCTGAATACCCAACTGAATCCAGGATTCGGTTCGAGATTCGGCCAGGATTCAGCCTTTTTCAGCAGGATTCGGCCGAATCCTTCTGCCTCGCCGAACCGAATTTGCATATGCAAATTACGAGTGGGGAGGGAAATCAGCCGACTTTTTGTTACAAAACAAGGAAGTAAAAAATGTTTTCCCCTTCCCACCCATAATTTGCATATGCAAATTCGGGTTCGGTATTCGGACTAATCCTTCGTGAAGGATTCGGGGGTTCGGCCGAATCCAAAATAGTGGATTCGGTGCATCCCTACTAAAATCAGGAGTAAACTACTAAACCATGCCATATATAAGAAATAAACAGATAATCTCTGAACCAAAACACAATTTCTAATACTATTTCTGAACCATTTCTTAACAGAAAAGTATAAAGTGATTTACCGCCAAACACCACTTGGTGTTTCCTAATTCTAAATAACACAGAATAAAAGATCTTTATTTATTAAACATACCGTAGGAAACGCATCTCTTCACTCTTAGAATCGTTATCTGTAACTATTTTTGATGTAGTAACACTGACTTCGACCCCATCAACTATGAATTTACGCGTTTTCTTCAAAGTTTTCTTCTGTCTTTTATTTTCCTAAATAAAAATGGAAGCGGTAAATTTTCAACAAGCCCTTATGCGATAAAAGAAAACTTTACACCTATAAATGTTGCTCGTGAAAGTTCTACATAAAACACATCAATAGCCATCAGCCATGGTTTTCATTCCATGCAAGTTTTCTTTTGTTTCATAACTTAAATATGGAGACCCAAGTGGGAATTAAGAGGAAGGATTTGACTCTATCTCTGTTCTGTACACTGTTCTTAGGCATAATAAGCTTTTCATTATACACAAGGGATGGGAATGAAAGTGAGAGGAGAAATCATTCAAAATTTATTCCGGAGTTCAATGGGGATGGTGTAAATGGTTTATGTGCAATTTCCAATAATATAAATATATACACAAACTTCAACCCATTCAACACTCTCACTGTCCCCATCCCTTACTACTCACTCATTCCCCATTTTTCACAGCTCATTCTTTCTTCCTCACACACCCATACTTCATAGAGCTTTAATCTCATATGCTTTTTGTTCTTTCTTTAAACCTTCTCCCACAATCAGAACCGCTAACATCATGCACAGAGCAAAATTATAGAAATAAATAAATGTGCCTTCAAGCAGTTATTGTACCTGTATGGACAATGATCCAGAGTCTTTGCCTTTACTGAGGAAGCTAGAGATAGACAAATTCAAGTCCATGCTTCCACTGTCATTTGTAGAACCCACACCAGAATCAGAATCTGTTTCAGGCTGTTTCGGGTTATGGTCTGGCTCTGATTTGGAGGTTTCTGTTGTGCTGGTGGAGCTTTTATCATCTTTCTCTTCCTGATCAGCAGATATAACACTGATACTGGGTACAGAAGGTTTAAGTTCATTATCACAAGGTGGACTTTGTTCTGATTCTTTATTTGACTGGGAAACACTGTCTGGATTTTTAGTTAGAACATCGACATTATTATCATGAATCTCATTGTTGGCTTCTTTACACATGGACTCCTCAGAGTTTGTTACTGAGGTACCTACTTCTGAAGGCAGAATGTCATCTATCTGATTACCATTTTCCGGTACTTGGTCGGCCACAGCATTGCTTGCAACCAAGTCCTGTTTTTTGTCTGAGCATATACTATCTTCATTTAATTTATCAGCAGCCGTATGATTTTCAGGAGAATATTTACTAGGCATTTCACTATTTTCCAAATCAGCTTCAGGATGCCCAACATGTATACCTTGGTTGCTCTGCACCTCTGAATCGGCAGTTTCATCAAGCACTGCCTCAACTATACCATTTTCTTTAGGAATACTCTCTGTCCTTTCATTTTGTACTTCTGAAGAGTCATTTATAGAACAGTTATCGCTAACTTCAGCTTTATCATTTTCAAGATTTTCAGTGATGTTAAAAGTTTCTGGTTTTCCTTCTATCAGTGTATCAGTTGTTACTGCAGGAACGTCTTCTGGTAACAAAGAATCAGTAGGAATAATCTCATCTTGATCAGTTCTCTCTTCACTTTCAAGAGTGGTCTTTCCAGTGCCTTCTTCTGGAAATGAAGAAATGTCTTCACTCTGTTTTTTCAGGCTACCGATGGCCAGTTCCACAGCAGGAATACTCTCTTCTTTCTTTTCATTTACAGTATCTGGAATACTAGTTTCACCATCATTTAGTGCTTTATCTGCACTGAAAATTCCCTGAACTACTTCTGAAGCATCTTTGTTGACCTGGTCGACGGACGCATCTTTGTTGACCTGGTCGACGGACGCATCTTTGTTGACCTGGTCGACGGACGCATCCTTGTTGGCCTGGTCCACGGACGCGTCTTTGTTGACCTGGTCCATGGACGCATCTATGTTGACCTGGTCCACGGACGCATCTTTGTTGACCTGGTCCACGGATGCATCTTTGTTGACCTGGTCCATGGGCGCATCTTTGTTAACCTGGTCCACGGATGCATCTTTGATAACCTGGTCTACAATTATATTTTTATCTCCTTCCTCCTTTACTTGTGCAGATTCTTTAACATTTTCTTTATCTATAACTTGATTTTCAGCTACAGTAAGCACAGCTTGCTCAGAAACAGGCTCTAACGTTGAGGTATTCTGGATGAGTTTGTCATCTTCTAAGCTAGCAATGCTTAGGTCTGATGAAGCTCTCTTATTTGGAATAGGCTAAAGGATGATAAAAATAAAGAATATTAACATTAATAAAGAGGGCCAACTAAACAGCACATGCTGGCTGGCTTCTACACTTCTGAATGGACAACAAATGGACTACTGAAATCGACTGTTATAAAGTTGATCAAGGTACTGGCCACATTTCCATATAGGGGTCAGGAAAACAATTCATTCCAAATGCCCACTTGCATAGGTAAAATATGTGATCACGTTTTTAAGAGACATAATAAGCATAAGAACTTAAATTTATGTACCAAAGAATTTTCTCCATCTTCCTCCTCTTCCTCTTTAGACTCTTCTACTTCCTCTAACACTTCCGCTTTGGCTTCTGCTATTAGTTCTCGAAGGGGCTTGTTGGAATTTACAACAGAGACAAACGGGTGCTAAGAATTTCAAGGTGGTAAGCAGCATGATAAACAGAAACAAATTATTAGTCAATCTGAAATTTCAGTTATCAGAAACTTCTGCAGGACACTGTTTATATAAATGCTCAATGCATCTTCTTGCCTCTTACTACCTGTAGTAACTGAGCGGTGGTCCACCTTGCATCCAAGTTCTTCTCCAAACATTTCTTAAGGAAATCATTGAATTCTGGTGACCTGGAATTGGAAATACAAGATTTGATAAGTGTAGCCACTCCACATACTCTGCCAGCCTAATGGGGGTTGGAAAATGGTAATGGTTTCTACACCTCTTCTACATAAGCCCAACTGAATGAGCCTATGTCAGAAATGGAGGTATTTTTTGTTCACTTTGATTTTACGTAATCCAATTCATTTATTAAGACAGGTGATAGACTGTTCAAATATAGTTGTCCATGCAACCAATGACATCTTCGCTATCATTTTACAACTGTTAAGTGACTTATAAAAATTGCAAATGTTGATTGTGTGCTATGGGTAACTGTACTAATGCAATTTAGAGCCTATGTTTGTAAATGAACACTGTTGTCTCTCATCTTATTTTAATGCAATTTGTTAGAAGATACTGTACAAAAAGCTTTAATGAAAGAAATAGTTCAAGGCCTTCTTTGTTTTCTGAAGTGTATACAAGTGACAATGACATTTCATTTTTTAATTGCACTCCTTTTCCAAAATTAACACCAGGTGCTAACCAAATATTGAATCTCAGCTATTCCTCTTCCTTTGTCCCGAGGAAGACACCCCCGCTGTGTGTATTTTTTTTATATTAAAATCCAGAATGCATCAGTGAAATAGAAATTGCATATCTAATACAGATTAGCAGGTTGTATCAAGACACATAGTGAAAATATGTCTTATTTGATTTACTGGCTCGTGGATCATAAGCACCAAACAATTAGCCATGTTTTCTCGATCCACTCAAGAGGAAAATTAAGTGAATTGAAAATGCCAGTTTATCCATGTATATCAACATTAAAAAGTAATGACACAAAAAAGATAAACTGAAAAGATTTTAAGGCAAAATTCAGTGAAATACAGCCTAGAAAGATCCTACTAGAATGTGCATTGTGTTTGGAGCACATGAAAGTCATACTAAAAAACACCTACCATCTTGATGGCTGTGCTAATGTGGGGGGTTCAGATTTTGCAATCTTTAACAGCACCCTCATTGGATTTAATTCGTGGTGAGGAGGTTCTATCTGGGCCATTTCTATTAAAGTGACACCAAGCGACCAAACATCAGCTTTAAAGTCATATGGTCTGTCCTTAGAAGTCTCACACATTACCACTTCGGGGGCCATCCTAAACAAGCAAAAATAGAAGGAGAATAATTAAATCCAAGGTCTGAGCCAGCATTTTTTTTTTTTTAAGTTAAAAAGTTTTATTATTTTGAACATTTAAAACTACAAAACACAACAAAACAACCTATATATTTGACCGGGAGTCAAGCATGAGGTACAAGTCGACACGCTAAGTAGTGTAAAGCTGGCCATAGACACAAAGATTTGATCGCATGAATCTCCGTTTCGTACGATTTTGAGGCCGTAGGTCTAGTGTCCTGACATTTTTCGAGAGATGGTGATCGGTCGTTCAGTAGATCGGACAGTTTCTGTTGGCTACCGATAATATCTCTGCATGTATTGCTGATATCAGTGTGAGACTGTCACCAGCATTGTCTGATCTGTTCTTTTTACTACTTTATTTGATCTGAATGGTTAGTGGCAGGTCAGGAAATGGCAACGAACGATAGGAAGGTACATCTGCACGTCCATGGCCAGCTTTAGAGTAAAATCCATAGGGGGGTCAATGGGACACACAAAGGAGTAGCCAATGTACGATGGGGTTTAAGGCACAATGTGCTCCACACTGGGATGAGGAATGGTACAACTATCTTGTGTGGGGGTGTATGGAAACTTCCCTAATTCAGGCCTCACCAGAAGCAAAAAATATTTTTAGTGGAATAAGCATTTACCTTTAAATTCTACATTTAAGTCTTTTATAAACCATCGAAGAAATAAAGTTGGCTTACCAATAAGGGGTACCAATAAATGAATCTCTTCTCTGCAGCGTTCTTGTATTTTTAGCAGATACACCAAAATCAGCTACAAGACAATAATACCAAGGTTAAATAGATTACGATCTTTAAATGTATGTTCTTTATAAAAACAGATAATCATATACACTATGACCTGTTGTGAATGTTTTCTGTGCGTTCTGTAAGCATTGAGAAGGCAAGGAGTGTTTCTTATGAAATATTCTTTGACCCATGAAATGGAGTACTTTGTAAGGTTTACCTTTATTAATGAAATGTAGTCTTTGCTCACATGTTTCTTAAAAGTATCCTCTCTCGTGTCGATTGCTGACCCTGCTACCTCAACTGTGCCTTAGGAAGACAAATACGGGGAAACAGAGCCATTTTGGCAAGCAAGGTTGCAGACATTAGTCCACTACTTGGCTACCACTGTACAATCAGCAACAGAATATATATGGGATGTATTATACAAGATTGATTGCGACATGGGGTTTTCAAGTAAGTGATCTTTCCCAATCACAATTGAATAGATTATGTGGGAGGTGGCCTTCCTGTTATTCAGAGTAATGGGTTTTCTGGATAAGGCATCACATACCTGTATTTGTAAAGACAGTCTATGGACTTGCATAGCTATTTCTACACAAAGCCCTCTGTGGATCTCCTCTTAAAGGAACAGTTCAATGTAAAATTAAAAACTGGGTAAATTGATATGATGTACAAACTTAAAAATGTTTATAATATAGTTAGCCAAAAAAGTAATATATAAAGGCTGCTGTGACAGGATGTCTAAAATAACAGAATAGAACACTACTTCCTGCTTTTCAGCTCTCTAACTCTGAGTGAAGGGGCGGCACATGGGACATAACTGTTCAGTGAGTTTGAAATTGATCCTCAGCATTCAGCTCAGATTCAAAAGAAACAGTTATGACCCATGTGGCCCTCCCTCAAGTATCTGATTGGTTACTGCCTGGAAACCAAGAGAGCTGCAAAGCAGGAAGTAGTCTTCTGGCTATTATGTTACACATCTCCTCACTCCAGCCTTTACAATTTACATTTTTGGTTAACTAACTATATTAAAAAATATGTTTAATTTTGCACAGTCTATCTATTTACCCAGTTTTTATTTTTACACTTTACAGCTTTAAATTAACTTTTAGTATGATGCAGAAGTCGGAAGCCAGGGGTTATCGGGCTGGCTCACACATCTCTAGTATGAGAGTGATATTCTGAGACACTTTGGAATTGGTTTTCATTTTTTATTATTTGTGGTTTCTGAATTATTTAGCTTTTTATTCAGCAGTGCTCTAGTTAATACTAAAAGTTAACTTAAAGGTGAACCACCCCTTTAACTTCTACCATTCATATATTCAAGTCCCCTAAGGGGCTGAAGGCTCCCTACATCATATACAAAGCATAGCTTTAGTTCTATATTCCACAATTGAATTTTATCACAGCATCAAGCTATTTTTTTTCTGATAAATCTGGTCATTTTTTCTGGAAATATGTGTTTGTGGTAAATGTGGAATGAGGCAAATGCCAGGATACGTTGTTAAAGCAGACGATCTAAGACTTGGCAAGGTTTTACAACATACCCATCTGCTTCCAATGTGTGTTATAAAAGCAGAACTAAGTCACTGACCAACTTTTTGGTGAACATATGTGAAGTTAAAAATATTCAGGAGCATTTCCTTCAGAATTCTAAAACATTAACATTGCTGTGTGATACCAGGTAAAATATACTATAACGTTTGTAGCACTTGTAGCTAGATAACTTCACCTCTATAAGATAAATCAGATTTCAGGAAAAATCGAATTATTGTTGTCAAACAATCTAACTCAGCCAATTATTTGCTGCTAATGTATAATACAGAAGTGGTGTAAATATGAGAAAGGACAAAGGGTTACCCAAGAAACTCTGCTATACCCAGCTTGTATTACAATTATAGGATAGACTGATTTTGATTTTTAAATAATACAGATTTATTAAACCATCGGTATGCTTACCTAGTTTAACATCGCCGTCTAACGTAAGCAGTATATTGCCTGCCTTTAGATCTCGGTGAATGATCTTGCTTTCATGCAGATATATCAATGCTTCCAGGGTCTGCTTACAAACAACCCGTATTTGAGGTTCTGTCAGTGGCCTCTCCAGCTCTGAAAAGAAACACGGGTTTTAATGGTTCCATATACTACTCACTAAAATGTTCTCTTATATAAAGGCACCACTAGCTGTCAGTAATGCAGATACATAATAAGAAATCTTTTTAAAACATAGACCTGAGGCAGAAGTGCAAGAGCACAAACTGATGTCCCCCCCCTTAGTTCTCATACACACAGCACCTCTGGTCTGGGTCAGGCTGTAGTCTGTACCTTGTGTAGGACAGAAATAGTTTAAAGATGTACAAGTTAGATGACTGATAGGGGCAGGAGGGGGGATGACTATGTGCCAGGGCTGTGAAGTCGGGACATAAATCCAACTCAGTTTATGGTACCTCTGATTTCTGTTTGCTAATACTAGATTATATCTCTCACAACATGGACATCAATTAAGGACTCGCATCATTCAGGATGCTGTTAAAAATCTTCACATCCTTTATTATTATGAATAAATAAAAGTTGTCAGCATTGGCAGATTGTACAAGACAAGGTACTGACGCGTTTCGTGCCCATTTCCAGGCACTTCCTCAGAGTATAGGATAGCATTCACAACACATAACTTTGTAGATACCACTACAACCTAACAAATCCTTAAAGGGGTGGTTGTATAACCCCCACACCCGTCCCTTTAAATGGTGGCCCCATGCCTTTGGAAATGGGTGTTGGTCTGGGCAGTTTCTCTCTCTTAAAAGCCGCAAGCAGGGGAGGATCAATCCCATTGAACTAATGCTGTGGTCTAGGTTATCGGGCTAATGGCGGGCAAGGACTAAGCCCTATGATTGAAACCAATGCCCAGGTCGGGAGACCTTTATTTCAGGTAGTGCTCTTATGCCGGGAGGCTTTGTCATCTAAGTATTATGACAAGAGGTAAATAGTTAGGGACTGCCATATGGGTTTTACTTTGACGTGGTATGGAGGCTTATCAATTTTATGATTATAATTCTGTCTTTGTAAATACACGCATCTGCATAAATTACTTATGTGACAGGGGACCAGGGAATGTGCATTGATCAATCTTTTTCTCTATGTCTGTAGTTAATTTGGCCAGATCAGTAGCACTTCCATTGTATTTAAGTATAGTTTTATTTAGTCATGGAGTGCTCCCACTACCTTTCCTTTTTTCAAATCCTTAAAGGGATATATATGTAAAGCTACATTTCTTATCGTGTAGAAGAACTAGAAGAAATGTACCTTTAAATAGATCCCTTTAAACCCCCATCGTTAGGGTTTAGCGGTATCTATAAAGTTACGTGTTGTGAATGCTATACAAGTGCCTGGAAACGGGGCACGAAACGCGTCAGTAGCTTGTCTAGTGCCAATGCTGACAACTTTTTTTTTAATCATAATAATAAAGGATGTGAAGATTTTTAACAGGTTCCTGAATGATACGTGTCCAAAATTGATGCCCGTGTTCTGCGAGAGTTAAGGAATCCATAGCCAGGATGTGGGAATAGAGGTCACGTGAATAGTATGGACGAATGGGGGAGCTCCACACTCGCAATAGGGAAGTTTAACAGTATATTATAGGTTAATTACTTAAATATTTTGTTGTTACTGTTCCTTTAATATACTAATGCATTTTCCATGTTGATTGAAAGAAGTTAAGTACACAACATACAAGGCATTTTATCACTGCCAAAGCTCAAAAATATAAACCATATCCTTTGGTAATTCTAAAACAAAATCAAAAAAGCTCAACTAAATAAACCAAAAACAATAAGAAAACCTAAAACAATATATATATATATATATATATATATATATATATATATATATATATATATATATATATATATATATATATATATATATATCTTGAACCTGGCATATAGCTGTGGAATTGCTGTTGAATACAATCCAAAATGAAACTGAAGTATCGTACTTGGAAACAGAATTGCTTCTGCCATATCTTCCTTCATAGAAGCTCTTCAATCTGATTTGATTATTTTGAGTACTTGTATTTGAAGTTATTAGGAGCCGAAACATTTTTTGGCGACTCTAGATACCCAAAATTGCTTCCAACTCAGACTCCACAGCTCTGTATGTGCCTTTCCCTTTTTAATACATAGATGCAAAACACAGGCAGCAATGTATTCATGTGGACGCTGCTGGTCTCTGAGCTTGGAGTAGAGTGACTTGTGGCAATTGCAGTGTGCAAATATGGCACCCATTTTTTTGCACTATGTGCACTTCCTTCTTCCTCATTTAGGCTTATCACTGTGACCAGCATCAAAAGGAGCACAGACGTCATTTAGACGCTGAGCACCAGAAATAATGCCATCTGAAATAAGACAATTTTCAGAACAATTGTGCCAGATTCAATTCCCCCTTGCAGGCACAATTATACTGGAACTATTAAAAAAAAACAAATTAAAAAAGCTGCATTGTAGATAAAACACCTGGCACTGCACTTGTGGTCCCAAATGTCCTTTTATATAGATCTTCTTCTGCATGTAAAAGCTTTTAGAACACTTTGTTATTGTTACTATCCTGAATAAGGGACATTGAATTAGATTATAAGTGCCAACTGGGATGCTTTATTATTCTTTTCACGCACAATGTGGACAACTAATAGGGGGATCAAGTGCAAGGAAAGTGGAATGATTCAGACACACTTGGAAAGGAGCAGCAGTCAGCAACTGCATTGCACAGTTATACTGCAGGTTAAAGGAGAAGTAAAGAAGTAGCTAGAAATTTTGTACAATATGTTTTGGGCTTCTGTACCAGCCCAAGGCAACCACAGCCCTTTAGCAGTAAAGATCTGTGTCTCCAACGATGCCCCAGTAGCTCCCCATCTTCTTTTCTGCTGATTCACTGCACATGCTCTGTGCTGCTGACACTTACTGAGCTTAGGGACCCACTCACAATATACAGTACACATAGAAATGTCACAATATAAGGCTAATTAGTAATTAATAAGCCTGAAACTTTAGGCTGGTGAAATAAGTTCACTATATAAAATATGGCATTTTTAGCCATATTCTTTTTTTTTTTTTAGTTTTCTCTTATCCTTATTTCTAATAATTTTTATTTTGTTTTGCAATAACATACAGAAAGAAAAAAAAAACAAAGACATAATGGCATTAAGGATAATGACATCTTGCAGTGGTGAAATATATAAACGTTACATTGTTCTGTACAGTAATAAACGGGTTATTTTACGTCTCTTTCGTATTGTCATTATTTGTACATTTGCCTTCTGCAGAGATCATGGCAGTTCCCAGGGTGGGCCCACAGAAAGAGACCATACTATGCTTTCAATGGGAGCAGGTGTCACTGTGCTATACCTCTATATTGACTCCAAAGATCCCAAATCTTATGAAACGTTTCCACTTCTCCGCTAGCTACATATGTGAATTTCTCCACTACCATATAATTATCAAGTCTTGTTTTGATGCAGATCAAGTAGAGGTGTTTTCCATGCCTTGTTGATGGTTTGTTTAGCAGCTGAAAAGATGCGACTGATCAACTTTCTACCGTATTTGTTGCTTCTTGCTACTCTCCCATGAAGGAGTGCTATAGTAGGGGATGTTCTTAAATTTAACCCTGTGACACTTGCAATCATAGTAAAGATTCCGATCCAGGATCTAGCTGCCTTAGGGCAGGACCATCAGACATATAAAAAAGACCCTGTTTGACCGCAATCGCAGAAGCACGTTGGCGGTGCTGACGGGTACCACTTTGAAATACTTTCTGGAACCAAATACCATCTCGTTATGACTTTCTGGGATGTTTCCTGAACTTAGAGAACACGGTCATATCCTGAAACGTATTGAGCCAGTCATCTTCTTCCAGGGTAATATGTAGCTCCTGCTCCCATTGTCGTATATATAGCATAGATCCTTCAGGGGCTGCTGGTGAATTAACATATTGTAAATTCTGGAGGTTGCACACTGGAGAGTGTGAAGACATAACCTTTCAAAAATAGTGGGGGAGGCACATTTTGAGGGTCTTTCCCCACAATAGACAAAAGATAGTGACGGATTTGAGCATACCTGAAGATTTCAGAACTAGGCATGAGATACTTTTCCATTAAAGGAAAACTATACCCCCAAACAATGTAGGTCTCTATTAAAAGATACTGAGTAAAACAGCTCATGTGTAAAACCCTGCTTCATGTAAATGAAACATTATCATAATAATATACTTTTTTAGTAGTACCGTATATACCCGCGTGCCGAGTTTTTCAGCATCCAAAATGTGCTGAAAAAATCTACCTCGGCTTATACGCGGGTCAGCGGTTCCCCTACCCGAGTAGCTGAGATTGCAGTCACTTTTAATCATTCCTATACCAACAGTTCACTTGGGGAGAGACTGCAATATCCCACAATGCCCTCTGTTGGTTATATGAAAGAATAACAGTGCGCCCTCTGTTGGTTATATGAAAGATTAACAGTGACTGCAATATCACACAGCGCCATCTGTTGGTTGTATGAAAGAATAACAGGGACTGCAATATCACACAGCGCCATCTGTTGGTTGTATGAAAGAATAACAGAGACTGCAATATCACACAGCGCCATCTGTTGGTTGAATGAAAGAATAACAGGGACTGCAATATCACACAGCGCCATCTGTTGGTTGTATAAAAGAATAACCGGGACTGCAATATCACACAGCGCCCTCTGTTGGTTATATGAAAGATTAACAGTGACTGCAATATCACACAGCGCCATCTGTTGGTTGTATAAAAGAATAACAGTGACTGCAATATCACACAGCGCCCTCTGTTGGTTATATGAAAGATTAACAGTGACTGCAATATCACACAGCGCCATCTGTTGGTTGTATGAAAGAATAACAGTGACTGCAATATCACACAGCGCCCTCTGTTGGTTGTATGAAAGATTAACAGTGACTGCAATATCACACAGCGCCCTCTGTTGGTTATACAAAAGATTAACAGTGATGGCAATATCAAACAGCACCCTCTGCACATGGTAGTGGGACAGTGGGACAATGCACACAGTAATCCGTTTGGCAATTCTCTGTCACCATCAGCTTTGCAAAGAAGTCCGGTTGATCGCTGGGGGGGTCGCTTTGGCAGAATGTGCGCTGCTGGGAGACAGGGCTGTAGTTGTGTCTAGGCTTATACGCGAGTCAATAAGTTTTCCCAGTTTTTGTAGGTAAAATTAGGTACCTCGGCTTATACACGGGTCGGCTTATACACGAGTATATACGGTATGTGCCATTGGGTAATCATAAATAGAAAATTGCCATTTTAAAAAATAAGGGCCGCCCCCTGAGATCGTAAGATTCACTGTGTACACAAACACACCACATGTAAGGTCACATGAGCCAATTAACAGACAGAGTTCTGCCTTTTGCTTCAACACTTCTTCCTGTTACAGTTAGTGTTGTAGTATTTCTGGTCAGGTGATCTCTGAGGCAGCACAGATAGAGTCACGAAATGGTGGTTCAAGGCAAGAGATGTAAAAGGGCAATATTTATGTAAATATATATTCCAGTTTGGTAAGATTCTTTAATATGTCATTCAATTTGATATAAACTATCTGTTGCTTAAGTATTCATTTTGGGGGTATAGTTTTCCTTTAAAGATTGTATAGAGATAAATTTATGCTCAAGGGTTAATCGGTATAGAGATGAGAAATCATTTAGTCGTCACCACAGAAAGGCACCCTTCTCGTAGCCCGGGGGGGAAATCTGGGTTGTTAAATATGAAAAGAGCTGGGCGATAGGGAGACATGAGGGGATAAGATTACATTTCCAGATCTCTAGAGAATGATTCACAGTGGGGGGTAGAGAAGCTTGTGGGTTGGTCTTGGACCATAATAAATTGCTGAGAAGGGTTTTTCCAACCGAGAGTTGTTCTATTTCTGTCCAAAGCGGGGAATTGTCTGACATGCCATTCCACTATTTGGGCTAATTGGCTGCATAAAAATAGGCTTGAAAGTTAGGAATTCCCATACCACCTTTATGTCTATTCCTTTGTGTCACCTTAGCTTTCATTCTTGCTTGTTTACCTCCCCAAACAAACTTCTGACACTGTGAATGTAGTTTGGATAGAATTGTCAATGGGGGGGAAACTGGTAATGTGCGGAAAAGGTATAAAAGTTGAGAAAGCGTAGACATTTTTAAAGGCATGAACTTTACCTAACCAAGACAATTTCATAGTTTCCCATACACGTAAAGTGTCAAATATTTTTTTAAATACCTTTGGGTAGTTAACTGCAGAAAGGCCCCTATTGTCAGGGGTTATATGTACGCCTAGATATTTTATGCTTCTTGGTTGCCATTGAAACTCCAAATGAATTTCAAGCAGTTTTTGTAAATGGGTGGGGAGATTAATATTCAAAGCCTCTGACTTTTGGGAATTAACATTCAGGCCCGAAATGGCACCAAAATCCAAAAGTACCTTATACAAGTGTGGGAGAGACGTCATAGGCTTGGTGACTAGCAGCAATAAATCATCTGCATATAAAACACATTTATGATGCCTATTGCCAACCTGAAGGCCATAAATGTCCTTATGATGACAAATATGGGTCGTCAGGGGTTCAATAATTAAGGCAAACAGCCATATTCATTTTTACAGTCTAGTTCTCTCTTTAATGGATCCTATTTTAATTACAGTAACTGGATTTTTTCTACAGCACAATATCTTATAACCTACACAAGGAGCTGTGAGCTGCTTGAAAATAGCAGCTGGATATACTCAGCAAACAGCAAGGCCTGCTGAAGCATTATGGCAAAACAACATCATATACAGAAGGTGACTATATGAAAGATTTATGTGAACCTGTATTCAAGGTTTCAGCTCTACTGTACTTTGAAATACCCTTTAAAGGAGACATATAGGATAAGTGAACAAAAAAAAATTGTATAGGCAATTATGAGTAATATATGGTGTTGCTTATACATGGTGCTAAAAATTAATCTTTAAAAATAGCCCCTTTATTAGAGCTCTGCCTCAGTTTCAAATAAGGGGTGGCGTGTCCTAACAGTCCCTGCCAGAAGCACAGTAGGAAGGGGACAGCCAATCACAGCTCTGCAGTCACACATGCAAATACAGACGTCAGTTCCCTATCAGGTCCTGCTAGTTGCTGATTGGTTCCTGTCCTACAGTGCAGTGAGTTGAGTGCCACCGGCTCCCCTGCACAGCCTGGGAATTCAGGGAGCAGGAAGTGGAAGAGAAGGGAGAAATTGTTAGGATTTTTGCAGAAATATTCAATAAATCAGCCTGAAACACAACTTTTTTAAGCACACTATAGTTAAATGAGTATAACGCACTGGTATATTCTTTTTTTTTTTTTTTTTACACAAAACGTCTCCTTTAAAATAAGGACCATATAGAGAAGGAAACCAAAACCTACCTAACATTACAGCGTCTACTGCTCCTCCGGCACAAAATTCAATCAAAATCTGTGTTGAAACCAAAAGAGAAAAAGCATTTAAAATCAAGATTGTGAAAATAAAAAAACAAACATACTTACGTTGTAGATGATTTACAGACTGAATGGCAAGCAGATGTAATTTAGCAGACATTGTGTTTTTGTACTAAAGTAAATATGAGCCAGCAATACATTCTCCAGATAGAACAGTCCAAAAAGTAATAGCTATCGCTTATGTAATATTATAACTTTCTCCTTTGCTAATCAGGAAACTGAATTGCTGATGAGATCAATCCAAACAACTTTCCAGTTGGTCCTCGCTTTGTTTGTGTTTATTGAGGCAACTGCCTTTTGTGTGCTGCCTTTCTCCAAAGGGAAACTGGATATGCTCATCTTTCATAATGGCATTTAAACAAATACATCGTTTATAGAGTCAGTGACCCCAGCAACCAGGCGGCTGCTTTAATTCTGGAAACAAGCAGAACAACGTAATAAACAGAAAATGTAGCTGAACTAGAAATGATCTTGGAATGTTATTTTGCTTCATAATAAATGTTGATTGGCTATTGCCATTGTTTAAAAAAAATCACCCCCATGTTATGCATGAATTACTGTGCATGGTGTTTTTTTTTTTACATAGAGGATTTAAAGAGCTACAGCTGGCCGTGTCATTCAGATGTGTTGGACGTCAGGCTGCTGTTTGCATTCCTCTATAAGAGGGCAACATGGAAATTGTCAAATAGTCTAGCTACGTTGTTCCATGAAGTTCAGGCGCTTGTATCTCTCAAAAGTAGTGCAACAGGCCCACCTGTTTTATGTTTAAACGATTGCTTTACCAACTCAACGTTTATTTTGCCAACAGTGAATAAGGTTGCAACTTAAAAAAACAGAAACAAAAAACAAGTGTTTTAAAGTAAAGATAATATCATGTACTGTTGTTCTGCGTTGGTAAAACTGCTGTGTTTGCTTCAGAAACACTACTATAGTTCATATAAACAAGCTGCTGTGTAGCAATGGTGGAAATTGAAAAAAGTCTATATGGCACAGGTTAAATAGTGGATAACAGATAACACCATTATGTTCTACAGAGCTTATCTGCTGTGTAACCTTTTCTCCTTTGAATGACTGTCCCCATTGCTACACAGCAGCTTATTTATATAAACAATAGTAGTGTTTCTGAATCACACACAGCAGTCTTACCAGTGCAGGGCAACACTGAATTAGATTTCTTTAAAGGAGAAGGAAAGCTACAGAAGCAGTTTATTGCCAATAGATTAGCCACAATAGTGCAAGCTATAACACTATATTTATTCTGTAGAATGCTTTACCATACCTGAGTAAACAGCAGAAGCTCTAGAAGCTCTCTGTTTGTTTAGGATAGCAGCTGTCATATTAGCTTAGTGTGACATCACTTCCTGCCTGAGTCTCTCCCTGCTCACTCATAGATCTGGGCTCAGATTACAGCAGGGAGGGGGAGAGAGGAGCAAACTGAGCATGCTCAAGCCCTAGCCTTGGAGGTTTATGCTGAAAACAGGAAGTCTGATACAGAAGTCCATGTGTACACAACAGAAGGGAATAAATGTGCTGTTTCTTTTGACAAAGGACTAAAAACAGCATTACTTTGAGGGTTTACTGGTATATTTATATAGACCTTTCTGATAAAGCTTACTTAATTTTAGCCTTTCCTTCTCCTTTAAAACACTTTCATTTTTTGATGTTACCGTTCCTTTAAATCAGAGAGGTTCAGCATTTGATTAAAGTAGAGAAATAATGGGTGGCAGGTATAAAAGGTAAGAAGCTATATTGCTAATGGATGCTCAGATCCTGTAAAGGCAACACATGGCTATGGTTAGAATTTGTTACAACCACCAAAATGGCAGCAATCATTTGTTAAGCAGGAAACCACAGAAAGTACAGAGCAACAAGTTAGAGGTTTGAAATACAGGGGAGGATTAGGGGTGCTGACACTAGAACTAACCTGCTCACAACAAAGTTACAAATTCCATGACAAATAGTTATAGACACATGATATTAAACACATGGGCCTGCTTATAATTGCCAAGAGGTAAGGAAAGTTTCGGCTCAAGTTACACCAATGCTTTCAGATTCAGAAATTATCTTTCCACACTGGGACAATGCTTTCCAACACAGAAAACTGTTAACCCCCACATTCATTTGCAGTGGTATGGGATCTCTTCTCCAGAAATGAACTTGTTCTAAGCTGCGTGAATCCATATTAGTGGTAATACAAACCTATTGGCTTTATTTAGGGGGCTTCTTATCAAAGATAGAGTTATATTTTACATGAGTTTTTTGGGGTATTTTAAGTCAAAACTCGAATGATTTTTTTTTTTTTTTCAAGAAAAAAACCCTGAATCCTTAAAGGGAACCTGTCATCGGAAAACATGTTTTTTTTTCAAAACGCATCAGTTAATAGTGCTGCTCCAGCAGAATTCTGCACTGAAATCCATTTCTCAAAAGAGAAAACTGATTTTTTTACATTCAATTTTGAAATCTGACATGGGGCTAGACATTTTGTCAATTATCCAGCTGCCCCTGGTCATGTGACTTGTGCCTGCACTTTAGGAGAGAAATGCTTTCTGGCAGTCTGCTGTTTTTCCTTCTCAATGTAACTGAATGTGTCTTAGCGGGACATGGGTTTTTACTATTGAGTGTTGTTCTTAGATCTACCAGGCAGCTGTTATCTTGTGTTAGGGAGCTGTTATCTGGTTACCTTCCCTTTGCTCTTTTGTTTGGCTGCTGGGGGGAAAAGGGAGGGGGGTGATATCACTCCAACTTGCAGCACAGCAGTAAAGAGTGATTGAAATTATCAGAGCACAAGTCACATGACTTGGGGCAGCTGGGAAATTGACAATATGTCTAGCCCCATGTCAGATTTCAAAGAAATTTGAGAAATGGATTTCAGTGCAGAATTCTGCGGGAGCAGCACTATTATCATTTTGAAATTTTCCCATGACAGTTTCGTTTTAAATACATAATCTAATACCTGTCACGGTCATGTAAAAGTCAATGGCAGAGGTCCCTTGAACCATTTGAAGATGTTTCTAGCCTTCATCGTGTTTGGGTTTCTTTAGGTGGGTTTCACTCAAAAACGCAATTAATTTGAGCGTATTTTCACCGAAAACTTGATCAATTAGAGTATTTGAGTTTTCCACCCCAACTACACGGATTCAAGTTTTTTTTAATTAATTAGAAACCATTCCAGTTGTGAGTTAATTTGAGGTATTAAAAAAAAAAACAGCTCACAGATCTAAAACTTGACCTTTGATATAAATAACCCCCTAAACGTTTAGATGATTTTTAGCAGACTTAAAGAATGGTGATCCAAAAAGAGTTTCCCTAATTTAATTTTTAGTACAATTTGCCCCAAGGTTAACGTGGAGCTACTGTCTTTCAGACAACACCAATTCAACATTTTAAATGCACTAGGGCTCATAAAATAATATTAAGCGGCATGATAGCAGTCAAAGATTACGAATTTTTTTTTTGCAGAAATAAGACACCATGGGCAACGCATTTATGAGCTGCCTGGATAATGGATTTCTGGAAAAGGGAACCCATAGCTCCATAATTGTATTGTTCAACTGTGGGAGCCAATCACACAAATGGGAAAGTTTGCCCTAGTATGGTTTTCCATTGCACCAATCAGCTGTTGTCTTTTACTAGTTTTGTTCAGTACAAGTAATAAAACCCCACATCAGACTGGGTGTTAATGAAAAGGGCAAACTTTGCCTGTGTTTACGCATAACTCGTGAATGAACCTGTAGCACATGGATAATATAAAAAGTTTTACAAAACCTGACAATAGGATTATCCGTTGGTTTAAAAAAGAAAAAAATAAGACATCTATCTGTCTTTTGATGCAATGGTTAATACTGTGATTTTAGGCTCTTTGAAGCTACCACTCCACTAATTGCATGTGAATTATCTGAAACTGACAGTTGGCTGAAATGACATCAGACTGCTTTTCAAGGCAATGATCACCTGACAAGCGCTGCGGTCCACTGCGGTGATTTCAAGGCGCTTTGTAGACACATTATTGGGCTACTTGAACCAGAAATCACCCATTTAATACTAGTATATTGTTTTTAAACCCGTCTGTTTGAAAAATAATATTACAGCAATTTTAAAGGTTTAGCAGGACAAGCTTACCCAGAGGTTATTTTCGTAGTAGAAAGCATCCAAGAGCTTAACAATATTCGCGTGGTCACATGATGCCAAAATATCAATCTCCACCATGTAATCCTCAAGTTCGTCCTCTGATTTCGTATCAATGACTTTTGCTGCTGCCAAAATTCCAGTCTCTTTATTTTGGGCCTAAAAATAGAACATAGGAAATGTTTTTTCTAGAAGACTGATGCACATAGATGAAGATGCATTATTCTGAAGCCAATATTTTGATCACTGAACATTATATAAAACAAAACAGGCATAATAAATTACAGATAGCTGCATGTTAGTGCTACAATGGAAGCGCTTGCCATACTACAGTTCACAGCTATGAATAAATGTTCCTGTTAAACTGTCATGTGTATCCGTCACTTCCTGGGAAGGCAAACGAGACGAAGCCGAAAAAACAAGTCATGCATGGAAAGGAGCTAATGAATGTAATCTAACAGCAAGCTGTTGCATCTACTTCATCAAAGTGCTGATCATACATATGATTTGACTTATATTTGACTATAATACCCAAGAGCCATGAATATCCTGTAAATTACACCACTATAAATTGTGCTTAGTGATGTTATTTCGGTCACATGACTCTTGAAACTTGTATATTAAAATAAAGTACCCCCTGTTGCAAAATATGAGGATATTAGAATTCACCTCAGAGTTGCATGACCTTAAACACTCGGAATTTGGCCTTGTGTTTTTATATGGTCATAGAACTCCTCGGTAACTTATAATATCCTTATATTTTACAATAGAGGGTACTTTATTCACTATATAAAATTCTGGTACGCCAGCAGTTGCGTATTTTGACAAAGACAAATATTATGACCTCTATTTTTTTATGACTTCCCGTATTTTTGTAAGGATAGGGCCGGAGGGCCTTTTATTGGCAACATTTTTAGAAGCAATGAGAAAACATTCACATATCCACAAGGATAGACCTAGTGTTGGTAGGTTGTTCTACAGAACAGGTTCATCCCAGCCCTACAACTGCTTTATTTGTTTGTGCACAAGAAGAATATTGCTTGTGTCTGCTTTTCAGAATTTAGTATTTTTCAATGTAGACAAAACAACAGCCAGCTATGGTTTAGTTTGCCATACATTCCAAGATTTTATTGTGCAGTTTTGCATTGGTTGACGGACACATCAAGGGTAGACGATTTTATATCTATCATGATTTTGGCTGCTGATGAGCACTGGATTGGCATTTGAGAAGAGAAGTTAGTTGCTTTCTGCAATATTTCTGATCTATTACTATAGAACAGGGATCCTCAATAGTGATGTGCAGGTCGGGTAAAACACTTCCTCCACCCGCGCCCGACTTCCATTTATAGACCTGTCCCAACCCGTCACAAAAGGGGCAGGCAAGCAGGCGTGTGTCTATAAAAAAAGGAAGCCGGAAGTCAGCAGTGTAAGGTGGCAGGCGGGTAGAGTAGAAAGAAGAGCTTAACCTCGGAGCAGCCCATAACCCGCAAATATGGGTGCGAGGTCGGCCCGAAACCGCCTGACCTGCGCCAGAACGCACATCAGTAATACTTAACCGTTTCTACACGTGAGCCACATTCAAATGTAAAAGAAGTTGGAGAGCAACATAATCATGAGAAAACATCCTGGGGTGCCAATTATGGGTTGGGATTGGCTATTCGGTAGCCTCTATGTGAACTGACAGCCTATAGGAGGCTCTGTTTGGCAGTACACCTGTTTTTTTATGCAACCAAAATTTACCTCCAAGCCTGGTATTCAAAAATAAGCTCCTGCTTTGAGGCCACTGGGAGCAACATCAAAGGGGTTGGGGAGCAGCATGTTCCTCATGAGCCACTGGTTGGGGATCGCTGATGAAGAGGATTTTCGATTTTATTCTAAAGTCACCTGTAGTGATGGGCAAATCTGGCCATTTAGCTTCACCGAAAAATTTGCGAAACGGCAATGGGTGTCAAAAGAATTTTGACGCGCAACAGTTTTTACATGCGCGTTAATTTTTACACGCACAACTTTTTTGTCCAAATGCATTAAAGTCAATGAGCGTCAAAATAATTTTGATGCACGACAATTTTTATGTGCAAAACCTTTTTGTCCAAATGCAAACTGGAGAGCTGCTGAATAAAAAGCTAAATAACTCAACAACCACAAATAATTAAAAATGAAAACCAATTGCAAATTGTCTCTGAATATCAGTTTCTACACCATACTTAAAGTTGGCTCAAAGCTGAACAACCCTTTTAACATAATATTAAGTATTTAACAATGGTATCTCCCATTTCCCAAGGGAGCTATGTTCCCTCACTTAATCTGATGGGGAAAACAGTATAGCATCTGCTACTCATGAATATACAGAAATATGTATAGGTATGGGATCAGTTAGCTGGAAACCTGTTATCCAAACAGCTCTGAATTACAGAATGGCCGTCTCCCATAGACTCCATTTTATCAAAATAATTTAAATTTAAAAAAGGGATTTCCTTTTTCTCTGTAATAATGAAACAGTAGCTTGTACTTGATTCAAACTAAGATATAATAAATCAGCTTATTGGGTTTATTTAATGTTTAAAGGATTTTCTAGTATAATGAAGATCCAAATTATGAAAAGACCCGTTATCCGGAAGACCCCAGGTCAAAATAAAATTCTATTCAATTGGCTTTCTGTGTCTTTAAGGGTAAGGTCACACTGGGTACTCCATTCTATAAACAGAAATAGCTCTGTGTGAGTTGTTATCTAGAAATAGGTGTTTGGCAATATAGCTTTATGCTTGGAGATTGGGACGTAAACACATGGGTCCAACCTGTATTCAATCACAACTAGAAATACCACAATAACTGAAGAGTGAGACTAATTCATGCTAGAGGAAATGCACATTTAGGGTAAGCTCACACTGGGCGTTTTGGGGAGATTTAGTCGCCTGGCGACTTATCGCCTCGTCTTTGCAGCGACCAATCTTAAACGCCTTCCCTCACTCTGGCTGGCTAGAATGAAAAATCGTCTGCGCTAATCACACGCAGCGATTTGTTTTCCGAAGTCGCCTCATGAGTAAACTTAGTGTTTGATTAGAGCCGGCGATTTTTCATTTTAGCCAGCGCAGAGTGAGGGAAGGCGTTTGGGGAGATTGGTCGCCACAAAGATGAGGAGAGTAGTCGCCAGGCGACTAAATCTTCCCGAAACGCCCAGTGTGACCTTACCCTAAATGTGCATTTCCTCTAGCATGGATTAGTCTCACTTATTGTGGTATTTCTAGCTGTGATTGAATACAATTTGGACCCATGTGTTTATGTCCCAATCTCCAAGCCTAAAGCTACATTGCCAAACACCTATTTCTAGATAACAACTCACACAGAGCTATTCCTGTTTATAGAATGGAGTACAAAGTTTGTTTGGAAACTTAATTATTCAAAGTATGTATCACACTACAAAGTAACGTAAACTCTAATCCTGATTTCTTCAGATACAAGAGACAGTGAGTGATGTTACATATGTAGGGGCAGATTCAGTAACTTCGAGTGAATGATTCGAAGTAAAAAAACTTCGAATTTCAAAGTGTTTTTTGGGCTCCTCCGACCTTGATTTCGAATCGAAGGATTCGAAGTAAAAATCGTTCGACTATTCGATAGTCAAAGTACTGTCTCTTTAAGAAAAAACTTTGACCCCCTAGTTCGCCATCTAAAACTCAATGTTAGCCTATGGGGAAGGTCCCCATAGGCTTTCCTAAGTTTTTTTGATCGAAGGATATTCCTTTGATCGATGGATTTAAATACTTCGATCGTACGATCAAACTATTTGCGCTAAAATCCTTCGACTTCGATATTCGAGGGATTTTAATTCCCAGTCGAATATCGAGGGTTAATTAACCCTCGATATTCGACCCCTGGTGAATCGGCCCCTATATGTTTGGACACTGACAAATAAGTAACATTTTGTTTCCATTAGCTTTCCATATGGCAGCAAGACATGAGCCACTGCAGGGTTCTAGGAGCACAGACAGATGCCAGTGACTTCTACCTTTCCAACTGAGAACAGGAACAGCCTGCTTAATGGATAAGTAAACCTTAAAATAAGTGAATGTAAAAATGATGAGAGTGCTATTCTAAGCAATTTTGTAATTTACATTCATTATTTATTTTCTTTTTATTCCATGATATTAAGGGATACATGTACTGTTAATATGAATGAATTTTGTTCCAACAGCGCCACCTGCTGGTCAGTTTCCCACCAGTCTGACCACCAAGTAGTCAAGGAAGTTGTCAGGAGAAAGGAAGAGGCTGTTCTGATGTTCTTCTAGTTAGGAATAAAATAAGAAAACTTTCTCAAACCTTTCCTTAGCAGAAGAACATCAGAGCAGCCTCTTTCTTTCTCCTGACAACTTCCTTGACTTCTTGGTGGTCAGACTGGTGGAAAACGGACCAGCAGGTGGCGCTGTTGGAACAAAATTGATTTTAGCCATTTCAGGCAAAAATTCACAAAAATCGTACAATTACAGTTTTTGCTCGATTTTATCGTTTTTAGCCAAACCAATTAAACTTTTTTTTTTATAAATATGTTTCTAAACATGAACAACATTTCTTGGATGCTTCAAACATCCAGTTGACAGGTTATAGTAATGAATAAAGTTACATGTTTTCAGCCATGAAAATTAAATAAAATGAAAGTAAAATTAACATTCGAACAAGGTTAACATAGTGAAGTATATTCACATGAACAAATTCGGATTATAACTGTCTGGTTTCACAGGTTCTGTTTGATTTACCACAAGTAATAAGCCAAAAGCCTATTGGTACAGTAAAATTTGCTTTTTTTAATAATAAAGGTAAAAATCGGGTATTGGAGCTCGGTCTGGGTTTTTTATTTAAACAATGAGACAATAATAAGAGATTTTAGTAAATAACCCCCCCCTGCATGTCCAGCCGACTTTGCCTTAATTCTACTAGATACTGTATAGCTAGTGACAAGCGAATTTCTCCCATTTTGCTTCGCTGAAAAATTAAAAAATTTCCCGCGAAATGGCAAAAAATTTGTGGAAAAATATTCTTGACGCCAGCAACGATTCCGACGCCGGCAAAAATTCGACGGCAAATGTTCGCACCAATTTTCCGGATTCATTCGCCGGCAGCGAAACTTGTAAATTCACCGCAAATTCGAGTCTGGCGGATAAATTCGCCCATCACTATACATAGCTTTTAGACTTAAGGTTTTTGCTGGCAATTCCTTCCTCCTATTGTCTCTTTACACTATGCATTGTAACAATGTCCATAATTCGATATTTCTTTGCTATAATTGCCTGTCTCTGGTGCAATTTAGCAGCTGCCACTCATATGTACAAATGAAAGATAAATTATTGATTGTTAATCTATTTTTAGATATACTGGCATATTGAACTACATATTTTTTACGAAAATTCTTTATTTATTGAAATTTGTAGAGAGGGGGTGGGGGGGAGGTGGAAGAGAGCATAGACAGTCACAAATCTATATATCTTAGGGTAGAGACACACGTGGAGATTCAGGGATATTACGTGCCCTGCGACAAAATGCCTCTCCTTCGGGCGACTAATCTGCCTTCCTGCCAGCTAGAATATAAATCGACGGCGGGATGGAGGGCATTTGGAGGGCTTTGTTTTCCGAAGTCGCCCGTAGTTTCCTTGTGAGGCAACTTTGGGCGACTTCAGACAACAAATCGCACCGAGTGCCATCCCACCGGCGATTTGCATTCTAGCTGCGGGAAGGCAGGAGAAGTAAATTCGGGGAGATTAGCCATCCCGCCGGCGATTTAACCAATAACATCTTACAATAAAATTTCTCTTAAAGATGGTTTCATCTCACTTTAATAGTCTTAGCATGTTGATGGTTAAAGTTTGTATGGAGATAGTTGCCTGGTGGTATTGGGACTAGAACTTTGTCAGTTTAAGAATCTATGGGGACCATATGTGCCAATATTTTGTACTTGAATGTGAATGATTGCTGTGATCTCCTGGTTTCTTCCAGGGGGAAATCAGTTTTAAATCAGTTTCCATTTTAGATTATGGGAGATCTGGTGGTTATGTTACCTTTTGCTTGTATATGCAGTATGCCATCTAGGGAATATTGTATTGATATGCAGCCTAAGTTTAGGCACTCCTAATGTAAATAATTTTGGCAGGACTGTAACTATAGCATAAGTACATATTTTATCTAGCCCTTCCTTGCCCTTTAAAATCCATGCATTTAGATTATGAGCTCGGAGGACCATTCTCCTTGCAAGCCAAGTGATTAAACAGTGAATCAGTGTCAGAAGACAGCCCTACTTATAGATGCTGAGAATAGAAATATTTTGCTCAGCGTTATCATTTGCGTTGGTCTCAATGTAGAACAGGAAATGTCTGGACAGGAAGAGATTTGGGAAGACACATGAATAATACAGCATTCTCCTTCCTCCATCACCAACGCTTATAGAACATGCTCACTCAATATGAAAGGCAATAAGGGAAATGGGTTTTTGCACAGGCATAGAACATCCAGTGTCAGTAGGATCAGCCAATTTATATAAACAAGCTGTTGCGGCCATGGGAGCAGCCATTCAATCACAGAATACAGAGTAGATAACATAAGTACTACTATAGTTTATATAAACAAGCTGCTGTGTAACCATGGGGGCAGCCATTCAAGCACAGGATACACAGTAGATAACAGATAAGTACTACTATAGTTTATATAAACAAGCTGCTGTGTAACCATGGGGGCAGCCATTCAAGCACAGGATACACAGTAGATAACAGATAAGTACTACTATAGTTTATATAAACAAGCTGCTGTGTAACCATGGGGGCAGCCATTCAAGCACAGGATATACAGTAGATAACAGATAAGTTATGAAAAATCCCATTGTTTACTATAGACCTTATCTGTTATCTGCTGTGTATCCTGTGCCTTTTCTCCTTTTTCATCTTTGAATGGCTGCCCCCATGGCTACACGGCAGCTTGTTTATATAAATATAATTGTGTTTCTGAAGCAAGCACAACAGTTGTACCAGTACATTATACTTGGTTCTATTTACCCTCTAATTTACGTATGCAAATTAGGGTTCGGATTCGGTTCAGTATTTGCCCAAATCTTTCACAAAGGATCTGGCCGAATCCTAAAATAGTGGATTCGGTGCATCCCTAAAAAAAAAAAAAACCTGCTCTGTAAAGATACAAATGTGTTTTTATTGTTACTTTTTATTACTCATCTTTCTTTTCAGGCCTCTCCTTTTCATATTCCAGTCTCTTATTCAAATCAATGCATGGTTACTAGGGTAATGTGGACCCTAGCAACCAGATTGCTGAAATTGTAAACTAAAGAACTAAAAAACAACCAATAAAAAAAAAAATGAAACTCAACTGCAAATTATCTCAGAATATCACTCTATAGCAAACTATAAGGTAATTTGCATCACCTAAGGTATGGTGATGCAAATTACAGAAAGATTCCTTAGGGTAAGGGCACCAGGGCAGATTCGGGGAGATTAGTCGCCCCAGCTACAAATCTTCTCTTCTTTGGGGTGACAATCTCCCCGAACTGCCTTCCCGCCAGCTAGAATAAAAAAATCGCCAGCAGGATGGCACTCGTGGCAAATAGTTTTCCAAAGTCACGCAAAGTTTCCTCGTGAGCGGGGTGGCGCTGTGAGTGCCACCCCGCTGGCGATTTTTCCTTCTAGCTGGCGGGAAGGCAGTTCGGGGGGATTGTCGCCCCAAAGAAGAGATTTGTAGCTGGGGCGACTAATCTCCCTGAATCTGCCTGTGTGCCCTCACCCTGAAACCCCAGGTCCCGAGCATGCTGGATAATAGGTCCCATACATGTAATTTGAATGTTATAGCATGCACTGTACGGGCATAAATGTGCCAAAAAAAAATCATACAAAATCTATATGACGAAATGATGTGATAAATCTGATATTAATCTAAGGTTATGTTTCCTGTATTTTATGAGCAAAAACTGTGCCTCTGAACAGCTCCAAGCCAGGCCTGGGACAAACACATGGCTCCATTAAAATCGACTTTTTTTTTTTTTTTTTTTTACCAACAGATTGAATGACTGAAACTGAACACTCCTTGGCACACAAGGGTGAAAAGGAAGCAGGGGTGGGAGTAGTTTAACAGATCTGTCTTATGTGTCCCTATGGGGCAGGATAGATTCGGTTTCTTCTTATAAAGCTGCACCACTTTCCCCACAATAAAAATGCCACTTTCATTGGTCCCTGGCCTCTTGTGCTCCTACATAATGTGAAACAGGTTGTGCACAATGGAAACCCAAGCAACAGGAATTGTGGTAACACTTTCAGCACAGAAAGAGTTGTCATTTCTCTACACAAACATTTCAAATCCAACACTAAACAAACTCAGACCCTATGCAGAATTATGCTTCACTATTATTTTAGCCTTGCAGTCACATCATTGTTATATAATAACCCCACATGTAACTTGCTGGCTGTGACTAAATAAATAAACAGGGGACTTAAAATGAATGATAAAACAAGGGATATAGATGGAAACTGGTTTTATGATGTTTTCTTTTAAGATCCCCACTAGCTAGGATTGAAACCAGTCCAGTTTTGAACCACCCAACTCAGTATTTCCTGGTGCTGACCACTTCTGTACAGTCTGTTCAAGTTTCAGAACTCAGGACAAAAAAAAATTGTAAGACTCCCATCCACCTCAGCCATTAACCCAATATCCCTGTCCAATTTAAAGGAACAGTTGAGTGTAAAAATAAAAACGGGGTAAATAGATAGGCTGTGCAAAATAAAATATGTTTCTAATATAGTTAGTTAGGCAAAAATGTAATGTCTTAAGGCTGGAGTGACTGGGTGTGTAACATAATAGCCAGAACACTACTTCCTGCTTTTCAGCTCTCTAACTCCAAGTTAGTCAGCGACTTGAAAATATAGAACAATTAAATAATAAAGACCAATTGAAAAGTTGCTTAGAATTAGACATTTTATAACATATTAAAAGTTCAAAGGTGGACCACTACTTTAAAATCTAGGATCCTATACGTAACCAAAGGGCTGATTATAAAGGATTTCCTTTTTTTCCCCCAATACAAACAAGCAGCACAAGCACATTAAAGTATTGTTTAATAAAATGTGCATCAACTTGTGGTTTGGAAGGAGAGACTACCTGACTCATGGAAAAAGGATGCCAGTCTGTGTCAGTACCTGCAGCTCAGTATAAACACTATAGTATAAACACTACTCAACCGAGTTGGACTTGTCACATCCACGTGGCTAATGACCAGACATTTAATCAAATACTTGCCCTTTTATCTGGGTGCCCATACACAGAGATCTGCTCATTTGGCGATGTCGTCAAACGAGCGGATCTCTCCCCTAAATGCCCACCTTGAGGTGGGCAATATCAGGCTTATCCGATCGTGGGCCCTAGAGCCCAACGATCGGATCCTAACGAATAGCAATGGGCGGTCGGATCGCGGGACCGCATCAACGAATAGATGCGGCCGCGATCTGACGGGATTTTAGTCCCATCCGATCAAGATCTGGCCGACTTTCGGCCAGATCTCGATCGGTGAAGCCCATCGGGGGGCCCCATACACGGGCCAATAAGCTGCCGACACGGTCTGTCGGCAGCTTTTATCGGCCCATGTATGGCCACCTTAAGTGTTTTTTGGCTCTGAATATAATGAGCTGCCGGCACTAACACCCTGCTTATCATCATGTGGTTATTTTGCTTGTGTATTTGTTTGTTTAGTGAAAGCTCCCAGGGCTTAAAAATAAGAATGTCAAGAATGAGGGATGGACAAAGAGTGGCTGAATAAGAAAACTCTGTCGCTCGTTTTTCATAGACTCTGCCACCCTACTTTTTCACAATAACAACTTAATTGATAATCATTATTATCTTTTTATTGAGACAGCGCTGTTTGGTTTACATAGATCTTTACAGACAGGTTTGTCATTCGCATCAGGCTCTGGAACTCAGTTTAGGGTCCCTGTTATATTTAAGCCACACATTAGGGTCACTAACATCAGGAGCCAAATAAAATGCATGTATGTTCCAAAGCAACACATCATTGAGATTCAAGGTCTGTAAAGCTCATTACAACCATGATCTCAACCAACAAATGGCTATGACTCATAGTATCACTACTGCATCCATGATTTCCAATAACTGTTGCACTGGCTGATGTATGCTTAAAGGACAAGGAAAGGCAAAAAAATAAAATCCCATTTTTACTTTCTTTAATGAAAAAAGAAACCTATCTCCAATATACTTTAATAAAAAAATGTGTACCATTTTTATAAGAAACCTGACTGTATGCAGTGAAATTCTCCCTTCATTTACTGCTGTGGATAGAAATGATTAGATGGTCCCTAAAGCTGGCCATAGACGCAAAGATCTGATCGTACGAATCGAGGATTCGTACGATTTTCGGACCGTGTGTGGAGAGTCCCGACATTTTTCCTCCGGCGGAGATCGGTCGTTTGGTCGATCAGACAGGTTAGAAAATTTCTGTCGGCTGCCGATAATATCTCTGCGTGTATTGCCGATCGTACGATTTTCAGTGGGATACTGTCACTAGCTTTGGTTGGACATAGATATCGTACGATTGCTGTCACGAGCAGAACATTGCTGATCTGTTCTTTAACTAATCTGACTGGTAAGACTTTGATCTGAATGGTTAGTGGCGGGTCGGGAGATGGGAAAGTCCGATCGTACGATGATTCGTACGATCGGATCTTTGCATCTATGGCCAGCTTAACTGCTGAGCAGGGAAACAATCATACTTATGAACAGCAGGGGGAGACCCAGCCTTACTTACCAGCCATGCAGAACTCAAGCAGCTTTGTTTATGACGATCCCTAAGCAGCCCAGATCACACTGAGCATGTGCAGGGTCAGGGTCAGGCAAAGATGTTTAACAAAGTTACAAGATGACAGCCCCCTGTGGCCAATTTTGAAAGCATAAATCATTTGTTTGATTAGGCTTGTGGTGCAGTTAGTTCATGCTAATGTATAGTATACACAATACATGTCTAGCCTTATTCTATTTTAGACTTTCCTTTAAGTCCTGCAAACCAAACTATAATTGTCTGTAGGGAGGGGTGCACCTAAAGTAAGATAGATAGATAGATAGATAGATAGATAGATAGATAGATAGATAGATAGATAGATAGATAGATAGATAGATAGATAGATAGAGATGAGAGACCGGCAGAGAGACCGATAGATAGAGAGATAGATAGATAGATAGATAGATAGATAGATAGAGATCGATAGAGAGAGAGAGAGAGAGATATTTAGTGGCATTAAAACACCATGAGAGTCTCCTCTGTTACAATAGAGCTCTGATTCTGCTAACAGACAGGGCCAGTCTGAGTACTAAGTAGATGCCAATGTGGCCCTGGTTTAAAAAGCAAGGTCTGCAAAACGTCAAAGTAGCCTCTGTACAAGACAAAGTTTAATTGGCCGGTTCAATTATGGTACAAAATCCATCTAAACAGACTCAGTAAGGAAAAAGAGGTCTGCAAAGCCTAATGCAAGGAAACTACAGAATACTACAACAGGAGATTTAGGTCTTAAAATACAAAAAGAGGTTTTGATAATGAAATCAGAACTTTGTGAGATCTAGTCCTTACTACCTAAAAGAACAGTCTACAAGCCTGACTTCAGCATATAACCTCTAAGCAGTAAAGTGCAACTCTCTATCTGTAAGTACAACAGCCAAGCATTTGATTTGGGAGGCTGAATGTTCTAATTCAGCAACAACCGGAGGGCAACAGGTTTAGACAATAATCCAACGCTCAAGCATTTCAATCACAGAATAAAATAATTTGTGACTAATAACGGATTTTACAATCAATAAAAAAAAAGCAGGAACTTTTTGTCCCTGATGTGGTGCAAGACATCTGGGAAATCTCATTTCCTTCTCAGGGTCAAAGCAAAGAGAAGAAGGGACCCCTAACAAACTTCCTAGATTCCTTGGTCCTTCCTTGATTTCTATCCAAAGGGGGATGATAAATAAATGATCATCAGGCACCCCTCTAGCGTTGTGGGAGTTTAACTCTCACTTACTTAGCTGAAGAGGATCAACAAATAGCTGGAAAGTTACCGGTTGAACAGATATAGGATCTGTTATCCAGAAACCAGTTATCTAGAAATCTCCGAATTACAGGAACCCCTCTCCCATAGACGGCCTTTTTAATCAAATAGTTCTAATTTGTTTAAAATGTTTTCCTTTTCCTCTGTAATAATAAAGCAGTAGCTTGTAGCTAAGAATAAAACCATACTGGAGGCAAAACTATCCTATAGGATTTATTTAAGGTTTAAATTAAATCTGGAAAACATCAGGTCCCCTACCTGTACTAATCAATATACATGTACATGGAAGCAGATCTGGGACTGTAAAGGAGTTATTGGGGTACTGATTGATAGAGAAACTGGGGAGCCATGAGCACCTTTCGCCTTGAGAAAGTAAACTTTGTGAAATGCGCATTGGCAGATTTCTACTTAAAGGGCACCTGTTGGGTAAAAATGTTATCTCCAACCAAAGGTGCAGGCTAGTAGAGCCCCCATTCCGGTTGGGGATAGGGATGCACTAAATCCACTATTTTGAATTGGCCGAACCCCCAAATGCTTTACGAAAGATTTGTCCGAATACCGAACAGAAAAACATTACTTCCTTGTTTTGTGACAAAAAGTCACATGATTTCCCTCCCGCCCCTAATTTGCATATGCAGATTCGGATTCAGTTTGGTCAATCAGAAGGATTCGGCCAAATCCTTATCCTGCTGAAAAAGGCCGAATCCTGGATTCGGTGCATCCCTAGTTGGGGATACCAATAGTGTTTTTTTAGAAATAAAATGCTCCCCACCAGCGTTACGCTACCAGCACCAGGAAGGAGCTCCCGTGCAAACAGCCATGTCCAGTCACTTACATGTGCATAACGCACATGTGATGTCACGCACAAAGAAATTCGGGCCAGCTTTTCATTATGTGCATGCGAGTGACCCGACATGGCTGCTCACATGGGGAGCTCCCTCCAGGCGTAGCACTGGCGGGGGCATTTTAAAAAAAAACTACTGTTATCCCCAACCCAGCTCTATTATCCTGCACCTTTGGCTGAGGATAACATTTTTACCCAACAGGTGCCTTTAAACACAATGGTTTTAACATCTTTGAAGCTTAAAAATGTTTTTTATTAACTTAAATTGAAATTGATCAAGTGGGGTGGCGCTCAGTTTTACCCATCGCTCAGTTCAATCTATTCTTCTCTTCTCTATTGCACTCACTGGGACTCCAAGGGGACAGAGGATTTGTGGTTTTTTGAGGCACAATTCAGTTCTTCCACAGCATAGGGCTAGCTAAATATCCAAGAGCACAGTCACTGTTACCCTGCCTTCTCCAACTTTGAGGTGTTCCAGGGAAGAAAAACCACAGGCAGTACAGACTGCACTCTACAAATATATTAATCGATTACGAAGTTATTGAATTAACATTAAAGGGGTGGTTCACCTTTAAGGTAACTTTTATTATGTTACAGAACTTTTCAATAGGTTTTCATTTTTTTTTTATATAGTTTTATAGTTATTTGCCTTTTTCTTGTGACTCTCTGCAGCTTTCAAATGGGCGTCACAGACTCCCTTCTAAAAAAAACAAAAAACAAATGCTCTGTAAGGCTACAAATGTATTGTTATTAGGGATGCACCGAATCCGGGATTTCGGCCGAATACTTGTGCCTGGCCGAACCGAATCCGAATTTGCATATGTAGATTTGGGACGGGTAGGGAAGAAAAGAAGTTTTTTTTTCCCACTTTTTCCTTTCCTGCCCCTAATTTGCATATGCAAATTAATATGCATATGTAAGTTAAGGTGGCCATACACGGAGAGATCCGCTCGTTTGGCGATGTCCCGATATGCCCACCTTGAGGGCCCTAGGGCCCAACGATCGGATCCTAATGAAGTTACGGGCGGTCGGATCACGTGACCGCATCAACGAACAGATGCGGCCGCGATCTGATGGGATTTTTAGTCCCATCCGATCGAGATCTCGATCGGGGAAGCCCCATATACAGGCCAATAAGCTGCCGACTCAGTCTGTCGGCAGCTTTTATCGGCCGTGTATGGCCACCTTTAGGATTCAGATGCGGTTCAGTATTCGGCCGAATCCCAAATAGTGGATTCAGTGCATCCCTTATTGTTATTGCTACTTTTTATTGCTGATCCTTCTATTCAGGCCTCTCCTATTCATATTTCAGTCTCTTATTCAAATCAATGCATGGTTGCTAGGGTAAACTGGACCCTAGTTACTAGATTAGTTAAGATGCAAATTGAAGAGCTGCTGAATAAAAAGCTAAATAACTTGAAAACCTTCAATAATAAAAAATGAAAACCAATTACAAATTATCTCAGACTATCCCTCCCTTCAGTCTTCATCATACTAAAACTCCTTTAATTCATACAGGCACCTAATTAATTCAGTCGCACAATCACCCGCAGGCTCTGATTAATGGAGCCCTAACTAGAAATCGAATGAATTGATCCAATGGCACATGAAATTAATTTTGGCATCAATTGAAGGATAATTAGGAATTGGTGTTGTTAAATAGCTGGTGATCTATTGATGTCTCAGCTCCTGTGCTTGTTGCTTTTGGGGATGAAGGAAGAGAATTGAATTTAGGAGAGCACCATCAGCACTTGATAGAAGAGGGATTCTTTGCTTTCTCCTTTAGAATTAACTTTGCCCAGGTCTGGTCACTCACCTTATAGACTTTGCCGAAGGCTCCATCCCCCAACTCTCCCACAATTTCCCACAACTCCTCGGGGTTCTGGTCCCTCTTGACATGCTCGTACTGCTTCTTCTTCTTCTCTCCCCCGAGCTTGAAGATCTTTCGGAAATTAAAGAAGGACATGTTTCCTGTGAGGAGGAAGAGGCGGGGAGGGGTCTCCCTACTCAGTGCGCAGCGAGTTGAGATCAGTATGGCAGCGCCTTCTTCATTCCCCGGCACATCTGAAGCAACACCCTGTGTGGATCTTACAGGACAAGGGAGGGGACCGTGTCACTTCGCATCAGCAACAAGTCTCCGGAGGAAGTCACTCATCATGTAAATGAGAGGGGGAGGTTCCAAGGAGATCCACCTGCCTCGGGGCCGCTGCTCCAAAGCAGACTGACTGACTGACTGACCGCTGCTGGTATATCCCTTGCTTGTGTCACAGGCCGACCCTACCACAGGCACCAGAAAAAGAGGGGGGTGGTGAAGTAACCGCTAAATCCCGCGCCAGAACAGAGGAATCAGTCACTCTCCCCACGCTTCTCCTCACCAAGTATATCCGCGCCCACAACTCTTAATGCACATCCCTGCCGCTGCACTTCGCTCTCCTTCCACTGCTCCTGAATTGCGCGCTCACGAGCCCCCCCCCTGAGCCGCAGCTGCCGGCGCCGCGCATCCGTTTCCGCGGCAACAAGTTTTCTTTTCTTTTTTTTTCTTTTTTTAAACAAACTTTATTCGTCTGAATGGATAGTGTCAGTGGAGATTGTCTGTAGTTGACAGGACATAAACACCTGATGGTGCCGTTTCAGAGCACCCACGAGTAGACCGCCCAACATTTTGAAAATAAAAAGAGGGACCAAAAATTTGACCTGAACATGCGCAGTGACATTTTATTTGACCACGCCCGTTTTGTGGCCACGCCCCTCTAATTACCATGTTCATTTTACAACATTTTGGCAGGTTATGAAAGTTTGAACACATTTCTGAGTTTTTTTCATCCAGTTATTACAGTTTTCCTAATAAAGGTGAATTATCTTATATTGTTACGATTATTTATTTGCTTATCTAGACATTGGCCTGTGATTCATTTTGTAACGCAAAACGCGTGGGGCAGAGGACACAAATCTTTTCCACTTGATTTCTTCTATTGGATGGAAGATTGCCTTTATTTGAGTGCCTGCTACAGACTTTGTCACTGTTGTCCTCTCTCGTGCTGAGGGCTCGGGGCGGTGCACCTGGGCCGCTTCCAAAATATGGTGAGTAAATACTCCACTCCATGAAGACCCCTCTTTACCTAATCACAATATCTAGAAACTGTAACAAAAGTATCTTATCTGCTGCTGTGGCTGTTCTGGGCTCTCTGCCAAAAGCCAATTACGTTCGAAACGTTGTTTCTTTTTCTGGCTGATCAGTGCAGAGAGAAACGGGACTTTCCAGTACAAATGAGGGACTGCGGGTTGATCTGTCAAAAGAGGGACTGTCCCTCTAAAAACGGGACAGTTGAGATGTATGCCCACGAGGAGGGGGTAAAGGTGGTCCAGTGGCCCCTAGTCGTAGATCAATAATGCACAGGAAATCCGAATGTTACATTTATATTGGGGCCAAAGGAAAAAGTGGGATTCTGTCGGCGACCCTTGGTCCCTAGGGGTTGAGGGGTGATATGGGGTAACAGTAGCGTCACTAGAGGGGGACAGGCCCTGGTGTGTGATGCGCAACCGAGCCCTGTCCCCCTCCGTTCGGCCGCATTTGACAGTGGTGTGTGAGTTGCTGGGGGGCCCTGAGGGGGTGCCACTGTGGGGTAACATTTATTTACAGTTATATACATCCGGGATATGGCCAGGCTAGAGCCCTGCGCTGGTCCATTTTTTGGAACCCGCAACATGCATTCTTACCCGCTTCCAGACCCGCAAGTACCTTATCCGCGACCCGCTAACCATCAAGAATCATTGTCATTGTAAACCGGAAGTGACATCTTCGGAAGTAGGCATGACCAGAAAAATAGGAGGAAAAATAACTATTGAGCAGACCCGCAGCCCAACCCGCAGATCCGCCGACCCGCGTCTATCTCCTCACCCGCAACTTCTACCAGCAAACCGCAGGGTACCTCATATTTTTGTGGGTAACCCAAGGGTTCCCGACCCGCTGCAGGACTCTAGGCCAGGCTGCACCTTACAAGCTCCATTTAGAACCATTACTCCCCCAAACAGGTGGTCACGTGGCTCTTACTTGTCCCACCAGTAATTAAAGGGGTGTAAAACTAAAAATACAATTTAGCAAAAATGAAAGAAATGTGATTCTAAGCACATCATACTCCATTGGTCTGAAAGTTGTTCTAGAAATTACGGAAGTTGTATTGTTATTTAAAACAGTTGTTGCATTTGGGTTTACTTCACTATTAAAGGGGATCTATTGTGAAAATTTAATTGAATATATATATATATATATATATTATTATTTTTTTTTTTTTTTTTTTTTAAAGTATCTTTTATTTTGTTTTAACAGGGTAGGGGATAAGGGATTGGGAATGTACAACAAATAAAAGAGTTAAAATATACATTGTAGTCTGCTTGATTTCTTAATCACACAACATTTTAAAAACACTAGGGATGCACCAAATCCACTATTTTGGATTCGGGCGAATCCCCGAATCCTTCTCGAAAGATTCAGCCGAATACTGAACAGAATCTGAATCCTAATTTGCAAATGCAAATTAGGGGCGTGAAGGGGAAACATTTTTTACTTCCTTATTTTTTACAAAAATAGTCCAATACACTGCAGCACACTGTAGAATGAACGATTGTTTAGAAAAGTGAATTTATTGGCTCATAATGTAGAGCAGAGAATAAAAATATTGTCTGCTCTAAATTATGAGCCAATAAATTCACTTTTCTAAACAATCGTTCATTCTACAGTGTGCTGCAGTGTATTGGACTATTACATTGAATTTGTGACCCGTGGGAGGGAGGATTTAACACTGTTCAAGCACCTGGTCCTAAGGAACTCATCACGCAAGGTCAGAGCACTCCATTATTGAGTGGATGTATTTTTTTATAAAAAGTCACGCAATTTGCATATGCAAATTCGGATTTGGTTCTGCTGAAAAAGGCTGAATCCCGAACCGAATCTTTGATTCGGTGCATCCCTAAAAAACACAAAGTTGTCCTAGTACATATCAGGAGGATTCACTGAGGGTTTGAAGGTGGGGGGATATGCGGTTCATGCTTTGGGTCTGCTTCTATCCAGGGGGACCATATTTTCCTAAATTTATTGGGACATCCTCTGCCTTCATATGTCAATTATATATTAACATTTCTTAGCGTAAAACAAAATAGATTCTAGTTCTAACTAAAGAGAGCAAACCCTCCACAATGCCCAACAGGCACACTTCTGGCGTACATGCCCGTGGGAATGCCAAGTGCTCTCGCATATGGATATAGAAAGTTTCTTATTTCAGCAGGATAAAGCTTATATTAAGCAGAGGGCTCTCCAAAGGGCAACACTATCCTGTTGAAAGGAAACAATTGCAGTAGGAAAGGATGCAATTTTTTTCAGATGATGGTTAAAATTGCCCTATTTATTTTAAGTCAGTGTTATATTAATATTGCCTTTTTAATGTATTCTTTTTATGCAAACTGCTTTTATCCCATTATGCAACTGGCAAGAACAATGTATATGCAGCCTGTGTAATATCCTGGCAAATATTACAGTTTACAGACTTTGAGATGCAAATATGTTCCATCCTGCTGTACCAGTCCATTATCCTTTCTCAGCAGATTAGCATGGCAGTGCCAAGAAGTTCCTTAAAGGGATACTATAGGGCAAATAACAGATCCATGGGGCACAAGAACCCCTACATTCCACACTCCTTGGATAAAGAGCTGCCTCAGGCCTGCAACCATCCTGAAAGAGAAGAACATAGTGTGCAAAGTGCAAACAAATGTCAGATTGCAGCCATTTTTTGCACTTATCACATTTAGTTCTAGTACATAAGTGACCCCCTATGGCACTGCTGGCGCTGTGCAGCCATCCCCAGGGCAGCTGTTTTTGTTAACCAAACTGTATTTGTCTGAATCAGCCCGAGAATCAGCCTGTGTGGCACTACCCTAATGCTGCATTTTTTTTTCCTTCAAAAAAAAATGGCCAGTTGAAAAGTTGCTTAGAATTCACCATTTTATAACATACTAAAAGTTAAAAGATGAACCACCCTTTTAAGTCCTTATGGTCACAATTAAATGGAATTCCACTTAGAAGAAATTAGTGATGTAGTCCTTTGCACTTGTCTCATACTTGATCTGTGTTCTTACCCACGTTATCAAGCTGAGCTCCTGTCCCATACACTGAGCACTGGGGTGCACAAAAGAAATCCAGATTTTTATACGTCTGCCACGAACTTCAGCTCATAGAAAGTTGCCATGTACAACCAAATCTGCTCTTGTACAAATTAGTTGTAGTCAATATTTCTAAAATCAGAGTTGCGTAGTTTGTTCTGGTATTCCTGATGTCGTAATCACTGCAAACATTTCATGAACAAAACCCGTATCCTCTTTTTCTTTATAGTTTGTTGTTAGAGGAACCGCCTTGTGGTTTTGGCTGAGGTTTCTCAAGAGAGGACAAGCTGTTGCAGAGTCTGAAAGTATAATTGATATTATGTGTGTCACATAACAAAAGCTTTGTTCTTCACAGGGTTGTACCTACCCGCTTTCAATAAACATTTGGTTTAGTAAATGTCTAAATTGGCATTATATGTAAAGTAACCACTTCAGCCTTTATGTTTGGAGTGGTTGCTGCAAGAAATATTGCTCCCTAGTCATGGACTTATAAATGTGGAGCAGGTACTTGAGTAATTATGTTCTGGATAACCATCTGGTCAGATATTGTGTAAACTGACACACCAACCCATAGACCACAGGTCATCAATTAGAAAATCATTCAATTAAACTTCAGCACATCACTAACTTTACACAACAGTGCTCATTAGTTCTGCTCAAAACCAATATGAGAACTACAGGCACTAAAGGGAAGGGCTCATGGACTTCTTTTTTATGGGCTGTCACCCTAAAACAGTGGTTCCCAAACTGTGGAACACTGAGTGAGTAGTGATGGTTAGCCTGAAAGCCAATAAGAGAGATTGTGTAGGATGGTGTCAGATCGACAAAACGCATAATATAAATTGGATGTAGTCTCATAGGTCAAAATATAATGGGGCTGATGCAAAAATCTGATGTGTAGACTACATGGGAAATTCTCCATCAATACGTCACAACTGATGGATGCGAATGCTTCATCCGACAAGATAAAATCGGATTGGTGTCTGACCGACTTCCCCATTGAAATACATTAAGGGGCCCATTCATTAAGTTCGAGTGAAGGAATAGAAGAAAAAAAAACTTCGAATTTCGAAGTGTTTTTTTGGCTACTTCGACCATCGAATGGGCTACTTCGACCTTCGACTACGAGTTTGAATCATAGGATTCGAACTAAAAATCGTTCGACTATTCGACCATTCGATAGTCGAAGTACTGTCTCTTTAAGAAAAAACTTCGACCCCCTAGTTCGCCACCTAAAAGCTACCGAGCTCAATGTTAGCCTATGGGGAAGGTCCCCATAGGCTTGCCTAACTTTTTTTGGTCGAAGGATAATCGTTCGATTCGAAGGATTTAATCGTTCGATTGAAGTATTTGCACAAAATCCTTCGACTTCGATATTCGAAGTCGAAGGATTTTCATTTCCCAGTCGAATATCGAGGGTTAATTAACCCTCGATATTCGACCCTTGATGAATTTGCCCCTAAATGTCCGATGTCGATCCACAAACAAACAAACTACACCATCCGACTTTAGGCTAGATTCAGTTCACTGAGAAAAGGGTTTATCCATAGGTGGATTTTCATTAAGGCCTGGAGGGGCTAAGCCTCCCCAAACCTGTTTGCATTAAAAATTAAAAGAAAAATTGAAGAAAATGCATTAAAAATCCTCACCAATGTATCTATTTGAGCTTTTTTATTAATAAGGGGCTTGTTTCTCCTTTAAGGGGTTAAAGGCCTTGTAACCTTATCTTCCTACCAAATATATATGTTATTCCTTCTTACTGGATTGCTGCCTTAATTTGTATCATAACTTAGACTGCAATATACATGCCTTTAATGTATTTCCTCCTTCCTGGGGATGAGATAGCAGATCAGTGAGGCTCCTTTCACTTACACTCACATTTTGTGTTGATGGTTAAATGCAAGTTGTTCTCATCTACTATTATATTGTGTTACAGGTATGGGACCTGTTATGCAGAATGTACAGGACCTGGGGTTTTCTGGATAACAGATCTTTCTGTAATTTGGATCTTCTTACCTTAAGTCTATTAAAAAACAACTTAAACCTTTAATCAAAGTCAAAGTAAACTTTACTGTCATCTCAGCAGATTACGAATACACAGTGAGACGAGACGACGTGGCTCCAGCTAGTACAAAAAGGCACTTAGAATATACAATAAATATGTAAACAGTTGAATTGTGCAATATATTGGATATATACATGTGTAAACCTTTAGAATTGTGCAAAGAAATTAACAGTTTAATAAACCCAATAGGCTGGTTTTGCCTCCAATAAGGACTGATTATATCTTGGTTTGGATCAAGTACTGTACAAGGTGCCGATTTATTATTACAGTGAAAAAGGAAATCATTTAAAAAAAAATGGATTATTTGGATAAAATGGAGTCTATGCGAGACAATCTTTCCCTAATTCAGAGCTTTCTGGATAACAGATCCCATACCTGTACTTTGAAACTGCAGTAAAAAGGCAGCTACTGTTTTTTGCAAGGGGACCAAAATATATCTGCATTATACTTTCTGCATGTAAGATCTCCCATAAATGACACAGTAAACCTATGCCTTGTGATTTTTGTTCAATTATACCAAAAAACATAGTTTAATGTTAAACAACCCAATCTTTAGCCCTGATTTCCAGTAATGTGGATTAACTGAACTTTTTCTATAATTTTGTCAAGAGAGTGCTATGAATATTATTTTTAAAATAGTCTAACGTCGTCCACCCTGTGTGCACAGACAGGTGAATTACAATTTTTGCCAGTGTTTATAATATGGGACTGAATCAGCTGTGAAAAATCACTGCTGAAGAAACTGTTGAAGTAACATTAGACTTAGCCTTCCCAAACAAAAAATCCCCCTCCTCCTATGGGTTTATCACATGAAAAGTCATAGACACGATTCAGTATGAGATGCAATTCAGTCTCACAGTTTATCACGTGAAAACTCTATTGAAGTCTATGGGGAAAAAACTTGAACTGAATTTGGAGACAAGTTTTTTTCTCCTCGAATTGATTCTTGTCAATGACTTTTCGCATGATAAACCATGAGATATTCTCACTGAATTGAATCTGGCCCTTTACAATGTCTGATCCGACTTTACATTCTAGCTATAGGGAAATCAGATTTCCTAGCATCCTACTAATATTATGGTGTTGCATGGTGTTGGATGGCAAGATCAGATAAAATCTGACCAACAGAATCTGATCAAAATATCCCGTGTAGTTTTTAGGAGGAGAAATGAGCAGAATGACAATTTTATTTTCTATATATACACCTGAAACCCCATGTTACGGTCACATAGAGCTGGATTTTGCAGTAAACAATATAAGTTGTCCCAGATATGAGTGATATATACAAATGTGCATATTTAATGAGCTAAATGGGCCTTGATAATAAGTTGGATCTTCATTGGAAGCCCTGACAAAAAGTTGGTCCTTAAGGGTTGAACTAAAAAAGTTCCACAACCTCTGCCCTACAGCACATATTAGAAAGCAGAACATAACAAGACAATAAACTGTGCCCATGGAAGCAAACTGCCAGCCAGGGCCCATAGTGCAATAAACATGACACTTTCTTGTACTTTGCACCCAAGGAGTATTGACATAGTTTAAACTGTTAGAAGGCTCTTTCCACTAGTTCATTGTACCACTGTATTGCTACTAATGGTAACAATGGCATTTAACTAAATGTGACACGACTGTATGTGTAGCTAATAACTTCATGGAAGCTAGCCATGCGATGCACCATATTACAGTGTGGCTGAAATAATGGATCACAAGGCTCCAATCCACCCTGTGTAGACAGCAGTTACCATCAGGGCTGATCCTATCAAATGTGGGGCCCAATTGGGACCATGTTGGCGGGGCCCCTAGACAAACTGTTGCTGGCTACTGACACAGCAAGTATTTAGGAAAATAAGGGCATACAGGCACAAAATAGAAAGGAAAGGGTCAGTGCGGGGCCCCCAGAGGTGCGGGGCCCAATTGGGCCCAATTGGTCCAATTGGCCTAAGGCCAGCCCTGGTTACCATGTAAAGATAATATACTAATGCATTCATCAGGCAGCAAGCAGATTGATTTCTTGAGCCTACTCAGAGAAAACCATGTATGGCTAGAGCTGGTTTCCAAACTGGATATTTTTCCCTTTGTGGGTCCAGGTGCAGTGGAAGAGAGTATAGCTTGAAGTAATTTGAGGATGAATGCTTGTTCCATAGTCTATGGCTAGGGCCAGAAGTTACTGATCTCAGCCTGTGAAAAGTTCCTGCTTTGCTGCTCTATCTGCCTGTAACCGAATACATTGCCTCGGCTCAAGTGCACACAGAAGGGTGGATTTTGTCGTTGAAACGCAAGTTTCTGCATTTTGCTCCAAAATTTGCCTGCAACCGAGGCGAGGCAATGTATTTGGGTGCAGGCACATCGAGCAGCAAAGCAGGAACCAGAGTCTCCAGGCTGAGATCAGTAAGGCCCTAGCCTTAAGATGACCATACGCAGGCAGATTTAAACTGCCGATTTGGATCCTTTAGACACTCTGACAGGCCTCCTTGGCTGATATCTGGCTAAAAATTGGCCAGATGTCAATTGGACAGTTTGATTTTCCCGTGTGAGCGAGGACTGAATCGGCTATTTGATGTGGTGGATGTCCCTTCAACTCCTATTGCCATCATTTTAATCCAATTCTTTGGTCTTAGGTCAGCCTTTGGTGGGCATATTGGGGAAAACTCATTTGGCGGCCTTGCCAGGGGCGTAACTACCAGGGGAGCAGGGGGTATCTTATAGGGGCATATTTATCAAAGGTCGAGGTTAAAAAAAACTTTGAACGTCAAATTCAAAAAGACCAATCGAATGGAGGTCGAAGTGGGCCGAATTCGGTCTACTTCGAAACGTACGATCGTAGTTGGATTCAAAGTTTTTTTTAACTTCGATCTTCAATCACCCAAACTCCCCCAATTGCCTCCATACAGGTTGTAGGAGGTCCCCCATAGGCTTAAACAGCACTTCGGCAGCTTTTAGGTGGCGAATGGTCACCCCAGACATAACAAGCTAGTCATGAGTCCCAGTGGCCTTTGTGGTTTGTGTCCAGATTGTTGCTTTTAGACTATGGTACATGAAGTATTTGGTTTGTCACTTCTAGGAAGCTGGTGAAGAATTTTTATATTGCTTCCTACCAAAAACAATCGGGAGAATGAGCCTCACTTCTAAAAGTCACGTGTGTATGTCTAGTTTGTAAGATAACTGTATTTTCTATAATTCTTATTACTGGTAAATATATCAGGAATTGATTTTCAGTAATCCCTGCCATTTTCTTGCAGGGCAAAAGATAAATAATTGGAGAGTTAATTCTATCAGTTGTCAGTGTAGTTGCATTAGGCCCTAAATGTCAAGGTCTGGAGCTAATAACAACAATAATTGATCTGCTGTCAGTTTAACAGAGGAGAGAAGAAGGCAGATCATGGAAATACTGGACTTTTCTAAAAACAACAATAGCTTTTAATGGGGGGGGGGGGTTGATCTGATTACATGAATATAGACTGGTACCCTCTGCAGTTTTCTTTCATTGTATAGGTATGGGACCTGTTGTGAACAGATTTGGTAGCTACGTGTGTTCCAGACAGTACAATATCATAATACATTGTTGTGCCATAGGTCATGGCCCTCTTTAATCGTGTGTGAGATTCCAGGCGATCTTCCCTTTATGAGCAACACTACATGCTTGGTTAGTTTGATAAACACAAAGCATTCTGTTTCATAACTGATAATCGGAAAATCATAAAGCTATTCCAAAATGCTATTTTTTTCCCCCAAATTGTTTTGTTCATTTAAAGTTCAACACAACCACAATATTTTGCTTATATAGCAATACAGTTATGTGTCACCAAGTATGTAAAGATGGATAAACAATAAAGACATTCTAATTAGTTCAAAGTTCTTGTATGTGCATTTCAAAATACAGTAGAACCCCAATTTTACGTTTTTCAGGGGACCGGGAAAAAATGTAAAATCCGGGAAAATGTAAAATCAGGGAAATGTATTAAAGTAACTTTTTCTGCAAGTACTGAAAGGATATAAGCGCAGGAGTTCATTTTACTTTGAGATACAATATTTACTGTGTTAATAACAAGGGTTAAGCATTGCAGTGTTAAAGGGGTGGTTCGCATTTAAGGTAACTTTTATTATGTTAATTCTAAGCAACTTTTGAATTGGTTTTCATTATTTATTTTTTATAGTTTTATAGTTATTTGCCTTTTTGTTCTGACTCTTTGCAGCTTTCAAATGGGCGTCGCTGATTCCCTTCTAAAAAAACAAATGTATTGTTACTTTTTATTACTTATCCTTCTATTCAGGCCTCTCCTATTCATATTCCAGTCTCTTGTTCAAATCAATGCATGGTTGCTAGGGGAATTTGGACCCTAGTTGCCAGATTGCTTAAAGGAGAAGGAAACCCTGTAGAAAAAAACCCTGTACCCCCCACCCCACATAGACCCCCCTCCCTCCCCCCCCCCCAGGCTAACTGCCCTCCCAGGGAAATGCCCCATACTTTATACTTACCCATCGTCGCAGATTTTGGCAGCGGACTTCACGGCATCCATCTTCCGGGTCCTCGTAAGCTGACTAGGAGATCTGCAATCTCCGTCAATTTCAGCGCATGCGCAGTTGTCGCAAGCCGCCAAATTGTTCTGACAATACTGATCTCCCAGTCTGCTGACCGAGGACCCGGAAGATGGATGCCGTGAAGTCCGCTGCCAGAATCTGCGACAAGGGGTAAGTATAAAGTATGGGGCATTTCCCCAGGGGGGGGGGGGCAGTTAGCATGGAGGGAGGGGGGCTACGTGGGGTGGGGTGTACGGGGTTTTTTTCTACAGGGTTTCCTGTATATATTCCGGTATATTTTTATGAAAATGCTTTTATTTCACATATTGGCTTTCATGCAATACATTTTTATAGAGACCTACATTGTTTGGGATTATAGTTTTCCTTTAAGGATTTTAATCACTTAAATATATAGACAACTTAAATTTATTTCAGGAGACTTTAAGGCAGTGATCCCCAACCAGTGGCTCATGAGCAACATGTTGCTTTTCAACCCCTTTGACGTTGCTCCCAGTGGCCTCAAAGCAGGTGTGTTTTTTTTAATTCCTTGCTTAAAGGCAAGCTTTAGTTACATAAAAACTAGGTGTACTGCCAAACAGACCCTCCTGTAGGCTGCAAGTCCACATAGGGGCTACCAATACTGCCATGAATTGAAAGTGACCCTTCTTGATCCTGGTGCCCCTTAACCGACCTGCTTGAAATTCTGTTTGTGCCACTTCACAAGATGAGATGTTGTCATTGGTCGATTTCATATCCATCAAAACTGTATAATGACTTATCCGCATGTAGGGATTGCTAATGAGCAGTTCTTTCAAATAAGGAAAAAAGAAATAATTTTCCACATACAGTATGGATAAATATAGGTTATACTATTTTAAAGTCGTGCACAAAACTGAATGAGATACCTTAGAGTGAGTTCCTTAGTATTTACATAAAACAAACAGTGTACACACATATATAACAAAGACTCGCTGTCTGTTAATGTTTGTATATATGAAAAGATATGTCTAGACAAACCTTTAACAGTCACATTATATATAACTTGGGTTTACATAAGACAGCTTTAATGTGGAACTTGGAGTATGCTGTAAGGATAGTTTACATTCAGTTTGTTGAAGAGCTTGTTCACCTTTGGGTTAAACTTTAATAAGATGTAGAGAGGGACAATTTCCAATTGGTTTTCGTTTTTTATTACTTGAGGTTTTTGAGTTATTTAGCTTTTAATTCAGCAGCTCTCCAGTTTCAATCTGGTTGCTACGGTCCAAATTACCCTAGCAGCCATGCACTGATTTGAATAAGAGACTGGAATATGAATAGGAGAGGGCCAGAATAGAAAAACGAGTAACAAAAAGTAGCAATGACAATAAATTTGTATGCCTTATAGAGCATTTGTTTTTTAGATAGGGTCAATGGGACAAGTCACAATGACCCCCATTTGAAAGCTGGCAAGACTTAGAAGAAGAAGAAGATAAATTCAAAAACTATAAAAAAATTATGAAGACCAATTCAAAAGCTGCTTAGAATTTGCCATTCTATAACATACTAAAGGTTAACTTAAAATTGAACCGCCCCTTTAAAGGGCATTTGGAAAAAAATTGTGTGGTGTAAAACAAGGGTAATCCAATATCTATATTCATTTACATTGCATGGTAACACAAGCAACCAACCAGTTGTAATGGTGATTTGATCCATGGGGGCACTTAACTGAACAACACTTTAATTTGTGCCCACTTAAAGGATACTATACTAAAATACTAAATTAATATCTCAATATTGGTATAATGTAATAGAAACATCCTGTTAATGTGAGTGGTTGTATACTGCACCTAAAAACTCAGGGCCATGCATGGTGTCGGGGGGATTGGAAGCACCTGTAAAACCCAATTCCAGCTCAGATTACCCTGAGCTTCCATTTAATGGGCCACACTCACAGTGTCCTAGACATGTCTCTCAAGGGAAAACCACAAATTTCACAAGCAGGACACACAGCTCCAGGCCAGGTGAACAAATAAGCAGCTGATTCAGCAGAAGTGATGCAGTTCACCAACATGATGTTACATAGCAATCGCTCATCATTGTCTTGTCATAAGCTGGCCATACATAGGCAGATTTTGTCACCACTCTGTGAACCCTAGCAGGGTATTTAAATGAACAATTCACCCATCCATGGTAAACAATATGTGAGGAGACTTTCCAAGTATCTTTGTCATGTAGGCTACACAATCTAACATACATTGACGAATGGCTATCTGTTCCTTTGTTTACTTCTGCAAAAGGCATGATTCTCTGGCTGTCCCATCCACTGACTGATTTCATCATTTCACAACAATAATCTTTAAACCTGTTTGGTTGATTGTTGGGATGAATTTGTCAGAACAATACGATTGTTTGCACCTTATTAATGTAACATCAAGTAGATGACTTTATCGGATCGTGCTAAAATCCTTCATTTCACCTGACGAAATCTGCTTGTGTATGGCCACCTTTAGTCCCATATCACTCTTAAATGCACATACAAGAGTTAAGGTGGCCATAGACGTAGAGATCCGCTCGTTTGGCGATGTTGCCAAACGAGCGGATCTCTCCCCGATATGCCCACATTAAAGTGGGCGATCATGGACCCTAGGGCCCAATGATCGGATCATAATGGATCCAATACAGGCGGGCAGATCGCGGGACCACATAGACACATAGATGCGGCCATGATTCGACGAGATTGTTTAACCTTCCCGATCGATATCTGGCTGACTTTTGGTCAGTTTGGCCCCACACATGGTCCAATAAGCTGTCGACTCGGTCTGTCGGCAGCTTTTAGCGGCCTGTGTATGGGAGCCGTTACTTTATTAGGAGCCAATTAATCTGCCTGTGTACCTTCTCCTTAGCCTTGCCAAGATTTCAAAGGGTGTAAATTTACAAGGAAGTGTAAATATGTAGTTGCAACACAGCTTTTACTTTCCTGCACCCCTGTTGTTCTTAGTTGACCTACATCAATACATGTCTCGCTTCACACTATGAGCACCACAGTCTGCAAATATACTCTGTTCCCAGTACTGCAACATGAAATACTATAACTTGTCATCCTGTCATTATCCTACCTAGTCCACCAATTTCTTCCCCCTTTCCCATATTTCAAATGACATAGCATCATATAGAGAAGCAAATATCACATTTAGCCCATATTGATAAGAAATGATCTGCTGAGTCAATATCTGTGGTGTGCTTTTTCTCTTGTTTATGCAGAACGGTAAGCTACTATGAATCCAACTTGCTGTAAGTGGAGCAATGTGGTGCTATGCTTTGGGTATTTTTGACTAAATTGTGCTACTATTGATCTATGTGCAGGCCCTTTTTACAAACTGTTTAGACACACATTACATAATTCTCTTCCACGATGATATCATTGATCACCTATTGTTCATTCCATCTGAATACCTACAGTAAATCGGCTCATTTAATGTTTCACATACTATAACTTAATGGCACACAAGGCATTTTGTTCATCAATGTTGTTATTCGCAATTGTTTCCTAAATAGGTCAAACAGTCTGAGCCTCTGAATGCAGACAGCCTCTTTGGAAGAGACTCCCTCACTATTATGGGGTTTAGATCCTTTGTAGGTCTAAATTTTAGCCTTTGCAAAACTATAAATTAAAGACATCCTAGACATCCCAGCAAGTTCCAGGTAAAACTTAGTAACAAACTTGAACATTTACAAGCCGTGTAAACCCTCTTTGATGTAACATATTCCTCAATTCATACTTGAAACCTAGTCTAAGCTTCCTTTTCATTATTAGATGGCTTTTGGTTTGTTATGAGTATCCTAATGTTACACTGTATATTAAATTCAAGGTACCCCATGGTCATGCTGTTCTGTTTATATCTGACCCGTAGTCCCCACCTATTGTTCTATAATTACCCACACCACCAGTAGATGCTGGAAGTTGTAGTCTAGCAGGCAGTAGCTGAAAGGTTGCAGGTGGAACAACCCTAGATAACTGTAAACTCATTCTGTGGTCGGAGTGGAAACCAAACATTTCACACTGCCAAAATTAGACCATGACTAAATTAGCTTTGATATTGTGAACAGGTCATGACATTCCTTTACTAAAATCCTCATGCAGCCTAAAAAGGAATGGAACAGTTACAAAAATCTAGCATAAAAAAGGCCCAGGAATGTGCCGGACCACATTCATTCAATAATATAAATACAGCATTTTCCCCCAAATAAATGATAAGAATAGAGCAAATATTGTAAGTCTGACTAATTTTGCATACAGTTTGTTAAATTCCACGCCACTCTGAAGTCTATTTTGAACTTGAGCTCCTAATGATCCAACATTACATTTTGATTATAATCTTACCCATATGCTGTGAAGGCGTTACTGGTTCAGTTTGCAGTTTTAGCCATGCTTGAACTGCTATCATCTCTTATGTTGGCTGTCCAAAATCTCCTTTAGCACTTTCCATATACACTCTGTTCCCTTTACAAGAATCTAGAAGGGGACTAGAAATATCAGGCCATGGTTTATGGTTGACATTATTATGTCTGACACTCTCTATAGCACGTCAAACTCCCTAGGTTTAATAAAACCTGCACACAGAGATACCATAATACTATGCCAAAATACCAATGCTCTATTTTAAGTATGTAGAGATAATCTGTACTTTGCCAAGTGTCAGGAATCCAATTCATTAACCATTCAGAGTAGTTTAGGGTAAAGGCATCTTCCTTTAGACAGCAATTCCCTGATGAACAAGTTAAATTCCTTGACTTTGAGAGGCTTCTCTAGGGTGGTCTTGCCTGGACCTTCTGACCTTGTGTCAGCAGGTAAATCAATTTGTTGAGTCTCAGTTCAGTTTAGCAGCTGAAGACCAAGAACTCTACATGGACAGTGGCTCCCAGGGGTGTAACTGCAGAGGAAACAGACCCTGTGACTGCTGGGGCCCAGTGTCAGTAGAACATATCACCATATGTTTATTGAAGTTATCTTTTTCCCAAAGGGGGAGAGGGCTAAAATAATTTTGTAACTTACAGTTACTCAACTCTGAGGAAGAGCTTTCATAAAGGGGTGGTTCACCTTTAAGTAATCTTTGTGATGGCTAATTCTTAATTTTTTATAGTTTTTGAATTATTTGCCTTCTTCTCCTGACTCTTTCCAGCTTTCAAATGGGGGTCACTGACCCCATCTAAAAACAAATGCTTTGTCAGGCTACAAGTTTATTGTTATTGCTACTTCTTTTTACATATTTTTTCTATTCAGATCCTCTGCTATTCATAGTCCAGTCCCTTATTCAAATCAATGTAGGGTAATATGGACCATAGCAACCAGATTGCTGGATTTTCAAACTGGATGGCTGCTAAATAAAAATCGAAATAATTAAAAATGCAGAACAATTGCAATTTTTCTCAGAATATCTCTCTCAACATCATACTGAGTGGGTTATTTATGAAAGGTTGAATTTTATAGTAATCTGAATTTTTTAAACTCTAATAAATGTGATTTCATTCACAATGCAAATGGTATGTTATTTATGAAAAAATTCTAATGTCAAAAATCAGATTTAATAGTCCCTACCCGAAAAACTCGGATTGAGTTTTCCTCCAAAAAAAACACTCAACTTTTTTGGACGTGCAACAATTTTTTTGATGCGCTTCATTTTTTTCTCCCTTTGGAGTCTATGGTGCTTCATTTTTACTTTATTTGCTCATCACTTGTCACAGCCGGCACCCAATACCAGAACAAATGCCAAGGACCCTGGTCTCGGCTCGGCTTCACCAGTAGTGTGACCACCTTTGGGCTTCGGGAGGAGCCCTCAGCTTAATTGGGTGCCACCTGGACTTAACGAGGGGTACAAGGCGAGGAGTTCTGGCTGGCAAAGGGGCACGACCGGATAGCAAGAGTCTTTGGGCAGAAGGTCAAGGACAAGGCGTCTGGTGGAAACGGAATAGACTGGATCAGGACAGGCAGATAACAGACAGACTGGATAAGACAGAAGGATGGTCAGACAGGCTGGGTCGAGGCAGGCAGATATCAGAATCGCCAAACAGGCAAAGGGTCAAACCGGGTGATCAAGCAAGGGGTTAAGCAGGAAGAGTTGTCGTAGGCAGGCAAGGGTCAGGATACAGAATGCAGAGTAGTCAGGAACAGGCTGGGTCAAACATGGATAATCAGTCAGGATAGCAAATTCAGAAACAGGTAGCAAAAAGCTCAGGAATGGGCCTTAAATAGGGATCCAATTGGCGCCAAAACGTGCGCAATTTCGCGCTGGCGCAATCTGCGCCTTTAAGAGGTGCGCAGGCGCGCCGCGCGCGCCCTAGTAATCCAAGATGGCGCGGGCAAGGGCAGGATAGGAGCGGCGCAGCGGGCGTCCACGCCAAGGACGCGGCGTGGACCCCGCTGCCCACTAGACCACCAGGGTAAGTTTCTTACATCACTACTATTAACATCTTCAAATAGTTTGAGGGACCTTCTACATGAACTCTGCAGGTTTTAGGTAGAGAATAGTCAAATTAGAACTGTTTCCAGTGTCGAGGTGTGATAAATCTCACATTCGAATTCAAATTCAAGTTGGTGGTTTTAAATACGAATTTGTGAGTTTTGACCAAAAATTTTTTGAAAATTTGAATTGACCTTTCTGTCCCTACAAGTTAACTCAAAAGAGGAAAAAACTCCTTTAAGCCTTTTAGACTTAGATGTTAACTTTTTGGCATCTAGACAAACTGCTTATAAAACTTGTTTTTCATTAAATACTTTTACCACTAACTCAAAAAATAGATGTACAGTGTTGAATATGCAGAAATATCAAAACTCTGTTAATCTTTAGGTATATTTTTCTACAAAGGGCACCCAATAAAACAAGTTGACGTTTTAGGAATGGTGGTCTTTGTGAGAGAGAAGGAACATTTTTACAGCTACGGAGGTAAGAAGGTTAATTTGTGAATGCTTGGTTAGCAATATGTTGCACATTTCTTGCTACTTTTTGGGGAGAATTTGTGCTTTTTGTGGGAGGTGATGTGTATTGTTAAATTCATAACTGGCATGAACCAGTTTTTGTTTAAATATATTTGTTGCTGATTTATGTTGTAACAAACTTGACTTTACTCTTGTTATAGAAATACACTGTTTTTGAACCATCAGTTTGAATATATTTGTATTTAATTTGTATGGTTGATGAATGCATCCTTCTATTGCAAAGAATATGTTGTTAAAGGAACAGTAACAGCAAAAAATGAAAGTGTTCAAAGTAATAAAAATATAATGAACTGTTGCCATGCACTGGTAAAACTGCTGTGTTGGCTTCAGCAAACAGTACTTTAGTTTATATAAACAAACTGCTGTTTAGCTATGCAGCCATTCAAGCTGAAAAAAGAAAAAAGGCACAAGATAGCTCTGTAGAATTGAATGGGATTTTTCAGAATGTTTATGTTATCTACTGTGTATCCTGTGCTTGAATGGCTGCCCCGTGGCCACACAGCAGCTTTTTTATATAAACTATAGTTATGTTTCTGAAGAAAACCTCCCTTTAACAGTGCAGACATTACATTGTCATTCCTTTAAAACCCTTTAATTTTTTGGTGTTACTGTTCCTTTAATAATGACTACATGCAGCTCCATTCTTGATGCTCTAATCCAGCCCACTGATTCCATCACTGATTTTGTTAGCTCGCACTTCCCATAATACGTTATGGAATAAAGGAGCTTGGAGGAGCCAAGGAGAGTGTTTGGCCTATTACAGATTGGAAGAGTGTATATGGTTTGGGTGGGTTCAGTTTGTCCCAAGCAAATCTAACTTGCTGGTAGATAGGCCTTGTGACTGCAGTGATGGCATTCCTAGGAGATTCACAGGAATTGGATGGATGCACAGATATTTATAAAGTTCATTGATGCTGGGCCAGCCAGGGATAGAGATTCACGTAGGTTGTTTCCCCAGTGACAACAGGTAATTCTGTGGAAAACAGCTTGTATTCAATAGCAAATATTTATGTTGGCTCACCCTTGTATGGCAGCAGACTAGCACCTCCCAAAGGCACCATGAAAGTATTTTAACTATTTTTTCATGGATTTAGAACTCTGCAAGGTAGTAGCTCATGGGCCTCCATCCCTTGACATGGCTGCATTGGCCTTGAGTAGTGTTTGTGGTTTCACCTACTGGGGCTCATTTACAATGGCTCTTGTGCCTAGCCATTTCAGGAGAGCATTCTGCACCCTGTGAATTAAAAATCTAGAGCCCTATACATAGTAATAGACATAAACAGGCAGAAAGCACATGGTTCTCTGAATTAGGTGCAAGTTATGTATATCCTATACAATTGCAGGAATATGACGTGATATACCACTGGTTCTGTTTTTGGTATTGGGGAAAAAATTGTTAGACCTGACTCTAGAATTACAGTAATTTTTCTAGATCAAAGTCTTGAAAGTTCCAACAGGGGAGGAAATGGTGTACTGCAAGCCCAGACTGAGAATTAAAATAGGCCCTGGCATTTCAGGTACAGAGAGGCCCAAACAGCCCACATAGAGGCCCAAACAGCCCACTTAATATTGACTTTCTATGGCACCTTATAGCAGCACTTCTGGCATTTGCCAGAACCCACAGATTGCCAGTCCGGGCCTGGTGTCCTGCTCTTCTCATAAAGCACTCCCAATCACAATGCATTGGCAAATAATTTTGAAGAGGTAGAAAAGTAGGAACAAGCAGTCTAACTGCTTAGTGTTTTTTATTAGCACTGTTAAAAAAATTGCAATAAAAAACACTAAGCAGCTAAACTGCCTGTTCCTGCTTCTCTACCTCTTTCAATTTATTTTCTAGATCAAAGTTCTTCTCAGTTTAAAGGGCAAAATGTAATTACGTAATTGATGTTCTTATAAAAATATATATAAAATAATGAGTTGTGTGTGGGCGTGTGCTTGTATTTCATGTATGTGTATATACATGTGAGTGTGGCAAAAACTGTTTTCACGCTGCCCTAATGCTTTTCGCCCCCCCTGACAGGCTGCCCCACCCTTCCCTTTCCTTCATTTTATTCTGCTTGACGCCAATTAATGGGCTGATTTCCTGTTGGCTTTCCATTTATAATTGCTGAACAGGAGTCAGGGCTGAGCAGATGGGTGCTGCCTGTATCTATGGTTAATCTGGCAGATTTGCCATCATAATTTACAACTCGAAATTAAATTAAGTGGATCATGTTTGTTACAATTATCAAATTAGTATCATATGTAACAAGATGCCATGGAAAGCAGTAAAAGGATTTAGAAGTTACTAAATTTAAGCGATATGCCTTCGATATGAATTTAAAGGGAAATATATCACCCCTTTTTGACATGTGTTTATTCAGCTGGGCTTATGTACAAAAAGTGCATAAAATTATCTGAACTTCCATAAATACTTTTTTTTTTCCAACACAGACAGACATGATTTCACAGACTGGAAGGAAACCATGATGATCTATCTCTGTTTTGCAGGGATAAGTTCCCCATCCCCTTTAAACTCACAGTGTAATGCAGCCCCTCCCTCGCCTTGTTTCATTGTGAAGCAATGGATTGTGGGACATGAAGTCCCTCTGCTTTCCAGAGAATCTGTGCTTCACCCCGCTATACAGAACCAGCAGCCAGCATTCCCAAATTCTGTCAGATGTTCCATATGGTTTCCAATAAAAGAGCAACGATTAGGGAGTTTTAACCTTGGAAAAGTATGTTGCAGGTCCCAGTAAAAATACATAAAGGAATACTGGAATGCCTAATAAATCAGATAAAAGAGAGTGTCCAAATCAGTTACATTTGTTTTTCCATGTGCTGGAACGCCTACAAACTACACCACATGGCAACTACATTTAAGCCCCATGTGTATGGGCCCTAAAGGTGGCCATATAAGTTACAATTACGATACCATTGGTTGCGGGAAAGTTTGTTTGTTTTCTCTACTAGCATTAGGAGCTGAATCATCAATTATGCAGGTCGAATGAAAAGAATTCTTCCTTTATCTGACAATTCAGCATTAAGCTTTGCCGATGTTCGGGTGTTCAGGGACTTTTCTTTGAGCGGATTAGAACTAGGCAACAGTGAAGGTACGTGCCTGGCACCAGGTCCGGACTGAGAATTAAAATAGGCCCTGGCACTTCAGGTACACAGAGGCCCAAACAGCCCCCAGCAGCCCACTAAATACTGACTTTCTATGGCACCTTATAGCAGTGCCTCTGGCATTTGCCAGAACCCACAGATTGCCAGTCCAGGCCTGCCTGGCACCCCCCAAGCTTTGCGCTTGAGGTACGTGCATATTCTGCCTACCCCTAGTTCCAGCCCGGATCTACCCTGATTAAAAGTTCTTGTTGCTCAGCCGAAAAAAAAATTGAATAGGAACTACAGCTTCTCATTCATTTCCTGTAATACCCATTGCTCAAGTGATCAACCTGAATGAATGGTGCAATAGAAAAATGGCTTTACAGATGGTTGATCTGTTCTGTACGGGCGGGCCTGTGTATGGCCACCTTAAAGGAGAACTAAACCTCCCAAGATGTTAAGTCCCCACTGGCCTCCCCCCTGCACAGTCTTACTCCAGAATTCTGTCCCCTCTTTAAATAGCGACCACACATTCAGAGTGAGCACAGTGTAGCTCACGGGCGACATCTTCTTCTCTTCGGTAATCTTCGAGAAGTAAGCGGCGTAATGGTGTATGCACAGTTGGAGCAATCTTCCGGTTTGTGACAACCACGCATGCACCGAAAGAGACGGAAATTGCTGAAGGGGAGGAAGAAGACACAAACACGAACATCGTGGGGGTGTTTAGTTCCCCTTTAACGAAGGAAGAGGAGTTGACTATGGGCCTGTGTATGGCCAACTTAAGGAAGGAGGAGGAGTTGACTGCGGGTAACTGTGGCATGTCATTGTCATTCCCAAGAGCAATGCAACAGGCTGTACAGAATTACACTTGCAAACCATCTGGCAATGTACAGCATCAGCACACGAATAACAATAGGGCCTGGGAACTGTGCGTATCCACAAATATCACTGGATAATTACTACCTTAGTTGCTGGTCCACCAACAAAGCAATAACAATTGTAACTGTATCATTCACCAAATGTTTATTACAGGGGGAAGGAAGGTCAGCCTGTCCATAGTCAGCTGTTGAATGTGCTGCTGGGACCTTGATATTGTGAGTGTTGAAATGCTTGATAATGGCATGAAGCAGAGTGGACAGGGTATTTTAATACAATAGTCCCATGTGTGGGTTGCCATTGCCATATGAAGCAGTCGCATGTAATTATTAGTGTGAGAGCTGGTGTGGCCAAGTCTCACTGAAAGCCCCCATGTTTATGAGATCTAATGTAACTTGTTCCTCTTGGGAAAAACTCTCAGATTTGGCCACATTAGGCAAATGTCCTATTTGATGTTAGATTTTTTCATTTGGTAGAGAACCATGAATCATTCATGACATCTGATCTGATCATCTCCCTGGTTAAGTACTAATTCTACAAATCTCATCTGTTATTTGCTACGTAACTGTGCGCCCTATTGCCCTATTGCCCTTTCAATGGCTCCCCCCCCCCTTGCCCACAAACTCTATTCAAGCCATTGAAGTGAGCACAGTTTGTTCTAGTGCAGGTGACCCCACCTTATATATAAATGTATAGATAACCCTTTCATTTTTTTAGTAGTCTCTTAAGGTGCTTTAAAGTCAATCCTTTTATTTGCCAACTTCATATATTTAAGGAATGTCAAGGAGCTGATAAATAATGGATGTTAAAAGGGAAAGTGCTGTTATGGGTGGCACTCAAGTTACACATTGCAGAGAATGAAGGCAGCAGACAAGAAGTCATTGACCCTTTATGGCCTCTTCCAAATAGAAACCTGAGCAGGCAGTGTTTAAGGCAATGGGACACTGCAGTTTCTGCTGTTCAAGTGCTGTCTGTGATATTCTTGTCCCATACACAAGGGATTTAACTATAGAAGAAGCAGACCCTGTGGCTGCTGGGGGACTCCAAGGGGGCCCAGTGAGGTGGTGGCTGACAAGCAGTCTCTAACTGTGGCCAGCTGTTGTCATCAAGCAGTAGCCAGGACCGCCATCAGAAATCACAGGGCCCCATACGACAAAATCTCCTGGGCCCCCTGGGCTGCGCTCACCGCAAGCCCCACCTACAGGTTCGCCCTCCCCACCCCACAGGTCCACCCCCCACCACACAGTAAAAAAAAAAAAATATTGGTGGCTAGGGTTCCCACATGTTAATAAAAAATAAAAAGATATTGGTGGTCAGGGCCCCCCATAAAAAAACATTTGTGGCCAGGGCCCCCCCCATTAAAAAATATTGGTGGCTAGGACCCCACATGAGAAAAAAAATTGGTGGCCAGAAACCCCCCCCACATTATAAGAAAATTGTTGGCCAGGGCCCCTTAAACGTCCATGCCTTCCCGAAGTCAGCAGCTCTCAGAAAGATGGGGGCCCGGCTAATCAAGTAAGTGTGGCGTGGCCGGGCCCCCCTTACCCTCGGGCCCCCTACAACTCTCCCCCCTGTCCCCCCCTGATGGCTGCCCTGAGCAGTACACCCCATAACAAAAAGCCTAAATTGGCTGCATAAGGTAAAGCTTAAACTGAAGCAATGCAGATCGTTATTGTGTGAGGAATTCATTTCCCTTTATCTAGAAATGTGAATTCCAGGGGTGTCCTGATCTCCTCTGGGATAGATACTTTGATCCCTTCCCAGGTCTATATTGGCCCATTATGTAAGATAGAGGGCTGTGACGTAAAGGGGAGGTGCAGGAGTGGCTCATTCACATAAGGAGGGCATAAGTGGGTGAAGCAGGCTGAGACTTGGGGGCAGATTTACTCGAGGGCGAAGTGGCTAACAGGTGCAGGCGTCACTTCACTAGTGAAACAGATAGACGCTAGCGCTCATTCGCACTTTATCGACAGTTGACAATTCGCTCTGGCGAATGGACGTTACTCCACAAATTCAATTAAATGCGGATTTTACTGAACGTTACCTCTTTTGCCAGACTTGCCTTCGCCAGAAACATAACTAGAGGGGGGCGGGCCCTGGCGCAGGACGCGCAGCCGGGCCCCCGCCCCCCTCCGTACGCCCAGAACTGGCCGGGAATATGCAGCGCATGAACTGCCGGGGGGCCCTGAGGAGGTGCGGGCCCTGGCCCGCTCATACCCCCTGCTCCCCCGGTAGTTCCGCCACTGGCCTTCACCAACTCACACCAGGTGAAGTGCACTGGAGTGCATAAATCTTCCTCATTCTTCTGTTACTTACATCATATTTTTGAGTGGAAAAAGCTTCTAAGTCCAAAAAACCCTGGAGTCTTTTCCTTTTGTCAGAGTGATAGCCTGCAAAAGACTATCAATTTTTGGGTTCCCCCATACATTTTCTAATATATGGAACATTAAAGGGGTGGTTCACCTTCAAACAACTAGTTGTTTTCAGATAGATCACCAGAAATAACTACTTTTTCCAATGACTTACTATTTTCTATGTGTGACCGTTTTTCTAATATTGAAGTGTAAAGTGTAATTTTTCACCTTCTGAAGCAGCTCTGAGAGGGGGTCGCTGACCCTGTAAACTGTTCTAAATGGATACATTTCTTATCTTTGTCCCTGCTGAGCAGAATCTCTGGGTTTCATTACAGGCAGCTGTTAGAATTGATACAATAGTTGCTAATGCGCCAGAGATGCTGCTGAGAAATGTATCAACTAAATGTAAAATATGTTTAGAGTGAATTACTGAGCTGCCAGACTCCAACAACAGAGGCAGGGACATTCAACTTTAAACTTAGATTTTGGAAAAATAGTAAAAAATAATTAATGGAAAGTAATTGAAAAAAGTCTTTATTTCTGGGGAACAATCTAAAAACAACTGAATTTAAAAAAGTGTTTGGAAGGTGAACAACCTCTTTAACTATACACTGGGCACAATATAACAACTTGATTTTATTTTATTATATATATTTTATTATATTTATTATCCCTGGGCTTGTGTAGTGTAATGTATTTGCTGCAACATATACTTCCATTCAACTTTAAATTTCCCGCTGTATGCAAATTAACCTGAGCGCAAGACCTCTAGGGAATTTGCGCTAGGCAGGAATTAACGCTAGCGCATCTTCGCTTTCAATTGCTTGCATTGTCCAAGTAACGCCAGTGTTCGGAGCGCACAACGAAACTCTGCATTAAAGTGAATTAGCGTTGTCTGATCGAATTTCTGACTGGTAGAGATGGGCGCAAATCGGTCGCTGGCGAATTTTCGCCCTCAAGTAAATCTGCCCCTTGGTGAGTAGGTAGGATTACAGAAGTCTTGGGAGGAATAGAGGGTGGATTGGATGCAGACGAGGATTGGAACGACTACCTATTATAAATTTACTGGCAAGTACTTTGCCAATAAATTTGTAATAACAGGTCTGGCCTTGGTTGGTGAAATACTGGCCAGGTGGCAACCCCATAAGTGAATGAAAGCTACTATAGCAATATTAGAACATTTACCACTGGGCTGGACATATCCTACTCCACTGAATGCAATGGGACTCCTCTAATTAGTACTACACCCTCCCCTGGGTAAGGACATGACCAGAGAAATGCCATTTTCTCCTGTATCGTTTTCCCATTGAAGCTTGTGCAATAACATTGCTTAGCCATTGCCATGTTGTAATACATAATTGTTTCGAATGACAGTTCTGGAGTCGTTAGCTGCACATGCTAGAAGAGCACGGCACCAACATAAGTCTCTTCTCCAGGTCTGATATATTCTGTCTTTCTCTATGCACAGAATTATACAACCTGCAGCCCCTTTGCTGTTATTGCTCTACAACTCTCAGCATCTGATGCTTTTGCCATCACAAAAAGGGAGTCAGCAGGTATAGTAAGTCAAAATAATGCTGGTAGGATTAGATGACTTTGTCACTGTGCAACTTCCAGCGTGCACCCACAGTTGGACCTTTAAACCAGATTTTTGACACAATGGATTCTTGGTGGGCAATAGCAGCAATTTTGTCAGGGCACAGCCAAAACCATCTTTGTATGAGCACTAAGGGGCACACACTTGTACCCCTTAGATATTTTGCATCCCTTAATTCTCTTGCACTTCTGCCCAGAATCTACATAAATTAACCCATGAAGTTCCATTTACAATTTATATACAGACAAGGGCATGTACAGGCTAGGACAGAGGGCCTGGGTGCTTTGTATGCCCCGGCTGAGTTTAAGCAGAGTCCATTCCTCTCCACAAGAGGGCGTAAGGGTTGATACATGATTTGTAGCAAAGGAAGCAATTAGCCACATTTTTCAGTCACTACATGATACCCATTCAGAATCTTGAGAAAGAGCCTGGTGGCTCTGATTTCTGAAATAAGTAGCAGAGACCAACTGATTAACAGACCCATTTCGACTGGAAGACATCTGACTACATTATTTCAGGAGTCAGAACCAGGAGTGTAAAAAGGGACAGACAGAATGGCACTTACAGATATATGTAAAAAATATACATTTACATTGAAAAGTTGTTTCAAATTAATTATTTTTCATTAGACAACATTTAATTTTAGGTTTACTTGCCCATTATGATTTTGGAGAAGGTCTCTCACTGTCTCTTTGCCTATCTGCCTCCGGTTCCAGGGATCCGGTACAAAGAACTGCACAGAGAACTGTACAAAGAGGAAAGTAAGAAAGCCAAGATGGAGATTAGAGACATCATCAGGGTTCGAGGCAGCATCAAGGTGTTTCGGGAGAAAAGAGATATCGTGGATTCTGTTTTCAGTAAATTCAGTAAATTCAGCCTATTCTGTCTGTGCATATTAACTAGCTGATATTGGTTGTTATTCATTCTTATGATATTGCTTTTATAGACAAAGTGGAGGACCCTAAATTGGATATACAACTGGCAAGGTTAACGTCGTTTCTGAATTTAGTCACAGGATACATGTGAAGATAAACAAGGAAATAGGCTGCACAGCGACAAACAGCTCCGAGTTAGGTAAATAGGAATCTGTCGGCAGGAACATTTGTGTTGGAACTTGGATCTGTCTGAGATGAGAAACGTGGGAATTTGTAGAAGGCATGAAAGGTTATGTTTTCAGCCAATGGTTGTTAGTGAAGCTTCCTGATCCCACCAGCATCATTTTGATTATATATCATATACATATATATCCTATAAATAATCAATATAAATACTGAAAGACCTGGAGTGCTGGTCTTTGACTTCTGCAAGTGCTGTTATTGACAGTGCAGCTTTACTGTAACTCTCAGACCCTCTTGATATTATATGAACATGTATTATATTATAGGGGTCATTGACTATCTGCAAGTGCAGTCGCTCAAGTTTGCTGTAGTCAGCTGATCAAAAAATAAATATTATTAATACTTGAATACAATTCATTGAAGCATGATGTTCCAACCCGTGGGCCACAATAGCATCAGGCACATCACCTAGAAGTATGGGCAAAAATGCTTCATTATCAGCAAAAACATGGTGCTTAAAATTGCACTTGTACGGTTGAGGGGACCCTTTATATAGATACAGGTATGGGATCCATTATCCGGAAACCCTGTTAACCAAAAAGCTCCAAATTATGGGAAGGCCATCTCCCACAGATTCCATCTTAATTAAATATTTAAAAAGTATTTCTTTTTTTCCCTATAATAAAACAGTAGCTTATACTTGATTCTCACTAAGATATAATTAATCCTTATTGAAAGCAAAACCAGCCTATTGGGTTTATCTCATGTTTAAATGATTTTTTAGCAGACTTCCAGTATCGAGATCCAAATTACAAAAAGATCCCTTATCCAGAAAAACACAGGTCCAGAGCATTCTGTATACCTATGCATTCACCTCAATTTGAACCATTTTTCAGTAGAATTCTGTTTAGATTTGTCATTTATACTGCCTCCCCCTGTCTTCCACCTGCTACAAAGAAAAAAACTTGCGGCATGGCACTCGCAGCGCTACGTTTTCTGAAGTCGCCTCACCCATTACACTTTTCGTTTTAAAAAATGGAAGAGTTGCTCACTGCTTTCCAAGCTGTTGAGTGAGAAATCTACAACATTATTTATAATTTCCCATTGGCAGCAGCAGGGTCTGACTGGGCCAGACCCGTTCCCCTGCTGGCCCCCAAAAAAGAAATATGCTGCGAATTACACCGCACCTGTATGCGCACGGGCCCAGTCTAAAGGCAGGTCAAATTGGATGGTGATATCCGGGCAAGTGCATGGGCCCCGGAGTTTGCACATGTGCATAGGGCCCAGCTTTTGCACATGCGCACAGGGCCCTAAAGGTTTTGACCAGTTAAAGCACCAGTAACATCAAATATTTTTTTTAAAAAAATGTGTTAGTAAACATCGAAAAATTCATTTTACAAAGTCGCCTGAAGTTTCCTCACGAGGCAACTTCGGGCAACGTCGGAAAATTAAGCGCTCTGAGTGCCATCCCACCGGCGATTTCGATTCTAGTTGGCGGGAGGGTAGTTCGGAGAGAATAGTCGCCTGAAGAAGAGGCGATTTGTCGCTGGGCAACTAATCGCCCCAAATCTCCACGTATTTCTCTGCCCTTAATATCATTCAAGAAGACTGCAGTAGGCAAAGCGTGAGTCTATTGTCCCTCTTTCTATAAGTCTCTGCCACTGAAAAGAGATATGGCCTATTATTAAGGGTTATTTATTCCCTGTGCTTTTTCACTGAGAATGCTAAACACTCCTCATTGCATGTTTATACATACTGTACTGAATGCTGGCCTCAGTTTAGCCATTCTACAGAGATGTTAATGGAAAAGTAAAAGGTGTTAGACCCCTGAATGGTAATATTCTCTTGCAGTTTTTTCAGCTGTGTCCAATTATAGAGCAAGGGCAATCCAAGATAGAAGGAATGTGTTATGCATAAAACAAGCTGTGCCATCATAGGTCAGGTTTAATGTCTTACTAAGCAAAAAAATAATAATGTTTCTATATTGTGCATATTTCCCTTTAATGTAATAAAACTCAACCTAATGCAAGATAAAGTACAAACCATATGGCAAGATAATAAGCCAGAGTTCTGGACCCTGAACTCTAAGCTTATATAATAGGGGTACCGGTATGAGACCTGTTATCCAGAATGTTCAGGACCTGGAGTTTTCTGGATAACAGATCATTCTGTAATTTGCATCTTCATACCTTAGGTCTACTAGAAAATCATGTAAACATTAAATAAACCCAATAGGCTGCTGGTTTTTCATCCAATAAGGATTAATTATATCTTAGTTGGGATCAAGTACAATGTACTGTTTTATTATTACAGGTACGGACCCATTATCCAGGAAGCGCCGAATTATGGGAAGGCCGTTTCCCATAGACTCTATTTTAACCAAATAATCCAATTTTTTTGAAGTTGATTACTTTTTCTCTATAATAATAAAACAGTAGCTTGTACTTGATCCAAACGAAGATCTAATTAATCCTTATTGGAAGCAAAACCAGCCTATTGGGTTTAAACCCCAGGTCCCGAGCATTCTAGATAACAGGTCCCATATCTGTACAGAGAAAAAAAAGAAAATAATTTTTACAAATTTGGATTATTTGAATATAATGGCATCTATGGGAGACAGCCTTTATGTTATTCGAAACTTTCTCAATAATGGGTTTCCGGAGATCAGATCCCAGACTTGTATAATCATTATCAGGTTGGATATCTCTAAAACAGAGTATCTATGGGGCAGATTTATGGAAGTGTGAAATTAAAGCTCACTACAGGAAAACTCATCCACTTTCTATTCTTTCATACCAGATTTTTATCAATGGAAATGAGAGATTATCGTTGGTAACATACGTTTTTAGTTCATGTTCTTGTCTTTCCTGGTCTGACAAATGGACTGATTGTGCTCTCAACCACTCAGCCACTAGGTGTCACCATTTGATAAAGTGCTTTTTGTCTATTTTGATTTTTTCTTATTTGGGAGCATTTCATTTACAATAACTTCCATTTCTTCTTTTACAGGAACATTACATTGTACTTTATTTATTGTTACGGCCACATCACTAGTCTTATTTGGCAGAATTGCCCCCACCCTAAATACAATACATAATATAACTGACACATTGCTTGTATTTCGTTGCTCATGTATGAAAATAGGTTGTGTAGAAAGTAACACAGGCAGCGTCAAACTGGGGGGTCCGGGGCCCACCGGGGGGTCATGTTAGGGGCCCCGGCCCTCTGCCCCAGTCGCAACCCCCTCTCCAACGGCCCCATCCCAGGCGCAACCCTCTTCAGCAGCTCCCTGCCCTGAGAGTATCTTTCTTCCTGCAAGACACAAGGTAGTTGTGTAGACCTGCTCCCCGTGGCTCTCCCCTCCTGGCCCACAGACTCAGTCCGACCCTGAAGACAGGTACAGTTTCCAGTCCAGTAACCTGAAATTAGCCATTTGGATAACCTTGCACTTATTTCCACAAAAGCCCCACAGATCGGTCACTTGAAGTTATTTGACCGACACCCCCCAAACACCCCCAAAACTGATATAGATCAGTGCACTGCCATGCTGCTAACTGCACAGTCTGACCTAAATACAGAAGGTGCCACTGTCTCTCCACCCTTTAAAGGGCAAGTAAACCTTTAAAATAAGTGAATGTAAAACTGATGAGGGGGCTATTTTGAGCACTTTTATAATGTTCATTCATTATTTATTTTGTTTTTATTCCAAGATATTAAAAGGATACATGTTCTGTTAATGTGAATGAATTTTGTTACAACAGCGCCACCTGCTGGTCATTTTCTGACCACCAAGTAGTCAAGGAAGTTATCAGGAGAAAGAAAGAGGCTGCTCTGATGTTCTTCTGCTTAGGAAAGATGTGAGAAAAGTTTACATTTTTTTTCCTAAGCAGAAGAACATCAGAGCAGCCTCTTTCTTTCTCCTGACAACTTGCTTGACTGCTTGGTGGTCAGACTGGTGGGAAAATGACCAGCAGGTGGTTCTGTTGGAACAAAATTCATTCAAGATTTTGTCGCCTGGCAACTAATCGCCTCGTCTTCTGAGCGACAACCTCACCGAACTGCCTCAGAAGACGAGGCGATTAGTCACCAGGCGACAAAATCTCTCTCAATCTCTTTGTGTGAACTAACCCTAAAAGAACATCTATCCTTTAATATCTTGGAATAAAACCAAAATAAATAATGAATGTAAACTACAAAAGTGCTTAGAATAGCCCCCTCATCTGTTTTACATTTACTTATTTTAAAGGTTTACTTAACCTTTATAAGGACAGTGTATCACTTTATTGTTCTGCTACTTTCTCATCATGGCACAGGAAGAGACGAAGAATGATCAAGGCTATGATGAGGAAAATAAGTACTGCTGCATCTCATAGGCACTTGTTTCCAAAGATGTTGCTTGGAATAGGAATACAAATTCATTATTTTTTGTTTCTGTTTTTCAAGGTAGTGGCAGTTTTACCAATTTAATGAATTTGATACAGCAGCGCCACCTGCTGGTGATTTTAGGCAACTGGCGACAGCTGAAATTTCATATTGTCAGGAAAATTAAGTGAATAAACAGGAAAGTCACCTGGCTTTTCTCTGGTCAGTTCTAAGCAGAGACATTTTGGATTTATTTGAAGTTTTACACTTGCTTTAATATTTCATTCAATAAACAAATGACATGGCTTTATAAGGGTTTTTAGGGCAGAATTCGTCTTTAATATGCTTTAATGAGAATGTGTTGTCTGTATGCTTTCATGGAAAATAAAGTGAATTCCATTGTAATAGTGCAACTTAAAGGGGGGCAGAAGGAGATGCAGGGAATGGAAAATGATATCTGTAATTGATTTTTAATTGGCCTTTGTATCCCTTCCTTGTATTCTCAACCTGGGGAAGGGGAGATTGGGCTGAAGCCATAGCTTTGCCTGACTGCTATAGTGTTTATGTGTGTTTATTGTTCAGATGTAATGCAGTGTGGGGACAAGAGCCAAACCAAGTACATCTGAAATCAGTTCCCCTCTCCTTAGCGAGAGACCCCTGACAGTTTGGTTGGACCACCAAGTGTGAAATAATCCCCTAATTTCCTGAACCCTATATGATGCTTGGGAGAGATGTAAAGATTATGTGAAGTGCTTCCATGCATTGTGCCAGCTTCCCTGCACCCTTCCTATTCCTAAACCGAAATATCTGCCGACGCAGAGGTGTCCATTTCATCCAAACGGTAAAATATAACTGCAGTTCCTCATGTAATAATCTCAATTTTGGCCATAGAATTTCTTCATTCTTTTAAATGAAGCAACGGGATTCTGCAGTGTGAACCAGAAAACTCAATATTTTCCAAGGATAAATAAGGATAATTTTTCAAGGAAAAATAAAGAAGGGTCAAATCTAAGCAGAAATGTGTCAGAAATGTTTAAATAGGAATTTTATATACAAAATAAGGGAAACTGGAGAAATGCACAAAGTCTGACCAGTTTTCTTTAATCCTTTTTGATTAGATGCCAGTGTTACTCCTCATTGGACCATATCATACCTCCGGAGGGCAGCGGCTGATTGTGTGTATGTCTAAGTGGGGAGAAACACATGAAGGGGTTCTGTAGGGTGAACACTGTAGGAAAACCCTTGGGAAGAGTGTAAACAGGTTTTGTTTTCAAATTGGGGTTTGTAAAGCAGATTTAACAGCAAAGTGATTTCTTCTCATATAAACGCTAATGAGAAAACCAAGTGAAAGAGGTGCCTTGACCTGATTTAAGTTCCTGCATAACAAAAGACTCTTGGGCAATGCTGACACATAATGTGGCCACAGGGCTCAGCAGAAGGCAGGTTTAGGAGCTTAGCAGGAGGTAAAATGACCAGACACAGATAGGCTTTGTTGCTGTTGTGTAGCTTATTTAACTATAAACAGGTAAGTTTTTCCCATTAACCCCTACCGTGGTAGTGGCCTCGGACACCCTGGAATAAGTAAAGGTGGCCATACATGGATAGATCCACTCGTTTGGCGATGTCGCCAAACGAGCGGATCTCCCTCCGATATGCCCACCTTGAGGTGGGCAATATCGGGCAGATCCGATCGTGGGCCCTAGGGCCCAACGATCGGATCGTAGCTTTCACAAACGGGCGGTCGGATCGCGGGACCGCATCAACGAACAGATGCGGCCGCGATCCGACGGGATTTTTAACCCCATCCGATCGAGATCTGGCCGACTTTCGGCCAGATCTCGATCGGGTAAGCCCGTCGGGGGCCCCCATACACGGGCCAATAAGCTGCCGACACGGTCTGTCGGCAGCTTTTATCGGCCCGTGTATGGCCACCTTAACACCTTGAAGTCATTGGAAGAAAGAGGATTAAAGCAAAGCGGTGTAATAATAAGGTGGGCGTTTGCATTAAGCACCTAAAAGAAGTAACAGAACCCGATCAATAGGCCTGGAACTGGCAAGAATGTTTGCCTTGGTATCCACATGTAACGTTCGTGATCCCACCCTGGAGAGTAAATACTTTTACAGGTATGGGATCTGTTATCCAGAATGCTCGGGACCTAAAGTTTGGCCAATTAACGGATCTTTCCGTAGTCTGGATCGCCATACTTTAAGTCTATAAGAAAATTGTGTAAACATAAAATAGGCTGGTTTTGCCTCCAATAAGGATTAATTATATCTTAGGTGGGATCAAGTACAAGCATAATTTTTTATTACAAATAATAAAAAATGAAAACCAATTGCATATTGTCTTAGAATATTACCCTCTACATCAGTGCTGTCCAACTTCTGTGGTACAGGGGGCCGGAATTTTTCTGGTCTACATGGTGGAGGGCCGATAATGGAAGCCAGTGTTATCCACCCATGTTAACCCATATCCACATTAATAGCACACCAAAAAACCAAATGGTTGGTGCTCACTGCAGTGATATCATTCCTGTTAGAAAAAAATTGTTATATTAAGACATGCCCTTAAATACATATACCTCCTCCTCCCCTGTGGATAACACAGCATCCCCAGCACATCATTAAAGGAGAACCAAACCCCTTATTCATAAAAAACCCCTATACTCCATAGCCCCCCCAGCCTAGGTAAAAACTCAGGTAATTGCCCCTAAGTCTTTACTTTATCTTTGCAGATTTAGCAAAACTGAGCTCACAGGTGCCATCTCCCAGCTCTTCAGGTCTTCTTCCTTACATTCAGCAATTTCCGTAATTTTTGTCGCATGCACAGTTGTCAAAAACTGGAAGACTGCCCTAACTGCGCGGGCTGCCAGATGGACTGCCCTACTCTACATCATACTACAAGTTAATTAAAAGATGAACAGTAGAATGGGCCCCATGTCTTGCCTAAATAGGCAAAATCTGCTCATCTCAGCAAGAATAACTTTTAATATATAGGAGGTTATGCTTGTTGAGCTTTTTGTGGCTATGTTTTACTAATGCACAATAGAGATTATAAAGTTTGGTGGAGGAAGAATAATATTTCCTCCATAATTTTCTATGGTTTAGGGTCGGGGCACATGGGCAGATTTGGGGAGATTAGTCTCCAGGCAACAAATTTCCTCTACTTTGGGGCGACTAACCTCCTCAATCTGCCTTCTACCAGCTAAAATGAAAATCGCCTGGGGGCAGGCACTCGGAGTGCTTCGTTTTCCGAAGTCGCCCAAAGTTTCCTCAGGAGGCAATTATGGGAGACTTCGTAAAACGTATCGCTCCGAGTGCCTGCCCCAGGCGATATTCATATTAGCCGGCTGAAGGAGGGGAAGGCAGATCGGGAGATTAGTCGCCCTGAAGAAGAGGAGATTTGTGGCCTAGCAACTAATCTCCCCGAATCTGCCTGTGTGCCCCAACCCTTAGGCTTCTGCACAATAATACTCGCAAGCACAAAGCAAAATTCATGCAGAACTGGTTTACAAAGGAGTGAAACCTGCCCTGCATAGAACCCTTACCCATAATCCAACTGCCAGCTGTGAGTCAGACTTGATTACCCAAACTCATAGATGCTCTTCAGACTGAAGGGAAGCAAATCCCACCAACAATGTTCCAACATCTTGTAGCCTTCCCAGAAGAGTAGAGGCCTTTACAGCAGCAAAAAAGGACCAACTTCAGGCCCTTAGTTTCAGAATGAGATGTTGGACAGGCAGGTATCCACATACTTTTAGTAAAGGGGAGGTAAAAATACAGGTAAAGGATCTATTGAATGGAAATATGACCGCTCAAGACTCACTCCACCACAGCATATCCCTTCAGTCAGCTCGGTAAGCTCCGTGTGCTCAGCCACCAGCGATCCGGCTGTAATATGGATCCAAATGAGCAATACATGCTACAATAAACCTCTTATTCACCCGGAATGCCGCCTGTATTGCTCATTTGGATCTAAAGGATCTATTATCTACAATGCTTGTCATCTGGGATTTTGCAGATAAGGAATCTTTCCATAATTTGGATCTCCATACCTTAAGTGTACTAATAATCAAACATGAAATAAAACCAATGGGATTGTTTTGCCACCAATATAAATTCATGCAGATTAGTACAAGTTAAAAATTAGAATTATTTGCTCCTAATGGAGTCCATGGGAGATGGCCTACAAGTAGTTCTGAGCTTTTTGAATAATGGGTTTCTGATTAACGGATCTTGTGCCTGTTCTTTAAGACCTGACACAAGGGATATTCAACCTTGTGTCAGGTCTTAATGTACAGGAGCTTTAGGTTACATATTACTTATTCATATTGCCTACAAACATGGCACCAGCTCTGAATCAACAGAAGAATGAAACGTGATTGTGATACCCTGTATAATTATATATGGTCTGTAGTGATAATAAAGGAATCTTGAAGTTTCCCTGGTGATGACTTAAGCTGCTTTTACACATATTTATTTAATATTCAATAGCCAATTAGCCCTTTTATTCATTGTCCCTGAAAACTACTCCAAAATCCTGGTGAGGAGGAAGAGGTGAATGACGCATCCACCTGTAGTACATTATAATTTCCAGACCAGCAAATTTTATTAAAGTCAATTGGAACAGCTCTTGACTCCCTGTATTTCGACCTTTTGCAAGATAGGTGACTCAGAAAGTTAAGTGTTTTTTCTTGAACCAAACTTACCCCTATCCATTGTTGGCAATGGCTAAGTAGTCTGGGATGTATTATCTCGATCACCTTCTGAATCACCACCCACCATTAGAAGGTGGCCCACAAGTCTTCATTTCAACATTTGTTGTATTACAGTTTTAAAGATATACTTTTATGTTTTTCTATTTTTAAAAGTAGAGTGAGCCAGATTCAGTATTTGCTCTTGTCTCCCAGTAGAGGGAGATCTTTGGAAAGAAACTGTCCTTGCTGAAGAACCAGCAACAGGAGGTAGGACGCTGCGCTAATTCCCCAGATTTAAAAAAATAAATAAAAAAAAGACAATATCAGTTAGGTTTTAGTTTTTATTTCAGAGGGGATGCGCTGGTCCATTCCCTAGGGGTCTGGGCTGGGCTCCCCCTCCTTGCCAGTTGCCTGCCAGGTGGGGCGTACCAAGGCACCTTTTAGTTTGGTCACAAGTGGTGTGCCCAGGACAGTCAGGCCCTAAGGGGCACAAAGAGGAGACTTGCAATTCCCTCTGTCAGTGACTGAGGATGTATTGCTTCAGATACCTGGGGCACTTCACGGAGACAGACCGCCTTACAGGTAGTAAGGGTTTGAAAGTCTTTCCTCCTTTAGTGCAGAAGCGCCCTTCCAAAGCTCGCGCCTTTTTACTGCTCGGTTGCTAGGTTACGGCATGCTCAGTATTGCGACGCTCATTCTCAGCACGGAGGCGGAACTTCCGGTATTTCCGGCCTTCGTACCGCAGCACGCTTGTTATTCACGCCATTCCAGGAGTCGGAGAGCTGCTGTAAAGGCGCATTCTAAAACGCCAGGTACAGTTTTATTTTGATCGGGTCTCATAGCAATGGAGGTTTAAGTTTATTAATCCAAGACATGCCACCCGCAGAGATTAAAGCCAAAAAGGCAAAATATAAAAGGGTCAAAAAGCGTAACTTGCCTGACCCACCTCCAACGCTTAGCCCACAATCCTTGTCCACCAATGAGCCAGAACTCACTAGACAAGAGGACACCAGAGGTGAATTAAGTAATACAATTCAGCAAGCAGACTTAGACCCAGAACAATCTCAGTCTTCCTCAGATGTGCAACCTGGGCCATCATCAAACTCACAACAAAATCAGCTTACTGACTTGGTAAAGTGGGTTAAAACGACCATCCAACAGTCTTTGAATTACAGGGCACTTTCTAAGCAAAAGCATAGATCTCCCTCCTTATCTTCAGACCCAGATTTGTCCTCGGAGGAGGAATCGGGGCACTCTTCACTTTCACAAGATTCAGAAGCTTCCTTATCTGAGGGGGAGTGCACATCATGTATTACTTCTGAGCAAGGACGCAGACAACTAAGGGACATGCTTCAAACCTTAGATTTAAAAGATACATCTGCCCCAGTATCAAAAGTATTAGGTATGCACACAAAGAAACCAAAATGTTTTCCAGTGTTTAAGTCCATAGCTCAAAGTATTGAGACGGAGTGGCGTGCACCTGAAAAACGCATGAGCATTAGTAAAAAAACATTTTTTGTAAAGACCCAGTACCACAAGCGTTCGGTTCAAAATGGGACAAAGCTCCCAGAATGGACTCTGCAGTATCCCGCCTATCCAAATACACTACCCTTCCAACAGAAGATGCAATGGCATTTACAGACCAAATGGATAAGCGGATGGAAAATAACAGCAGCCGCAGGGCTAGCAAGAACAGCGAAGTTCTGGACTCAAGAGGTCCTACAACATTACGGGCAAGATTCATTTTTCCAAGTTGAACTTGAGCGCATTGCTACAGCTTTTGATTTCCTAAGCGATGCAGCCATGGAAGTCACCCATTTAGCAACTAGGGCATCCGCTAACCTAGTGGTAGCTCGCAGGCAGGGCCGCCATTAGAAATCACGGGGCCCCGTACAACAAAATTTTTGGGGCCCCCTGGGCCCCGCCCACACTGACGACCAAGCTCCACCCCATTTCCCGCCCACTCCACATCGCAGTTAAAAGACCACACAGACATCAGCGCTAAAAAAGTAACCCCCCCCACACAAGTTGTAAAAAGCTATTGATGGTCAGGGCCCCCTTATAAAAAATTGGGGCCCCAAAAAAAAAAATTAATTTTTTTTTTTTAAAAAAAAAAAAACATTGGTGGCAGGGGCCCCCTTATAAGTTAAAAAAAACTTGGGGCCCCAACAAAAAAAATGTAAAAAAAAATAAACAAACATTGGTGGCAGGGGCCCCCTTATAAGTTAAAAACAAATTGGGGCCCCAAAAAAAAATTTGAAAAAAAAAAAAAAATTTTTTGAAAAAAAAACAAAAACATTGGCGGCAGGGGCCCCCTTACAAGTTAAAAACAAATTGGGGCCCCAAAAAAAAATTTAAAAAAAAAAAAAAATTTTTTGAAAAAAAAACAAAAACATTGGCGTCAGGGGCCCCTTACGAGTTAAAAAAAAAAATTGGGGCCCCAAAAAAACATGTTTTAAAAAAAAAAAGATTGGTTGCAGGGGCCTATAGAATATTAAAATAATACATTGGTGGCCAGGAGATTAAAAAAAAAAAAAATACACAAACTGGTGTTCAGTAGAATTGAACTCACGGCTTCAGTACTTCAACTTCACCTCCTTTCGTGACTTCGGGTCTTTTCACTGCTTCAGGACTTCGGCTTCGGCTGTTTTCGTGACTTCGGGTCTTTGCGCTGCTTCAGGACTTCGGCTTCGGCTGTTTTCGTGACTTCGGCTTTTTCCGTGACTTCGGGTCTTTTCGGCGCATCGGCTTCGGCTTTTCGGCACTTCCGCATTCGGCAGCACAGAGGCAAGACGTATGGCTCGGGCGCTCGTAAGGGGGGCCCGGATCTTCAAAAAATGCAGCGCTGCCGGGCCCCCCTTCATGCCCGGGCCCGGTACGCTTGTCCCCCCTGTCCCCCCCTGATGGCGGCCCTGCTCGCAGGGCACTCTGGCTACGCCAATGGAACAGTGATAATGCATCCAAAGGAAAACTTTTGGCCCTGCCTTTTTCAGGAGAACACCCCTTTGGACCAGAGCTTAACAATTAATCACTGGGGTAACAGGCGGAAAAGGCGCATTCCTGCTACAAGGCAGGAGATTTCGTCCTGAGCCGCAACGCAAACAACAAAGGTCTTGGGGGCAGGGCCGCTGTTAGAAATCATGGGGCCCTGTAAAAAAAATTTGGGGCCCTCAAGCCCCAGATCTCTCCCACTCCCCTGGCCACACCCCTAATCCATCCCAGCAAAGTATATAAGAGCTACAGAGGTTAAAATCAAAAGAACACTCAAAAATTAAGCAGGAACTGAGGAATCAATTGCCAGCTCAGACAAGGATACAATGTGTAGACATTATCTGTCCCCTTAAACACAGTGCTGCCTGCGTGTAACATTCTAGAAGGCAAGAACCCAGAAGTAGGACAGCCGGCACAAGTCTGGCACTTTCGTAAAGCAGAAAGACCCCAACTAGACATGGTCTTCACCAGTGCCCTTTAACTGTCTGCTGTGGAGCTAGTTGGAAACTTACTCACTTTAAAGAACAGACTGTGTGAAATGAGATACAAAGGCAGGTAGCAAGTATTGAAGTAAAAATAACAGGGCCTGACAAGCCCCGCTCCCTTGCTGCTGCCCCTCGCCGACGCGCATGCGCAGACGGTGCAGCGCGCCAGATACGTTTCTTTTTTTTTTTAAACATCTCAGGGTGGAAGGGGGGAAGGGGCGAGACTGACGGCTGTGGTTGAACGGCGGGCGGTGCATAGGCATAGCCAATAATGTAGATGGATGTAGAGCAGGAAGGGGCGGGGTGTATCACTGAGGGAGGTAGTGTGCGCCATGGGGGACAGGCCAGACGGGAGCGCTCCGGTGCCCGGGATTGTCACTCTCCTTTAAGGGTGGCCCAGCTCTTTTAAAACCTGCAGCACTGCCGATCCCCCTGTGCACCCCTGATGGCGGCCATGCTTGGGGGACTCCCCCAAACCCCTTCGTGATTACAGAAGCCAGGGCCAAAACCAAACATCAGTTTCTCAGTTTAGCAATAGAAAGAGAACCACTTGGCCCTCCCAACAAAAGCAAATTAGGAGACCAGGTGGTCAGAAGCCCACAGAAGCATGAAGGTCCATCCACACCAGAGACGGAGGAGGCTGTGGGAGGCAGGCTTCTCCTTTTCTCTCAGGTGTGGCAGAACTCAGTCACAGACAACTGGGTTCTTCAGGTAGTTTTCGATTCCCTCCCTTCCAGACGAGCATTCTTACCTTCATCAATACCCCGCAACCCAAAAAGAAGAAAAGCACTCTTGACCTGTGTACAACAGATGTTGCAAACCAATGTTATTGCACCAGTGCCTCAGCAGCATCGCTTCAGGGGGTACTACACAGATCTATTCTCAGTAGACAAACAAGGAGGTCAATTCAGACCAGTCCTAAATCTCAAGCCTCTCAACAAATTTATTAAAAAGACAAGGTTCAGAATGGAGACCCTATGCGCCATAATCAATACAATGGAGCCAAATCACTTCATGACAACCATAGACCTCAAAGAGGCCTATCTCCATATCCCAATACACCCAGATCATCAACGTTATCTGCGTTTTACGGTAGGCCAGGATTACTACCAATTTTACAGCAATGCCACAGCACCGAGGGTGTTCACAAAAGTCCTGGCACCTGTCATTGCCATCCTAAGAAAAATGGGAATACCATCAGTTCCATACCATCAGACGATATCCTCATAAAGGCACCATTGTTTTCTCTCGCAACACGCCACACCGAACATGCAATTCAGATCTTACAAAAATTTGGGTGGTTAATCAACCACAAAAAAAGCAACCTCCGACCTACTCAAGAGATAAAATTCTTGGGAATGATGTTCAACTCAAAGTCATGCAGAATCTCACTCTCGAACCACAAGGTAGTCAAGTTACAACTCTCAACCAAGCGATTTCTCAGTCAAACTGTAACGACAGTGGAAGATTGCCTCAGACTCTTAGGCCTTATGGTGTCATCACTAGAGGCATTTCACGCACATTTCCACATGCGCCCATTGCAGACGGAGTTCCTTTGTCACTGGAAAAAAAAGCACAACGATCTCTCTCAAGTCATACAAATCAGCAAGGGAACCATAACTCAGCATCCATGGCATCCCACAAAAACAACAAACTACCCAGGTACTTCGCTCGCTCCAGAGACCCGGGGGCAGAGGCCATAGATGCACTAATGGTTCCATGGTCATTTCGGATGATTTACGTATTTCCACCATTTCCTCTGTTACCACGAGTTATCAAAAAGATAAAGGCGGAAAAAGTGGCGGCCATCCTGATTGCGCCAGACTTACCAAGAAGGGTGTGGTACGCAGACCTTGTCAACATGTCAGTGGGGCCCCCATGGCGACTGCCTCTCAGACCAGACCTTCTGTCTCAAGGTCCAGTGTTTCACCACAATCTGGATATGCTACACCTGTCGGCATGACACTTGAAGCCCAGCTATGGAGAGACGAGGGTTTCTCAGAACAAGTGAATACAACACTTCTTAAAGTGAGAAAGCAGTCCACGGCCAAATCGTTTCATAGGATATGGCGTATATTCAAAGCATGGTGTTCAAATATGGGATTTTATTGGCAGCATTGCTCTTTGCCCTGATTTCTCAGTTTTCTACAATGAGTGCTCGACAAGGGCCTTAGCTTAGCGGCATTAAAAACTCATACTTCAGCCCTTTCTACTCTTTTCCAATTCCAGTGGGCACTACTACTGGAAGTGAGACAATTCTTCCACGCTGTACTGCACATAAGACCACCCTTTAGAGACCCAACTCCCCCATGGGGGACCTGAATCTTGTTCTCAAGAGCCTGCAACGACACCCTTTTGAACCATTGGAATCGTATGAGCTCAAGTATCTCACGTGGAAAAGGACTTTTTTAATCGCTATCTGCTCAGCTCGCAGAGTTTCAGAAATTCAGTCTCTGTCGGTAAAGGAGCCATGGATGATATTCCACAAAGATAAAGTGGTGCTCAGAACTCCACCTACATTCAGACCAAAAGTAGTATCGGCTTTCCATGTTAACCAAGAGATCGTATTGCCATCACTATGCCCAGATCCCAAGAATGAGACAGAAAAGACACTACACACTTTGGATGTAGTTAGAGCACTTTGAATCTACGTAAAACGCTCCACGTTTCGGAAATCAGATGGCCTTCTGGTGACTTATGGGACTGCAAAAAAGGGGCTTAGGGCATCTAGCCGTACTATTGCCAGATGGTTAGTAGAGACTGTTTCCTGCGCCTACAACCCGGTGGGAAAATCAACACCACTAAAGCTGCGAGCCCACTCTACAAGAGCAGTCAGTACCTCTTGGGCTCTGAACAATTTGGCCTCTCCAGAGCAAATATGCAAAGCAGCCACATGGTCCTCAGTGCACACTTTTGCAAAATTTTACCAACTTCCCACTTTTGCTTCAGCTGAAGCGGCATTTGGGAGGAAGGTTCTACATGCAGTGGTTACTGGAACTTCTTGAGCCCTCCCAGTCTGGGTACATGATGGCTTTTGGACGTCCCCAGACGTCTGCGCTGACAGGACGGGCTGCCCCAGGAAATGGGGATTTTCTAACCGGTAAATCCTTTTCTCCTGGGTCCGTACTGTCAGTGCAGTAAGTCCCTCCCTTTTTGATTTTTATGGAGGTGTTGGTGATATGCCAAGGGTCCTTTTGGCCACGTTACTATTATTACTAGTTGATAACAAAAAAAAGTGTTGCTACAATGTTCTACTGTTACGGTTATGCTCCAATGTTCCCTAGTATTGTACTTTGGATGAGAAACTGCCAATGTGAGGCAGGAACTCCTTTATTACCAAGGAGGGAGGAGCTACAATTCAGAATTCTTTTGTCCTGCCTCCAGAGGTATCAAGGTTAAACCCCAGATGTCTGCACTGACATTACAGACCCAGGAGAAAAGGATTTCCCTGTAAGAAAATCCCCTTTTCAGGCACGTACAAAAGCTATGGAACCTGTCCTTTTTGGATTCAGCCAAATAATAGTACCAGACTGAACCTTAAAAGGCCATGTGAACCCTTCAAACAAGTAACGTGAAATTGCTCAGAGCACTAAGCATTCTATATATCATTTTTACATTTATAACAGATAATAATGACTTTTCTCTGATACAAAGTTAGGGGGCTTTAGAAACAGGTGTGAAGAAGAGAAATCAGCTGCTTCACATCCAACTTTTCTTCAGTAGAGGGGGCTAGAGATCAGCTTCTGTGCTCCATCTGCCAGTATGGTTCCAGACACGCTGTGTTAGGAAACAAGCATTGAACTTCTTTACCCCTGCACAATATAGATTAAAGTACACTTACACATAGGGGAGCTAGCAGCACAGTTGCTATATGGTACTCAGGAACATGGTGCCAACTTGGGATGAAAAAAAGGCTGCCCTGTTATTACCCTCCCAAAACTTAACAGCCGCCAATGATCATTTAGTAGATCTGTCCCTTTGTTACTTTTCTATGCAACGCTGCGTTACTGAGATGGCACCGGAAATCTGACGAAGTTCTGGCGTGTTCCATTTGTGGAATTAGTGAGCAGCCGTTCCCTATATATAGCACTGACTTGGCTACATTTTCCAATTACTGCTGCCTCTGAAGTGCTGTAACCTTTTCACAACCCAAATTATCTTCTGTATGTACATATGGGAGATCTGAGCCGCAGGTCGATGATGTGCCTATGGAGTGAACTATAGGAATAATTTATCTTTAATTAGATTTAAATTTCCCCCCATCTACATTTTTTGAGGTTGTGGAGCAAGAAGCAGCTTCATGTATATCTGGTGGTGTGCATGGTCCATAGCCTGGTAGTACTTTTACAAAACCCATAATGGACAAATAGCATAAAGATCTGGAAATGTACTGCTTTGCTCCCTTGATGTGGATCTCATTCTTGGCTGAACATTGGCTGTAAGAGCTCTTATAAATAATATCGGCATGGAACTTGGCACAGTGAATGAGAAATCTGCAATAGTTGTCCCCAGGCTCTGCCCCTATGGAAATATGCTGCCCGGGTCATTTTCTTTTTAAGAGAACACACACTTTTTATTATAGAAGGTTCAGTTTGGATCCAGACTTCTTTCATATTAATCTCCTTTTTTTTATTTTCCATCGGTCATTGGAATTAGGACAAAGCTAGTGTAGCATAACGTGAAATACCAAGGTTTAACACCACCAGAACAGAACAATGGCTCCGCTATTCAGTCTTAATTTTATCAGGCCATTGCAGTGACCCATGTCCCTGACTCTTCTCTGCTCACATCACAGTAAGAGACAAAGCTGCAGAACTGTTTTAATCACAAATGCTCATTGACAGCCAACTGAAAGGCAATAGTGGCATAGAATAAGCAGCTCTAGTTCTGATAGTGGAAAGGGCCTGTGTCCCCTCTAACTCGTACACACTAAGAACCATAAGTACAAGTGATTATTGCCCTTTAGGGATCACAGAATGGCCTGTCCAGACAACCTACTGAAGTGCCCATAGATCAGTGTTTCTTATATTTTTCTTGTACTTTACACTTTCCTTGTTCTTTTTGTTTTTAATTTTTTCATATTAAGCAAAGCAGAGTAACATAAGAGAGAAAAAAAGAAGAAAAAGGAAGTTAAGTAGAGGTTCACATCTTCGTATTTCACAATAGGAAGCAGATACAATAAGACATGGCGTCAAATTTCTCTGGGCAGCCTCTCGCCAAATAGTTCAGTTTATGAATAGGGAGGGAATCATTTACTGAAGATCATAGAAACAGACCTTCCACTTCTCCTCTGTCTCTGCCATGTAATCCTGGTTTTCTCTAGGGCAGTGATCCCCAACCAGTAGCTCGTGAGCAACATGTTGCTCTCCAACCCCTTGGATGTTGCTCCCAGTGGCCTCAAAGCAGGTGCTTATTTTTGAATTCCAGGCTTGGAGGCAAGTTTTGGCTACATAAAAACCAGATGCACTGCCAAACAGAACCTCAATGTAGGTTGACAATTCACATAGGGGCTACCAAATAGGCAATCACAGCCCTAATTTGGCACCCAGGAACATTTTTCATGCTGGTGTTGCTCCCCGACTTCTTTTACTTCTGAATGTTGCTCGCAGGTTCAAAAGGTTGGGGATCCCTGCTCTAGGGGACAGGACCCAGTTATAGATAGTATAGTCAAGAACCAAGACAGGGATTGTGGCAGGTCCTGTGTTGAGTTCCATGCTTGTTTCAACTAGGCCTTGATGGGAATTGTACACAAAAGGCACAGTGAATCTGTAGGTACCTAAACAACATAGTTATCTCTCTTGGGGCCAGTTTCTGACATTTTTAAAAGGCCTGTATAGCAGTAGCCATCGAAGATGTAGATACATAATAGGTGGAGGTTTATTGATAGGGAAGCCTATATGGGGCTTCTAAGGAGCCCACAACAGCAGCATTGTGTGTCTCGTCCTGCCTGCCCCATGCCCAAGCACACTCCTGATCCAATCTAACACCACCTCCAATCTACACAGGACACACCCCTCGACTAGGCTTAAAGGGGACCTGTCACTCGTAAAAACATAATAAAATATATAATAAAACGCCTTTGCAAATGAAACACAACTTCCCAATTTAAAAAAACATCTGTACCTGTTGTAAAGGTATCTCAGCTGTCAATCACATATTACCTGCCCAGCCTCGATGCCTCGGGCATAGAGGCAGGGCAGGCAATTACTTTCCATTCTGCACTTCCTACATGTCACAGCCCTCCTCACCTCCTAATTGTGTAGCCAGTGGATGGACATGGCATCAGGTCTCCCAATCTGGTGCATATGTAAAATTCTGGCATGATGCAAAGCTTGTCTTATAACAGTGTGTATGTATATATATATATATATATATATATATATATATATATATAGTGTAAGTATAGTTTATTTTGATTGACCAACACAACAGAAATGAATTTGTAATTATTACTTAAGGTGATGGGGCCTCTTTAATGCTCCGACTGTGGGTGCAACTTCTATGCATTTCAAAGCAGGGTAAGCAAAGGGTTCAGGTGCAAATTACAGACATCAGGTGACTGGGTTGTTACTGTGGGGAAGAAAGGTTTAAATCTTGGTGAAAATTCCAGGTGAGCTGACCATGCCTATATACAAATTATATTTATATAAATATCCATACTATGTCATTATTTTTTTAGGATTTCCAGTAAGTTGTCTTTCATTTCAGTAGGCTGCAAATATTTTCTCTTTCCTCGTTTGTCACAAAATATGTGAAGTGTAACAATACCAGTGAAACTATACAGTATCTACATGTAATTGATCATGAATGTGATGTGAAGTAATCTCATAAAAAAGATAACCGCTCAGAATATCATAAGGCTCATCTACTAAAGGTTCCATAGGCAACGTGAATGCTAATGGCACAGTTTTGCATAATGAGTATATCCCTTACGTCTGGCATTAATAAAGGAGCCCTCACATCTCACATTCAACTGCAGTATTGCAGGGAGCGACTCAATATTTCTATTATCAGTGCAAGTGAGACATAAGTAGAATTCTATATAACAGCTCACAGGCAACTCCCCAGAAACTCATCGGATACAATATGTGAGAGATCCGCTGATCCATTAACGTAATGGCGCTCAAACCTGGGTTTTCATCATATGCCGCAGAGACTTACTGTAATGGAAAATAAAGAACTCACCTCTCGAAACGTCCAAGATGGCGACTTCCTGCTCCACCATGCGGCTCTTCCTGGTTGTGATATGCCTGCGACGGAAACGTGTCGCCCCAGGATTGGTCGCCGGCGACGGAATGGACGCCGGCGTCAAAACGTGCGTCGGCGTCAGGACGTCACGGCGTCAAGTTTTGGCGCCAACTCTGGACTATTTATTCCCATGTTCCCTTTCTGTCCTTGCCCAATTATAGGTCTATCTCGTATAGTTCCTGGGTGTGATTTCTTGATTCTTCTTATATTACCGTGTACCGACTTTTGCCTGTTTCATCGATTCTGATTCTTGCCGCCTGTATTGACCATTTGTCTGATTACGACTATTCTTCTGATAAACCCTTTGTACTGCGAACTTGGAGTTGTGTCTCCTCCTTGGTCCTCACTACAACAGAGCCTTCGGGCCTTGACACTTACTTAACCAGGCAGTTCAGAGACCAATTTAATCTCATTGCTTTATCCAGACGTTTGCTCGGTTCTTCCTTTTCCCCTATTTATTTAATGTTATTTTTATCTTGGACGCCCACGCATAGTGACTCACAGATGACAATTTCCCCACCATGGTTTTCTTCGCCGAATCCAGAAACTTGGGAAAATAAACGTTAAGATTTCCAAACATGTTGCCAGTTGTTATACAAGAGTCTTGCCTTCTCTAGTTACAGAACTTGCATGACTGTGTCAATGTGCTGTGAAAAGGGATGTGTAAACATGTTTAAAACACCAGCCAATATGAGTTGTACAGGTATGGGTCCCTTTGTCCAAAAAGCTCCAGTCTCCTATAGACTCCATTTTATCCAAATAATCCAAATGATGATTTCCTTTGTCTCTGTAATAATAAAACAGTAGCTTGTACTTGATCTCAACTAATGTTTACATGATTTTCTAGTAGACTTAAGTTATGAAGATCCAAATTACAGAAATATTAGTTATCCGGAAAACCCCAAAGTCACAAACATTTTGGATAACAGGTCCCATAACGTATTTGAGAGTTTTATTCGCATTGTCATTTACTTTCCAGCACACAGCAGCACCACAATGCTTAAATTGCAGCTCCTACTCTCTTCTCCCTGGATCCACCACACAATTTTACATGAGAAGTAGGACTATGTGTTTTGTCCAGAGCATAAAGAAAACGTGGTGAAGAATTCACAGGGCGATGCAATTTTAATAATAATGCCATAAAACCAATAAACTACAGTTACCCTTTAACGTGAAACTGATATTTAAAGGGATACTGTCATGGGAAAACATGGCACCTAGGTTTAAATATTGGCACAGAATTGCTCTGGCTGAAATGCCACTTAAAGGGGACATCAACACTCTTTGAGCAACTGCACTTTACTCTGATTGTGTTGGACTACAATTCACAGCATACACTTTATCATTGGTTTAAAGGGGTGGTTCACCTTTGAGTTAACTTTTAATATGGTGGTATCGGTTAGCGGTGGTTCCATGGTTCCTCTGTGTCGGTAAGTGCAACTTTGCTCAATTCTGAATGGGATGCAGCCTAGGCGGTAAAACACCAGCTGAGGCCGGGGCCGGAATTACAAATTTACCGGCAATGTAGCTGCCGGTAAATTTGTAATACACCTAAAAAAAGCCCGTGGCCTGCCCCCAGCCTGCTCAAAACTAACCTTTTTTCCTGGGCTTCTTGCCAAATACGTGCATTGGCTCCGCCCCTTTTGACATCACGACCCACCCAGCCAATAGCGCATCATTGCCCGGCCACCTTTAGCGTCACAACCCGTCCCCTTTAGCGTCACAACCTGCCCTTTTAACCCCGCCCCCTCCACCTGCCGGTGAAGATTTTTTAAAAAAGTGGCAACCCTAGATGCAGCAAGGACTGAGAGCTGCTCAGCACAACTGTATAATAAAGTCCAAAGAGTGATATTTGATACATGTACATTTAATGCATGTGGTTTAATGCACTTTATCAGGAATTCTACTGTGATATTCCAATGCCCATATTTATACTTATATATATGTTACCCTGTTATCCAGAATGCTTGGGACCTGGAGTTTTCCGGATAAGGGATCTTTCTGTCATTTGGATCTCTATCCCTTAAGTCACTTAAATAATTAAAATAGGCTGTTTTGCTTCCAGTAAGGATTAATTGTATCTTAGTTTGGATCAAGTACATGGCACTGTTTTATTATTACAGAGAAAAAGGAAATCTTTTTTTAAAAAAATTAATTATTTGATTAAAATGGAGTCTATGGGATATGGCCTTTGCATAATTCGTAGATTTCTATATAACGAGTTCCGGGATAACAGATCCCATACCTGTAGTATTGTGGCTGGGATACACAAAGTAGAGTCCAGATTTTGAAACCTGGGACCTGACCCAAAACCTGCATTTTTACCCAGATGAGACCAACCCACTGACCACCACAAACCAGAAGTGTTGCTGCTGAAAACCAGAAGTGACATCATCTGAAGTGGGAAGGAATTAAAAAACAAAAAGGAGGGTAAAAAGGAATTTTAAGGTGTAAATGGTGCTCATAATGAGACCCTCAAACCCCACCATGAGACCCACAGATAAACCTACTTACACCCACACCTGCACCGTAGGCAACCTGGCTAGTCACCTCACTATTCCCACCCCTGACGCATGCATACCTCTCAACATTTGAAAAATGGAGCGAGGGACAGAAAGTTCAGCCTCGCTCAGCACAGAGAATTAAATGGACATGACCATCATATGGCCTACCCCTAAATACCTTTCCAATTGCAAAATTTGGCAGGTTAAGAAAAGTTTGAACACATTTCTGATGGTTTCAGGATCAGTTTTTTTCTGTTATTAGAATTTTGCTAATAAAGATGAAATTGCCCTTTAAGCAGGTTATCTTATTAGTTACAATTATATCACAATGCAGGTGCTGAGTATTCTGGCCTCTCTGCCAAAAGCCTCTTATTCAATTAATTTTCAGAAATGTTGTATCTTTTTCTGTCGTTAGTGCAGGAGATCAAAGAGAAATGTGGGACACTTCAGCTGGGAGGTATGCACATGTGTGCATGAACGAGCACTTGTACACATACTGACAATGTGGAGCAGTGTAGGACTGGGACACCAGGGGCCCACCAAAAAACCAGATAAGGGGCCCACTCTCAGTACTGTTATTCTTTCTCTCCTCAACCAACCTCTATTCTACTAGTCTCTTTTCTTTATTTACTATAATCTGTTATTCAATAGATGTAAACTCTTTGTTCTCATAGAAATAGGTAATGTCCATAAAAAGGCCAATTGGTTATAAGCAAGAGGGCCCACTGACACCTGGGCCCACCGGGAGTTTTCCTGGTGTCCCGGTGGGCCAGTCCAACACTGATGTGGAGTTTCTGGATTATTGGTCTCTGGGTAACAGGTCCCATACCTGTATAATAATTGGATCTTGCATTTAACACTCAATTTCCCCCCACATGCCCTGTGCATGGCTTGTACTGAGAGGGAATGGGGGGGGTTAATTAGAAGGTGCAAGGGAATAAACATATGCACTCTGATGAAAATATCCTCCCTTTATCCTATGTCTAGCAGGTTGGAGCATATATATAACTTATAGTACAGCTTCTTCTCTATGTCTGTCACTTCAAACCTATTGTCCTTCATGACCTGTCTCATATTTTAGGAATTTTCTTCTGACCCTAAGATGTTTATATCTCCTATATCAATGAAATAACGATCTACTGACATTCACACTAAAGTTCCCACTACCTCTGCAGTCACACTCCCGCCTCTTACACCTACAGCCACTACTCAACTAAAAAGAACAGTTTCAATAAACTGAAAAACATTTTATTAATGGGTTCTTAAAATGAATGAAATTGTCTTCTGCTTTTAGGCCGGCTCCATTTTTGCTGGTAAGATCTTTTAGGCCCTGCAACATTTTATCAGTGCGTTCTTAATATGGATGAAATCGTCTTTTTCTCTTAGGCCGGCTCCATTTTTGCTGGTAAGATCTTTCAGGCCCTGCAACATTTTTTAATCTTTTCTTAATATGGACGAAAACGTCTTCTGCTCTTATGCCGGCTCCATTTTTGCTGTTAAGATCTTTTAGGCCCTGCAACTTTTTATCAATGAGTTCTTAATATGGACGAAATTGTCTTCTACTCTTAGGCCGGCTCCATTTTTGCTGGTAAGATATTTCAGGCCCTGCAACATTTTATTAATGTTTTCTTAATATGGACGAAAACTTCTTCTGCTCTTAGGCCGGCTCCATTTTTGCAGGTAAGATCTTTTAGGCCCTGCAACTTTTTATCAATGAGTTCTTAATATGGACGAAATCGTGTTCTGCCCTTAGGCTGGCTCCATTTTCGCTGGTAAGAGCTTTCAGGCCCTGCAACATAAAGTACATTGCTTATAGTAAATACAGACAACTTCAGGCATAATATTTATTAACTACATGGTTGCTTCCCATCTCCCCATACTTCTTGTCTTCTGGTCACCCTCCCTTCATACCTGCACATAACAGATCACAAACCCATATGTATTATAAGGAACAATGTTCCTCTTCTCCAAAAATATGATATAAAATGGTAATATGATATATTGACACACACATATATATATATATATATATATATAATTATTATTATTACAGAACCCCTTAGTGCGTTTGAATATCATAGAGGACACTTACTCATTTCTATTGTGACTTGAATAGTTGGCTTGTTCCAAGTAAAGAATCCTAAAATGAAAAATAACAGTTAGGGCATAATACACATTCTAATAACTAGTCTGTTCAGAGATTTATTTTCATAATAAAATAAATCTGTAAATGATATCCTCATAAATGGTGCCAAGTTATATTATCAGCTATAATCAGCACTTAGTGATAAAATTTGTGTCAGGTGACTTATTAAAATTTGTGTGTAGGTATGAGGCCTATTATCCAGAATACTTGGGACTTGGGACTTGGGGTGTTCCAGATAATGGATCTTTCTATAATTTATTATTAATTGTTTGTTATTGTGATGATTATTGTGATATTATTATTGTGATGTCATCTGTCTTCAGAGAATAGCAACGGAACATTTTCATTTAAAAAGTTAAAATAATACAATTTTAAGAAATGGTGGAATCATATACATATGCCCACAGTGCTGTGTTATTGGGGGGGTTGTATATTACTTTTGGCTAAATAGGTAAATTTGGAATTTTTTATGCAAATATAGGACCTTTAATTCAGAATGCTTGGGACCTGGGGTTTTCTGGATAACGGTTCTTTCCATAATTTGGACCTTCATACCTCAAGTCTACTACAAAATCATTTACACATTAAATAAACCCAATAGGCTGGTTTTGCTTCCAATAAGGATTCATTTTCCAAATAACACAACTTCGTACCTTAAATCTACTAGAAAATCATGTAAATATTAATTAAATAGGCTGGTTTTGCTTCCAATAAGGAATAATTATATCTTAGATAGGATCAAGTACAAGTTACTATTTTATTATTATATAGAAAAAGGAAATCATTTAACAAAATTTGTATAAAATGGAGTCTATGGGAGATGGCTTTCCCGTAATCTGGAGCTTTTTGGATAACAGATTTCCAGATAACGGATCCCATGTCTGTATTATAAAAAGATAATGATGATATTAATAGTCATTTTGGGGTTCTATTCCTTGAAAATAGATATAGAAAAAACATTGTACCATTGTTTAGGCATTGCTCGTCTTTCTTCCATCTGCCAGTGTGATTTCGAGGGGCTGAAAAAAGAAAGAAATAATAGTTTCAGTAAAAATCATAAAATAATGATAAAATAGGAATAAAGTTTATAACAATTCCATTTATCTAAACAAGGGTGTTGCCCTACTGTGTTATATATAATCTGGTATTGTGTAAAGTAAATGCAATCATTAACATGATTGCCCTAAATATCTGCTATCTACGTATAAAATTCAAGATATCAGGGGTTCCTCATATCTTACTAATTTAAGTTTCACAGACCTACATATAGAACATTCATTGTAACTACTTCCTCTGCTTCACATTAACGAAAAACTTAAAATATCTCACCATGGTTCCAACATTGTTGCTTTTCTCGCTTCCACTTTGGGGGGAAATCTTCAAAGGCTAAAAATCACAAGATAGTAATGCATTGTGAATAAATGTTATTTCTGCATATAGCTTGTTTTAAGTTGTGTCCAAGAATATTATAGCATCAACTGGTACAGGCATGGGACTTGTAATACAGAATGCTTTGGGACCTGGGGTTTTCCGGATATATTGTTATATAGCACGTGTCCATTTACCCTGCAGATATATGCTCTCTAGGGCTTTATCAAGTTAATCTACCCCCTGTGTTATTGTCTTGAACCTCATGCAGGGACAGCATATAATCCCTGTACAGTCAGTAGTTACATAGTCAGAGTCAAGACAAGGATTACTGCGCTGCAAGTCAATAATTCCAATCCCAATGCCGCCAGTTCCAATAGTTATGTGTATTGGAGGGGTCATAGAGCATTAACGTCCATAATATTAAACTGTCAAGCTTTCAAATATTTTTAGATTCTTGAAAGAAAGTGAACTATGAAGTATTAACAGTCAACAACTAACTTATTTTTCTCCTTTTAGGCACGTCGCCTCTTTCATCCATAATCTTAGGCATACCACCTCTTCCGTTCTTTGTTTTAGGCATGCCGCCTCTTTCATCCATATTGACGTGGCCTAAAAGATAAATAAAGATATATATTATATATAACTATACATTTTGAAATACTATTGAAATGTCAAGCTTCCAAATGTCTTCAAATTCTCTGAAGAATGTGAACTGTGAATTATCAACATCCAAGAACTTACCTGTCTTTCTCTTTTTAGGCAGGTAGCTTCTTTCTTCTGTATTGATGTTGTCTAGAAGATAGATAAATATATATATATGTTTATTTAGAGAAATACAATGACCTATCACACTCTAGGGTCACTATGATAAAAAGCTAATCAACATGAGTATATTCATGCTTGGGATCCCCAAAAAACAAATGATAATATACAGACTACCTGCAGAAGGTTTTAGGGATCAAACCCAGAACCCTTAAATCTAGTAATAGCAATCAATGTGGTGCTATGTAGTAGTCAGTGTCTTTGTTAACAGAATATCCTCTATAATATGATGTATTTTACAACTATGGGGACAATTACTATGCAGAACGCAGTGTGCAAAACAAAAATGCCACAATCTGCAACTTTTTTGCACTTTGCACACTGTGTTCTGCCTTAACGGAATGGCTACAGGCCTCAACACTCAGGTCCTGGTAAATTGGTGGAGGGGGCACTTTTTTGCAGGACTGGATATACTTGTAACTAAAGAATGATACTTGTATAAATCTATTAATCCCCAACTTTGTTACGTGGCAAGAGAAGGCCCTGACCTTACAGTCAGGCTTAAAACAAACAATGTAAATAGTAAAAAAATGTAAAGACTAACTAAAAGCTTACCCATGTTTCTTTTTCTGTTCACAGGCCCATAGTCTGCTTTGGTGGTATCTAGTAGGAAAAAATAGATAGAATTAATTTAAAGGGCTCAGTACACTTGGTATACAATATAAATATCATTAAAATATAAATATCATTTTTTATATGGCCTTAGGAGTGCACCCACAACCCCCCTCTTGTACCTGAAATGTAGCCGGAAGCTGTGGCTGAGCTTCATGTGGTTAGTGCACCCTCATACCCCTTTAAATTAACGGTGGCCCTATGTCCTTGTTGTTTTTTATTAATCCTTGGTTTGGGCAATTTCTCTCCCTTAAAAGCCACAAATGCTAGCGGCTGGGGAGGCTTTGGCCTTTTTATTACCAATGCCTGTGAGACACCCATTATATTTGCTGCACTTATCACTAGGTAACACTTGCACAGACCCACACACATTACACCTATTACACTCCACATTTAGCTTTTCCTTTTTCATCTCCCTCTACATCTATATTCACACCTGTACTTATACTTATACTCACACACATACACACACAAGTGTGCACTTATATATACAACTTTACTTTTCCTTCATTATAGTCTCTTCACAATCACATTTATTTATTTATTTATTTTTAAATGGGCGTTGGTCTGGGCAGTCTCCCCTTCAAAAGCCGCATATGCAGGTGGCGGGGGAGGATCTAGTCCACAGACTGAAACCAAGGTTTTATATTTTGATCACAGGTAAACAGGTTAGGGACCGCCGTATGGGGTTTACCTTGACGTGGTATGGTGGCTTACCAATTTTATGATCATAACTTTGTAACAAAAAACCCTGTTTTTCTTTTTTTTTAGACAGGGGATTATTGTATTTAAATATTTTTTTATATGGCCTTAGGAGTGCACCCACAACCCCCCTCTTGTACCTATAATAATAGTATAACTTACTAGCAGTGGGGCGATGCAGCTGATCTTTTTTCCACCTTGGGGTGATATTTACAGGCCCCTCGTGTGCTTTGGTGGTATCTAGTAGGAAAAAATAGATATAATTAATTTAAAGAGCTTAGTACACTTGGCATACAATATAAATATCATTATGTACATGGAAGGGTATAATAATGATATAACTTACCAGCAGTTGGCCGATGTAACGCATATTTTTTCAACCTTGGTGTGACATTGGCAGGCCCATCGTCTGCTTTGGTGGTATCTAGTAGGAAAATATAGATATCATTAATGTAAAGAGCTCAGTACACTTGGCATACAATATTAATATCATTATTTACATAGAAGGGTATAATAATGGTATAACTTACCAGCAGTTGGGCGCTCTAACTCCTCTTCTTTCAAACTTGGCGCAACATTTTGGTTGACTGGATAAAAAGAAATATTTTCCATAAAAATCATGGGATAATGATAAAATTGGAATTATAGTTGTAAAGCTAAGCATCTAACAGGGTATTCTGTCAATGGTATAGGCACATGGGCAGTGAACTTTAATGCAATTCGCATTACAGCTCACTGGGGTACCACAAGCCTACACTGACATTGTCCCTATAGACAGATCAATGAAATTCCACTTACCAAAAACAAAAGTTGGGCGCCGTAACTTGGGCCTCCACAGTCGAGTGGTGTTCTGCAAGACTGGGAAAACATATTTATTATAAAGATCATATTATAATGATAAACAGGAGAAATATTATTTTATATAAACACAACGTAATCTGTATTTCTTTCACCCTCATTCAGATTATCTGGCCAGGATCCCAGGACAACCAATCAGATCACTAGCAGCCAGTTGAAAAAGGATTGGTTGCTATGGGTTAATGCCAGGGTGCAAATTTGCCCAATTTTAATTAATCACAAACATAGGGCCAAAATCAATTGATGGAAGGGCAGCCGGTGGCGCTTTAAGGTGATATTTATCTGCAGTTTTTTTATTTGTAAAAGTGCAGCTAATGGGATAATTGGGACTCTTTGGACTCTTCTGGATATTCTTAATATTCTTTTTATGGGTCAAAGGGAAAGGGGATGTGAGACTATTGTTTGAGGCAGTGGGGATGCAATAAAATCCACTATTTTGGATTCGGCCGAACCCCCGAATCCTTCAAAAAAGATTTGGCAAATACCGAACCGAATCCTAAATTGCATATGCAGATTAGGGTTGGGAAGGGACAATTATTTTTTACTTCCTTGTTTTGTGACAAAAAGTCATGTCATTTCCCTCCCGCCCTTAATTTGCATATGCAAATTAGGATTCGGTTCGGCCGGGCAAAAGGATTCGGCCGAATCCAAATCCTGCTGAGAAAGGCTGAATCCTGGCCGAATCCCGAACCAAATCCTGATTCGGTGCATCCCTAGATATAAGAAGCAAATATGACTCTAGTAATAGCAACCAATAAACAGGTTGAATTTACTTTAAAAGCAAACACCTCCTTCAATGCTATTGAACCTCGCACACCCTGCCTGATAAGCGGTACAAAGATGCCTGGCGCACACAGGTGGAGATTCGCCCACCTCTTAGCAATAGTCCAGTAGAAAACCCAATGGCACACGTCTGTTGAAACACTTTAAGGGGCAGATTTACTAAGGGTTGAAGTGAATTTTCGAAGTTAAAAATGTAGAGTTTCTAACTATTTTTTGGGTAATTCGACCATCGAATAGGCCTAAATTCAACTTCGATTCGAATTGAAAATACTTCGAATATTCGACCGTTGACTTCGACCCTAAAACAGCCAAATTCGATTAAAAAAAAACTTTGACTTCAAAATTCGAAGTAATCCAATTCGGTGGTCGAATTTCAAAGTATTTTCCACTTCGAAATTCGACCCTTGATAAATCTGCCCCTAAGTGTTTATTACGGAGTGCAGAGCAACTCCATAGGGAATTTTAATGGATGTGGCTTATTCAAACCAGACAACCTAAGGGATTGAAGTATACAGTATGTCTTGTTTCTTGTAAAAACATTTTTGTTAATGGATTTATTATGCATTTTTTTTCTTGCAGATAAGCAAAGTCCAACTAACAAATTAATCAGGGTCAGTTATTATATTCTTCTGCTGTCCTCAAACAGGGTAAGATTAATTATATATACCTCCTAATTTATGTGATGTTATATATGCGGGAAATGTCGTGTTGTGGTTTCAGTTTAAAATAAACGGGTACTCTTATGGGCTTTTTCTGCTATTAGCAGCTATTTTTTACTATGTTGCACCACTGATTTTTACTACTTTTTATCACCTTTTTGGATTCTATTACTTTATTTGGACACATCTGGCTTAATGGAACTATGGTGGATCAAGATTGAACATTTTATACTGCTAGTTCTTTATGCTTTTCTATGCTTATAGATGTTCTGGTTTGTAAGGGAGGATGTTCTTCTCTGAAATCTACACTTTAGTAATTGGTGGATCATTTAATTGGATGATTGTTAGCCTATTTATATGCACTACTTTGTATGTTCTGTATGCTTGACAAAGGGGTACGCCCAAAAGTGTTGCACTGCACTCCATAATAAACACTTAAAGTGTTTCAACAGACCTGTGGGTTTTCTACTCCCTACTAGAAGTCACACCAGGGACACCTGGGAAGAAGAAAAAGATGGTGGCCTAGCACTTAGTGAACATTAACTAAAGCTGATGTGCCAGCCAGGGGTAATAGGTAGGTGATTGAATTCACAGAAGTACTTAACAACTTGGCACCTCCCAGTAATAGTAATTATGAAATTATTAATAGCCAACGCTTACCAGTGTTGCCTTTTGTTGGAAGGACATCTGCTTTCTCCTTATCGATGTTATCTAGAAGGTAGAAATGTATAAAACGTCAATGCTGTTTAGAAGCTGAACACACATGACAATAAATACCATCATACAATAAATACATACAGCATCAATGGTATATACAGAGAACCATGGGCAAGTGGGAAAAATATAAACCCTATACTATAGACAGGGAGGTGCAAAACTTAGACACAACCCCCGATATGCATAGGCCCCAATTAGAGTTGCCACCCGGCCTGTATTTTACCGGCCTAGCCGGTAAAACACCTGCCAAGGCCGGGGCCGGTATTGCAAATTTACTGGCAATACAATTGCCGGTAATTTGAAATACCCTTTAAAAAAAGCCCCTGGCCTGCCCCCCATTCGAAAATAACTTACCTTTTTTCCAGTGCTGTGCGATGTTGCTCCGCCCCTTTTACGGCCCCACATTTAGCGTCACATTGCGTAGCTCTGCCCCCTTTTAGCATAACAGACCGCCCCCTTTTGGTGCCCGCCCCCCACTGGCCGGTAAAAATTTTTAATAAAGGTGGCAACCCTAGCCCCAATACATGTAACTACTCCAATAAATGGCATTTGAATAGTCCAAAACTACAAATGAACCCACATAACCTTTTCCTAATCATCTGGATCGTATGCTAAAGGATTAGACGAGCAAAGCACAATACATTAAATTATGATTCAGACCTGTCTCAACTTCCTGCTCTTTTTCTACAATTAGATCGGTAACAGATCCCAAGCTCCTAACTGAGGCTGGGTCTAAAATAGAAAAAGTGAAAGAATGGGTAAGTTCTCCTTATGTCTAATAGATATACCTTAGTATGAAACATTTATATATACGTGTACAGGTATGGGACCTGTTATCCAGAATGCTCCAGACCTGGGGATTTCCAGATAACAGATCTCTCTGTAATTTGGAACCTCATACCTAAACTCTACTAGAAAATCATGTGAACATTAAAAAAATCCAACAGGCTGCCTTTGCTTCCAATAAGGATTAAATATATCTTAGTTTGAATCAAGTGCAAGGTACAGTTTTATTATTACAGAGAAAAGGGAAATCAATGTTAAAAATATGGATTATTTGGAAAAAAGGGAGTCTATGGGAGATATCCTTTCAAAAATTCTGAGCTTTCTGGATAACAGGTTTCTGGATAATTGATCCTATACCTGTATATATAAATATCGATTATTAATTATACCTGGTTTATCATCATTCTCCTTCTCTTCCACTTTAGAATCTAGGAGATCCATTTCTGGTCTCTTGTCCTTTGCTGATAAAAAAAGAGAGAACGAAGGGTTAGTTTTCCTTTGATCGGACACCATATCAGCCACAGAGCCAATCATAGTATTGCAACTGAAACAATACAAATCTATACAAAGCTCTTTTCAGCAAATAATATTATGATTTCTACCTGATGATTCTCTTTCTGCCTTCTCTCCATCCCGAGACCTCCAAGATTTCATCACTGGGGCTTCATCTGTCAAGGAAAAGTTGAATAAAAGACTTTTAGTTGAATGAAAGTATGTTTATCTAAATTATGGGGGGAAAACTCCGGATAAGAGATCCCATAATTGTGTGTATATATATATATAGATAGATAGATAGATAGATAGATAGATAGATAGATAGATAGATAGATAGATAGATAGATATAGATAGATATAATTATACCTGATTTTTTATTATTCTCCTCTTCACGTTCCACGTTCAAATTTGGGAGATTCAGTTTTGGTCTCCAGTCCTTTGCTGCTAAAAAAATAGAAGCAAGTGTTAGCTCTCATTAGGCCTAACAGCATATCAGCCACACAGCAAAAAGAAAAAAATCTTGAATATGAAGCCATACAAATCTATACAAAGCACTTTTCAGCAAATGATATTATGATTTCTACCTGATGATTCTCTTTCTGCCTTCTCTCCACCCCGAGACCTCCAAGATTTCATCACTGGGGCTTGATCTGTCAAGGAAAAGTTGAATAAAAGACTTTTAGTTGAATGAAAGTATGTTTATCTAAATTATGGGGGGAAAACTCCGGATAAGAGATCCCATAATCATATAGATATAATTATACCTGATTTTTTATTACTCTCCTCTTCTTCCACGTTCAAATTTGGGAGATTCAGTTTTGGTCTCCAGTCCTTTGCTGCTAAAAAAATAGAAGGAAGGGTTACCTCTCATTAGGCCTAACAGCATATCAGCCACACAGCAAGAAGAAAAAAATCTTGAATATGAAGCCATGCAAATCTATACAAAGCACTTTTCAGCAGATAATATTATGATTTCTACCTGATGGTTTTATTCCTTCTGCCTCCTCTCCATTCTGAAGGTCCATCAGAGACCCCCAAGACCTCATCACTGGGGCTTGATCTGTCAAGCAAAAGTTGAAAAGAATTTTTAGTTGAATAAAAGTATGTTTATCTAAATTATGGGATAAGAGATCCTATACTTGTATATATAAATATAGATATCATTATACCTAATTTATCATTGTCCTTCTCTTCCACCTCTGATGGTTCTTCTACCTCCTCTACGTCCCTAAGGTCCATCAGAGACCCCCAAGATCTCATCACTGGGGCCTGGTCTGTCAAGGAGAAGTAGAGATACAGTTAGTCTTATCTGCCTTATAGTTAAAAAGAAGAGTCCTCAAACTGTACTTATAGATACTTCTCTGTATAAAGAGCATACTAATACACAGGTTAGCCAAATGTTGCAAAGTAGTGTTGAACCCTAAAATGGATGCTGGGTTTGGTGCATCCCTACTTCGAGAAGCCAATTTTTCTAAGACATTTTAAAATGATGTCATTGTATCATTCCAAAAATACATTAAGTAACTGATAAAGTCCATTACCTAAATCTGTAAAATCCACAATCTCCTCCTCAAGATGATACTCCATTCTCTTTGTAACACAGAAAAACAAAAGAAATAAAACGTTTCATGATGGCAACACTTTCAGCAAATAATTTTTATTTGACAGTTATTAAATGCATACTTGTACTACACCATTATCTTATTTATGTACAGGTATGGCACCTGTTATCCAGAATGCACGGGACCTTCCCCATAAGGGTAAACATTAAATAAACCCAGTAGGTTTGTTTTGCCAATAAAGATTAATTATATGTTAGTTGTGATCAAGTACAAGTTACTTTTTTATTATTGAAGGTATGGGACCTGTTATCTGGAATGCCTGGGTTTTTTCGGATAACGGATCTTTCTGTAATTTGGATCTTCATACCTTAAGTCTAATAAAAAAAATCATGTAAACATTAAATAAACCCAATAGGCTGGTTTTGATTCCAATAAGGATTAATTATATCTTAGTTGGGATCAAGTACAAGCGACTGTTTTATTATTACAGAGAAAAAGGAAATCATTTTAAAATATTTGGATTAGTTGATTCTAATAGAATCTATGCGAGACAGCCTTTCTGTAATTTGGAACTTTCGGGATAATGGGTTTTCCGAAACGGGATAAATGGATCCCATGCCTGTACTAAGAAAAATGAAATCTTATTTGATTAAAATGCAGTCTATGGGAGATGGCCTTCCCATAATTTGAATCTTTCTGGATAACAGGTTTCAGGATAATAGATCCTATACCCAGCGCCGGATTTCAATGAGCGGCGCCCCTAGGCCGCACGGTCCTAGCGCCCACCTCACCTCCCCTTCCCAGCGCGCCGGCGTTTTTTCGCCGGCACAGCTGCTGTAATTGAATGGGGACGCACGCGTCCCCATAGTGCGGCTGGGCGGCATGCCGCCCCTATTTTTTTGCCGCCCTAGGCCCGGGCCTATGCGGCCTTGCCGCAAATCCGGGCCTGCCTATACCTGTACAATAAATAGGTTTATATATTGAACATACATTGAATTACATACATAGCAACCAATAACTGATATAAGAGGTGGGAGCCCTGCCCAAAAGATCTTATGATCTAGAAGGTGAAGGAGTTGAGTCACAAGGTGGGAATGGGTAAGATCAAACGTAAGTGAGATGCAGCATGGGGTATTACATATTTTAGATGAATGCCCAGCCATGTCTTTGGGCCCCTTTTGTCTTCAGACTCCATGTCTTAGGGTAGGACTACACGACAACTTTGATGCGATCCGACTCTGGGCGACAAAACGCACACGTCAAATTGGATGCGACAGGAACAAGGTAAGTAATATAAAGTCGGATAGTGTCGCAAAGGTAATGCGACACAAAACGACTGTCAGATGCAAACGCAGCTTGCAGCATTTGCATCCGACAGTCGTGTCACGCCGGATTACCATTGGTTTTAATTTTTTATAAGATAGTGGTTTTTGAGTTTTTTTGCTTTTTATTCAGCAGCTCTCCAGGTTGCAATTTCAGCAATTTGGTTGCTAGAGTCCAAATTGCCCTAGCAACAATGCATTGATTTGAATAAGAGACTGAAATTTAAATATGAAAGGCCCTGAATAGAAAGATGGAGCGTTAACAATACATTTGTAGCCTAACAAAGCATTTGTTTTAGATGGGATCTGTGACCCCCATTTGAGAGCTGGAAAGAGTTAGAAGAAGATGGCAAATAATGCAAAAATTATAGGGAAAAAAATGAAGACCAACTGAAAAGTTGCTTAGAATTAGAATTTCTATAACATACTAAAGGTTATGGTAAAGGTAAAGTTCCCCTTTAAAAACTTACTGGTATTTGCAACTTTAATGGGGCAGAAAAGCAATGATTACATACATTACTAATGTACAATAATTCTATAGGCTGAGCAGCCAAAATGAACATAATCATGGGTAGGAAGCTGGAGGTCAATTGTATGTTTTATGTTTGGTGCAGCTAAATACATGCCCACCCCTAAACCTCACTGGTTATGTTCCCACCCGGGTATAAATGTACATGTTTATTGACTTGTTTGTTTTGTGTTTTGTGTGTGAGTGTCTATATCCATGCTGCTATCAACTGACACTCTCACTCAGGCCCATTGCTAAAGGCAGTTGGTTTAGCCGGTAACAACTGTAAGAAGGGCAGCACATCTCTATACAGACTGTAATCTAGGGATCTGTTCTAATAAGAAGCACATCTATATTAAAGGTTTGTCTAGAACTCAGGCTGAATAACTCCCTTTCCCTCCAGTAAAGCCTGATGTCCTTATAAAAAGCCTGCTTGGCATACAGAGCAATAGGACAGGGCATTGCCTTTTTTCTTTCATAGTTCACAATTGTAACACATGAAAGTCCTTATTTCTCATGAAATCCACTGCTGAAGTGCAATAATAATGATATATCTAGCAGGGAGCACTAAGTGATAGTGATAGCGTGCCATGGCTACTTACAAATTGAAACAAAATTCTGATACTAATACTCAGACACTGAACCATGGAATAAGGGCTAAATATAGCGGTACCTTGTCATACTATAGGACATAATATTGTACATAAACTTACCTGAAATCTCTCCGAAAAACAAATATCTCTCTCTCTCCAAAAAACAAAAACAAATCTCTCTCTCTCCAAAAAACAAAAACAAATCTCTCTCTCTCCAAAAAACAAATCTCTCTCTCTCTCCACACAACAAATCTCTCTCTCTCCACACAACAAATCTCTCTCTCTCCAAAAAACAAATCTCTCTCTCCAAAAAACAAAAACAAATCTCTCTCTCTCCACACAACAAATCTCTCTCTCTCCACACAACAAATCTCTCTCTCTCTCTCTCTCTCTCTCTCTCTCTCTCTCTCCAAAACAGCTCTTAATGGAAATGAGCCTTACACAGCACAAGATGATATTCTTATTATGATGTCATCGGTCTTCAGCCAATAGCAACTGAGCAGATGATTCACAAAGGTGTTATCCTTATTGTGATGTCATCTGTCTTCAGAGAATAGCAACGGAACATTTTTATTTAAAAAGTTAAAATAATAAAATGTTAAGAAATGGTGGAATCATATACATATGCCCACAGTGCTGTGTTATTGGGGGGTATATTACTTTTGGCTAAATAGTAAAAAGTAAATTTGGAATTTTTTATACAAATATAGGACCTTTAATCCAGAATGCTCGGGACCTGAGGTTTTCTGGATAACGGATCTTTCCATAATTTGGACCTTCATACCTCAAGTCTACTAAAAAATCATTTACACATTAAATAAACCCAATAGGCTGGTTTTGCTTCCAATAAGGATTCATTTTCCAAATAACAGATCTTCATACCTAGAAAATCACATAAGCAATAAATGAACCCAATAGGCTGGTTTTGTTTCCAATAAGGATTAATTATATCTTAGTTGGGATCAAGTACAAGCTACATTTTTATTATAAGGAAATAATAATAATGGATTATTTGAATAAAATGGAGTGTACAGGAGACTTCCTTTCCATAATTTGGAGCTTTCTGGATAAAAGATGCTATACCTGTACCTGGCTATTGCTATAATTTGGAGCTTTCTGGATAACGGGGTTCTGGATAAAGGATCCTATACCTGTACCAGGAACATACCTGCAGGGTCAGACAGGCCTACCAGCAAAGATTTTTATTTTTCCCATAAGGCCCTGCCTCAGTGGAGCTCTCAATTACAGCAATGCCGTTGTCCAGAGAGTCCATTTTAAGCCAATAATTCAACAGTTTTTTAAATGAATGAATAAAAAGAAGACAATAACTTGTATGTAAACTAAACTAAACCCCACATGATAGTGAGATGATATACTACTGATATAATTCTCATGGCATAATCTCTTTGCATGAAAAATTAAGCTTGGGGTGCCTTCCTAAGAAACCTAGGAGTTGAAATTGTAGTGTTATTTTTAAAAGGAATATGTTTGTGTCCCCTTTATTATGCCAGGTTCATCCTCATTAAAGAGGTGGTTCACCTTTGAGTTAACTTTTCGTATCCTCTAGAATGGGTAAATCTAAGCAACTTTTCAATTGGCCTTGATTTTTTCCTTTTTATAGTTTGTAATTATTTGCCTTCTTCTTCAGATTCTTTCCCGCTTTAAAACGGGGGTCACTGACCCCCATCTAAAAACAAATGCTCTGTAAGGCTACACATTTGATGGCAGATTTATCAAAGGTCAAGGTGGATTTTTGAATTGAAAAAAATCTAATTTCGAGCTATTTTTTGTGTACTTCCACTATGGAATACTCCAAATTTGATTTAAATTTGCAAAAAAAAATCAAAAATTTGCAATTTGTATTGTACTGTCTCTTTAAAAATTCCACCATTCGCCATCTAAAACCTGCGGAATTGCTGTTTTAGCCTATGGGGGACCTCCTAGAACCTACTCGGAGTCAATTGGTGGACTTCAAAAAAATCAAAGGTTTTTTTTGGAAAAACTTTGAATCAAATTCGTTCGAATACGCTATTCCTTCTATTGGAATTTGGCGGAATACGGACCAATTTGATCGAAAATGGACCTATTCGACCCCCAAAAAAACTTTGACTTAATTTCGTTTTTTTCTATTCAAAATTCGACCCATGATAAATATGCCCCTTATTGTTATTGCTACTTTTTATTATTCACATTTCTATTCAGGCCCTCTCCTATACTGTACATATTCCAATCTCTTAATCAAATCAATTCATGGATGCTAGGGCAAGCTAGGCCCTAGCAACCAGACTGCTGAAATTGCAAGTTTGAAAGCTGCTGAAGAAAAAGGTAAATAACTTAAAAAACACAAATGCTGGGTGGCAGGCGAGGCCTCAGTGCTTATATATATATATATAGGTGAGGCCACTATGGGTGTCAGGCAAGGTGAAATATACTTGCTAGGTTTGACATATTCAGTGTAAGAGACAAATGTCCATTACAGTCCAGAAAAGACAGAAAGGCAGTTTCAGATTAAAGCAGATGGGATGGATACATATTAACATATTCCTTCATGTAAATAAACTAGACACACCCAGCAGCTCAGATTTCTGGTAGAGCGTGAAGCCCACCCTAATATCTTGTGTACACCAAGGTAGGCCCTGATCTCCTCCCAAAATAATGAGCCAGATATAGCTGCTAATAAACTAAACAGGAAAGATCAGGGAGTACATTTTTACTATAGGGATTTCACTTCACCAAGTCGCTAAAATTGTAAATACAGGTATAAAATCTATTATCCAGAAACCCATTATGCAGAACACTCCAAATTACGAAAAGGCTGTATTCCATTTTATCCAAATAATCCAAATTTAAAAAAAAAAAGAATTTCCTTTTTCTCTGTAATAATAATAATAAACTGGTGTATTCCACATAACAAATCATTCCGTAATTTGCATCTTCATACCTTAAGTCTACTAGAAAATCATATAAACATTAAATAAACCCAATAGGCTGGTTTTGCTTCCAATAAGGATTAATTATATCTTAGTTTGGATCAAGTACAAGGTACTGTTTTAGAGAAAGAGGAAATCATTAAAAAAAATCGGATTCATTTGATAACATGGAGTCTATGGGAGACAGACTTTCCGTAATTTGGAGCTTTCTGGATAACTGGTTTCCGGAGAATGGATTGCATAACTTTATGGCTCATTGAAACTTTTCAATTGGTCGTCATTATTTATTTTAATTATTTGCCTTCATCTTCTGATTCTGATCACTGACACTGCAATTGCCATTGCATATAGCGTGTTCGCTAATTGGACTGTGCAATACCTTTTGTATGTTGTTTCGGTGATTATACTGCAACTTCAGTGATTTTGGTGCATTTTCAGCTTGCGCAGGTGTTTTTAGCTTATTTCTGTCCATAAAAACTATTTGGCCATGCTAAAATATTTAAACTGTGATACTGACTGCTGATTACACTAGGCGTGAAATTAGACTTTTGTGGTTTTGTTGGATTTTAGTGATTTTACTATATTTTGCTCTGTTCTTTGTTACTTCATTTTGCCCATGGAAAGTTTTGTCTGCTATATATCCATTTGGTGGTTTCTGTGTGCGACATAGTTTGGTTTATCTGTGCATATCAGGCATCAAGTTGTTCAGTAGACCACTGGCATTAATATTTAGGATTTCTTATGCTGGCACATGCTGGAAAGTTGAAGTTTTCAGGTATTTCACAAAAACCGCCAATTTTGGGAAAGACTTGCGACTCGGTAGTTTGGAGCAGAAAGACATGGGTACCAATTTTAGATTCGGTGGCATGTGTACTTTCCAAAAAATATATGGTTTTTTGGGGTAAACATATATTTCTGTGTTTTCACCACACATAAAATGCTGTAAATGTGTTGATTTTTCATTAGCTGAAGTTACCCACAGGCCTATTTGTATGCGCTAACTTTATTTTGGGGCCTCTAAATGCCAGATACTTTGATAAACCTATACATAATGGGCATCAAACTGTTTGGAGGACCCCTGGCAATCATATTTAGGGTGCCTTTTCTTGGTATGTAATGATACATGGGCGATATGATGCGACTCAGTAGTTTGGAGCAGAAAGGCATGGGTACCCATTTTAGATTCAGTAGAATGGGGGGGTAAACATATATTTCTGTGTTTTTACCATACAAAAAATGCAATCAATGTGTTGGGAGGTGTGGGGTGCAGGAGGTCTCAACACAAAGGAGTTTACAGCTGGGGGCCCAGGTGATGTTGTTGGGAGCCCCTGGGGCTGCAGGCCCGGAGCCCCCTGTCCAACTCTCGTGCCCAACCTTTACTAAGGAATAATAATGAGTGAATGGATTGTGTCACATGGAAAATTGGGCTTACCACTAATTTTTAAACCATTAGATGGGGGTGCCCCATACCGAGTGTCCAACTACCTTACCTCTGGTACAGGTCTCTTATCCTAGCCTTTGGTGCTCTATATTAACCACCCTAGGATGAAGGATACTTCATGTACATGTACCTGCTAAAGCCTTGGAGGAGGAGGAGGTACTTAATGGGAACCAACCTGTGGATCATAAACAAAGATCTCTGGTGTAGTGTGGTTAAAGAGTACATCCGCTATTCATCTATAATCATTAGGTTCTTTGATGGAATGCCGTCTCTTTGTATCCTCTGTGTGATTCTGAGTGTGGTTATAAATATGTTTCAGACTATTGGGACTCTATACTCTAAGACTATTGGGACTCTAAAAAAGATAATTGCTAAAATGCTGTATTTTGTATTGTAAACTTACTGTACCAACTAATCTATCTAATTATATATATTTACACACACACATTGGTACAAGAAGGCTCTTTGGCAGAGAATGGGGGGGGCTGTACATATAAAATGACAAGTTACAATTCATACTTGAAAAATCTTTAGATTTAATCTCTAAAAACACAATTACACACAATGCAACAGGTATAAAAGAATTCCTGAGATACAAGCATAAAAAAGATTTAAAAAAATGAAAAGGACAAGTTTCTAAATCCCTGGTGGGTCCATTGACCTCTGATGCTAATCTGGTCCAGAAAGGAAAAAATCTGAAATGTTCCAGAGCATCTATCTGCTCTTCCAGCAGCGGAACGGATTCCATGTACTTAACGGAAACAAGGGCAGCTTAATTGGCTGTACCACATATAATATTAGACAGACGATGACTAAGAATTATTCTACTTTAGTATAAAAGTTAGCATTCCATTATTCCAAGACATTTCAAAACAGATTTTCAATAAGAGTTCAGTGGAATGTAGTTTACGGAGAGTGGGGTCCTTTACTGCAGATGAAGTTTCAACAGATTTCAAATGACTGGTAAGTAAATATATTTATGTCTCCACCTACATTTACACACAGTTTATTCTTCGGGCAGGAAGCAGCAGTGAAGCATCTGGCACAGCATGACAAGAGTAAAAGTGAGCCAGATACTTCACTCCCATCTGTTACACTGCTCTCCTTATTAAGGAATTATGAACAACCCCATTGCTGTTTATAGGTAGAAGTTTACATGATTCTATATATGTTCAGAAATGAGTGATCATAGCAAGAATGTGAATGAGTATAAACAGAATGAAATGGTTATACCATCTATGTAATTCGTGACCTAAATTTAAAAGTTTTGGAGGAATGTATCATTTCTTTGCCTTTCTATTGCACCTTTAACCCACTGCTAAATTCAAGTCTTATCCCCTCACCAACATGCTGGAGACTGCTGCTCTATTGCATAATATATGGGTTTATGTTCCCTTGATGCACTCAGTACTTATCATTGGTTGGTAGCCAAGGCACTGTGAGGTACACAAAACGTTAAAGCATTTGATGAGTACGCAGATGATGGTGAAACAATGGGGTGCACTGTAGGCACATTATGAATATTCAACCTTTCAAAAGCTTCTAGGAAGTGACATCCATGGGAGGCACCACTGATATAAAGTTCAAAGCTGGACGGATGGTGTCCCGTAGAGATAGTGACAACTTAGTTGTTCCTTTATACATTAAGACATGATGTAAGATATGACATTCAGTAACAATCCCCAGGTCTCCCTCCCCTCATTCACCTGGTCTCAGTTTCTCATACAGCAAGCAGGGCCATTTCTCGACCGTCGGGATCCGTGCCATTTCCTATGACTTTTTTGGCCCATTTGTGGAGACGACTATACAATGGGAAGCCCTTGTTCTCCCGATAAAGGTACACTCCAGTGATCTCCTGCCACTCAGGGCTTGTCTGGGCCTCGTCCACTGGCTACTGGCTGACTACTTCCTTTTCATCTTTGTCCAAAGCCACAAAACCAAAAAACTGTTTAACATTATTGGCAGCAAGGACTTTCGCATGGACCTCAGCAGTACGATTGAACAGATCTTTTTCAGCATAACGGTAGTGTTTCCAATAAGCCTCTTGATGGTAGCTTAAAGGGGAACAGCAATGATGCAAGCAATTGAGCAGAAAGGCAGCAGAGGCAATTACAGCAATCAGTATCCAACCAAGGAACTAAAATTGAAAGAAAAGAGTGAAGTTTAAGTTCAAACACAAAAACATGTATCATCACAACGTAGAGTATTGGTGCTCATTTGTGTTACTGCATAAATGTCTGTACTACATGGAAAAGAGATCCCATACCTGTGTATATTTTAGAAGCATATTTGCATTCAAAAACTATTATTAATTGCATTCTGATTTGTTGGTAAAACCACTCATACATGGATTACTTCTTATGGGGCCAATTTATTAAGCCACGACTTTTTCAGGTCAGGCTTTATGAAGCCGAAAAAGTTGCGGGAAAAAAGCAACAATTACGACACCCTCCCTTTATGAGAAACATCTCACCATAATGTCAACCCGGGAAAGCCATCTCACATAGACTTCATTATGAGCAAATAAGTCACATTTTAAAAAAATATATTTTTCTCTGTAAATATAAAACAGTACCTTGTACTTGATCCCAAGTAAGTTATAATCCTTATGGAAGGCAAAAAATCCTATTGGGGTTATTTAATGTTTAAATTATCTTTTTTTTCCAAATTAACTTAAGGTAGGGGGATCCACATTACAGAAGGATCCCTCATCCAGGAAACCCCAGGTCCCAAGCATTCAGGCCCAAGTCCCATACCTGTATGCAATATTTTCTTCTTTGACTGATATGTAATAAGAATATGTTTCTTTTTCCCTTTTTCTTTTCCTTTTTCATATAAACTAAGACAACGGGGTCCTCTGCTCTTGTCCTGTTCTGTTTTGCCTTCCTTCAAACTGTAACTACTGTCATTAGAAAGTATACACTGACTGATGGTATTTGATTATTTTCATTGTTTATCTTTGTTTCAACAACCTCTCCTATTCATCTCATTCATTCACAAAAAGCCCTGGTCCATTACTGAGGTCAGTGTGCCTAGCAACGGTATAGCAAACGTACGGTCTGTTGAACCCACATGTAAAGTTTTGTAAAATAGTTTTATTGAGTCTTAAGGTGGCCATGCACATGTCAGATCTGAGGTCTACAAACAAGGGGATCTGGGCCTGATTTGCTGCCTATGTGCTGGGCCAAAGTGACTGATCTGATTATTGGTTCTAGAGTCAATGAATGGATTATAAATTATTATATAGGCAGCTGAATGGGTCAATGGGCCTGTGTGTGGTCAGTCTCCATTTTGTATAAAGAAACAACTTCCATGTCCAAGTTGCAGGGTTCAGGGCAGATTCTGAAACTGGTTTCTCTTTCTGCTTGCAGATGTTGATGTGATTTCCAAGTTTGCCCAGTTAGAATTTCAGCTGGGAGACACTGAGCGGGCCAAAGCCCAGTTTGAGAGCACGCTGAGCAGCTACCCAAAACGTACAGACCTCTGGTCTGTTTATATTGACATGATGGTGAAACATGGCAGCCAAAGGGAAGTGAGGTAAGTACTTCCATGTATAGCTCTCTGTAACAATAACCAACATTTGTCTATTAAAAAAGCTCATTGGTAAGGTTTAATTTCCGATGTGTGTAAAATGTATCCTTAAATAAAATGTTTCTAAATGTTTCTAAACTTTATCCGTTCTAATCATTCACTGCACCAATTCTTGTGTCCTACACACGCAGAGTAAGTGAGCCTTTTTTATAAATTAATTTAGGTCATTTTCATTTACTGTTATCACTTGCCCTTTAAACCATTCTTTAGCGCTGGGATCCACAACCTTTTTTTACCAGTGAGCAACCTTTAGATACATAAAGATTTGGGGAGCAACACAAGCATGAAAGTCTCTGGGGTGCCAAATAAGGGCTGTGATTGGCTATTTGGTAGCCCCTATGTGGACTGGCAGCCTACGTGAGGCTCAATTTGGTAGAACAACTGATTTTTATGCAATTAAAACTTGCCTCCAAGCCAGAAATTCAAAAATAAGCACCTGCTTTGAGGCCACTGAACGTAACAGCCAAGGGGTTAGTGAGCAACATGTTACTCACAGGCTACTGGTTGGGGAACACTGCTATAGCGCTTCTAAGTCGAGGCACCCATCACTTGTTTGTCAGGCTGATTAATAAGCCATTTCTTCCAACAGGGACATTTTTTCAAGCGCTACTTGAAGTATGAAAAGAAATATGGAAGCACCGAGAGTGTCCAGGCCGTGAAAGAGAAAGCGCTGCAGTACGTGGAATCTCAGAGTTCTGTGGCGGCCACATAGTGCCCTGTGCTTAGAGACTGCTCTGATTAATGTTTATATACATTTTCTACCGATTGGATGCAATAGAGAGTTATTATATGAATGCCGGGAGAGCTGCCCCAGGAACACAGACTCTGAGACTTGGGCATTTGCCCTTCAGAGACGGATCTTCATTTTAAATCCTACTCCACTGATAGATTTTGTATGCTGCGTTGTGTTGTTCTGCGTGTGAATATTCATATGCAGAATTGATACATTAAAATAATTGCCAATTTTGATTTGTTGTCGTCTCTTCCCTGTTATCCCTTGTTGTGTGATATTAGGCCAGTGGCACACCAACCTACCTGCTGCTGTATATGATTTGGTTCCTGACGAGCCACAAATCATAAGCTGGCCATACACATACCAATATGTACAGTATAGCCCCTGCTTGGTTGATGATTACATGTTATAGTGTGACCACATGTTGAATAGAGGTAGCTTCTACAGGCACTGGTCTAGTTGGGCAAACCCCTGCCCCTGCCAGACCATCTGACTTAAACCCGGCTCCCTGCTTTTCCTTTTACCCTCTTTCCCTCTTTCCCAGACCTGCTACCTGACCCTGCTGGGGGTGTAAAATTACTCCAACTGGGGAACCACACAAACACCATGAATGAGAAGTGATGTTTATCTGTGGATGGTGGATCAAACAGGTCAGGAATTTCCTCTAAAGAATGTGTGGTGGAGGGATGTGTAAGGGGGTAGATCCAGATTAGAGTTTGCATTTTACCCAAGTATCCATGCAGGATAACTGTGGACTGCCCACACTGTCAGGGAATAGGGTATTTTCTGCCAAAACCCATCTGCTTTACATGTATTCCATGGGAAACTGATCTGATAACATTACGGGATTTGATGGGGAAAACAAACTAGGGATGCAAACAATCCGTCACCTTGTAATCACGTGACATTACGGCACACAACCATGGAGCTAAAAAAAAATCTAGCCACTCCTGCAGCACACGGTTCTTTCACCCTTCCCTGGCCTAATTTACATATGCAAATTAGGGTTCGTATTCCGTTTAACTTTTCACAAAGGATTAAGCTGAACCCCAAAATCGTGGATTCAGTGCATACCTAAAACAAACAGTCTGGCACAGATATCACATCTGTACTGTAAATGGCAGTTGGCAGCATCCAGTCATTTTATATTAGGCACACAAAAGCATTGCCCCTTTCCTGGGGCAGCCCGCCCTGTCAGTGCAGATGTCTGGGGTTTAACCTTGATACCTCTGGAGGCAGGACAAAAGAATTCTGAATTGTAGCTCCTCCTTTCTTGGTAATAACTGGAGTTCCCGCCTCACACTGGCAGTTTCTTTTGTCCTGCTACAGGAGGTAGGACGCTGGGCTTATTCCCCAGATTTAAAAAAAAAATTAAAAAAAGACAATGTCAGTCAGGTTTTAGTTTTTATTTCAGAGGGGATGCGCTGGTCCATTCCCTAGGGGTCTGGGCTGGGCTCCCCCTCCTTGCCAGTTGCCTGCCAGGTGGGGCATACCAAGGCACCTTTTAGTTTGGTCACAAGTGGTGTGCCCAGGACAGTCAGGCCCTAAGGGGCACAAAGAGGAGACTTGCAATTCCCTCCGTCAGTGACTGAGGACGTATTGCTTCAAATATCTGGGGCGCTCCACGGAGACAGACCGCCTTACAGGTAGTAAGGGTTTGAAAGTCTTTCCTCCTTTAGTGCAGAAGCGTCCTTCCAAAGCTCGCGCCTTTTTACTGCTCGGTTGCTAGGTTACGGCATGCTCAGTATTGCGACTCTCATTCTCAGCAAGGAGGTGGAACTTCCAGTATTTCCAGCCTTCGTACCGCAGCGCGCTTGTTATTCACGTCATTCCAGGAGTCGGAGAGCTGCTGTAAAGGCGCATTCTAAAACGCCAGGTACAGTTTTATTTTGATCGGGTCTCATAGCAATGGAGGTTCCTAAGGGGCTATTAGAATTAATCCAAGACATGCCACCCACAGACATTAAAGCCAAAAAGGCAAAATATAAAAGGGTCAAAAAGCGTAACTTGCCTGACCCACCTCCAACGCTTAGCCCACAATCCTTGTCCACCAATGAGCCAGAACTCACTAGACAAGAGGACACCAGAGGTGAATTAAGTAATACAATTCAGCAAGCAGACTTAGACCCAGAACAATCTCAGTCTTCCTCAGATGGGCAACCTGGGCCATCATCAAACTCATAACAAAATCAGCTTAATGACTTGGTAAAGTGGGTTAAAACGACCATCCAACAGTCTTTGAATTACAGGGCACTTTCTAAGCAAAAGCATAGATGTCCCTCCTTATCTTCAGACCCAGATTTGTCCTCAGAGGAGGAATCGGGGCACTCTTCACTTTCACAAGATTCAGAAGCTTCCTTATCTGAGGGGGAGTGCACATCGTGTATTACTTCTGAGCAAGGATGCAGACAACTAAGGGACATACTTCAAACCTTAGATTTAAAAGATACATCTGCCCCAGTATCAAAAGTATTAGGTATGCACACAAAGAAACCAAAATGTTTTCCAGTGTTTAAGTCCATAGCTCAAAGTATTGAGACGGAGTGGCGTGCACCTGAAAAACGCATGAGCATTAGGAAAAAAAAATTTTTTGTAAATACCCAGTACCACAAGAGTTCGGTTCAAAATGGGACAAAGCTCCCAGAGTGGACTCTGCAGTATCCCGCCTATCCAAATACACTACCCTTCCAACAGAAGATGCAATGGCATTTAAAGACCAAATGGATAAGCGGATGGAAAATAATCTCAGGAGAGGCAATACCAATACAGCAGTTATATTCAGACCGATAACAGCAGCCGCAGGGCTAGCAAGAACAGCGAAGTTCTGGACTGAAGAGGTCCTACAACATTACGGGCAAGATTCATTTTTACAAGTTGAACTTGACCGCATTGCTACAGCTTTTGATTTCCTAAGCGATGCAGCCATGGAAGTCACCCATTTAGCAACTAGGGCATCCGCTAACCTAGTGGTAGCTCGCAGGGCACTCTGGCTACGCCAATGGAACAGTGATAATGCATCCAAAGGAAAACTTTTGGCCCTGCCTTTTTCAGGAGAACACCTCTTTGGACCAGAGCTTAACAATTAATCACTGGGGTAACAGGCGGAAAAGGCGCATTCCTGCTACAAGGCAGGAGATTTCGTCCAGAGCCACAACGCAAACAACAAAGGTCTTGGGGGCAGGGCCGCTGTTAGAAATAACGGGGCCCTGTAAAAAAAATTAATCTCTCCCACTCCCCTGGCCACACCCCTAATCCATCCCAGCAAAGGATATGAAAGCTACAGAGGTTAAAATCAAAAGAACACTCAAAAATTAAGCAGGAACTGGCGTGGTTTGGATGGCGGAGTGAGCAGTCGCATGCTAGCAGAGCTCCCGCTTACCTGACTCTTACAGCTTGTTAGATATCATAGAAACGGCCAAAAACATGAAGAAATCTCAAAAGAATTCTTCGCAGGGGACATCGCAAAGAACTACGGTGACCCGAAAGGAGAAGGACATTGACAGATTCTTCAACAGATCATCGCCGTTGCGTACTAACGACAGTGACTCCAACATGGCCGACGAGGAACACGAGGGGGATAGGCCGTGCAGTCAGCGGCCCTCCTTATCCCCGCATACTCCGGCAAATATTACGCCTGACCTTACGGCCTTAATTGCGGCTCTACCACAAAAAGCAGACCTCACTCGCCTGCTAGATGATATCAAGGAGGCACAGAGAAAAGAGACGGCGGAAATCAAGCAAGACCTGGCGGCCATGTCCACGAGAATTGGAGCCTTGGAGGTATCGCAAGGCGACCTCTCACTGTCGGTTAAACAAAATACCGAACAAATAACCAGACAAGCTCGTCATCTCTTTATTCTTAGAAGATTGCTGGAAGACGCCGAAAATCGCAATAGGCGTAACAATCTTAGAATAAGGGGCCTCCCAGAAGAGATCCTACAACCTGACCTCAAGCAAACGCTCACAGATCTTTTTAACGATCTCCTGGGACAGGATAGAGCCACTGATATCCTTATCGACAGACTGCATCGGGTTGCCGGTAACAGGCCCGGGAGACCGAGAGATGTGCTATGTTGCCTTCACAATTTTACCACGAAGGAAAGGATACTTCGCAAGGCCAGGGACATCAAGTCGGTGCAGTTGGACGAGGCCACGATTGAAATATATCAGGATCTAGCGCATTCAACGGTGTTCCAGAGGCGCCTGCTTAAGGAGGTTACTTCTCTTCTCAGGGATCGCAATATTAAGTATAAATGGGGGTTTCCCTTCGCTCTTCTTGCCAACAACAATGGGAAAATGCACGCGCTCAAGGAACCCTCGGATGCCCCGCGCTTTCTCAATGATCTGGGCCTACCTAGCGTAGATCTCCAGGAGTGGAGTAAATTTGTCTACGCTGACGACAACACCCCGCATATGCAGGACAAGGTCCCGGTTCCGTGAGTACTGGGCCCTTCTTATCTGACTTTACCACAATATTCCCAAATAGTTAGGCTTCACCTGCCATGTTTAATGGGGGCCATGACTCTGTAGCTCCATCTCACCCCCCTTCGGTTTCTCCACTCCGTACATTACCGCAAGCATATGCGGCCTAGAGGACACATACACTAGCTGGTGTGTGGGTGTGGAACTTCGGCAACGAGACATGTGCCGCCAGATTTATTTCTATTGAGTGTCACTGACATAACTGGCCCTTCTTTTGTAAACACGCTGCCTGGCTTATAATTTTTTTTTTTTTTTTTTTATTTATTTATTTTTTTTTCTTTGCAGTAGAAATTTTTATTGCATAAGGATGGTGTTTCTTTGGTTTTCCTATTTCCCCACTGTTTTCAGGGCAACGCTTTACTTTTCCAGGACAGAGATCGCACGCCCGTCGACCACACCCTGCATTGTTTACTATTGAAACGATTAACCTCCTATAGAGGCCCATAACAACAGGCAGTAACTCCCACAAATTCATCTGTTCCCACTAGCTTGTATGTTATAATGTTGAACACTGTTTGATGTTTTTTTTTTTTTTCCCCACATGACAGCTCTCACATGGTTAACGCATACTTTAACCTACTGGTTGTCTCAGCCTATACAGTGCTTCTACCCCCTCATAGAGGATCCTACAGGATTTTTCCTGCAACTCAACTTGGATGAAGGTTTACGGTGGGCGTTTACCCCACTTTGAAGCCCTGATACATGTTTCCCACCAAGAGGTTCTAACGCTACTGTTGTCTAGCTATGGTGATGGGCATCAGATTGTTTGACAAATGGCACTTGCCAATGCGATTATAACTCGCTTGCACATCGTGAGGCTTACCTCACAGGGACGTCATGAACTCTGGTCATGTGGCGGGGACATAGGTTTTTCTCTCTCTCTTTTTTTTTTTTTTTAAAAAGATCTTACTCCTACAAGTGGGACTATATAAGATATCTCCTACAATCCTCTGTTTCCCACTGCTGTGGGTGGCATCTACCATTTAGGACCTTTGATATGTTTCGTGTCTATTTCCAATCATTTCTTATGCCAATGTATATCAACATGTGTTACTTATGGAAATCACCTCTGCGCATGCCAAACTAATATAACCTGAGCTTTTGGCTTGACGATGTACGCCCGTTACATCGGGAAGCAATGATATGTTTCTATGTGTAATTTTTTTTTTTTTTTTCTGGGAACGTCATTGCTCCACATATAGCAGTGGTAAACGAATCGGACCCACATATAATGTTTAAGCTGCAGTCCTGGGGTTTGTTCATTATTGTTCTATCTTAACCTTGTTCAGGTTTACTCCCGCCAGTGTAAGTCTCTATGCATCCATAATGGTACCCCCTTTATACATATATACAGCTACCGAGCCACATAAGCCGCCCCCAAAGGTCATGTATCTGACTCATATTTTGGATGAGACAGAGGGGGAATGGGAGGAATGATAGAACGAGGGAAATCCCCCCCCTCCTATTCCTTCATTATTTTATGACCATCCCTTCATAGAGGAGCTTCATACCATATCATGGAGTCCACTTAGGGAATGTTTGGTATGCCCTTCAGTCAGTTTTTTCGTAGTTATAGGCATTCCCAGTCCGTTATTTACATATTGTATGGTAGCACGCATTATGCCTATACTTCCCTCTGATCAGCTAGATCACGTGGAATTTTCCTCTCCCCCTCCCTTTTTTTTTTTTTTTTTTTTGCTTGCTTTTGTTGTGTGTACATCCAAACCTTGCAATGACTCTCCACACTGAGGTTATAATACCCTGTACCTAGGTTATATGTTTTTTACCGTGTATGATATTCTGTTTTCACTCTCATTTCCTCACCATTCCACCCTATTTGGCTTGGTTAGAGTACCGTGTCAAGACTATGTGCACATTCCCTCCCCCCTCCCTCTTCCCTTATTTTTTTTTTTTTTTTTTTAATTTATTTATTTATTTATTTTTGTACTACCCGGTCCTTGACCCTACCCTCACCTGTCACCCAGCTTCGCTTCTCTATCATTGCCGCCTTCCATCGAACCCGTGTTCCCCGGAATGTCCGGTCTCAACCATTTTTCCAGTGTCACCTACTTCCCCTCTCTTGGTAAATATCACCCTTTATGCTTACACGAGATACTGAGATAAATCCCCGACAGCTTGGTCACCCAATTCCTAGGGTCCAGGAGGCGGCCGCTCTCACGCTAGGTCACTGAACGTTAACTCGCAAAGCCCACAAACCTCCCCTATCGCGCCATTTGTATTATCTACTCGAGGAATGCTCTAAGCTTCCTGTGAGCAGAGGCGCTATCTAACTCTCCTACCTTCCTGAAAAAGGAAGAGATTGTTCTATCACTCTACTACTTTCCTTTCTCTTACCCTTAATCTCAACTTTCCTTTACTTTCCGCTACCTACCTGGCCCATTGGTGCAGCAGGGGGAACTAGCTTACTTGATCCTCATTATCTCCTTTTATCGTTCGTGCTTACTTTCACGTAATATGTCCGAGCGTAGGCCAGATTCGTTCCAGATCGTTAGCATTAATGCAAATGGGCGCAACTCTCCCCAAAAAAGGATTCTTCTCTCAGCTGATTTACAAAAAAGTAGAGCGAGTATCGCATTCATACAAGAGACACATTTCAAAGAAGGGAGCACCCCTAAGTGGAATAACAAACATTTTCCGGACATATATTGTAGCAGACCTCAACCCACTAAGGTCAAAGGAGTCGCTATTTTATTAGCTCGTAACTTCGAATTCACACTGGCAGATAGAAAAAGCGACCCTTGCGTTCGCTATATCTTTATAAAAGGTACGTTTCTCGGGAAAACATATACTCTAGCGAATATTTATCTTCCTAATTCAGAACAAGCTACAGAGCTTTCTCGCATTACCGACCAACTGCTCGCCTTCACTGAAGGCACTCTCATTCTAGGAGGGGATTTCAACCTCCCCATGGAACCCATGCTCGACTGCTCAGCAAGCCATACCAGTATCCCTAGATCACTTCTACTCAAAGTCAAAAAACTCCTCCACCAACTGCAGTTAGCAGACCCTTGGCGTATACTCTTCCCAACCACAAAAGACTACACATTCTATTCTCACCGACACCACACATACTCCAAAATTGATCATCTCTTTCTCTCACATGCTGCTTTACCGGATGTGCTTAACAGCCAAATCTTGCCTAGGACGTGGTCCGATCATTCCATGATTACTCTCACCCTTCGCACACCCCTTAACAGACCTAAAACCCAATCGTGGAGACTTAATGAATCTCTGTTGAAAGATGAACAGCTGACTTCTGATATAGCCTCCAAAATCACAACATATTTTGAGGAGAATGTTTCTCCGGATATTTCGCCGGTTATCTGCTGGGAGGCACATAAGTGCGTGATTAGGGGGCACTTGATCCAAATGGGCGCTAGAAAGAAAAAAGAAAGAGAACAAAAATACCGTTCCCTCTTAGATAAAATAGCCTCATTAGAGTCAATTCACAAGCACACGTCACAACGTGACACGCTCCAGGAACTAACAGAGGTTCGGAAACAATTGGCAGATCATTTGGAATATTACACGAACAAAGTGCTGACACTGACAAAACATCGTTTCTATGAACACGGCAACAAATGCGGGAGATTACTGGCCAGAATATTAAAATCCTCACAGTCCAAGAACTTTATCCCTTCCATACGCAGTAACAGAGGCACTATTGAACATATGTCAGATAAAATAGCCTCGGTATTTCGGGAGTTCTATACGGCACTTTATCAATTACCAAGTCCGACCCCGCCAACCCCTGACTTACTGTCTGATAAAATTGATGAGTATTTAACCTCTGCCAATTTGCACCATTTCTCCCCAGCTGTCACTGCTACTCTGGAAGACCATATTACTATTGAAGAATTAGAGTTAGTCCTCAAAGACACAGCCTCAGGTAAAAGCCCAGGCCCAGACGGGTTCACCATCCCCTATTATAAAATATTTAAAGACAAGTTACTGCCGCATATGTGCTCAGCTTTTAATAGTATTTCTCTGGGAAGAACCTTAGATAACTCCTCATTATTGGCACATATCACGTTACTTTTGAAACCCGGCAAAGACGCAACAGACCCAAGTAATTATCGACCCATCTTTCTGATAAACACAGATATAAAATTGCTGGCGAAAATCCTGTCCCATAGACTACAATCCCTCCTTCCTAATCTAATACATCCTGATCAAGTGGGGTTTGTCCCTGGACGGGAAGGCAGGGATAATACGAATAAACTAATTAATCTACAATTCTGGGCCAAAAAACATAAAATTGAGAACATGCTTTTATCTACTGACGCGGAAAAAGCCTTCGACAGGGTTAGCTGGAAGTTCATGTTCTCGTGCCTAAAACACTTGGGAATAGGACCTAACATGCTGGCATGGATTATGTCACTCTACGGCCAACCGACTGCACGTTTAAAAATTAATGGCTACCTGTCAGAACCCTTTGATATCCGTAATGGCACGAGACAAGGTTGCCCGTTATCCCCCACACTTTTTATTATAGCCTTAGAGCCCCTGCTTTGCCACATAAGATTAAATCAGCAAATATCTGGCATTCCTGTACGCAACACGCAACATAAAATAGCCGCATACGCGGATGATCTGCTATTTTTCCTTACCAAACCTGCCACATCCATACCGGCACTGAATAGAGAGTTTCAGACCTATGGGACTCTTAGTAACTTCAGGATTAACTTCTCCAAATCCACAGCCCTGAACGTTTCAATTTCGGACCTAACTACTCCTGCCCTATCCACGGGTTTCCCCTACAAATGGGCGCAGGAGTCGTTTACGTATATAGGCCTCCAAATAACCAAAGACTTTTCAGATTGGGCTGAGCTCAATTTAAGACACGTGATATCGAAAATAAAAAAGGACCTATGTGCTTGGAAAGACAAACCTATTTCGTGGTTTGGGAGAATGAACGTAGTAAAAATGAACATTATGCCCAGAATTTTATATGTCTTCCAAACTCTCCCACTACCGGTAGGGGAGACGCAATTGGCTCAATTACAAAAAATAATAACGAACTTCGTGTGGCAAGACAAAAAAGCTAGAATCAGTTATAATATGTTGACTAAATCCAAACGGCAAGGAGGTGTAGCCTTGCCAGATTGCCGTTTGTATTACTTCGCGTCGGTCCTGCTAAGAATAATTGACTGGTCCCATTACGCAAACACAAAGTTATGGGTGGAAATAGAACAACAATCCGTTTATACTTATTTATTACATCTACCATGGATAGAACGCTCCTATAGACGGCTGAAACATGCTGACCATCCCCTTCTCGCTAAAACAATGGTGATTTGGGACAAATGGCGTACAAAATATTCCCTCACTAGCTACCCATCGCTCTTGCTGCCGCTGATCAATAACCCTGCCTTCCCCCCAGGTTTACGACCTAATTACTTCCAGGACTGGTTAATAGAGGGAAACCTCCAATTTGTTCATTTCATAGAGAATAAAACACTTATCCCCAAAGACAAATTGCAAACTACTTCTCAATTTCAGAGAATGGACCACCTAAAATACGCACAAATCTCACATTATTTCCATAGTTTAGGGGGAGCACGAACATTGGGGAGAGACTTAACAAAATTTGAAACTGCTTGCTCACTTCAAGACCCACCGCGACATACTATTTCTCTCTTATATAAACTGCTGCAGCCGCCCACCAATTGGGACTCGGTCTCATACATGAATAGATGGTCCAGGGATCTGGCTATCCAATTAGACGAGACACAGATCGAACATATGTTCTCCAAGTTATTGAAATGCTCCAAATGCAGCCGGATACAAGAATTAAACTACAAGATAATTACTAGATGGTATTATACGCCTTCTAAATTACAATATATATATAAACATTCAAATGGTATTTGTTGGCGGTGTTCTAGAGAAAAAGGCACCTTGCTCCATGTTTTCTGGTCTTGTGACCTTCTGCGACCGTTCTGGGAAGAGGTATGCTCGCTGTCCAGCCAGATCCTAGGTGTGGCCGTACCGGCGGACCCCTCCCGGGTTCTGTTATTCCTTAATACTCAACCGGTAGCTTCTTTCAATTCTGGCCTCGAACCACAACTGCTGAATGCGGCCAAACTACTCATACCGCTCCACTGGAAAACTACTTATATTCCTACTGTAAAAGATTGGCTCAATAAAATTTCTGAAATTTATAGATTTGAAGAAATGTCGTCTTACAATGCAGATCAGTTTCTTAAGTTTTCAACGGTCTGGGCACGATGGCTTATGTTCAAAGAAACGGACGTGTACAAATCTTACCTATGAAAGGAGCAGGTGCGACGTCTCCCTGCTGCGCCCCCCTTTACCCCCCCTTTTTTTTTTTTTTCTCTTTCTTTTCTTCTCTTCCCCTTCGTTTCTTCTTCTTTCTTATCTTTTTTCTGCTTTAACCTCAATACACAAACTTTTTCTGGCGAGAGTAATGTTCACATCAAAGCGTGTTGCAAAAAATGATTACAGCATTATAATGTTTTATTGACTGAAGTGATATACTGTTGGCACATGTACATGTGGATGTTACCATTTTAACAGTTGTACTGTATTCGCTATAACTGTACATGCATCTTGACTCTGTATTGGTGGAAATTCTTAATAAAGCTTTGGAAAATTTAAAAAAAAAAAAAAAAAAAAAAAATTAAGCAGGAACTGAGGAATCAATTGCCAGCTCAGACAAGGATACAATGTGTAGACATTGTCTGTCCCCTTAAACACAGTGCTGCCTGCGTGTAACATTCTAGAAGGCAAGAACCCAGAAGTAGGACAGCCGGCACAAGTCTGGCACTTTCGTAAAGCAGAAAGACCCCAACTAGACATGGTCTTCACCAGTGCCCTTTAACTGTCTGCTGTGGAGCTAGTTGGAAACTTACTCACTTCAAAGAACAGACTGTGTGAAATGAGATACAAAGGCAGGTAGCAAGTATTGAAGTAAAAATAACAGGACCTGGCAAGCCCCGCTCCCTTGCTGCTGGCCCTCGCCGACGCGCATGTGCAGACGGTGCAGCGCGCCAGATACATTTTTTTTTTTTAAACATCTCAGGGGGGAAGGGGGGAGACTGACGGCTGTGGTTGAACGGCGGGCGGTGCATAGGCATAGCCAATAATGTAGATGGATGTAGAGCAGGAAGGGGCGGGGTGTATCACTGAGGGAGGTAGTGTGCGCCATTGGGGACAGGCCAGACGGGTGTGCTCCAGTGCCCGGGATTGTCACTCTACTTTAAGGGCGGCCCGGCTCTTTTGAAACCTGCAGCACTGCCAATCCCCCTGTGCACCCCTGATGGCGGCCATGCTGGGGGGACTCCCCCAAACTCTTTTCATGATTACAGAAGCCAGGGCCAAAACCAAACAGTTTCTCAGTTTAGCAATAGAAAGAGAACCACTTGGCCCTCCCAACAAAAGCAAAGTAGGAGACCAGGTGGTCAGAAGCCCACAGAAGCATGAAGGTCCATCCACACCAGCGACGGAGGAGGCTGTGGGAGGCAGGCTTCTCCTTTTCTCTCAGGTGTGGCAGAACTCAGTCACAGACAACTGGGTTCTTCAGGTAGTTTTCGATTCCCTCCCTTCCAGGCGAGCATTCTTACCCTCATCAATACTCCGCAACCCAAAAAGAAGAAAAGCACTCTTGACCTGTGTACAACAGATGTTGCAAACCAACGTTATTGCACCAGTGCCTCAGCAGCATCGCTTCAGGGGGTACTACACAGATCTATTCTCAGTAGACAAACAAGGAGGTCAATTCAGACCAGTCCTAAATCTCAAGTCTCTCAGCAGATTTATCAAAAAGACAAGGTTCAGAATGGAGACCCTATGCTCCATAATCAATACAATGGAGCCAAATCACTTCATGACAACCATAGACCTCAAAGAGGCCTATCTCCATATCCCAATACACCCAGATCATCAACGTTATCTGCGTTTTACGGTAGGCCAGGATTACTACCAATTCACATCAATGCCACAGCACCGAGGGTTTTCACAAAAGTCCTGGCACCTGTCATTGCCATCCTAAGAAAAATGGGAATACCATCAGTTCCATACCATCAGACGATATCCTCATAAAGGCACCATCGTTTTCTCTCGCAACACGCCACACCGAACATGCAATTCAGATCTTACAAAAATTTGGGTGGTTAACCACAAAAAAAGCAACCTCCGACCTACTCAAGAGATAAAATACTTGGGAATGATGTTCAGCTCAAAGTCATGCAGAATCTCACTCTCGAACCACAAGGTAGTCAAGTTACAACTCTCAACCAAGCGATTTCTCAGTCAAACTGTAACGACAGTGGAAGATTGCCTCAGACTCTTAGGCCTTATGGTGTCATCACTAGAGGCATTTCACGCACATTTCCACATGCGCCCATTGCAGACGGAGTTCCTTTGTCACTGGAAAAAAAAGCACGACGATCTCTCTCAAGTCATACAAATCAGCAAGGCAACTCAAAACTCAGCATCCATGGCATCCCACAAAAACAACAAACTACCCAGGTACTTCGCTCGCTCCAGAGACCCGGGGGCAGAGGCCATAGATGCACTAGTGGTTCCATGGTTATTTCAGATGATTTACGTATTTCCACCATTTCCTCTGTTACCACGAGTTATCAAAAAGATAAAGGCGGAAAAAGTGGCGGCCATTCTGATTGTGCCAGACTTACCAAGAAGGGTGTGGTACGCAGACCTTGTCGAAATGTCAGTGGGGCCCCCATGGCGACTGCCTCTCAGACCAGACCTTCTGTCTCAAGGTCCAGTGTTTCCCCACAATCTGGATATGCTACACCTGTCGGCATGGCACTTGAAGCCCAGCTATGGAGAGATGAGGGTTTCTCAGAACAAGTGATTACAACACTTCTTAAAGTGAGAAAGCAGTCCACGGCCAAATCGTTTCATAGGATATGGCGTATATTCAAAGCATGGTGTTCAAATATGGGATTTTATTGGCAGCATTGCTCTTTGCCCCAATTTCTCAGTTTTCTACAATGAGTGCTCGACAAGGGCCTTAGCTTAGCGGCATTAAAAACTCAGACTTCAGCCCTTTCTACTCTTTTCCAATTCCAGTGGGCACTACTACTGGAAGTGAGACAATTCTTCCACGCTGTACTGCACATCAGACCGCCCTTTAGAGACCCAACTCCCCCATGGGGGACCTGAATCTTGTTCTCAAGAGCCTGCAACGACACCCTTTTGAACCATTGGAATTGTGTGAGCTCAAGTATCTCACGTGGAAAAGGACTTTTTTAATCGCTATCTGCTCAGCTCGCAGAGTTTCAGAAATTCAGTCTCTGTCGGTAAAGGAGCCATGGATGATATTCCACAAAGATAAAGTGGTGCTCAGAACTCCACCTACATTCAGACCAAAAGTAGTATCGGCTTTCCATGTTAACCAAGAGATCGTATTGCCATCACTATGCCCAGATCCCAAGAATGAGACAGAAAAGACACTACACACTTTGGATGTAGTTAGAGCACTTTGAATCTACGTAAAACGCTCCGCGTTTCGGAAATCAGATTGCCTTCTGGTGACTTATGGGACTGCAAAAAAGGGGCTTAGGGCATCTAGCCGTACTATTGCCAGATGGTTAGTAGAGACTGTTTCCTGAGCCTACAACCTGGTGGGAAAATCAACACCACTAAAGCTGCGAGCCCACTCTACAAGAGCAGTCAGTACCTCTTGGGCTCTGAACAATTTGGCCTCTCCAGAGCAAATATGCAAAGCAGCCACATGGTCCTCAGTGCACACTTTTGCAAAATTTTACCAACTTCCCACTTTTGCTTCAGCTGAAGCGGCATTTGGGAGGAAGGTTCTACATGCAGTGGTTACTGGAACTTCTTGAGTCCTCCCAGTCTGGGTACATGATGGCTTTTGGACGTCCCCAGACGTCTGCGCTGACAGGACGGGCTGCCCCAGGAAATGGGGATTTTCTAACCGGTAAATCCTTTTCTCCTGGGTCCATACTGTCAGTGCAGTAAGTCCCTCCCTTTTTGATTTTTATGGAGGTGTTGGTGATATGCCAAGGGTCCTTTTGGCCACGTTACTATTATTACTAGTTGATAACAAAAAAAAAGTGTTGCTACAATGTTCTACTGTTACGGTTATGCTCCAATGTTCCCTAGTATTGTACTTTGGATGAGAAACTGCCAGTGTGAGGCAGGAACTCCTTTATTACCAAGGAGGGAGGAGCTACAATTCAGAATTCTTTTGTCCTGCCTCCAGAGGTATCAAGGTTAAACCCCAGATGTCTGCACTGACATTACAGACCCAGGAGAAAAGGATTTCCCTGTAAGAAAATCCCCTTTTCAGGCACGTACAAAAGCTATGGAACCTGTCCTTTTTGGATTCAGCCAAATAATAGTACCAGACTGAACCTTAAAAGGCCATGTGAACCCTTCAAACAAGTAACGTGAAATTGCTCAGAGCCCTAAGCATTCTATATATCATTTTTACATTTATAACAGATAATAATGACTTTTCTCTGATACAAAGTTAGGGGGCTTTATAAACAGGTGTGAAGAAGAGAAATCAGCTGCTTCACATCCAACTTTTCTTCAGTAGAGGGGGCTAGAGAGCAGCTTCTGTGCTCCATCTGCAAGTATGGTTCCAGACACGCTGTGTTAGGAAACAAGCATTGAACTTCTTTACCCCTGCACAATATAGATTAAAGTACACTTACACATAGGGGCGCTAGCAGCACAGTTGCTATATGGTACTCAGGAACATGGTGCCAACTTGGGATGAAAAAAAAGGCTGCCCTGTTATTACCCTCCCAAAACGTAACAGCCGCCAATGATCATTTAGTAGATCTGTCCCTTTGTTACTTTTCTATGCAACGCTGCGTTACTGAGATGGCACCGGAAATCTGACGAAGTTCTGGCGTTTTCCATTTGTGGAATTAGTGAGCAGCTGTTCCCTATATATAGTACTGACTTGGCTACATTTTCCAATTACTGCTGCCTCTGAAGTGCTGTAACCTTTTCACAACCCAAATTATCTTCTGTATGTGCATATGGGAGATCTGAGCCACAGGTCAATGATGTGCCTATGGAGTGAACTGTAGGAATAAATTATCTTTAATTAGATTTAAATGTCCCCCCATCTACATTTTTTGAGGTTGTGGAGCAAGAAGCAGCTTCATGTATATCTGGTGGTGTGCATGGTCCATAGCCTGGTAGTACTTTTACAAAACCCATAATGGACAAATAGCATAAAGATCTGGAAATGTACTGCTTTGCTCCCTTGATGTTTATCTCATTCTTGGCTGAACATTGGCTGTAAGAGCTCTTATAAATAATATCGGCATGGAACTTGGCACAGTGAATGAGAAATCTGCAATAGTTGTCCCCAGGCTCTGCCCCTATGGAAATATGCTGTTCGGGTCATTTTCTTTTTAAGAGAACACACGCTTTTTATTATAGAAGGTTCAGTTTGGATCCAGACTTCTTCTTTCATATTAATCGCCTTTTTTTTATTTTCCATCGGTCATTGGAATTAGGACAAAGCTAGTGTAGCATAACGTGAAATACCAAGGTTTAACACCACCAGAACAGTACAATGGCTCCGCTATTCAGTCTTAATTTTATCAGGCAATTGCCAGTGACCCATGTCCCTGACTCTTCTCTGCTCACATCACAGTAAGAGACAAAGCTGCAGAACTGTTTTAATCACAAATGCTCATTGACAGCCAACTGAAAGGCAATAGTGGCATAGAATAAGCAGTTCTAGTTCTGCTAGTGGAAAGGGCCTGTGGCCCCTCTAACTCGTACACACTAAGAACCATAAGTACAAGTGATTATTGCCCTTTAGGGATCACAGAATGGCCTGTCCAGACAACCTACTGAAGTGCCCATAGATCAGTGTTTCTTATAATTTTCTTGTACTTTACACTTTCCTTGTTCTTTTTTTTTTTAATTTTTTCATATTAAGCAAAGCAGAGTAACATAAGAGAGAAAAAAAGAAGAAAAAGGAAGTTAGGTAGAGGTTCACATCTTCGTATTTCACAATAGGAAGCAGATACAATAAGACATGGCGTCAAATTTCTCTGGGCAGCCTCTCGCCAAATAGTTCAGTTTATGAATAGGGAGGGAATCATTTACTGAAGATCATAGAAACAGACCTTCCACTTCTCCTCTGTCTCTGCCATGTAATCCTGGTTTTCTCTAGGGGACAGGGCCCAGTTATAGATAGTATAGTCAAGAACCAAGACAGGGATTGTGGCAGGTCCTGTGTTGAGTTCCATGCTTGTTTCTACTAGGCCTTGATGGGAATTGTACACAAAAGGCACAGTGAATCTGTAAGTACCTAAACAACATAGTTATCTCTCTTGGGGCCAGTTTCTGACATTATTAAAAGGCCTGTATAGCAGCAGCCATCGAAGATGTAGATACATAATAGATGGAGGTTTATTGATAGGGAAGCCTATATGGGGCTTCTAAGGAGCCCACAACAGCAGCATTGTGTGTCTCGTCCTGCCTGCCCCATGCCCAAGCACACTCCTGATCCAATCTACCACCACCTCCAATCTACACAGGACACACCCCTCGACTAGGCTTAAAGGGGACCTGTCACTCGTAAAAACATAATAAAATATATAATAAAACGCCTTTGCAAATGAAACACAACTTCCCAATTTAAAAAAACCATCTGTACCTGTTGTAAAGGTATTTAAGTATCTCAGCTGTCAATCACATATTACCTGCCCTGCCTCGATGCCTCGGGCATAGATTGTTTTGGACTACAATTCACAGCATACACTTTATCATTGGTTTAAAGGGGTGGTTCACCTTTGAGTTAACTTTTAATATGGTGGTATCGGTTAGCGGTGGTTCCATGGTTCCTCTGTGTCGGTAAGTGCAACTTTGCTCAATTCTGAATGGGATGCAGCCTAGGCGGTAAAACACCAGCTGAGGCCGGGGCCGGAATTACAAATTTACCGGCAATGTAGCTGCCGGTAAATTTGTAATACACCTAAAAAAAGCCCGTGGCCTGCCCCCAGCCTGCTCAAAACTAACCTTTTTTCCTGGGCTTCTTGCCAAATACGCGCATTGGCTCCGCCCCTTTTGACGTCACGACCCACCCAGCCAATAGCGCATCATTGCCCGGCCACCTTTAGCGTCACAACCCCTCCCCTGTAGCGTCACAACCCGCCCTTTTAACCCCGCCCCCTCCACCTGCCGGTGAAGATTTTTTAAAAAGGTGGCAACCCTAGATGCAGCAAGGACTGAGAGCTGCTCAGCACAACTGTATAATAAAGTCCAAAGAGTGAAATTTGATACATGTACATTTAATGCATGTGGTTTAATGCACTTTATCAGGAATTCTACTGTGATATTCCAATGCCCATATATGTACTTATGTATATGTTACCCTGTTATCCAGAATGCTTGGGACCTGGAGTTTTCCGGATAAGGGATCTTTCTGTCATTTGGATCTCTATCCCTTAAGTCACTTAAATAATTAAAATAGGCTGTTTTGCTTCTAGTAAGGATTAATTGTATCTTAGTTTGGATCAAGTACATGGCACTGTTTTATTATTACAGAGAAAAAGGAAATCTTTTTTAAAAAAAAATAATTATTTGATTAAAATGGAGTCTATGGGATATGGCCTTTGCATAATTCGTAGATTTCTATATAACGAGTTCCGGCATAACAGATCCCATACCTGTAGTATTGTGGCTGGGATACACAAAGTAGAGTCCAGATTTTGAAACCTGGACCTGACCCAAAACCTGCATTTTTACCCAGATGAGACCAACCCACTGACCACCACAAACCAGAAGTGTTGCTGCTGAAAACCAGAAGTGACATCATCTGAAGTGGGAAGGAATTAAAAAACAAAAAGGGGGGTAAAAAGGAATTTTAAGGTGTAAAAGGTGCTCATAATGAGACCCTCAAACCCCACCATGAGACCCACAGATAAACCTACTTACACCCACACCTGCACCGTAGGCAACCTGGCTAGTCACCTCACTATTCCCACCCCTGACGCATGCATACCTCTCAACATTTGAAAAATGGAGCGAGGGACAGAAAGTTCAGCCTCGCTCAGCACAGAGAATTAAATGGACACGACCATCGTATGGCCTACTCCTAAATACCTTTCCAATTGCAAAATTTGGCAGGTTAAGAAAAGTTTGAACACATTTCTGATGGTTTTAGGATCAGGTTTTTTCTGTTATTAGAATTTTGCTAATAAAGATGAAATTGCCCTTTAAGCAGGTTATCTTATTAGTTACAATTATATCACAATGCAGGTGCTGAGTATTCTGGCCTCTCTGCCAAAAGCCTCTTATTCAATTAATTTTCAGAAACGTTGTATCTTTTTCTGTCGTCATTGCAGGAGATCAAAGAGAAATGTGGGACACTTCAGCTGGGAGGTATGCACATGTGTGCATGAACGAGCACTTGTACACATACTGACAATGTGGAGCAGTGTAGGACTGGGACACCAGGGGCCCACCAAAAAACCAGACCAGGGGCCCACTCTCAGTACTGTTATTCTTTCTCTCCTTAACCAACCTCTATTCTACTAGTCTCTTTTCTTTATTTACTATAATCTGTTATTCAATAGATGTAAACTCTTTGTTCTCATAGAAATAGGTAATGTCCATAAAAAGGCCAATTGGTTATAAGCAAGAGGGCCCACTGACACCTGGGCCCACCGGGAGTTTTCCTGGTATCCCGGTGGGCCAGTCCAACACTGATGTGGAGTTTCTGGATTATTGGTCTCTGGGTAACAGGTCCCATTCCTGTATAATAATTGGATCTTGCATTTAACACTCAATTTCCCACCACATGCCCTGTGCATGGTTGTACTGAGAGGGAATGGGGGGGTTAATTTGAAGGTGGAAGGGAATAAACATATGCACTCTGATGAAAATATCCTCCCTTTATCCTATGTCTAGCAGGTTGGAACATATATATAACTTATAGTACAGCTTCTTCTCTATGTCTGTTACTTCAAACCTATTGTCCTTCATGACCTGTCTCATATTTTAGGAATTTTCTTCTGACCCTAAGATGTTTATATCTCCTATATCAATGAAATAACGATCTACTGACATTCACACTAAAGTTCCCACTATCTCTGCAGTCACACTCCCGCCTCTTACACCTACAGCCACTACTCAACTAAAAAGAACAGTTTCAATAAACTGAAAAACATTTTATTAATGGGTTCTTAAAATGAATGAAATTGTCTTCTGCTTTTAGGCCGGCTCCATTTTTGCTGGTAAGATCTTTTAGGCCCTGCAACATTTTATCAGTGCGTTCTTAATATGGATGAAATCGTCTTTTTCTCTTAGGCCGGCTCCATTTTTGCTGGTAACATCTTTCAGGCCCTGCAACATTTTTTTAATCCTTTCTTAATATGGACGAAAACGTCTTCTGCTCTTATGCCGGCTCCATTTTTGCTGGTAAGATCTTTTAGGCCCTGCAACTTTTTATCAATGAGTTCTTAATATGGACGAAATCGTCTTTTTCTCTTAGGCCGGCTCCATTTTTGCTGGTAAGATCTTTCAGGCCCTGCAACGTTTTATTAATGTTTTCTTAATATGGACGAAAACTTCTTCTGCTCTTAGGCCGGCTCCATTTTTGCAGGTAAGATCTTTTAGGCCCTGCAACTTTTTATCAATGAGTTCTTAATATGGACGAAATCGTGTTCTGCCCTTAGGCTGGCTCCATTTTCGCTGGTAAGAGCTTTCAGGCCCTGCAACATAAAGTACATTGCTTATAGTAAATACAGACAACTTCAGGCATAATATTTATTAACTACATGGCTGCTTCCCATCTCCCCATACTTCTTGTCTTCTGTTCACCCTCCCTTCATACCTGCACATAACAGATCACAAACCCATATGTATTATAAGGAAAAATGTTCCTCTTCTCCAAAAATATGATATAATATGGTAATATGATATACACATATATATATATATATAAATATATATATATAATTATTATTATTACAGAACCCCTTAGTGCCTTTGAATATCATAGAGGACACTTACTCATTTCTATTCTGACTTGAATAGTTGGCTTGTTCCAAGTAAAGAATCCTAAAATGAAAAATAACAGTTAGGGCATAATACACATTCTAATAACTAGTCTGTTCAGAGATTTATTTTCATAATAAAATAAATCTGTAAATTATATCCTCATAAATGGTGCCAAGTTATATTATCAGCTATAATCAGCGCTTAGTGATAAAATTTGTGTCAGGTGACTTATTAAAATTTGTGTGTAGGTATGAGGCCTATTATCCAGAATACTTGGGACTTGGGGTGTTCCAGATAATGGATCTTTCTATAATTTATTATTAATTGTTTATTATTGTGATGATTATTGTGATATTATTATTGTGATGTCATCTGTCTTCAGAGAATAGCAACGGAACATTTTCATTTAAAAAGTTAAAATAATACAATTTTAAGAAATGGTGGAATCATATACATATGCCCACAGTGCTGTGTTATTGGGGGGGTTGTATATTACTTTTGGCTAAATAGGTAAATTTGGAATTTTTTATGCAAATATAGGACCTTTAATTCAGAATGCTTGGGACCTGGGGTTTTATGGATAACGGATCTTTCCATAATTTGGACCTTCATACCTCAAGTCTACTACAAAATCATTTACACATTAAATAAACCCAATAGGCTGGTTTTGCTTCCAATAAGGATTCATTTTCCAAATAACAGATCTTCGTACCTTAAATCTACTAGAAAATCATGTAAATATTAATTAAATAGGCTGGTTTTGCTTCCAATAAGGATTAATTATATTTTAGATAGGATCAAGTACAAGATACTATTTCATTATTATATAGAAAAAGGAAATCATTTAAAAACATTTGTATAAAATGGAGTCTATGGGAGATGGCTTTCCCGTAATCTGGAGCTTTTTGGATAACAGATTTCCAGATAACGGATCCCATGTCTGTATTATAAAAAGATAATGATGATATTAATAGTCATTTTGGGGTTCTTTTCCTTGAAAATAAATATAGAAAAAAATATTGTACCATTATTTAGGCATTGCTTGTCTTTCTTCCATCTGCCAGTGTGATTTCGAGGGGCTGAAAAAAGAAAGAAATAATAGTTTCAGTAAAAATCATAAAATAATGATAAAATAGGAATAAAGTTTATAACCATTCCATTTATCTAAACAAGGGTGTTGCCCTACTGTGTTGGATATAATCTGGTACTGTGTAAAGTAAATGCAATCATTAACATGATTGCCCTAAATATCTGCTATCTACGTATAAAATTCAAGATATCAGGGGTTCCTCATATCTTACTAATTTAAGTTTCACAGACCTAAATATAGAACATTCATTGTAACTACTTCCTCTGCATTAACGAAAAACTTAAAATATCTCACCATGGTTCCAACATTGTTGCTTCTCTCTCTTCCACTTTGTGGGGAAATCTTCAAAGGCTAAAAATCACAAGATAGTAATGCAGTGTGAATAAATGTTATTTCTGCTTATTGCTTGTTTTAAGTTGTGTCCAAGAATATTATAGCATCAACTGGTACAGGCATGGGACTTGTAATACAGAATGCTTTGGGACCTGGGGTTTTCTGCATATATTGTTATATAGCACGTGTCCATTTACCCTGCAGATATATGCTCTCTACTCTAGGGCTTTATCAAGTTAATCTACCCCCTGTGTTATTGGCTTGAACCTCATGCAGGGACAGCATATAATCCCTGTACAGTCAGTAGTTACATAGTCAGAGTCAAACCAAGGATTACAGCGCTGCAAGTCAACAATTCCAATCCCAATGCCGCCAGTTCCAATAGTTATGTGTATAGGAGGGGTCATAGAGCATTAACGTCCATAATATTAAACCGTCGAGCTTTCAAATGTTTTTAGATTCTTGAAAGAAAGTGAACTATGAAGTATTAACAGTCAACAACTAACTTATTTTTCTCCTTTTAGGCACGTCGCCTCTTTCATCCATATTCTTAGGCATACCGCCTCTTTTGTCCTTTGTTTTAGGCATGCCGCCTCTTTCATCCATATTGACGTGGCCTAAAAGATAAATAAAGATATATATTATATATAACTATACATTTTGAAACACTATTGAAATGTCAAGCTTCCAAATGTATTCAAATTCTCTGAAGAATGTGAACTGTGAATTATCAACATCCAAGAGCTTACCTGTCTTTCTCTTTTTCGGCAGGCAGCTTCTTTCTTCTATACTGATGTTGTCTAGAAGACAGATAAATATATATATGTTTATTTAGAGAAATACAATGACCTATCACACTCTAGGGTCACTATGATAAAAAGCTAATCAACATGAGTATATTCATGCTTGGGATCCCCAAAAAACAAATGATAGCATACAGACTACCTGCAGAAGGTTTTAGGGATCAAACCCAAAACCCTTAAATCTAGTAATAGCAATCAATGTGGTGCTATGTAGTAGTCAGTGACTTTGTTAACAGAATATCTTCTATAATATGATGTATTTTATAACTATGGGGTCATTTACTATGCAGAACGCAGTGTGCAAAACAAAAATGCCACAATCTGCAACTTTTTTGCACTTTGCACACTGTGTTCTGCCTTAACGGAATGGCTACAGGCCTCAACACTCAGGTCCTGGTAATTTGGGGGAGGGGGCACTTTTTTGCAGGACTGGATATACTTGTAACTAAAGAATGATACTTGTATAAATCTATTAATCCCCAACTATGTTACGTGGCAAGAGAAGGCCCTGACCTTACAGTCAGGCTTAAAACAAACAATGTAAATAGTAAAAAAATGTAAAGACTAACTAAAAGCTTACCCATGTTTCTTTTTCTGTTCACAGGCCCATAGTCTGCTTTGGTGGTATCTAGTAGGAAAAAATAGATAGAATTAATTTAAAGGGCTCAGTACACTTGGTATACAATATAAATATCATTAAAATATAAATATCATTTTTTATATGGCCTTAGGAGTGCACCCACAACCCCCCTCTTGTACCTGAAATGTAGCCGGAAGCTGTGGCTGAGCTTCATGTGGTTAGTGCACCCTCATACCCACCCCTTTAAATTAACGGTGGCCCTATGTCCTTGTTGTTTTTTATTAATCCTTGGTTTGGGCAATTTCTCTCCCTTAAAAGCCACAAATGCTAGCGGCTGGGGAGGCTTTGGCCTTTTTATTACCAATGCCTGTGAAACACCCATTATATTTGCTGCACTTATCACTAGGTAACACTTGCACAGACCCACACACATTACACCTATTACACTCCACATTTAGCTTTTCCTTTTTCATCTCCCTCTACATCTATATTCACACCTGTACTTATACTTATACTCACACACATACACACACAAGTGTGCACTTATATATACAACTTTACTTTTCCTTCATTATAGTCTCTTCACAATCACATTTATTTATTTATTTATTTTTTTAAATGGGCGTTGGTCTGGGCAGTCTCCCCTTCAAAAGCCGCATATGCAGGTGGCGGGGGAGGATCTAGTCCACAGACTGAAACCAAGGTTTTATATTTTGATCACAGGTAAACAGGTTAGGGACCGCCGTATGGGGTTTACCTTGACGTGGTATGGCAGCTTACCAATTTTATGATCATAACTTTGTAACAAAAAACCCTGTTTTTCTTTTTTTTTAGACAGGGGATTATTGTATTTAAATATTTTTTTATATGGCCTTAGGAGTGCACCCACAACCCCCCTCTTGTACCTATAATAATAGTATAACTTACTAGCAGTGGGGCGATGCAGCTGATCTTTTTTCCACCTTGGGGTGATATTTACAGGCCCCTCATGTGCTTTGGTGGTATCTAGTAGGAAAAAATAGATATAATTAATTTAAAGAGCTTAGTACACTTGGCATACAATATAAATATCATTATGTACATGGAAGGGTATAATAATGGTATAACTTACCAGCAGTTGGGCGATATAACTTATATTTTTTCCACCTTGGGGTGATATTGACAGGCCCCTCGTCTGCTTTGGTGGTATCTAGTAGGAAAATATATATATAATTAATTTAAAGAGCTCAGTACACTTGGCATACAATATAAATATCATTATGTACATGGAAGGGTATAATAATGGTATAACTTACCAGCAGTTGGGCGATGTAACGCATATTTTTTCAACCTTGATGTGACGTTGGCAGGCCCATCGTCTGCTTTGGTGGTATCTAGTAGGAAAATATAGATATCATTAATGTAAAGAGCTCAGTACACTTGGCATACAATATAAATATCATTATTTACATAGAAGGGTATAATAATGGTATAACTTACCAGCAGTTGGGTGTTCTAACTCCTCTTCTTTCAAACTTGGCGCAACATTTTGGTTGACTGGATAAAAAGAAATATTTTCCATAAAAATCATGGGATAATGATAAAATTGGAATTATAGTTGTAAAGCTAAGCATCTAACAGGGTATAATGTCAATGGTATAGGCACATGGGCAGTGAACTTTAATGCAATTCCCATTACAGCTCACTGGGGTACCACAAGCCTACACTGACATTGTCCCTATAGACAGATCAATGAAATTCCACTTACCAAAAACAAAAGTTGGGCGCCGTAACTTGGGCCTCCACAGTCGAGTGGTGTTCTGCAAGACTGGGAAAACATATTTATTATAAAGATCATATTATAATGATAAACAGGAGAAATATTATTTTATATAAACACAACGTAATCTGTATTTCTTTCACCCTCATTCAGATTATCTGGCCAGGATCCCAGGACAACCAATCAGATCACTAGCAGCCAGTTGAAAAAGGATTGGTTGCTATGGGTTAATGCCAGGGTGCAAATTTGCCCAATATTAATTAATCACAAACATAGGGCCAAAATCAATTGATGGAAGGGCAGCCTGGTGGCGCTTTAAGGTGATATTTATCTGCAGTTTTTTTATTTGTAAAAGTGCAGCTAATGGGATAATTGGGACTCTTTGGACTCTTCTGGATATTCTTAATATTCTTTTTATGGGTCAAAGGGAAAGGGGATGTGAGACTATTGTGTGAGGCAGTGGGGATGCACCAAATCCACTATTTTGGATTCGGCCGAACCCCCGAATCCTTCAAAAAAGATTTCGCGAATACCGAACCGAATCCTAAATTGCATATGCAGATTAGGGTTGGGAAGGGACAATTATTTTTTACTTCCTTGTTTTGTGACAAAAAGTCATGTCATTTCCCTCCCGCCCTTAATTTGCATATGCAAATTAGGATTCGGTTCGGCCGGGCAAAAGGATTCGGCCGAATCCAAATCCTGCTGAGAAAGGCTGAATCCTGGCCGAATCCCGAACCAAATCCTGATTCGGTGCATCCCTAGCTATAAGAAGCAAATATAACTCTAGTAATAGCAACCAATAAACAGGTTGAATTTACTTTAAAAGCAAACATCTCCTTCAATGCTATTGAACCTCGCACACCCTGCCCGATAAGCGGTACAAAGATGCCTGGCGCACACAGGTGGAGATTCGCCCTCCTCTTAGCAATAGTCCAGTAGAAAACCCAATGGCACACGTCTGTTGAAACACTTTAAGGGGCAGATTTACTAAGGGTTGAAGTGAATTTTCGAAGTTAAAAATGTAGAGTTTCTAACTATTTTTTGGGTAATTCGACCATCGAATAGGCCTAAATTCAACTTCGATTCGAATTGAAAATACTTCGAATATTCGACCGTTGACTTCGACCCTAAAACAGCCAAATTCGATTAAAAAAAAACTTCGACTTCAAAATTCGAAGTAATCCAATTCGGTGGTCGAATTTCGAAGTATTTTCCACTTCGAAATTCGACCCTTGATAAATCTGCCCCTAAGTGTTTATTACGGAGTGCAGAGCAACTCCATAGGGAATTTTAATGGATGTGGCTTATTCAAACCAGACAACCTAAGGGATTGAAGTATACAATATGTCTTGTTTCTTGGAAAAACATTTTTGTTAATGGATTTATTATGAATTTTTTTTCTTGCAGATAAGCAAAGTCCAACTAACAAATTAATCAGGGTCAGTTATTATATTCTTCTGCTGTCCTCAAACAGGGTAAGATCAATTATATATACCTCCTAATTTATGTGATGTTATATATGCGGGAAATGTCGTGTTGGGGTTTCAGTTTAAAATAAACGGGTACTGTTATGGGCTTTTTCTGCTATTAGCAGCTATTTTTTACTATGTTGCACCACTGATTTTTACTACTTTTTATCACCTTTTTGGATTCTATTACTTTATTTGGACACATCTCGCTTAATGGAACTATGGTGGATCAAGATTGAACATTTTACACTGCTAGTTCTTTATGCTTTTCTATGCTTATAGATGTTCTGGTTTGTAAGGGAGGATGTTCTTCTCTGAAATCTACACTTTACTAATTGGTGGATCATTTAATTGGATGATTGTTAGCCTATTTATATGCACTACTTTGTATGTTCTGTATGCTTGACAAAGGGGTAGGCCCAAAAGTGTTGCACTGCACTCTGTAATAAACACTTAAAGTGTTTCAACAGACCTGTGGGTTTTCTACTCCCTACTAGAAGTCACACCAGGGACACCTGGGAAGAAGAAAAAGATGGTGGCCTAGCACTTAGTGAACATTAACTAAAGCTGATGTGCCAGCCAGGGGTAATAGGTAGGTGATTGAATTCACAGAAGTACTTAACAACTTGGCACCTCCCAGTAATAGTAATTATGAAATTATTAATAGCCAACGCTTACCAGTGTTGCCTTTTGTTGGAAGGACATCTGCTTTCTCCTTATCGATGTTATCTAGAAGGTAGAAATGTATAAAACGTCAATGCTGTTTAGAAGCTGAACACACATGACAATAAATACCATCATACAATAAATACATACAGCATCAATGGTATATATAGAGAACCATGGGCAAGGGGGAAAAATATAAACCCTATACTATAGACAGGGAGGTGCAAAACTTAGACACAACCCCCGATATGCATAGGCCCCAATTAGAGTTGCCACCCGGCCTGTATTTTACCGGCCTAGCCGGTAAAACACCTGCCAAGGCCGGGGCCGGTATTGCAAATTTACTGGCAATACAATTGCCGGTAATTTGAAATACCCTTTAAAAAAAGCCCCTGGCCTGGCCCCAATTCGAAAATAACTTACCTTTTTTCCAGTGCTGTGCGATGTTGCTCCGCCCCTTTTACGGCCCCACATTTAGCATCACATTGCGTAGCTCCGCCCCCTTTTAGCATCACAGACCGCCCCCTTTTGGTGCCCGCCCCCCACTGGCCGGTAAAAGTTTTTTAATAAAGGTGGCAACCCTAGCCCCAATACATGTAACTACTCCAATAAATGGCATTTGAATAGTCCAAAACTACAAATGAACCCACATAACCTTTTCCTAATCAACTGGATCGTATGCTAAAGGATTAGACGAGCAAAGCACAATACATTAAATTATGATTCAGACCTGTCTCAACTTCCGTCTCTTTTTCTACAATCAGATCAGTAACAGATCCCGAGCTCCTAACTGAGGCTGGGTCTAAAAAAGAAAAAGTGAAAGAATGGGTAAGGTCTCCTTATGTCTAACAGATATACCTTTGTATGAAACATTTATATATACGTGTACAGGTATGGGACCTGTTATCCAGAATGCTCCAGACCTGGGGATTTCCAGATAACAGATCTCTCTGTAATTTGGAACCTCATACCTAAACTCTACTAGAAAATCATGTGAACATTAAAAAAATCCAACAGGCTGCCTTTGCTTCCAATAAGGATTAAATATATCTTAGTTTGAATCAAGTGCAAGATACAGTTTTATTATTACAGAGAAAAGGGAAATCAATGTTAAAAATATGGATTATTTGGAAAAAAGGGAGTCTATGGGAGATATCCTTTCAAAAATTCTGAGCTTTCTGGATAACAGGTTTCTGGATAATGGATCCTATACCTGTATATATAAATATCGATTATTAATTATACCTGGTTTATCATCATTCTCCTTCTCTTCCACTTTAGAATCTAGGAGATCCATTTCTGGTCTCTTGTCCTTTGCTGATAAAAAAAGAGAGAACGAAGGGTTAGTTTTCCTTTGATCGGACACCATATCAGCCACAGAGCCAATCATAGTATTGCAACTGAAACAATACAAATCTAAACAAAGCTCTTTTCAGCAAATGATATTATGATTTCTACCTGATGATTCTCTTTCTTCCTTCTCTCCATCCCGAGACCTCCAAGATTTCATCACTGGGGCTTGATCTGTCAAGGAAAAGTTGAATAAAAGACTTTTAGTTGAATGAAAGTATGTTTATCTAAATTATGGGGGGAAAACTCCAGATAAGAGATCCCATAATTGTGTGTATAGATAGATAGATAGATAGATAGATAGATAGATAGATAGATAGATAGATAGATAGATAGATAGATATAATTATACCTGATTTTTTATAATTCTCCTCTTCACGTTCCATGTTCAAATTTGGGAGATTCAGTTTTGGTCTCCAGTCCTTTGCTGCTAAAAAAATAGAAGGAAGGGTTAGCTCTCATTAGGTCTAACAGCATATCAGCCACACAGCAAGAAGAAAAAAATCTTGAATATGAAGCCATACAAATCTATACAAAGCACTTTTCAGCAAATGATATTATGATTTCTACCTGATGATTCTCTTTCTGCCTTCTCTCCACCCCGAGACCTCCAAGATTTTATCACTGGGGCTTGATCTGTCAAGGAAAAGTTGAATAAAAGACTTTTAGTTGAATGAAAGTATGTTTATCTAAATTATGGGGGGAAAACTCCGGATAAGAGATCCCATAATCATATAGATATAATTATACCTGATTTTTTATTACTCTCCTCTTCTTCCACGTTCAAATTTGGGAGATTTAGTTTTGGTCTCCAGTCCTTTGCTGCTAAAAAAATAGAAGGAAGGGTTACCTCTCATTAGGCCTTACAGCATATCAGCCACACAGCAAGAAGAAAAAAATCTTGAATATGAAGCCATGCAAATCTATACGAAGCACTTTTCAGCAGATAATATTATGATTTCTACCTGATGGTTTTATTCCTTCTGCCTCCTCTCCATTCTGAAGGTCCATCAGAGACCCCCAAGACCTCATCACTGGGGCTTGATCTGTCAAGCAAAAGTTGAAAAGAATTTTTAGTTGAATAAAAGTATGTTTATCTAAATTATGGGATAAGAGATCCTATACTTGTATATATAAATATAGATATCATTATACCTAATTTATCATTGTTCTTCTCTTCCACCTCTGATGGTTCTTCTTCTACCTCCTCTATATCCCTAAGGTCCATCAGAGACCCCCAAGATCTCATCATTGGGGCCTGGTCTGTCAAGGAGAAGTAGAGATACGGTTAGTCTTATCTGCCTTATAGTTAAAAAGAAGAGTCCTCAAACTGTACTTATAGATACTTCTCTGTATAAAGAGCATACTAATACACAGGTTAGCCAAATGTTGCAAAGTAGGGTTGAACCCTAAACTGGATGCTGTGTTTGGTGCATCCCTACTTCGAGAAGCCAATTTTTCTAAGACATTTTAAAATGATGTCATTGTATCATTCCAAAAATACATTAAGTAACTGATAAAGTCCATTACCTAAATCTTCAAAATCCACAATCTCCTCCTCAAGATGATACTCCATTCTCTTTCTAACATAGAAAAACAAAAGAAATAAAACGTTTCATGATGGCTACACTTTCAGCAAATAATTTTTATTTGACAGTTATTAAATTCATACTTGTACTACACCATTATCTTATTTATGTACAGGTATGGCACCTGTTATCCAGAATGCACGGGACATTCCCCATAAGGGTAAACATTAAATAAACCCAGTAGGTTTGTTTAGCCAATAAAGATTAATTATATGTTAGTTGTGATCAAGTACAAGTTACTTTTTTATTATTGAAGGTATGGGACCTGTTATCTGGAATGCCTGGGTTTTTTCGGATAACGGATCTTTCTGTAATTTGGATCTTCATACCTTAAGTCTACTAAAAAAATCATGTAAACATTAAATAAACCCAATAGGCTGGTTTTGATTCCAATAAGGATTAATTATATCTCAGTTGGGATCAAGTACAAGCGACTGTTTTATTATTACAGAGAAAAAGGAAATCATTTTAAAATATTTGGATTAGTTGATTCTAATAGAATCTATGCGAGACAGCCTTTCTGTAATTTGGAACTTTCGGGATAATGGGTTTCCCGAAACGGGATAAATGGATCCCATGCCTGTACTAAGAAAAAGGAAATCTTATTTGATTAAAATGCAGTCTATGCAGTCTAGGCCTTCCCATAATTTGAATCTTTCTGGATAACAGGTTTCAGGATAATAGATCCTATACCTGTACAATAAATAGGTTTATATATTGAACATACATTGAATTACATACATAGCAACCAATAACTGATATAAGAGGTGGGGGCCCTGCCCAAAAGATCTTATGATCTAGAAGGTGAAGGAGTTGAGTCACAAGGTGTGGGAATGGGTAAGATCAAACGTAAGTGAGATGCAGCATGGGGTATTGCATATTTTAGATGAATGCCCAGCCATGTCTTTGGGCCCCTTTTGTCTTCAGACTCCATGTCTTAGGGTAGGACTACACAATGACTTTGATGCGATCCGACTCTGGGCGACAAAACGCACAGGTCAAATTGGATGCGACAGGAACAAGGTAAGTAATATAAAGTTGGATAGTGTCGCAAAGGTAATGCGACACAAAACGACTGTCAGATGCAAACGCAGCTTACAGCATTTGCATCCGACAGTCGTGTCACGCCGGATTACCATTGGTTTTAATTTTTTATAAGATAGTGGTTTTTGAGTTTTCTTGCTTTTTATTCAGCAGCTCTCCAGGTTGCAATTTCAGCAATTTGGTTGCTAGAGTCCAAATTGCCCTAGCAACAATGCATTGATTTGAATAAGAGACTGAAATTTAAATATGAAAGGCCCTGAATAGAAAGATGGAGCGTTAACAATACATTTGTAGCCTAACAAAGCATTTGTTTTAGATGGGATCTGTGACCCCCATTTGAGAGCTGGAAAGAGTTAGAAGAAGATGGCAAATAATGCAAAAATTATAGGGAAAAAAATGAAGACCAACTGAAAAGTTGCTTAGAATTAGAATTTCTATAACATACTAAAGGTTATGGTAAAGGTAAAGTTCCCCTTTAAAAACTTACTGGTATTTGCAACTTTAATGGGGCAGAAAAGCAATGATTACATACATTACTAATGTACAATAATTCTATAGGCTGAGCAGCCAAAATGAACATAATCATGGGTAGGAAGCTGGAGGTTAATTGTATGTTTTATGTTTGGTGCAGCTAAATACATGCCCACCCCTAAACCTCACTGGTTATGTTCCCACCCGGGTATAAATGTACATGTTTATTGACTTGTTTGTTTTGTGTTTTGTGTGTGAGTGTCTATATCCATGCTGCTATCAACTGACACTCTCACTCAGGCCCATTGCTAAAGGCAGTTGGTTTAGCCGGTAACAACTGTAAGAAGGGCAGCACATCTCTATACAGACTGTAATCTAGGGATCTGTTCTAATAAGAAGCACATCTATATTAAAGGTTTGTCTAGAACTCAGGCTGAATAACTCCCTTTCCCTCCAGTAAAGCCTGATGTCCTTATAAAAAGCCTGCTTGGCATACAGAGCAATAGGACAGGGCATTGCCTTTTTTCTTTCATAGTTCACAATTGTAACACATGAAAGTCCTTATTTCTCATGAAATCCACTGCTGAAGTGCAATAATAATGATATATCTAGCAGGGAGCACTAAGTGATAGTGATAGCGTGCCATGGCTACTTACAAATTGAAACAAAATTCTGATACTAATACTCAGACACTGAACCATGGAATAAGGGCTAAATATAGCGGTACCTTGTCATACTATAGGACATAATATTGTACATAAACTTACCTGGAATCTCTCCGAAAAACAAATATCTCTCTCTCTCCAAAAAACAAAAACAAATCTCTCTCTCTCCAAAAAACAAAAACAAATCTCTCTCTCTCCAAAAAACAAATCTCTCTCTCCAAAAAACAAAAACAAATCTCTCTCTCTCCACACAACAAATCTCTCTCTCTCCACACAACAAATCTCTCTCTCTCTCTCTCTCTCTCTCTCTCTCTCTCTCTCTCCAAAACAGCTCTTAATGGAAATGAGCCGTACACAGCACAAGATGTTATTCTTATTATGATGTCATCGGTCTTCAGCCAATAGCAACTGAGCAGATGATTCACAAAGGTGTTATCCTTATTGTGATGTCATCTGTCTTCAGAGAATAGCAACGGAACATTTTTATTTAAAAAGTTAAAATAATAAAATGTTAAGAAATGGTGGAATCATATACATATGCCCACAGTGCTGTGTTATTGGGGGGGTATATTACTTTTGGCTAAATAGTAAAAAGTAAATTTGGAATTTTTTATACAAATATAGGACCTTTAATCCAGAATGCTCGGGACCTGAGGTTTTCTGGATAACGGATCTTTCCATAATTTGGACCTTCATACCTCAAGTCTACTAAAAAATCATTTACACATTAAATAAACCCAATAGGCTGGTTTTGCTTCCAATAAGGATTCATTTTCCAAATAACAGATCTTCATATTTAGAAAATCACATAAGCAATAAATGAACCCAATAGGCTGGTTTTGTTTCCAATAAGGATTAATTATATCTTAGTTGGGATCAAGTACAAGCTACATTTTTATTATAAGGAAATAATAATAATGGATTATTTGAATAAAATGGAGTGTACAGGAGACTTCCTTTCCATAATTTGGAGCTTTCTGGATAAAAGATGCTATACCTGTACCTGGCTATTGCTATAATTTGGAGCTTTCTGGATAACGGGGTTCTGGATAAAGGATCCTATACCTGTACCAGGAACATACCTGCAGGGTCAGACAGGCCTACCAGCAAAGATTTTTATTTTTCCCATAAGGCCCTGCCCCAGTGAAGCTCTCAATTATAGCAATGCCGTCGTCCAGAGAGTCCATTTTAAGCCAATAATTCAACATTTTTTAAATGAATGAATAAAAAGAAGACAATAACTTGTATGTAAACTAAACTAACCCCCACATGATAGTGAGATGATATACTACTGATATAATTCTCATGGCATAATCTCTTTGCATGAAAAATTAAGCTTGAGGTGCCTTCCTAAGAAACCTAGGAGTTGAAATTGTAGTGTTATTTTTAAAAGGAATATGTTTGTGTCCCCTTTATTATGCCAGGTTCATCCTCATTAAAGAGGTGGTTCACCTTTGAGTTAACTTTTAATATCCTATAGAATGGGATAATCTAAGCAACTTTTCAATTGGCCTTGATTTTTTCCTTTTTATAGTTTTTAATTATTTGCCTTCTTCTTCAGATTCTTTCCCGCTTTAAAACGGGGGTCACTGACCCCCATCTAAAAACAAATGCTCTGTAAGGCTACACATTTGATGGCAGATTTATCAAAGGTCAAGGTGGATTTTTGAATTAAAAAAAATCTAATTTCGAGCTATTTTTTGTGTACTTCGACTATGGAATACTCCAAATTTGATTTAAATTTGCAAAAAAAATCAAAAATTTGCAATTTGTAATGTACTGTCTCTTTAAAAATTCCACTTCGACCATTCGCCATCTAAAACCTGCGGAATTGCTGTTTTAGCCTATGGGGGACCTCCTAGAACCCACTCGGAGTCAATTGGTGGACTTCAAAAAAATCAAAGGTTTTTTTTGGAAAAACTTTGAATCAAATTCGTTCGAATACGCTATTCCTTCTATTGGAATTTGGTGGAATACGGACCAATTTGATTGAAAACGGACCTATTCGACCCCCAAAAAAACTTTGACTTAATTTCGGTTGGTCTTTTTGAATTCGAATTTCGAAGTTTTTTCTATTCAAAATTCGACCCGTGATAAATATGCCCCTTATTGTTATTGCTACTTTTTATTATTCACATTTCTATTCAGGCCCTCTCCTATACCGTACATATTCCAATCTCTTAATCAAATCAATTCATGGTTGCTAGGGCAAGCTAGGACCTAGCAACCAGACTGCTGAAATTGCAAGTTTGAAAGCTGCTGAAGAAAAAGGTAAATAACTTAAAAAACAATGCTGGGTGGCAGGCGAGGCCTCAGTGCTTATATATATATATATATATATATATATATAGTGGCCATATATAGATGAGGCCACTATGGGTGTCAGGCAAGGTGAAATATACTTGCTAGGTTTGACATATTCAGTGTAAGAGACAAATGTCCAGAAAGGCAGTTTCAGACTAAAGCAGATGGGATGGATACATATTAACATATTCCTTCATGTAAATAAACTAGACACACCCAGCAGCTCAGATTTCTGGTAGAGCGTGAAGCCCACCCTAATATCTTGTGTACACCAAGGTAGGCCCTGATCTCCTCCCAAAATAATGAGCCAGATATAGCTGCTAATAAACTAAACCGGAAAGATCAGGGAGTACATTTTTACTATAGGGATTTCACTTTACCAAGTCGCTAAAATTGTAAATACAGGTATAAAATCTATTATCCAGAAACCCATTATCCAGAATGCTCCAAATTACGAAAAGGCTGTATTCCATTTTATCCAAATAATCCAAATTTAAAAAAAAAAGAATTTCTTTTTTCTCTGTAATAATAATAATAAACTGGTGTATTCCACATAACAGATCATTCCGTAATTTGCATCTTCATACCTTAAGTCTACTAGAAAATCATATAAACATTAAATAAACCCAATAGGCTGGTTTTGCTTCCAATAAGGATTAATTATATCTTAGTTTGGATCAAGTACAAGCTACTGTTTTAGAGAAAGAGGAAATCATTAAAAAAAAATCGGATTCATTTGATAACATGGAGTCTATGGGAGACAGACTTTCCGTAATTTGGAGCTTTCTGGATAACTGGTTTCCGGAGAATGGATCGCATAACTTTATGGCTCATTGAAACTTTTCAATTGGTCGTCATTATTTATTTTATTTATTTGCCTTCATCTTCTGATTCTGATCACTGACACTGAAAAAACTGTTTTATTGCCATTGCGTATAGCGTGTTCGCTAATTGGACTGCGCAATACCTTTTGTATGTTGTTTCGGTGATTATACTGCAATTTCAGTGATTTTGGTGCATTTTCAGCTTGCGCAGGTGTTTTTAGCTTATTTCTGTCCATAAAAACTATTTGGCCATGCTAAAATATTTAAACTGTGATACTGACTGCTGATTACACTAGGCGTGAAATTAGACTTTTGTGGTTTTGTTGGATTTTAGTGATTTTACTATATTTTGCTCTGTTCTTTGTTACTTCATTTTGCCCATGGAAAGTTTTGTCTGCTATATATCCATTTGGTGGTTTCTGTGTGCGACATAGTTTGGTTTATCTGTGCATATCAGGCATCAAGTTGTTCAGTAGACCACTGGCATTAATATTTAGGATTTCTTATGCTGGCACATGCTGGAAAGTTGAAGTTTTCAGGTATTTCACAAAAACCGCCAATTTTGGGAAAGACTTGCGACTCGGTAGTTTGGAGCAGAAAGACATGGTACCAATTTTAGATTCGGTGGCATGTGTACTTTCCAAAAAATATATGGTTTTTTGGGGTAAACATATATTTCTGTGTTTTCACCACACATAAAATGCTGTAAATGTGTTGATTTTTCATTAGCTGAAGTTACCCACAGGCCTATTTGTATGCGCTAACTTTATTTTGGGGCCTCTAAATGCCAGATACTTTGGTAAACCTATACATAATGGGCATCAAACTGTTTGGAGGACCCCTGGCAATCATATTTAGGGTGCCTTTTCTTGGTATGTAATGATACATGGGCGATATGATGCGACTCAGTAGTTTGGAGCAGAAAGGCATGGGTACCCATTTTAGATTCAGTAGAATGGGGGGGTAAACATATATTTCTGTGTTTTTACCATACAAAAAATGCAATCAATGTGTTGGGAGGTGTGGGGTGCAGGAGGTCTCAACACAAAGGAGTTTACAGCTGGGGGCCCAGGTGATGTTGTTGGGAGCCCCTGGGGCTGCAGGCCCGGAGCCCCCTGTCCAACTCTCGTGCCCAACCTTTACTAAGGAATAATAATGAGTGAATGGATTGTGTCACATGGAAAATTGGACTTACCACTAATTTTTAAACCATTAGATGGGGGTGCCCCATACCGAGTGTCCAACTACCTTACCTCTGGTACAGACCTCTTATCCTAGCCTTTGGTGCTCTATATTAACCACCCTAGGATGAAGGGTACTTCATGTACATGTACCTGCTAAAGCCTTGGAGGAGGAGGAGGTACTTAATGGGAACCAACCTGTGGATCATAAACAAAGATCTCTGGTGTAGTGTGGTTAAAGAGTACATCCGCTATTCATCTATAATCATTAGGTTCTTTGATGGAATGCCGTCTCTTTGTATTCTCTGTGTGATTCTGAGTGTGGTTCTGAATATGTACTGACTATTGGGACTCTATACTCTAAGACTATTGGGACTCTAAAAAAGATAATTGCTAAAATGCTGTATTTTGTATTGTAAACTTACTGTACCAACTAATCTATCTAATTATATATATTTACACACACACATTGGTACAAGAAGGCTCTTTGGCAGAGAATGGGGGGGCTGTACATATAAAATGACAAGTTACAATTCATACTTGAAAAATCTTTAGATTTAATCTCTAAAAACACAATTACAGGCAATGCAACAGGTATAAAAGAATTCCTGAGATACAAGCATAAAAAAGATTTAAAAAAATGAAAAGGACAAGTTTCAAAATCCCTGGTGGGTCCATTGACCTCTGATGCTAATCTGGTCCAGAAAGGAAAAAATCTGAAATGTTCCAGAGCATCTATCTGCTCTTCCAGCAGCGGAACGGATTCCATGTACATAACGGAAACAAGGGCAGCTTAATTGGCTGTACCACATATAATATTAGACAGACGATGACTAAGAATTATTCTACTTTAGTATAAAAGTTAGCATTCCATTATTCCAAGACATTTCAAAACAGATTTTCAATAAGAGTTCAGTGGAATGTAGTTTACGGAGAGTGGGGTCCTTTACTGCAGATGAAGTTTCAACAGATTTCAAATGACTGGTAAGTAAATATATTTATGTCTCCACCTACATTTACACACAGTTTATTCTTCGGGCAGGAAGCAGCAGTGAAGCATCTGGCACAGCATGACAAGAGTAAAAGTGAGCCAGATACTTCACTCCCATCTGTTACACTGCTCTCCTTATTAAGGAATTATGAACAACCCCATTGCTGTTTATAGGTAGAAGTTTACATGATTCTATATATGTTCAGAAATGAGTGATCATAGCAAGAATGTGAATGAGTATAAATAGAATGAAATGGTTATACCATCTATGTAATTCGTGACCTAAATTTAAAAGTTTTGGAGGAATGTATAATTTCTTTGCCTTTCTATTGCACCTTTAACCCACTGCTAAATTCAAGTCTTATCCCCTCACCAACATGCTGGAGACTGCTGCTCTATTGCATAATATATGGGTTTATGTTCCCTTGATGCACTCAGTACTTATCATTGGTTGGTAGCCAAGGCACTGTGAGGTACACAAAACGTTAAAGCATTTGATGAGTACGCAGATGATGGTGAAACAATGGGGTGCACTGTAGGCACGTTATGAACATTCAACCTTTCAAAAGCTTCTAGGAAGTGACATCCATGGGAGGCACCACTGATATAAAGTTCAAAGCTGGACGGATGGTGTCCCGTAGAGATAGTGACAACTTAGTTGTTCCTTTATACATTAAGACATGATGTAAGATATGACATTCAGTAACAATCCCCAGGTCTCCCTCCCCTCATTCACCTGGTCTCAGTTTCTCATACAGCAAGCAGGGCCATTTCTCGACCGTCGGGATCCGTGCCATTTCCTATGACTTTTTTGGCCCATTTGTGGAGACGACTATACAATGGGAAGCCCTTGTTCTCCCGATAAAGGTACACTCCAGTGATCTCCTGCCACTCAGGGCTTGTCTGGGCCTCGTCCACTGGGTACTGGCTGACTACTTCCTTTTCATCTTTGTCCAAAGCCACAAAACCAAAAAACTGTTTAACATTATTGGCAGCAAGGACTTTCGCATGGACCTCAGCAGTACGATTGAACAGATCTTTTTCAGCATAACGGTAGTGTTTCCAATAAGCCTCTTGATGGTAGCTTAAAGGGGAACAGCAATGATGCAAGCAATTGAGCAGAAAGGCAGCAGAGGCAATTACAGCAATCAGTATCCAACCAAGGAACTAAAATTGAAAGAAAAGAGTGAAGTTTAAGTTCAAACACAAAAACATGTATCATCACAACGTAGAGTATTGGTGCTCATTTGTGTTACTGCATAAATGTCTGTACTACATGGAAAAGAGATCCCATACCTGTGTATATTTTAGAAGCATATTTGCATTCAAAAACTATTATTAATTGCATTCTGATTTGTTGGTAAAACCACTCATACATGGATTACTTCTTATGGGGCCAATTTATTAAGCCACGACTTTTTCAGGTCAGGCTTTATGAAGCCGAAAAAGTTGCGGGAAAAAAGCAACAATTACGACACCCTCCCTTTATCAGAAACATCTCACCATAATGTCAACCCGGGAAAGCCATCTCACATAGACTTCATTATGAGCAAATAAGTCACATTTTAAAAAAATATATTTTTCTCTGTAAATATAAAACAGTACCTTGTACTTGATCCCAAGTAAGTTATAATCCTTATGGAAGGCAAAAAATCCTATTGGGGTTATTTAATGTTTAAATTATCTTTTTTTTTCCAAATTAACTTAAGGTAGGGGGATCCACATTACAGAAGGATCCCTCATCCAGGAAACCCCAGGTCCCAAGCATTCAGGCCCAAGTCCCATACCTGTATGCAATATTTTCTTCTTTGACTGATATGTAATAAGAATATGTTTCTTTTTCCCTTTTTCTTTTCCTTTTTCATATAAACTAAGACAACGGGGTCCTCTGCTCTTGTCCTGTTCTGTTTTGCCTTCCTTCAAACTGTAACTACTGTCATTAGAAAGTATACACTGACTGATGGTATTTGATTATTTTCATTGTTTATCTTTGTTTCAACAACCTCTCCTATTCATCTCATTCATTCACAAAAAGCCCTGGTCCATTACTGAGGTCAGTGTGCCTAGCAACGGTATAGCAAACGTACGGTCTGTTGAACCCACATGTAAAGTTTTGTAAAATAGTTTTATTGAGTCTTAATGTGGCCATGCACATGTCAGATCTGAGGTCTACAAACAAGGGGATCTGGGCCTGATTTGCTGCCTATGTGCTGGGCCAAAGTGACTGATCTGATTATTGGTTCTAGAGTCAATGAATGGATTATAAATTATTATATAGGCAGCTGAATGGGTCAATGGGCCAATGTGCCTGTGTATGGTCAGTCTCCATTTTGTATAAAGAAACAACTTCCATGTCCAAGTTGCAGGGTTCAGGGCAGATTCTGAAACTGGTTTCTCTTTCTGCTTGCAGATGTTGATGTGATTTCCAAGTTTGCCCAGTTAGAATTTCAGCTGGGAGACACTGAGCGGGCCAAAGCCCTGTTTGAGAGCACGCTGAGCAGCTACCCAAAACGTACAGACCTCTGGTCTGTTTATATTGACATGATGGTGAAACATGGCAGCCAAAGGGAAGTGAGGTAAGTACTTCCATGTATAGCTCTCTGTAACAATAACCAACATTTGTCTATTAAAAAAGCTCATTGGTAGGGTTTAATTTCCGATGTGTGTAAAATGTATCCTTATAAAATGTTTCTAAACTTTATCCGTTCTAATCATTCACTGCACCAATTCTTGTGTCCTACACACGCAGAGTAAGTGAGCCTTTTTTATAAATTAATTTAGGTCATTTTCATTTACTGTTATCACTTGCCCTTTAAACCATTCTTTAGCGCTGGGATCCACAACCTTTTTTTTACCAGTGAGCAACCTTTAGATACAAAAGGATTTGGAGAGCAACACAAGCATGAAAGTCTCTGGGGTGCCAAATAAGGGCTGTGATTGGCTATTTGGTAGCCCCTATGTGGACTGGCATCCTACGGGAGGCTCAATTTGGTAGAACAACTGATTTTTATGCAATTAAAACTTGCCTCCAAGCCAGAAATTCAAAAATAAGCACCTGCTTTGAGGCCACTGAACGTAACAGCCAAGGGGTTAGTGAGCAACATGTTACTCACAGGCTACTGGTTGGGGAACACTGCTATAGCGCTTCTAAGTCGTGGCACCCATCACTTGTTTGTCAGGCTGATTAATAAGCCATTTCTTCCAACAGGGACATTTTTTCAAGCGCTACTTGGAGTATGAAAAGAAACATGGAAGCACAGAGAGTGTCCAGGCCGTGAAAGAGAAAGCGCTGCAGTACGTGGAATCTCAGAGTTCTGTGGCGGCCACATAGTGCCCTGTGCTTAGAGACTGCTCTGATTAATGTTTATATACATTTTCTACCGATTGGATGCAATAGAGAGTTATTATATGAATGCCGGGAGAGCTGCCACAGGATCACAGACTCTGAGACTTGGGCATTTGCCCTTCAGAGACGGATCTTCATTTTAAATCCTACTCCACTGATAGATTTTGTATGCTGCGTTGTGTTGTTCTGCGTGTGAATATTCATATGCAGAATTGATACATTAAAATAAATGCCAATTTTGATTTGTTGTCGTCTCTTCCCTGTTATCCCTTGTTGTGTGATATTAGGCCAGTGGCACACCAACCTACCTGCTGCTGTATATGATTTGGTTCCTGACGAGCCACAAATCATAAGCTGGCCATACACATACCAATATGTACAGTATAGCCCCTGCTTGGTTGATGATTACATGTTATAGTGTGACCACATGTTGAATAGAGGTAGCTTCTACAGGCACTGGTCTAGTTGGGCAAACCCCTGCCCCTGCCAGACCATCTGACTTAAACCCGGCTCCCTGCTTTTCCTTTTACCCTCTTTCCCTCTTTCCCAGAGCTGCTACCTGACCCTGCTGGGGGTGTAAAATTACTCCAACTGGGGAACCACACAAACACCATGAATGAGAAGTGATGTTTATCTGTGGATGGTGGATCAAACAGGTCAGGAATTTCCTCTAAAGAATGTGTGGTGGAGGGATGTGTAAGGGGGTAGATCCAGATTAGAGTTTGCATTTTACCCAAGTATCCATGCAGGATAACTGTGGACTGCCCACACTGTCAGGGAATAGGGTATTTTCTGCCAAAACCCATCTGCTTTACATGTATTCCATGGGAAACTGATCTGATAACATTACGGGATTTGATGGGGAAAACAAACTAGGGATGCAAACAATCCGTCACCTTGTAATCACGTGACATTACGGCACACAACCATGGAGCTAAAAAAAAATCTAGCCACTCCTGCAGCACACGGTTCTTTCACCCTTCCCTGGCCTAATTTACATATGCAAATTAGGGTTCGTATTCCGTTTAACTTTTCACAAAGGATTAAGCTGAACCCCAAAATCGTGGATTCAGTGCATACCTAAAACAAACAGTCTGGCACAGATATCACATCTGTACTGTAAATGGCAGTTGGCAGCATCCAGTCATTTTATATTAGGCACACAAAAGCATTGCCCCTTTCCTGGGGCAGCCCGCCCTGTCAGTGCAGATGTCTGGGGTTTAACCTTGATAGCTCTGGAGGCAGGACAAAAGAATTCTGAATTGTAGCTCCTCCTTTCTTGGTAATAACTGGAGTTCCCGCCTCACACTGGCAGTTTCTTTTGTCCTGCTACAGGAGGTAGGACGCTGGGCTTATTCCCCAGATTTAAAAAAAAAAATTAAAAAAAGACAATGTCAGTCAGGTTTTAGTTTTTATTTCAGAGGGGATGCGCTGGTCCATTCCCTAGGGGTCTGGGCTGGGCTCCCCCTCCTTGCCAGTTGCCTGCCAGGTGGGGCGTACCAAGGCACCTTTTAGTTTGGTCACAAGTGGTGTGCCCAGGACAGTCAGGCCCTAAGGGGCACAAAGAGGAGACTTGCAATTCCCTCCGTCAGTGACTGAGGATGTATTGCTTCAAATATCTGGGGCGCTTCACGGAGACAGACCGCCTTACAGGTAGTAAGGGTTTGAAAGTCTTTCCTCCTTTAGTGCAGAAGCGTCCTTCCAAAGCTCGCGCCTTTTTACTGCTCGGTTGCTAGGTTACTGCGTGCTCAGTATTGCGACTCTCATTCTCAGCAAGGAGGTGGAACTTCCAGTATTTCCAGCCTTCGTACCGCAGCACGCTTGTTATTCACGTCATTCCAGGAGTCGGAGAGCTGCTGTAAAGGCGCATTCTAAAACGCCAGGTACAGTTTTATTTTGATTGGGTCTCATAGCAATGGAGGTTCCTAAGGGGCTATTAGAATTAATCCAAGACATGCCACCCACAGACATTAAAGCCAAAAAGGCAAAATATAAAAGGGTCAAAAAGCGTAACTTGCCTGACCCACCTCCAACGCTTAGCCCACAATCCTTGTCCACCAATGAGCCAGAACTCACTAGACAAGAGGACACCAGAGGTGAATGAAGTAATACAATTCAGCAAGCAGACTTAGACCCAGAACAATCTCAGTCTTCCTCAGATGGGCAACCTGGGCCATCATCAAACTCATAACAAAATCAGCTTAATGACTTGGTAAAGTGGGTTAAAACGACCATCCAACAGTCTTTGAATTACAGGGCACTTTCTAAGCAAAAGCATAGATGTCCCTCCTTATCTTCAGACCCAGATTTGTCCTCAGAGGAGGAATCGGGGCACTCTTCACTTTCACAAGATTCAGAAGCTTCCTTATCTGAGGGGGAGTGCACATCGTGTATTACTTCTGAGCAAGGACGCAGACAACTAAGGGACATACTTCAAACCTTAGATTTAAAAGATACATCTGCCCCAGTATCAAAAGTATTAGGTATGCACACAAAGAAACCAAAATGTTTTCCAGTGTTTAAGTCCATAGCTCAAAGTATTGAGACAGAGTGGCGTGCACCTGAAAAACGCATGAGCATTAGGAAAAAAAAATTTTTTGTAAATACCCAGTACCACAAGAGTTCGGTTCAAAATGGGACAAAGCTCCCAGAGTGGACTCTGCAGTATCCCGCCTATCCAAGTACACTACCCTTCCAACAGAAGATGCAATGGCATTTAAAGACCAAATGGATAAGCGGATGGAAAATAATCTCAGGAGAGGCAATACCAATACAGCAGTTATATTCAGACCGATAACAGCAGCCGCAGGGCTAGCAAGAACAGCGAAGTTCTGGACTGAAGAGGTCCTACAACATTACGGGCAAGATTCATTTTTACAAGTTGAACTTGACCGCATTGCTACAGCTTTTGATTTCCTAAGCGATGCAGCCATGGAAGTCACCCATTTAGCAACTAGGGCATCCGCTAACCTAGTGGTAGCTCGCAGGGCACTCTGGCTACGCCAATGGAACAGTGATAATGCATCCAAAGGAAAACTTTTGGCCCTGCCTTTTTCAGGAGAACACCTCTTTGGACCAGAGCTTAACAATTAATCACTGGGGTAACAGGCGGAAAAGGCGCATTCCTGCTACAAGGCAGGAGATTTCGTCCAGAGCCACAACGCAAACAACAAAGGTCTTGGGGGCAGGGCCGCTGTTAGAAATAACGGGGCCCTGTAAAAAAAATTAATCTCTCCCACTCCCCTGGCCACACCCCTAATCCATCCCAGCAAAGGATATGAAAGCTACAGAGGTTAAAATCAAAAGAACACTCAAAAATTAAGCAGGAACTGGCGTGGTTTGGATGGCGGAGTGAGCAGTCGCATGCTAGCAGAGCTCCCGCTTACCTGACTCTTACAGCTTGTTAGATATCATAGAAACGGCCAAAAACATGAAGAAATCTCAAAAGAATTCTTCGCAGGGGACATCGCAAAGAACTACGGTGACCCGAAAGGAGAAGGACATTGACAGATTCTTCAACAGATCATCGCCGTTGCGTACTAACGACAGTGACTCCAACATGGCCGACGAGGAACACGAGGGGGATAGGCCGTGCAGTCAGCGGCCCTCCTTATCCCCGCATACTCCGGCAAATATTACGCCTGACCTTACGGCCTTAATTGCGGCTCTACCACAAAAAGCAGACCTCACTCGCCTGCTAGATGATATCAAGGAGGCACAGAGAAAAGAGACGGCGGAAATCAAGCAAGACCTGGCGGCCATGTCCACGAGAATTGGAGCCTTGGAGGTATCGCAAGGCGACCTCTCACTGTCGGTTAAACAAAATACCGAACAAATAACCAGACAAGCTCGTCATCTCTTTATTCTTAGAAGATTGCTGGAAGACGCCGAAAATCGCAATAGGCGTAACAATCTTAGAATAAGGGGCCTCCCAGAAGAGATCCTACAACCTGACCTCAAGCAAACGCTCACGGATCTTTTTAACGATCTCCTGGGACAGGATAGAGCCACTGATATCCTTATCGACAGACTGCATCGGGTTGCCGGTAACAGGCCCGGGAGACCGAGAGATGTGCTATGTTGCCTTCACAATTTTACCACGAAGGAAAGGATACTTCGCAAGGCCAGGGACATCAAGTCGGTGCAGTTGGACGAGGCCACGATTGAAATATATCAGGATCTAGCGCATTCAACGGTGTTCCAGAGGCGCCTGCTTAAGGAGGTTACTTCTCTTCTCAGGGATCGCAATATTAAGTATAAATGGGGGTTTCCCTTCGCTCTTCTTGCCAACAACAACGGGAAAACGCACGCGCTCAAGGAACCCTCGGATGCCCCGCGCTTTCTCAATGATCTGGGCCTACCTAGCGTAGATCTCCAGGAGTGGAGTAAATTTGTCTACGCTGACGACAACACCCCGCATATGCAGGACAAGGTCCCGGTTCCGTGAGTACTGGGCCCTTCTTATCTGACTTTACCACAATATTCCCAAATAGTTAGGCTTCACCTGCCATGTTTAATGGGGGCCATGACTCTGTAGCTCCATCTCACCCCCCTTCGGTTTCTCCACTCCGTACATTACCGCAAGCATATGCGGCCTAGAGGACACATACACTAGCTGGTGTGTGGGTGTGGAACTTCGGCAACGAGACATGTGCCGCCAGATTTATTTCTATTGAGTGTCACTGACATAACTGGCCCTTCTTTTGTAAACACGCTGCCTGGCTTATAATTTTTTTTTTTTTTTTTTTATTTATTTATTTTTTTTTCTTTGCAGTAGAAATTTTTATTGCATAAGGATGGTGTTTCTTTGGTTTTCCTATTTCCCCACTGTTTTCAGGGCAACGCTTTACTTTTCCAGGACAGAGATCGCACGCCCGTCGACCACACCCTGCATTGTTTACTATTGAAACGATTAACCTCCTATAGAGGCCCATAACAACAGGCAGTAACTCCCACAAATTCATCTGTTCCCACTAGCTTGTATGTTATAATGTTGAACACTGTTTGATGTTTTTTTTTTTTTTCCCCACATGACAGCTCTCACATGGTTAACGCATACTTTAACCTACTGGTTGTCTCAGCCTATACAGTGCTTCTACCCCCTCATAGAGGATCCTACAGGATTTTTCCTGCAACTCAACTTGGATGAAGGTTTACGGTGGGCGTTTACCCCACTTTGAAGCCCTGATACATGTTTCCCACCAAGAGGTTCTAACGCTACTGTTGTCTAGCTATGGTGATGGGCATCAGATTGTTTGACAAATGGCACTTGCCAATGCGATTATAACTCGCTTGCACATCGTGAGGCTTACCTCACAGGGACGTCATGAACTCTGGTCATGTGGCGGGGACATAGGTTTTTCTCTCTCTCTTTTTTTTTTTTTTTTTTTAAAAAGATCTTACTCCTACAAGTGGGACTATATAAGATATCTCCTACAATCCTCTGTTTCCCACTGCTGTGGGTGGCATCTACCATTTAGGACCTTTGATATGTTTCGTGTCTATTTCCAATCATTTCTTATGCCAATGTATATCAACATGTGTTACTTATGGAAATCACCTCTGCGCATGCCAAACTAATATAACCTGAGCTTTTGGCTTGACGATGTACGCCCGTTACATCGGGAAGCAATGATATGTTTCTATGTGTAATTTTTTTTTTTTTTTCTGGGAACGTCATTGCTCCACATATAGCAGTGGTAAACGAATCGGACCCACATATAATGTTTAAGCTGCAGTCCTGGGGTTTGTTCATTATTGTTCTATCTTAACCTTGTTCAGGTTTACTCCCGCCAGTGTAAGTCTCTATGCATCCATAATGGTACCCCCTTTATACATATATACAGCTACCGAGCCACATAAGCCGCCCCCAAAGGTCATGTATCTGACTCATATTTTGGATGAGACGGAGGGGGAATGGGAGGAATGATAGAACGAGGGAAATCCCCCCCCTCCTATTCCTTCATTATTTTATGACCATCCCTTCATAGAGGAGCTTCATACCATATCATGGAGTCCACTTAGGGAATGTTTGGTATGCCCTTCAGTCAGTTTTTTCGTAGTTATAGGCATTCCCAGTCCGTTATTTACATATTGTATGGTAGCACGCATTATGCCTATACTTCCCTCTGATCAGCTAGATCACGTGGAATTTTCCTCTCCCCCTCCCTTTTTTTTTTTTTTTTTTTGCTTGCTTTTGTTGTGTGTACATCCAAACCTTGCAATGACTCTCCACACTGAGGTTATAATACCCTGTACCTAGGTTATATGTTTTTTACCGTGTATGATATTCTGTTTTCACTCTCATTTCCTCACCATTCCACCCTATTTGGCTTGGTTAGAGTACCGTGTCAAGACTATGTGCACATTCCCTCCCCCCTCCCTCTTCCCTTATTTTTTTTTTTAATTTATTTATTTATTTATTTTTGTACTACCCGGTCCTTGACCCTACCCTCACCTGTCACCCAGCTTCGCTTCTCTATCATTGCCGCCTTCCATCGAACCCGTGTTCCCCGGAATGTCCGGTCTCAACCATTTTTCCAGTGTCACCTACTTCCCCTCTCTTGGTAAATATCACCCTTTATGCTTACACGAGATACTGAGATAAATCCCCGAAGGCTTGGTCACCCAATTCCTAGGGTCCAGGAGGCGGCCGCTCTCACGCTAGGTCACTGAACGTTAACTCGCAAAGCCCACAAACCTCCCCTATCGCGCCATTTGTATTATCTACTCGAGGAATGCTCTAAGCTTCCTGTGAGCAGAGGCGCTATCTAACTCTCCTCCCTTCCTGAAAAAGGAAGAGATTGTTCTATCACTCTACTACTTTCCTTTCTCTTACCCTTAATCTCAACTTTCCTTTACTTTCCGCTACCTACCTGGCCCATTGGTGCAGCAGGGGGAACTAGCTTACTTGATCCTCATTATCTCCTTTTATCGTTCTTGCTTACTTTCACGTAATATGTCCGAGCGTAGGCCAGATTCGTTCCAGATCGTTAGCATTAATGCAAATGGGCGCAACTCTCCCCAAAAAAGGATTCTTCTCTCAGCTGATTTACAAAAAAGTAGAGCGAGTATCGCATTCATACAAGAGACACATTTCAAAGAAGGGAGCACCCCTAAGTGGAATAACAAACATTTTCCGGACATATATTGTAGCAGACCTCAACCCACTAAGGTCAAAGGAGTCGCTATTTTATTAGCTCGTAACTTCGAATTCACACTGGCAGATAGAAAAAGCGACCCTTGCGTTCGCTATATCTTTATAAAAGGTACGTTTCTCGGGAAAACATATACTCTAGCGAATATTTATCTTCCTAATTCAGAACAAGCTACAGAGCTTTCTCGCATTACCGACCAACTGCTCGCCTTCACTGAAGGCACTCTCATTCTAGGAGGGGATTTCAACCTCCCCATGGAACCCATGCTCGACTGCTCAGCAAGCCATACCAGTATCCCTAGATCACTTCTACTCAAAGTCAAAAAACTCCTCCACCAACTGCAGTTAGCAGACCCTTGGCGTATACTCTTCCCAACCACAAAAGACTACACATTCTATTCTCACCGACACCACACATACTCCAAAATTGATCATCTCTTTCTCTCACATGCTGCTTTACCGGATGTGCTTAACAGCCAAATCTTGCCTAGGACGTGGTCCGATCATTCCATGATTACTCTCACCCTTCGCACACCCCTTAACAGACCTAAAACCCAATCGTGGAGACTTAATGAATCTCTGTTGAAAGATGAACAGCTGACTTCTGATATAGCCTCCAAAATCACAACATATTTTGAGGAGAATGTTTCTCTGGATATTTCGCCGGTTATCTGCTGGGAGGCACATAAGTGCGTGATTAGGGGGCACTTGATCCAAATGGGCGCTAGAAAGAAAAAAGAAAGAGAACAAAAATACCGTTCCCTCTTAGATAAAATAGCCTCATTAGAGTCAATTCACAAGCACACGTCACAACGTGACACGCTCCAGGAACTAACAGAGGTTCGGAAACAATTGGCAGATCATTTGGAATATTGCACGAACAAAGTGCTGACACTGACAAAACATCGTTTCTATGAACACGGCAACAAATGCGGGAGATTACTGGCCAGAATATTAAAATCCTCACAGTCCAAGAACTTTATCCCTTCCATACGCAGTAACAGAGGCACTATTGAACATATGTCAGATAAAATAGCCTCGGTATTTCGGGAGTTCTATACGGCACTTTATCAATTACCAAGTCCGACCCCGCCAACCCCTGACTTACTGTCTGATAAAATTGACGAGTATTTAACCTCTGCCAATTTGCACCATTTCTCCCCAGCTGTCACTGCTACTCTGGAAGACCATATTACTATTGAAGAATTAGAGTTAGTCCTCAAAGACACAGCCTCAGGTAAAAGCCCAGGCCTAGACGGGTTCACCATCCCCTATTATAAAATATTTAAAGACAAGTTACTGCCGCATATGTGCTCAGCTTTTAATAGTATTTCTCTGGGAAGAACCTTAGATAACTCCTCATTATTGGCACATATCACGTTACTTTTGAAACCCGGCAAAGACGCAACAGACCCAAGTAATTATCGACCCATCTTTCTGATAAACACAGATATAAAATTGCTGGCGAAAATCCTGTCCCATAGACTACAATCCCTCCTTCCTAATCTAATACATCCTGATCAAGTGGGGTTTGTCCCTGGACGGGAAGGCAGGGATAATACGAATAAACTAATTAATCTACAATTCTGGGCCAAAAAACATAAAATTGAGAACATGCTTTTATCTACTGACGCGGAAAAAGCCTTCGACAGGGTTAGCTGGAAGTTCATGTTCTCGTGCCTAAAACACTTGGGAATAGGACCTAACATGCTGGCATGGATTATGTCACTCTACGGCCAACCGACTGCACGTTTAAAAATTAATGGCTACCTGTCAGAACCCTTTGATATCCGTAATGGCACGAGACAAGGTTGCCCGTTATCCCCCACACTTTTTATTATAGCCTTAGAGCCCCTGCTTTGCCACATAAGATTAAATCAGCAAATATCTGGCATTCCTGTACGCAACACGCAACATAAAATAGCCGCATACGCGGATGATCTGCTATTTTTCCTTACCAAACCTGCCACATCCATACTGGCACTGAATAGAGAGTTTCAGACCTATGGGACTCTTAGTAACTTCAGGATTAACTTCTCCAAATCCACAGCCCTGAACGTTTCAATTTCGGACCTAACTACTCCTGCCCTATCCACGGGTTTCCCCTACAAATGGGCGCAGAAGTCGTTTACGTATCTAGGCCTCCAAATAACCAAAGACTTTTCAGATTGGGCTGAGCTCAATTTAAGACACGTGATATCGAAAATAAAAAAGGACCTATGTGCTTGGAAAGACAAACCTATTTCGTGGTTTGGGAGAATGAACGTAGTAAAAATGAACATTATGCCCAGAATTTTATATGTCTTCCAAACTCTCCCACTACCGGTAGGGGAGACGCAATTGGCTCAATTACAAAAAATAATAACGAACTTCGTGTGGCAAGACAAAAAAGCTAGAATCAGTTATAATATGTTGACTAAATCCAAACGGCAAGGAGGTGTAGCCTTGCCAGATTGCCGTTTGTATTACTTCGCGTCGGTCCTGCTAAGAATAATTGACTGGTCCCATTACGCAAACACAAAGTTATGGGTGGAAATAGAACAACAATCCGTTTATACTTATTTATTACATCTACCATGGATAGAACGCTCCTATAGACGGCTGAAACATGCTGACCATCCCCTTCTCGCTAATACAATGGTGATTTGGGACAAATGCCGTACAAAATATTCCCTCACTAGCTACCCATCGCTCTTGCTGCCGCTGATCAATAACCCTGCCTTCCCCCCAGGTTTACGACCTAATTACTTCCAGGACTGGTTAATAGAGGGAAACCTCCAATTTGTTCATTTCATAGAGAATAAAACACTTATCCCCAAAGACAAATTGCAAACTACTTCTCAATTTCAGAGAATGGACCACCTAAAATACGCACAAATCTCACATTATTTCCATAGTTTAGGGGGAGCACGAACATTGGGGAGAGACTTAACAAAATTTGAAACTGCTTGCTCACTTCAAGACCCACCGCGACATACTATTTCTCTCTTATATAAACTGCTGCAGCCGCCCACCAATTGGGACTCGGTCTCATACATGAATAGATGGTCCAGGGATCTGGCTATCCAATTAGACGAGACACAGATCGAACATATGTTCTCCAAGTTATTGAAATGCTCCAAATGCAGCCGGATACAAGAATTAAACTACAAGATAATTACTAGATGGTATTATACGCCTTCTAAATTACAATATATATATAAACATTCAAATGGTATTTGTTGGCGGTGTTCTAGAGAAAAAGGCACCTTGCTCCATGTTTTCTGGTCTTGTGACCTTCTGCGACCGTTCTGGGAAGAGGTATGCTCGCTGTCCAGCCAGATCCTAGGTGTGGCCGTACCGGCGGACCCCTCCCGGGTTCTGTTATTCCTTAATACTCAACCGGTAGCTTCTTTCAATTCTGGCCTCGAACCACAACTGCTGAATGCGGCCAAACTACTCATACCGCTCCACTGGAAAACTACTTATATTCCTACTGTAAAAGATTGGCTCAATAAAATTTCTGAAATTTATAGATTTGAAGAAATGTCGTCTTACAATGCAGATCAGTTTCTTAAGTTTTCAACGGTCTGGGCACGATGGCTTATGTTCAAAGAAACGGACGTGTACAAATCTTACCTATGAAAGGAGCAGGTGCGACGTCTCCCTGCTGCGCCCCCCTTTACCCCCCCTTTTTTTTTTTTTTCTCTTTCTTTTCTTCTCTTCCCCTTCGTTTCTTCTTCTTTCTTATCTTTTTTCTGCTTTAACCTCAATACACAAACTTTTTCTGGCGAGAGTAATGTTCACATCAAAGCGTGTTGCAAAAAATGATTACAGCATTATAATGTTTTATTGACTGAAGTGATATACTGTTGGCACATGTACATGTGGATGTTACCATTTTAACAGTTGTACTGTATTCGCTATAACTGTACATGCATCTTGACTCTGTATTGGTGGAAATTCTTAATAAAGCTTTGGAAAATTTAAAAAAAAAAAAAAAAAAATTAAGCAGGAACTGAGGAATCAATTGCCAGCTCAGACAAGGATACAATGTGTAGACATTGTCTGTCCCCTTAAACACAGTGCTGCCTGCGTGTAACATTCTAGAAGGCAAGAACCCAGAAGTAGGACAGCCGGCACAAGTCTGGCACTTTCGTAAAGCAGAAAGACCCCAACTAGACATGGTCTTCACCAGTGCCCTTTAACTGTCTGCTGTGGAGCTAGTTGGAAACTTACTCACTTCAAAGAACAGACTGTGTGAAATGAGATACAAAGGCAGGTAGCAAGTATTGAAGTAAAAATAACAGGACCTGGCAAGCCCCGCTCCCTTGCTGCTGCCCCTCGCCGACGCGCATGTGCAGACGGTGCAGCGCGCCAGATACATTTTTTTTTTTTAAACATCTCAGGGGGGAAGGGGGGAGACTGACGGCTGTGGTTGAACGGCGGGCGGTGCATAGGCATAGCCAATAATGTAGATGGATGTAGAGCAGGAAGGGGCGGGGTGTATCACTGAGGGAGGTAGTGTGCGCCATTGGGGACAGGCCAGAAGGGTGTGCTCCAGTGCCCGGGATTGTCACTCTCCTTTAAGGGTGGCCCGGCTCTTTTGAAACCTGCAGCACTGCCAATCCCCCTGTGCACCCCTGATGGCGGACATGCTGGGGGGACTCCCCCAAACTCTTTTCATGATTACAGAAGCCAGGGCCAAAACCAAACAGTTTCTCAGTTTAGCAATAGAAAGAGAACCACTTGGCCCTCCCAACAAAAGCAAAGTAGGAGACCAGGTGGTCAGAAGCCCACAGAAGCATGAAGGTCCATCCACACCAGAGACGGAGGAGGCTGTGGGAGGCAGGCTTCTCCTTTTCTCTCAGGTGTGGCAGAACTCAGTCACAGACAACTGGGTTCTTCAGGTAGTTTTCGATTCCCTCCCTTCCAGGCGAGCATTCTTACCCTCATCAATACTCCGCAACCCAAAAAGAAGAAAAGCACTCTTGACCTGTGTACAACAGATGTTGCAAACCAACGTTATTGCACCAGTGCCTCAGCAGCATCGCTTCAGGGGGTACTACACAGATCTATTCTCAGTAGACAAACAAGGAGGTCAATTCAGACCAGTCCTAAATCTCAAGTCTCTCAGCAGATTTATCAAAAAGACAAGGTTCAGAATGGAGACCCTATGCTCCATAATCAATACAATGGAGCCAAATCACTTCATGACAACCATAGACCTCAAAGAGGCCTATCTCCATATCCCAATACACCCAGATCATCAACGTTATCTGCGTTTTACGGTAGGCCAGGATTACTACCAATTCACATCAATGCCACAGCACCGAGGGTTTTCACAAAAGTCCTGGCACCTGTCATTGCCATCCTAAGAAAAATGGGAATACCATCAGTTCCATACCATCAGACGATATCCTCATAAAGGCACCATCGTTTTCTCTCGCAACACGCCACACCGAACATGCAATTCAGATCTTACAAAAATTTGGGTGGTTAACCACAAAAAAAGCAACCTCCGACCTACTCAAGAGATAAAATACTTGGGAATGATGTTCAGCTCAAAGTCATGCAGAATCTCACTCTCGAACCACAAGGTAGTCAAGTTACAACTCTCAACCAAGCGATTTCTCAGTCAAACTGTAACGACAGTGGAAGATTGCCTCAGACTCTTAGGCCTTATGGTGTCATCACTAGAGGCATTTCACGCACATTTCCACATGCGCCCATTGCAGACGGAGTTCCTTTGTCACTGGAAAAAAAAGCACGACGATCTCTCTCAAGTCATACAAATCAGCAAGGCAACTCAAAACTCAGCATCCATGGCATCCCACAAAAACAACAAACTACCCAGGTACTTCGCTCGCTCCAGAGACCCGGGGGCAGAGGCCATAGATGCACTAGTGGTTCCATGGTTATTTCAGATGATTTACGTATTTCCACCATTTCCTCTGTTACCACGAGTTATCAAAAAGATAAAGGCGGAAAAAGTGGCGGCCATTCTGATTGTGCCAGACTTACCAAGAAGGGTGTGGTACGCAGACCTTGTCGAAATGTCAGTGGGGCCCCCATGGCGACTGCCTCTCAGACCAGACCTTCTGTCTCAAGGTCCAGTATTTCCCCACAATCTGGATATGCTACACCTGTCGGCATGGCACTTGAAGCCCAGCTATGGAGAGATGAGGGTTTCTCAGAACAAGTGATTACAACACTTCTTAAAGTGAGAAAGCAGTCCACGGCCAAATCGTTTCATAGGATATGGCGTATATTCAAAGCATGGTGTTCAAATATGGGATTTTATTGGCAGCATTGCTCTTTGCCCCAATTTCTCAGTTTTCTACAATGAGTGCTCGACAAGGGCCTTAGCTTAGCGGCATTAAAAACTCAGACTTCAGCCCTTTCTACTCTTTTCCAATTCCAGTGGGCACTACTACTGGAAGTGAGACAATTCTTCCACGCTGTACTGCACATCAGACCGCCCTTTAGAGACCCAACTCCCCCATGGGGGACCTGAATCTTGTTCTCAAGAGCCTGCAACGACACCCTTTTGAACCATTGGAATTGTGTGAGCTCAAGTATCTCACGTGGAAAAGGACTTTTTTAATCGCTATCTGCTCAGCTCGCAGAGTTTCAGAAATTCAGTCTCTGTCGGTAAATGAGCCATGGATGATATTCCACAAAGATAAAGTGGTGCTCAGAACTCCACCTACATTCAGACCAAAAGTAGTATCGGCTTTCCATGTTAACCAAGAGATCGTATTGCCATCACTATGCCCAGATCCCAAGAATGAGACAGAAAAGACACTACACACTTTGGATGTAGTTAGAGCACTTTGAATCTACGTAAAACGCTCCGCGTTTCGGAAATCAGATTGCCTTCTGGTGACTTATGGGACTGCAAAAAGGGGCTTAGGGCATCTAGCCGTACTATTGCCAGATGGTTAGTAGAGACTGTTTCCTGAGCCTACAACCTGGTGGGAAAATCAACACCACTAAAGCTGCGAGCCCACTCTACAAGAGCAGTCAGTACCTCTTGGGCTCTGAACAATTTGGCCTCTCCAGAGCAAATATGCAAAGCAGCCACATGGTCCTCAATGCACACTTTTGCAAAATTTTACCAACTTCCCACTTTTGCTTCAGCTGAAGCGGCATTTGGGAGGAAGGTTCTACATGCAGTGGTTACTGGAACTTCTTGAGTCCTCCCAGTCTGGGTACATGATGGCTTTTGGACGTCCCCAGACGTCTGCGCTGACAGGACGGGCTGCCCCAGGAAATGGGGATTTTCTAACCGGTAAATCCTTTTCTCCTGGGTCCGTACTGTCAGTGCAGTAAGTCCCTCCCTTTTTGATTTTTATGGAGGTGTTGGTGATATGCCAAGGGTCCTTTTGGCCACGTTACTATTATTACTAGTTGATAACAAAAAAAAAGTGTTGCTACAATGTTCTACTGTTACGGTTATGCTCCAATGTTCCCTAGTATTGTACTTTGGATGAGAAACTGCCAGTGTGAGGCAGGAACTCCTTTATTACCAAGGAGGGAGGAGCTACAATTCAGAATTCTTTTGTCCTGCCTCTAGAGGTATCAAGGTTAAACCCCAGATGTCTGCACTGACATTACAGACCCAGGAGAAAAGGATTTCCCTGTAAGAAAATCCCCTTTTCAGGCACGTACAAAAGCTATGGAACCTGTCCTTTTTGGATTCAGCCAAATAATAGTACCAGACTGAACCTTAAAAGGCCATGTGAACCCTTCAAACAAGTAACGTGAAATTGCTCAGAGCCCTAAGCATTCTATATATCATTTTTACATTTATAACAGATAATAATGACTTTTCTCTGATACAAAGTTAGGGGGCTTTATAAACAGGTGTGAAGAAGAGAAATCAGCTGCTTCACATCCAACTTTTCTTCAGTAGAGGGGGCTAGAGAGCAGCTTCTGTGCTCCATCTGCAAGTATGGTTCCAGACACGCTGTGTTAGGAAACAAGCATTGAACTTCTTTACCCCTGCACAATATAGATTAAAGTACACTTACACATAGGGGAGCTAGCAGCACAGTTGCTATATGGTACTCAGGAACATGGTGCCAACTTGGGATGAAAAAAAAGGCTGCCCTGTTATTACCCTCCCAAAACGTAACAGCCGCCAATGATCATTTAGTAGATCTGTCCCTTTGTTACTTTTCTATGCAACGCTGCGTTACTGAGATGGCACCGGAAATCTGACGAAGTTCTGGCGTGTTCCATTTGTGGAATTAGTGAGCAGCTGTTCCCTATATATAGCACTGACTTGGCTACATTTTCCAATTACTGCTGCCTCTGAAGTGCTGTAACCTTTTCACAACCCAAATTATCTTCTGTATGTACATATGGGAGATCTGAGCCGCAGGTCAATGATGTGCCTATGGAGTGAACTGTAGGAATAAATTATCTTTAATTAGATTTAAATTTCCCCCCATCTACATTTTTTGAGGTTGTGGAGCAAGAAGCAGCTTCATGTATATCTGGTGGTGTGCATGGTCCATAGCCTGGTAGTACTTTTACAAAACCCATAATGGACAAATAGCATAAAGATCTGGAAATGTACTGCTTTGCTCCCTTGATGTTTATCTCATTCTTGGCTGAACATTGGCTGTAAGAGCTCTTATAAATAATATCGGCATAGAACTTGGCACAGTGAATGAGAAATCTGCAATAGTTGTCCCCAGGCTCTGCCCCTATGGAACTATGCTGTTCGGGTCATTTTCTTTTTAAGAGAACACACGCTTTTTATTATAGAAGGTTCAGTTTGGATCCAGACTTCTTCTTTCATATTAATCGCCTTTTTTTTATTTTCCATCGGTCATTGGAATTAGGACAAAGCTAGTGTAGCATAACGTGAAATACCAAGGTTTAACACCACCAGAACAGTACAATGGCTCCGCTATTCAGTCTTAATTTTATCAGGCAATTGCCAGTGACCCATGTCCCTGACTCTTCTCTGCTCACATCACAGTAAGAGACAAAGCTGCAGAACTGTTTTAATCACAAATGCTCATTGACAGCCAACTGAAAGGCAATAGTGGCATAGAATAAGCAGTTCTAGTTCTGCTAGTGGAAAGGGCCTGTGGCCCCTCTAACTCGTACACACTAAGAACCATAAGTACAAGTGATTATTGCCCTTTAGGGATCACAGAATGGCCTGTCCAGACAACCTACTGAAGTGCCCATAGATCAGTGTTTCTTATAATTTTCTTGTACTTTACACTTTCCTTGTTCTTTTTTTTTTTAATTTTTTCATATTAAGCAAAGCAGAGTAACATAAGAGAGAAAAAAAGAAGAAAAAGGAAGTTAGGTAGAGGTTCACATCTTCGTATTTCACAATAGGAAGCAGATACAATAAGACATGGCGTCAAATTTCTCTGGGCAGCCTCTCGCCAAATAGTTCAGTTTATGAATAGGGAGGGAATCATTTACTGAAGATCATAGAAACAGACCTTCCACTTCTCCTCTGTCTCTGCCATGTAATCCTGGTTTTCTCTAGGGGACAGGGCCCAGTTATAGATAGTATAGTCAAGAACCAAGACAGGGATTGTGGCAGGTCCTGTGTTGAGTTCCATGCTTGTTTCTACTAGGCCTTGATGGGAATTGTACACAAAAGGCACAGTGAATCTGTAAGTACCTAAACAACATAGTTATCTCTCTTGGGGCCAGTTTCTGATATTATTAAAAGGCCTGTATAGCAGCAGCCATCGAAGATGTAGATACATAATAGATGGAGGTTTATTGATAGGGAAGCCTATATGGGGCTTCTAAGGAGCCCACAACAGCAGCATTGTGTGTCTCGTCCTGCCTGCCCCATGCCCAAGCACACTCCTGATCCAATCTACCACCACCTCCAATCTACACAGGACACACCCCTCGACTAGGCTTAAAGGGGACCTGTCACTCGTAAAAACATAATAAAATATATAATAAAACGCCTTTGCAAATGAAACACAACTTCCCAATTTAAAAAAACCATCTGTACCTGTTGTAAAGGTATTTAAGTATCTCAGCTGTCAATCACATATTACCTGCCCTGCCTCGATGCCTCGGGCATAGATTGTTTTGGACTACAATTCACAGCATACACTTTATCATTGGTTTAAAGGGGTGGTTCACCTTTGAGTTAACTTTTAATATGGTGGTATCGGTTAGCGGTGGTTCCATGGTTCCTCTGTGTCGGTAAGTGCAACTTTGCTCAATTCTGAATGGGATGCAGCCTAGGCGGTAAAACACCAGCTGAGGCCGGGGCCGGAATTACAAATTTACCGGCAATGTAGCTGCCGGTAAATTTGTAATACACCTAAAAAAAGCCCGTGGCCTGCCCCCAGCCTGCTCAAAACTAACCTTTTTTCCTGGGCTTCTTGCCAAATACGCGCATTGGCTCCGCCCCTTTTGACGTCACGACCCACCCAGCCAATAGCGCATCATTGCCCGGCCACCTTTAGCGTCACAACCCCTCCCCTGTAGCGTCACAACCCGCCCTTTTAACCCCGCCCCCTCCACCTGCCGGTGAAGATTTTTTAAAAAGGTGGCAACCCTAGATGCAGCAAGGACTGAGAGCTGCTCAGCACAACTGTATAATAAAGTCCAAAGAGTGAAATTTGATACATGTACATTTAATGCATGTGGTTTAATGCACTTTATCAGGAATTCTACTGTGATATTCCAATGCCCATATATGTACTTATGTATATGTTACCCTGTTATCCAGAATGCTTGGGACCTGGAGTTTTCCGGATAAGGGATCTTTCTGTCATTTGGATCTCTATCCCTTAAGTCACTTAAATAATTAAAATAGGCTGTTTTGCTTCTAGTAAGGATTAATTGTATCTTAGTTTGGATCAAGTACATGGCACTGTTTTATTATTACAGAGAAAAAGGAAATCTTTTTTAAAAAAAAATAATTATTTGATTAAAATGGAGTCTATGGGATATGGCCTTTGCATAATTCGTAGATTTCTATATAACGAGTTCCGGCATAACAGATCCCATACCTGTAGTATTGTGGCTGGGATACACAAAGTAGAGTCCAGATTTTGAAACCTGGACCTGACCCAAAACCTGCATTTTTACCCAGATGAGACCAACCCACTGACCACCACAAACCAGAAGTGTTGCTGCTGAAAACCAGAAGTGACATCATCTGAAGTGGGAAGGAATTAAAAAACAAAAAGGGGGGTAAAAAGGAATTTTAAGGTGTAAAAGGTGCTCATAATGAGACCCTCAAACCCCACCATGAGACCCACAGATAAACCTACTTACACCCACACCTGCACCGTAGGCAACCTGGCTAGTCACCTCACTATTCCCACCCCTGACGCATGCATACCTCTCAACATTTGAAAAATGGAGCGAGGGACAGAAAGTTCAGCCTCGCTCAGCACAGAGAATTAAATGGACACGACCATCGTATGGCCTACTCCTAAATACCTTTCCAATTGCAAAATTTGGCAGGTTAAGAAAAGTTTGAACACATTTCTGATGGTTTTAGGATCAGGTTTTTTCTGTTATTAGAATTTTGCTAATAAAGATGAAATTGCCCTTTAAGCAGGTTATCTTATTAGTTACAATTATATCACAATGCAGGTGCTGAGTATTCTGGCCTCTCTGCCAAAAGCCTCTTATTCAATTAATTTTCAGAAACGTTGTATCTTTTTCTGTCGTCATTGCAGGAGATCAAAGAGAAATGTGGGACACTTCAGCTGGGAGGTATGCACATGTGTGCATGAACGAGCACTTGTACACATACTGACAATGTGGAGCAGTGTAGGACTGGGACACCAGGGGCCCACCAAAAAACCAGACCAGGGGCCCACTCTCAGTACTGTTATTCTTTCTCTCCTTAACCAACCTCTATTCTACTAGTCTCTTTTCTTTATTTACTATAATCTGTTATTCAATAGATGTAAACTCTTTGTTCTCATAGAAATAGGTAATGTCCATAAAAAGGCCAATTGGTTATAAGCAAGAGGGCCCACTGACACCTGGGCCCACCGGGAGTTTTCCTGGTATCCCGGTGGGCCAGTCCAACACTGATGTGGAGTTTCTGGATTATTGGTCTCTGGGTAACAGGTCCCATTCCTGTATAATAATTGGATCTTGCATTTAACACTCAATTTCCCACCACATGCCCTGTGCATGGTTGTACTGAGAGGGAATGGGGGGGTTAATTTGAAGGTGGAAGGGAATAAACATATGCACTCTGATGAAAATATCCTCCCTTTATCCTATGTCTAGCAGGTTGGAGCATATATATAACTTATAGTACAGCTTCTTCTCTATGTCTGTTACTTCAAACCTATTGTCCTTCATGACCTGTCTCATATTTTAGGAATTTTCTTCTGACCCTAAGATGTTTATATCTCCTATATCAATGAAATAACGATCTACTGACATTCACACTAAAGTTCCCACTACCTCTGCAGTCACACTCCCGTCTCTTACACCTACAGCCACTACTCAACTAAAAAGAACAGTTTCAATAAACTGAAAAACATTTTATTAATGGGTTCTTAAAATGAATGAAATTGTCTTCTGCTTTTAGGCCGGCTCCATTTTTGCTGGTAAGATCTTTTAGGCCCTGCAACATTTTATCAGTGCGTTCTTAATATGGATGAAATCGTCTTTTTCTCTTAGGCCGGCTCCATTTTTGCTGGTAAGATCTTTCAGGCCCTGCAACATTTTTTTAATCCTTTCTTAATATGGACGAAAACGTCTTCTGCTCTTATGCCGGCTCCATTTTTGCTGGTAAGATCTTTTAGGCCCTGCAACTTTTTATCAATGAGTTCTTAATATGGACGAAATCGTCTTTTTCTCTTAGGCCGGCTCCATTTTTGCTGGTAAGATCTTTCAGGCCCTGCAACGTTTTATTAATGTTTTCTTAATATGGACGAAAACTTCTTCTGCTCTTAGGCCGGCTCCATTTTTGCAGGTAAGATCTTTTAGGCCCTGCAACTTTTTATCAATGAGTTCTTAATATGGACGAAATCGTGTTCTGCCCTTAGGCTGGCTCCATTTTCGCTGGTAAGAGCTTTCAGGCCCTGCAACATAAAGTACATTGCTTATAGTAAATACAGACAACTTCAGGCATAATATTTATTAACTACATGGCTGCTTCCCATCTCCCCATACTTCTTGTCTTCTGTTCACCCTCCCTTCATACCTGCACATAACAGATCACAAACCCATATGTATTATAAGGAAAAATGTTCCTCTTCTCCAAAAATATGATATAATATGGTAATATGATATACACATATATATATATATATAAATATATATATATAATTATTATTATTACAGAACCCCTTAGTGCCTTTGAATATCATAGAGGACACTTACTCATTTCTATTCTGACTTGAATAGTTGGCTTGTTCCAAGTAAAGAATCCTAAAATGAAAAATAACAGTTAGGGCATAATACACATTCTAATAACTAGTCTGTTCAGAGATTTATTTTCATAATAAAATAAATCTGTAAATTATATCCTCATAAATGGTGCCAAGTTATATTATCAGCTATAATCAGCGCTTAGTGATAAAATTTGTGTCAGGTGACTTATTAAAATTTGTGTGTAGGTATGAGGCCTATTATCCAGAATACTTGGGACTTGGGGTGTTCCAGATAATGGATCTTTCTATAATTTATTATTAATTGTTTATTATTGTGATGATTATTGTGATATTATTATTGTGATGTCATCTGTCTTCAGAGAATAGCAACGGAACATTTTCATTTAAAAAGTTAAAATAATACAATTTTAAGAAATGGTGGAATCATATACATATGCCCACAGTGCTGTGTTATTGGGGGGAGGGGTTGTATATTACTTTTGGCTAAATAGGTAAATTTGGAATTTTTTATGCAAATATAGGACCTTTAATTCAGAATGCTTGGGACCTGGGGTTTTATGGATAACGGATCTTTCCATAATTTGGACCTTCATACCTCAAGTCTACTACAAAATCATTTACACACTAAATAAACCCAATAGGCTGGTTTTGCTTCCAATAAGGATTCATTTTCCAAATAACAGATCTTCGTACCTTAAATCTACTAGAAAATCATGTAAATATTAATTAAATAGGCTGGTTTTGCTTCCAATAAGGATTAATTATATTTTAGATAGGATCAAGTACAAGTTACTATTTCATTATTATATAGAAAAAGGAAATCATTTAAAAAAATTTGTATAAAATGGAGTCTATGGGAGATGGCTTTCCCGTAATCTGGAGCTTTTTGGATAACAGATTTCCAGATAACGGATCCCATGTCTGTATTATAAAAAGATAATGATGATATTAATAGTCATTTTGGGGTTCTTTTCCTTGAAAATAAATATAGAAAAAAATATTGTACCATTATTTAGGCATTGCTCGTCTTTCTTCCATCTGCCAGTGTGATTTCGAGGGGCTGAAAAAAGAAAGAAATAATAGTTTCAGTAAAAATCATAAAATAATGATAAAATAGGAATAAAGTTTATAACCATTCCATTTATCTAAACAAGGGTGTTGCCCTACTGTGTTGGATATAATCTGGTACTGTGTAAAGTAAATGCAATCATTAACATGATTGCCCTAAATATCTGCTATCTACGTATAAAATTCAAGATATCAGGGGTTCCTCATATCTTACTAATTTAAGTTTCACAGACCTACATATAGAACATTCATTGTAACTACTTCCTCTGCATTAACGAAAAACTTAAAATATCTCACCATGGTTCCAACATTGTTGCTTCTCTCTCTTCCACTTTGTGGGGAAATCTTCAAAGGCTAAAAATCACAAGATAGTAATGCAGTGTGAATAAATGTTATTTCTGCTTATTGCTTGTTTTAAGTTGTGTCCAAGAATATTATAGCATCAACTGGTACAGGCATTGGACTTGTAATACAGAATGCTTTGGGACCTGGGGTTTTCTGCATATATTGTTATATAGCACGTGTCCATTTACCCTGCAGATATATGCTCTCTAGGGCTTTATCAAGTTAATCTACCCCCTGTGTTATTGGCTTGAACCTCATGCAGGGACAGCATATAATCCCTGTACAGTCAGTAGTTACATAGTCAGAGTCAAACCAAGGATTACAGCGCTGCAAGTCAACAATTCCAATCCCAATGCCGCCAGTTCCAATAGTTATGTGTATAGGAGGGGTCATAGAGCATTAACGTCCATAATATTAAACCGTCGAGCTTTCAAATGTTTTTAGATTCTTGAAAGAAAGTGAACTATGAAGTATTAACAGTCAACAACTAACTTATTTTTCTCCTTTTAGGCACGTCACCTCTTTCATCCATATTCTTAGGCATACCGCCTCTTTTGTCCTTTGTTTTAGGCATGCCGCCTCTTTCATCCATATTGACGTGGCCTAAAAGATAAATAAAGATATATATTATATATAACTATACATTTTGAAACACTATTGAAATGTCAAGCTTCCAAATGTATTCAAATTCTCTGAAGAATGTGAACTGTGAATTATCAACATCCAAGAGCTTACCTGTCTTTCTCTTTTTCGGCAGGCAGCTTCTTTCTTCTATACTGATGTTGTCTAGAAGACAGATAAATATATATATGTTTATTTAGAGAAATACAATGACCTATCACACTCTAGGGTCACTATGATAAAAAGCTAATCAACATGAGTATATTCATGCTTGGGATCCCCAAAAAACAAATGATAGCATACAGACTACCTGCAGAAGGTTTTAGGGATCAAACCCAAAACCCTTAAATCTAGTAATAGCAATCAATGTGGTGCTATGTAGTAGTCAGTGACTTTGTTAACAGAATATCTTCTATAATATGATGTATTTTATAACTATGGGGACAATTACTATGCAGAACGCAGTGTGCAAAACAAAAATGCCACAATCTGCAACTTTTTTGCACTTTGCACACTGTGTTCTCCCTTAACGGAATGGCTACAGGCCTCAACACTCAGGTCCTGGTAAATTGGGGGAGGGGGCACTTTTTTGCAGGACTGAATATACTTGTAACTAAAGAATGATACTTGTATAAATCTATTAATCCCCAACTTTGTTACGTGGCAAGAGAAGGCCCTGACCTTACAGTCAGGCTTAAAACAAACAATGTAAATAGTAAAAAAATGTAAAGACTAACTAAAAGCCTACCCATGTTTCTTTTTCTGTTCACAGGCCCATAGTCTGCTTTGGTGGTATCTAGTAGGAAAAAATAGATAGAATTAATTTAAAGGGCTCAGTACACTTGGTATACAATATAAATATCATTAAAATATAAATATCATTTTTTATATGGCCTTAGGAGTGCACCCACAACCCCCCTCTTGTACCTGAAATGTAGCCGGAAGCTGTGGCTGAGCTTCATGTGGTTAGTGCACCCTCATACCCACCCCTTTAAATTAATGGTGGCCCTATGTCCTTGTTGTTTTTTATTAATCCTTGGTTTGGGCAATTTCTCTCCCTTAAAAGCCACAAATGCTAGCGGCTGGGGAGGCTTTGGCCTTTTTATTACCAATGCCTGTGAAACACCCATTATATTCGCTGCACTTATCACTAGGTAACACTTGCACAGACCCACACACATTACACCTATTACACTCCACATTTAGCTTTTCCTTTTTCATCTCCCTCTACATCTATATTCACACCTGTACTTATACTTATACTCACACACATACACACACAAGTGTGCACTTATATATACAACTTTACTTTTCCTTCATTATAGTCTCTTCACAATCATATTTATTTATTTATTTATTTTTTTAAATGGGCGTTGGTCTGGGCAGTCTCCCCTTCAAAAGCCGCATATGCAGGTGGCGGGGGAGGATCTAGTCCACAGACTGAAACCAAGGTTTTATATTTTGATCACAGGTAAACAGGTTAGGGACCGCCGTATGGGGTTTACCTTGACGTGGTATGGCAGCTTACCAATTTTATGATCATAACTTTGTAACAAAAAACCCTGTTTTTCTTTTTTTTTAGACAGGGGATTATTGTATTTAAATATTTTTTTATATGGCCTTAGGAGTGCACCCACAACCCCCCTCTTGTACCTATAATAATAGTATAACTTACTAGCAGTGGGGCGATGCAGCTGATCTTTTTTCCACCTTGGGGTGATATTTACAGGCCCCTCATGTGCTTTGGTGGTATCTAGTAGGAAAAAATAGATATAATTAATTTAAAGAGCTTAGTACACTTGGCATACAATATAAATATCATTATGTACATGGAAGGGTATAATAATGGTATAACTTACCAGCAGTTGGGCGATATAACTTATATTTTTTCCACCTTGGGGTGATATTGACAGGCCCCTCGTCTGCTTTGGTGGTATCTAGTAGGAAAATATATATATAATTAATTTAAAGAGCTCAGTACACTTGGCATACAATATAAATATCATTATGTACATGGAAGGGTATAATAATGGTATAACTTACCAGCAGTTGGGCGATGTAACGCATATTTTTTCAACCTTGATGTGACGTTGGCAGGCCCATCGTCTGCTTTGGTGGTATCTAGTAGGAAAATATAGATATCATTAATGTAAAGAGCTCAGTACACTTGGCATACAATATAAATATCATTATTTACATAGAAGGGTATAATAATGGTATAACTTACCAGCAGTTGGGTGTTCTAACTCCTCTTCTTTCAAACTTGGCGCAACATTTTGGTTGACTGGATAAAAAGAAATATTTTCCATAAAAATCATGGGATAATGATAAAATTGGAATTATAGTTGTAAAGCTAAGCATCTAACAGGGTATAATGTCAATGGTATAGGCACATGGGCAGTGAACTTTAATGCAATTCCCATTACAGCTCACTGGGGTACCACAAGCCTACACTGACATTGTCCCTATAGACAGATCAATGAAATTCCACTTACCAAAAACAAAAGTTGGGCGCCGTAACTTGGGCCTCCACAGTCGAGTGGTGTTCTGCAAGACTGGGAAAACATATTTATTATAAAGATCATATTATAATGATAAACAGGAGAAATATTATTTTATATAAACACAACGTAATCTGTATTTCTTTCACCCTCATTCAGATTATCTGGCCAGGATCCCAGGACAACCAATCAGATCACTAGCAGCCAGTTGAAAAAGGATTGGTTGCTATGGGTTAATGCCAGGGTGCAAATTTGCCCAATATTAATTAATCACAAACATAGGGCCAAAATCAATTGATGGAAGGGCAGCCTGGTGGCGCTTTAAGGTGATATTTATCTGCAGTTTTTTTATTTGTAAAAGTGCAGCTAATGGGATAATTGGGACTCTTTGGACTCTTCTGGATATTCTTAATATTCTTTTTATGGGTCAAAGGGAAAGGGGATGTGAGACTATTGTGTGAGGCAGTGGGGATGCACCAAATCCACTATTTTGGATTCGGCCGAACCCCCGAATCCTTCAAAAAAGATTTCGCGAATACCGAACCGAATCCTAAATTGCATATGCAGATTAGGGTTGGGAAGGGACAATTATTTTTTACTTCCTTGTTTTGTGACAAAAAGTCATGTCATTTCCCTCCCGCCCTTAATTTGCATATGCAAATTAGGATTCGGTTCGGCCGGGCAAAAGGATTCGGCCGAATCCAAATCCTGCTGAGAAAGGCTGAATCCTGGCCGAATCCCGAACCAAATCCTGATTCGGTGCATCCCTAGCTATAAGAAGCAAATATAACTCTAGTAATAGCAACCAATAAACAGGTTGAATTTACTTTAAAAGCAAACATCTCCTTCAATGCTATTGAACCTCGCACACCCTGCCCGATAAGCGGTACAAAGATGCCTGGCGCACACAGGTGGAGATTCGCCCTCCTCTTAGCAATAGTCCAGTAGAAAACCCAATGGCACACGTCTGTTGAAACACTTTAAGGGGCAGATTTACTAAGGGTTGAAGTGAATTTTCGAAGTTAAAAATGTAGAGTTTCTAACTATTTTTTGGGTAATTCGACCATCGAATAGGCCTAAATTCAACTTCGATTCGAATTGAAAATACTTCGAATATTCGACCGTTGACTTCGACCCTAAAACAGCCAAATTCGATTAAAAAAAAACTTCGACTTCAAAATTCGAAGTAATCCAATTCGGTGGTCGAATTTCGAAGTATTTTCCACTTCGAAATTCGACCCTTGATAAATCTGCCCCTAAGTGTTTATTACGGAGTGCAGAGCAACTCCATAGGGAATTTTAATGGATGTGGCTTATTCAAACCAGACAACCTAAGGGATTGAAGTATACAATATGTCTTGTTTCTTGGAAAAACATTTTTGTTAATGGATTTATTATGAATTTTTTTTCTTGCAGATAAGCAAAGTCCAACTAACAAATTAATCAGGGTCAGTTATTATATTCTTCTGCTGTCCTCAAACAGGGTAAGATCAATTATATATACCTCCTAATTTATGTGATGTTATATATGCGGGAAATGTCGTGTTGGGGTTTCAGTTTAAAATAAACGGGTACTGTTATGGGCTTTTTCTGCTATTAGCAGCTATTTTTTACTATGTTGCACCACTGATTTTTACTACTTTTTATCACCTTTTTGGATTCTATTACTTTATTTGGACACATCTCGCTTAATGGAACTATGGTGGATCAAGATTGAACATTTTACACTGCTAGTTCTTTATGCTTTTCTATGCTTATAGATGTTCTGGTTTGTAAGGGAGGATGTTCTTCTCTGAAATCTACACTTTACTAATTGGTGGATCATTTAATTGGATGATTGTTAGCCTATTTATATGCACTACTTTGTATGTTCTGTATGCTTGACAAAGGGGTAGGCCCAAAAGTGTTGCACTGCACTCTGTAATAAACACTTAAAGTGTTTCAACAGACCTGTGGGTTTTCTACTCCCTACTAGAAGTCACACCAGGGACACCTGGGAAGAAGAAAAAGATGGTGGCCTAGCACTTAGTGAACATTAACTAAAGCTGATGTGCCAGCCAGGGGTAATAGGTAGGTGATTGAATTCACAGAAGTACTTAACAACTTGGCACCTCCCAGTAATAGTAATTATGAAATTATTAATAGCCAACGCTTACCAGTGTTGCCTTTTGTTGGAAGGACATCTGCTTTCTCCTTATCGATGTTATCTAGAAGGTAGAAATGTATAAAACGTCAATGCTGTTTAGAAGCTGAACACACATGACAATAAATACCATCATACAATAAATACATACAGCATCAATGGTATATATAGAGAACCATGGGCAAGGGGGCAAAAATATAAACGCTATACTATAGACAGGGAGGTGCAAAACTTAGACACAACCCCCGATATGCATAGGCCCCAATTAGAGTTGCCACCCGGCCTGTATTTTACCGGCCTAGCCGGTAAAACACCTGCCAAGGCCGGGGCCGGTATTGCAAATTTACTGGCAATACAATTGCCGGTAATTTGAAATACCCTTTAAAAAAAGCCCCTGGCCTGGCCCCAATTCGAAAATAACTTACCTTTTTTCCAGTGCTGTGCGATGTTGCTCCGCCCCTTTTACGGCCCCACATTTAGCGTCACATTGCATAGCTCCGCCCCCTTTTAGCATCATAGACCGCCCCCTTTTGGTGCCCGCCCCCCACTGGCCGGTAAAAGTTTTTTAATAAAGGTGGCAACCCTAGCGCCAATACATGTAACTACTCCAATAAATGGCATTTGAATAGTCCAAAACTACAAATGAACCCACATAACCTTTTCCTAATGAACTGGATCGTATGCTAAAGGATTAGACGAGCAAAGCACAATACATTAAATTATGATTCAGACCTGTCTCAACTTCCGTCTCTTTTTCTACAATCAGATCAGTAACAGATCCCGAGCTCCTAACTGAGGCTGGGTCTAAAAAAGAAAAAGTGAAAGAATGGGTAAGGTCTCCTTATGTCTAACAGATATACCTTTGTATGAAACATTTATATATACGTGTACAGGTATGGGACCTGTTATCCAGAATGCTCCAGACCTGGGGATTTCCAGATAACAGATCTCTCTGTAATTTGGAACCTCATACCTAAACTCTACTAGAAAATCATGTGAACATTAAAAAAATCCAACAGGCTGCCTTTGCTTCCAATAAGGATTAAATATATCTTAGTTTGAATCAAGTGCAAGATACAGTTTTATTATTACAGAGAAAAGGGAAATCAATGTTAAAAATATGGATTATTTGGAAAAAAGGGAGTCTATGGGAGATATCCTTTCAAAAATTCTGAGCTTTCTGGATAACAGGTTTCTGGATAATGGATCCTATACCTGTATATATAAATATCGATTATTAATTATACCTGGTTTATCATCATTCTCCTTCTCTTCCACTTTAGAATCTAGGAGATCCATTTCTGGTCTCTTGTCCTTTGCTGATAAAAAAAGAGAGAACGAAGGGTTAGTTTTCCTTTGATCGGACACCATATCAGCCACAGAGCCAATCATAGTATTGCAACTGAAACAATACAAATCTATACAAAGCTCTTTTCAGCAAATGATATTATGATTTCTACCTGATGATTCTCTTTCTTCCTTCTCTCCATCCCGAGACCTCCAAGATTTCATCACTGGGGCTTGATCTGTCAAGGAAAAGTTGAATAAAAGACTTTTAGTTGAATGAAAGTATGTTTATCTAAATTATGGGGGGAAAACTCCAGATAAGAGATCCCATAATTGTGTGTATAGATAGATAGATAGATAGATAGATAGATAGATAGATAGATAGATAGATATAATTATACCTGATTTTTTATAATTCTCCTCTTCACGTTCCATGTTCAAATTTGGGAGATTCAGTTTTGGTCTCCAGTCCTTTGCTGCTAAAAAAATAGAAGGAAGGGTTAGCTCTCATTAGGCCTAACAGCATATCAGCCACACAGCAAGAAGAAAAAAATCTTGAATATGAAGCCATACAAATCTATACAAAGCACTTTTCAGCAAATGATATTATGATTTCTACCTGATGATTCTCTTTCTGCCTTCTCTCCACCCCGAGACCTCCAAGATTTTATCACTGGGGCTTGATCTGTCAAGGAAAAGTTGAATAAAAGACTTTTAGTTGAATGAAAGTATGTTTATCTAAATTATGGGGGGAAAACTCCGGATAAGAGATCCCATAATCATATAGATATAATTATACCTGATTTTTTATTACTCTCCTCTTCTTCCACGTTCAAATTTGGGAGATTTAGTTTTGGTCTCCAGTCCTTTGCTGCTAAAAAAATAGAAGGAAGGGTTAGCTCTCATTAGGCCTTACAGCATATCAGCCACACAGCAAGAAGAAAAAAATCTTGAATATGAAGCCATGCAAATCTATACAAAGCACTTTTCAGCAGATAATATTATGATTTCTACCTGATGGTTTTATTCCTTCTACCTCCTCTCCATTCTGAAGGTCCATCAGAGACCCCCAAGACCTCATCACTGGGGCTTGATCTGTCAAGCAAAAGTTGAAAAGAATTTTTAGTTGAATAAAAGTATGTTTATCTAAATTATGGGATAAGAGATCCTATACTTGTATATATAAATATAGATATCATTATACCTAATTTATCATTGTTCTTCTCTTCCACCTCTGATGGTTCTTCTTCTACCTCCTCTATATCCCTAAGGTCCATCAGAGACCCCCAAGATCTCATCACCGGGGCCTGGTCTGTCAAGGAGAAGTAGAGATACGGTTAGTCTTATCTGCCTTATAGTTAAAAAGAAGAGTCCTCAAACTGTACTTAAAGATACGTCTCTGTATAAAGAGCATACTAATACACAGGTTAGCCAAATGTTGCAAAGTAGGGTTGAACCCTAAACTGGATGCTGGGTTTGGTGCATCCCTACTTCGAGAAGCCAATTTTTCTAAGACATTTTAAATGATGTCATTGTATCATTCCAAAAATACATTAAGTAACTGATAAAGTCCATTACCTAAATCTTCAAAATCCACAATCTCCTCCTCAAGATGATACTCCATTCTCTTTCTAACATAGAAAAACAAAAGAAATAAAACGTTTCATGATGGCTACACTTTCAGCAAATAATTTTTATTTGACAGTTATTAAATTCATACTTGTACTACACCATTATCTTATTTATGTACAGGTATGGCACCTGTTATCCAGAATGCACGGGACATTCCCCATAAGGGTAAACATTAAATAAACCCAGTAGGTTTGTTTAGCCAATAAAGATTAATTATATGTTAGTTGTGATCAAGTACAAGTTACTTTTTTATTATTGAAGGTATGGGACCTGTTATCTGGAATGCCTGGGTTTTTTCGGATAACGGATCTTTCTGTAATTTGGATCTTCATACCTTAAGTCTACTAAAAAAATCATGTAAACATTAAATAAACCCAATAGGCTGGTTTTGATTCCAATAAGGATTAATTATATCTCAGTTGGGATCAAGTACAAGCGACTGTTTTATTATTACAGAGAAAAAGGAAATCATTTTAAAATATTTGGATTAGTTGATTCTAATAGAATCTATGCGAGACAGCCTTTCTGTAATTTGGAACTTTCGGGATAATGGGTTTCCCGAAACGGGATAAATGGATCCCATGCCTGTACTAAGAAAAAGGAAATCTTATTTGATTAAAATGCAGTCTATGCAGTCTAGGCCTTCCCATAATTTGAATCTTTCTGGATAACAGGTTTCAGGATAATAGATCCTATACCTGTACAATAAATAGGTTTATATATTGAACATACATTGAATTACATACATAGCAACCAATAACTGATATAAGAGGTGGGGGCCCTGCCCAAAAGATCTTATGATCTAGAAGGTGAAGGAGTTGAGACACAAGGTGTGGGAATGGGTAAGATCAAACGTAAGTGAGATGCAGCATGGAGTATTGCATATTTTAGATGAATGCCCAGCCATGTCTTTGGGCCCCTTTTGTCTTCAGACTCCATGTCTTAGGGTAGGACTACACAATGACTTTGATGCGATCCGACTCTGGGCGACAAAACGCACAGGTCAAATTGGATGCGACAGGAACAAGGTAAGTAATATAAAGTCGGATAGTGTCGCAAAGGTAATGCGACACAAAACGACTGTCAGATGCAAACGCAGCTTACAGCATTTGCATCCGACAGTCGTGTCACGCCGGATTTCCATTGGTTTTAATTTTTTATAAGATAGTGGTTTTTGAGTGTTCTTGCTTTTTATTCAGCAGCTCTCCAGGTTGCAATTTCAGCAATTTGGTTGCTAGAGTCCAAATTGCCCTAGCAACAATGCATTGATTTGAATAAGAGACTGAAATTTAAATATGAAAGGCCCTGAATAGAAAGATGGAGCGTTAACAATACATTTGTAGCCTAACAAAGCATTTGTTTTAGATGGGATCTGTGACCCCCATTTGAGAGCTGGAAAGAGTTAGAAGAAGACGGCAAATAATGCAAAAATTATAGGGAAAAAAATGAAGACCAACTGAAAAGTTGCTTAGAATTAGAATTTCTATAACATACTAAAGGTTATGGTAAAGGTAAAGTTCCCCTTTAAAAACTTACTGGTATTTGCAACTTTAATGGGGCAGAAAAGCAATGATTACATACATTACTAATGTACAATAATTCTATAGGCTGAGCAGCCAAAATGAACATAATCATGGGTAGGAAGCTGGAGGTTAATTGTATGTTTTATGTTTGGTGCAGCTAAATACATGCCCACCCCTAAACCTCACTGGTTATGTTCCCACCCGGGTATAAATGTACATGTTTATTAGGGATGCACCGAATCCACTTTTTTGGATTCGGCCGAACCCCCGAATCCTTCACAAAGGATTCGGCCGAATACCGAACCGAATCCGAACCCTAATTTGCATATGCAAATTAGGGGTGGGAAGGGGAAAACATTTTTTACTTCCTTGTTTTCTGACAAAAAGTCACGCAATTTCCCTCCGTGCCCCTAATTTGCATATGCAAATTAGGATTCGGATTCGGTTCGGCCGGGCAGAAGGATTCGGCCGAATCCGAATCCTGCTGAAAAAGGCCGAATCCTGGCCGAATCCCGAACCGAATCCTGGATTCGGTGCATCCCTAATGTTTATTGACTTGTTTGTTTTGTGTTTTGTGTGTGAGTGTCTATATCCATGCTGCTATCAACTGACACTCTCACTCAGGCCCATTGCTAAAGGCAGTTGGTTTAGCCGGTAACAACTGTAAGAAGGGCAGCACATCTCTATACAGACTGTAATCTAGGGATCTGTTCTAATAAGAAGCACATCTATATTAAAGGTTTGTCTAGAACTCAGGCTGAATAACTCCCTTTCCCTCCAGTAAAGCCTGATGTCCTTATAAAAAGCCTGCTTGGCATACAGAGCAATAGGACAGGGCATTGCCTTTTTTCTTTCATAGTTCACAATTGTAACACATGAAAGTCCTTATTTCTCATGAAATCCACTGCTGAAGTGCAATAATAATGATATATCTAGCAGGGAGCACTAAGTGATAGTGATAGCGTGCCATGGCTACTTACAAATTGAAAAAAAATTCTGATACTAATACTCAGACACTGAACCATGGAATAAGGGCTAAATATAGTGGTACCTTATCATATTATAGGACATAATATTGTACATAAACTTACCTGGAATCTCTCCGAAAAACAAATATCTCTATCTCTCCAAAAAACAAAAACAAATCTCTCTCTCTCCAAAAAACAAAAACAAATCTCTCTCTCTCCAAAAAACAAATCTCTCTCTCCAAAAAACAAAAACAAATCTCTCTCTCTCCACACAACAAATCTCTCTCTCTCCACACAACAAATCTCTCTCTCTCTCTCTCTCTCTCTCGCGCTCTCTCACTCTCTCTCTCTCTCTCTCTCTCCAAAACAGCTCTTAATGGAAATGAGCCGTACACAGCACAAGATGTTATTCTTATTATGATGTCATCGGTCTTCAGCCAATAGCAACTGAGCAGATGATTCACAAAGGTGTTATCCTTATTGTGATGTCATCTGTCTTCAGAGAATAGCAACGGAACATTTTTATTTAAAAAGTTAAAATAATAAAATGTTAAGAAATGGTGGAATCATATACATATGCCCACAGTGCTGTGTTATTGGGGGGGGGTATATTACTTTTGGCTAAATAGTAAAAAGTAAATTTGGAATTTTTTATACAAATATAGGACCTTTAATCCAGAATGCTTGGGACCTGAGGTTTTCTGGATAACGGATCTTTCCATAATTTGGACATTCATACCTCAAGTCTACTAAAAAATAATTTACACATTAAATAAACCCAATAGGCTGGTTTTGCTTCCAATAAGGATTCATTTTCCAAATAACAGATCTTCATACCTAGAAAATCACATAAGCAATAAATGAACCCAATAGGCTGGTTTTGTTTCCAATAAGGATTAATTATATCTTAGTTGGGATCAAGTACAAGCTACATTTTTATTATAAGGAAATAATAATAATGGATTATTTGAATAAAATGGAGTGTACAGGAGACTTCCTTTCCATAATTTGGAGCTTTCTGGATAAAAGATGCTATAACTGTACCTGGCTATTGCTATAATTTGGAGCTTTCTGGATAATGGGGTTCTGGATAAAGGATCCTATACCTGTACCAGGAACATACCTGCAGGGTCAGACAGGCCTACCAGCAAAGGTTTTTATTTTTCCCATAAGGTCCTGCCCCAGTGGAGCTCTCAATTACAGCAATGCCGTCATCCAGAGAGTCCATTTTAAGCCAATAATTCAACATTTTTTAAATGAATGAATAAAAAGAAGACAATAACTTGTATGTAAACTAAACTAACCCCCACATGATAGTGAGATGATATACTACTGATATAATTCTCATGGCATAATCTCTTTGCATGAAAAATTAAGCTTGGGGTGCCTTCCTAAGAAACCTAGGAGTTGAAATTGTAGTGTTATTTTTAAAAGGAATATGTTTGTGTGCCCTTTATTATGCCAGGTTCATCCTCATTAAAGAGGTGGTTCACCTTTGAGTTAACTTTTAATATCCTATAGAATGGGATAATCTAAGCAACTTTTCAATTGGCCTTGATTTTTTCCTTTTTATAGTTTTTAATTATTTGCCTTCTTCTTCAGATTCTTTCCCGCTTTAAAACGGGGGTCACTGACCCCCATCTAAAAACAAATGCTCTGTAAGGCTACACATTTGATGGCAGATTTATCAAAGGTCAAGGTGGATTTTTGAATTAAAAAAAATCGAATTTCGAGCTATTTTTTGTGTACTTCGACTATGGAATACTCCAAATTTGATTTAAATTTGCAAAAAAAATCAAAAATTTGCAATTTGTAATGTACTATCTCTTTAAAAATTCCACTTCGACCATTCGCCATCTAAAACCTGCGGAATTGCTGTTTTAGCCTATGGGGGACCTCCTAGAACCCACTCGGAGTCAATTGGTGGACTTCAAAAAAATCAAAGGTTTTTTTTGGAAAAACTTTGAATCAAATTCGTTCGAATACGCTATTCCTTCTATTGGAATTTGGTGGAATACGGACCAATTTGATTGAAAACGGACCTATTCGACCCCCAAAAAAACTTTGACTTAATTTCGGTTGGTCTTTTTGAATTCGAATTTCGAAGTTTTTTCTATTCAAAATTCGACCCGTGATAAATATGCCCCTTATTGTTATTGCTACTTTTTATTATTCACATTTCTATTCAGGCCCTCTCCTATACTGTACATATTCCAATCTCTTAATCAAATCAGTTCATGGATGCTAGGGCAAGCTAGGCCCTAGCAACCAGACTGCTGAAATTGCAAGTTTGAAAGCTGCTGAAGAAAAAGGTAAATAACTTAAAAAACACAAATGCTGGGTGGCAGGCGAGGCCTCAGTGCTTATATATCTATATATATATATATATATATATAGTGGCCATATATAGGTGAGGCCACTATGGGTGTCAGGCAAGGTGAAATATACTTGCTAGGTTTGACATATTCAGTGTAAGAGACAAATGTCCAGAAAGGCAGTTTCAGACTAAAGCAGATGGGATGGATACATATTAACATATTCCTTCATGTAAATAAACTAGACACACCCAGCAGCTCAGATTTCTGGTAGAGCGTGAAGCCCACCCTAATATCTTGTGTACACCAAGGTAGGCCCTGATCTCCTCCCAAAATAATGAGCCAGATATAGCTGCTAATAAACTAAACCGGAAAGATCAGGGAGTACATTTTTACTATAGGGATTTCACTTTACCAAATCGCTAAAATTGTAAATACAGGTATAAAATCTATTATCCAGAAACCCATTATGCAGAACGCTCCAAATTACGAAAAGGCTGTATTCCATTTTATCCAAATAATCCAAATTAAAAAAAAAAAAGAATTTCCTTTTTCTCTGTAATAATAATAATAATAATAAACTGGTGTATTCCACATAACAGATCATTCCGTAATTTGAATCTTCATACCTTAAGTCTACTAGAAAATCATATAAACATTAAATAAACCCAATAGGCTGGTTTTGCTTCCAATAAGGATTAATTATATCTTAGTTTGGATCAAGTACAAGGTACTGTTTTAGAGAAAGAAGAAATCATTAAAAAAAATCGGATTCATTTGATAACATGGAGTCTATGGGAGACAGATTTTCCATAATTTGGAGCTTTCTGGATAACTGGTTTCCGGAGAATGGATCGCATAACTTTATGGCTCATTGAAACTTTTCAATTGGTCGTCATTATTTATTTTAATTATTTGCCTTCATCTTCTGATTCTGATCACTGACACTGCAATTGCCATTGCGTATAGCGTGTTCGCTAATTGGACTGCGCAATACCTTTTGTATGTTGTTTCGGTGATTATACTGCAATTTCAGTGATTTTGGTGCATTTTCAGCTTGCGCAGGTGTTGTTAGCTTATTTCTGTCCATAAAACCTATTTGGCCATGCTAAAATATTTAAACTGTGATTCTGACTGCTGATTACACTAGGCGTGAAATTAGACTTTTGTGGTTTTGTTGGATTTTAGTGATTTTACTATATTTTGCTCTGTTCTTTGTTACTTCATTTTGCCCATGGAAAGTTTTGTCTGCTATATATCCATTTGGTGGTTTCTGTGTGCGACATAGTTTGGTTTATCTGTGCATATCAGGCATCAAGTTGTTCAGTAGACCACTGGCATTAATATTTAGGATTTCTTTTGCTGCCACATGCTGGAAAGTTGAAGTTTTCAGGTATTTCACAAAAACGGCCAATTTTGGGAAAGACTTGCGACTCGGTAGTTTGGAGCAGAAAGACATGGGTACCAATTTTAGATTCGGTAGCATGTGTAATTTCCAAAAAATATATGGTTTTGTGGGGTAAACATATATGTCTGTGTTTTCACCACACATAAAATGCTGTAAATGTGTTGATTTTTCATTAGCTGAAGTTACCCACAGGCCTATTTGTATGCGCTAACTTCCTTTTGGGGCCTCTAAATGCCAGATACTTTGGTAAACCTATGCACAATGGGCATCAAACTGTTTGGAGGACCCCTGGCAATCATATTTAGGGTGCCTTTTCTTGGTATGTAATGATACATGGGCGATATGATGCGACTCAGTAGTTTGGAACAGAAAGGCATGGGTACCCATTTTAGATTCAGTAGAATGGGGGGGGGTAAACATATATTTCTGTGTTTTTACCATACAAAAAATGCAATAAATGTGTTGGGAGGTGTGGGGTGCAGGAGGTCTCAACACAAAGGAGTTTACAGCTGGGGGCCCAGGTGATGTTGTTAGGAGCCCCTGAGGCTTCAGGCCCGGAGCCCCCTGTCCAACTCTCGTGCCCAACCTTTACTAAGGAATAAAAATGAGTGTATGGATTGTGTCACATGGAAAATTGGGCTTACCACTAATTTTTAAACCAATAGATGGGGGTGCCCCACACAGAGTGTCCAACTACCTTACCTCTGGTACAGGTCTCTTATCCTAGCCTTTGGTGCTCTATATTAACCACCCTAGGATGAAGGGTACTTCATGTGCATGTACCTGCTAAAGCCTTGGAGGAGGAGGAGGTACTTAATGGGAACCAACCTGTGGATCATAAACAAAGATCTCTGGTGTAGTGTGGTTAAAGAGTACATCCGCTATTCATCTATAATCATTAGGTTCTTTGATGGAATGCCGTCTCTTTGTATTCTCTGTGTGATTCTGAGTGTGGTTATAAATCTGTACTGACTATTGGGACTCTATACTCTAAGACTATTGGGACTCTAAAAAAGATAATTGCTAAAATGCTGTATTTTGTATTGTAAACTTACTGTACCAACTAATCTATCTAATTATATATATTTACACACACACATTGGTACAAGAAGGCTCTTTGGCAGAGAATGGGGGGGCTGTACATATAAAATGACAAGTTACAATTCATACTTGAAAAATCTTTAGATTTAATCTCTAAAAACACAATTACACACAATGCAACAAGTATAAAAGAATTCCTGAGATACAAGTATAAAAAAGATTTAAAAAAATGAAAAGGACAAGTTTCTAAATCCCTGGTGGGTCCATTGACCTCTGATGCTAATCTGGTCCAGAAAGGTAAAAATCTGAAATGTTCCAGAGCATCTATCTGCTCTTCCAGCAGCGGAACGGATTCCATGTACTTAACGGAAGCAAGGGCAGCTTAATTGGCTGTACCACATATAATATTAGACAGACGATGACTAAGAATTATTCTACTTTAGTATAAAAGTTAGCATTCAATTATTCCAAGACATTTCAAAACTGATTTTCAATAAGAGTTCAGTGGAATGTAGTTTAAGGAGAGTGGGGTCCTTTGCTGCAGATGAAGTTTCAACAGATTTCAACTGACTGGTAAGTAAATATATTTATGTCTCCACCTACATTTACACACAGTTTATTCTTCGGGCAGGAAGCAGCAGTGAAGCATCTGGCACAGCATGACAAGAGTAAAAGTGAGCCAGATACTTCACTCCCATCTGCTACACTGATCTCATTATTAAGGGATTATGAACAACCCCATTGCTGTTTATAGGTAGAAGTTTACATGATTATATAGATGTTCAGAAATGAGTGATCATAGCAAGAATGTGAATGAGTATAAATAGAATGAAATGGTTATACCATCTATGTAATTCGTGACCTAAATTTAAAAGTTTTGGAGGAATGTATCATTTCTTTGCCTTTCTATTGCACCTTTAACCCACTGCTAAATTCAAGTCTTATCCCCTCACCAACATGCTGGAGACTGCTGCTCTATTGCATAATATATGGGTTTATGTTCCCTTGATGCACTCAGTACTTATCATTGGTTGGTAGCCAAGGCACTGTGAGAATGCTGGTACCCCAAACGTTAAAGCATTTGATGAGTACGCAGATGATGGTGAAACAATGGGGTGCACTGTAGGCACATTATGAACATTCAACCTTTCAAAAGCTTCCAGGAAGTGACATCCATGGGAGGCACCACTGATATAAAGTTCAAAGCTGGATGGATGGTGTCCTGTAGAGATAGTGACAACTTAATTGTTCCTTTATACATTAAGACATGATGTAAGATATGACATTCAATAACAATCACCAGGTCTCCCTCCCCTCATTCACCTGGTCTCAGTTTCTCATACAGCAAGCAGGGCCATTTCTCGACCGTTGGGATCCGTACCATTTCCTATGACTTTTTTGGCCCATTTGTGGAGACGACTATACAATGGGAAGCCCTTGTTCTCCTGATAAAGGTACACTCCAGTGATCTCCTGTCACTCAGGGCTTGTCTGGGCCTCGTCCACTGGGTACTGGCTGACTACTTCCTTTTCATCTTTGTCCAAAGCCACAAAACCAAAAAACTGTTTAACATTATTGGCAGCAAGGACTTTCGCATGGACCTCAGCAGTACGAATGAACAGATCTTTTTCAGCATAACGGTAGTGTTTCCAATAAGCCTCTTGATGGTAGCTTAAAGGGGAACAGCAGTGATGCAAGCAATTGAGCAGAAAGGCAGCAGAGGCAATTACAGCAATCAGTATCCAACCAAGGAACTAAAATTGAAAGAAAAGAGTGAAGTTTAAGTTCAAACACAAAAACATGTATCATCACAACGTAGAGTATTGGTGCTCATTTGTGTTACTGCATAAATGTCTGTACTACATGGAAAAGAGATCCCATACCTGTGTATATTTTAGAAGCATATTTGCATTCAAAAACTATTATTAATTGCATTCTGATTTGTTGGTAAAACCACTCATATATGGATTACTTCTTATGGGGCCAATTTATTAAGCCACGACTTTTTCAGGTCAGGCTTTATGAAGCCGAAAAAGTTGCGGGAAAAAAAGCAACAATTACGACACCCTCCCTTTATCAGATATATCTCACCATAATGTCAACCCGGGAAAGCCATCTCACATAGACTTCATTATGAGCAAATAAGTCACATTTTAAAAAAATATCTTTTTCTCTGTAATTATAAAACAGTACCTTGTACTTGATCCCAAGTAAGTTATAATCCTTATGGAAGGCAAAAAATCCTATTGGGGTTATTTAATGTTTAAATTATCTTTTTTTTTCAAATTAACTTAAGGTAGGGGGATCCAAATTACAGAAGGATCCCTCATCCAGGAAACCCCAGGTCCCAAGCATTCAGGCCCAGGTCCCATACCTGTATGCAATATTTTCTTCTTTGACTGATATGTAATAAGAATATGGTTCTTTTTCCCTTTTTCTTTTCCTTTTTTCATATAAACTAAGACAACAGGGTCCTCTGCTCTTGTCCTGTTCTGTTTTGCCTTCCTTCAACCTGTAACCTCTGTCATTAGAAAGTATACACTGACTGATTCAAAAACCTCTCCTATTCATCTCATTCATTCACAAAAAGCCCTGGTCCATTACTGTGGTCAGTGTGCCTAGCAACGGTATAGCAAACGTACGGTCTGTTGAACCCACATGTAAAGTTTTGTAAAATAGTTTTGTTGAGTCTTAAGGTGGCCATGCACATGTCAGATCTGAGGTCTACAAACAAAGGGATCTGGGCCTGATTTACTGCCTATTTGCTGGGCCAAAGTGACTGATCTGATTATTGGTTCTAGAGTCAATGAATGGATTATAAATTATTATATAGGCAGCTGAATGGGTCAATGGGCCTGTGTGTGGTCAGTCTCCATTTTACATTAAGAAACAACTTCCATGTCCAAGTTGCAGGGCTCAGGGCAGATTCTAAAACTGGTTTCTCTTTCTGCTTGCAGATGTTGATGTGATTTCCAAGTTTGCCCATTTAGAATTTCAGCTGGGAGAAAAAGCCAAAGCCCAGTTTGAGAGCACGCTGAGCAGCTACCCAAAACATACAGACCTCTGGTCTGTTTATATTGACATGATGGTGAAACATGGCAGCCAAAAGGAAGTGAGGTAAGTACTTCCATGTATAGCTCTCTGTAACAACAACCAACATTTGTCTATTAAAAGAGCTCATTGGTAGGGTTTAATTTCCGATGTGTGTAAAATGTATCCTCATAAAATGTTTCTAAACTTTATCCGTTCCAATCATTCACTGCACCAATTCTTTTGTCCTACACACGCAGAGTAAGTGAGGCTTTTTTATAAATGAATTTAGGTCATTTTCATTTCCTGCTATCACTTGCCCTTTAAACCATTCTTTAGCGCTGGGATCCACAACCTTTTTTTTACCAGTGAGCAACCTTTAGAAACAAAAAGATTTGGGGAGCAACACAAGCATGAAAGTCTCTGGGGTGCCAAATAAGGGCTGTGATTGGCTATTTGGTAGCCCCTATGTGGACTGGCATCCTACGGGAGGCTCAATTTGGTAGAACAACTGATTTTTATGCAATTAAAACTTGCCTCCAAGCCAGAAATTCAAAAATAAGCACTTGCTTTGAGGCCACTGAACGCAACAGCCAAGGGGTTGGTGAGCAACATGTTGCTCACGGGCTACTGGTTGGGGAACACTGCTCTAGCGCTTCTAAGCCGTGGCACCCATCACTTGTTTGTCAGGCTGATTAATAAGCCATTTCTTCCAACAGGGACTTTTTTTCAAGCGCTACTTGGAGTATGAAAAGAAACATGGAAGCACAGAGAGTGTCCAGGCCGTGAAAGAGAAAGCGCTGCAGTACGTGGAATCTCAGAGTTCTCTGGTGGCCACATAGTGCCCTGTGCTTAGAGACTGCTCTGATTAATGTTTATATACATTTTCTATCGATTGGATGCAATAGAGAGTTATTATATGAATGCCGGGAGAGCTGCCCCAGGAACACAGACTCTGAGACTTGGGCATTTGCCCTTCAGAGACGGATCTTCATTTTAAATCCTACTCCACTGATAGATTTTGTATGCTGCGTTGTGTTGTTCTGCGTGTGAATATTCATATGCAGAATTGATACATTAAAATAAATGCCAATCTTGATTTGTTGTCGTCTCTTCCCTGTTATCCCTTGCTGTGTGATATTAGGCCAGTGGCACACCAACCTACCTGCTGCTGTATATGATTTGGTTCCTGACGAGCCACAAATCATAAGCTGGCCATACACATACCAATATGTACAGTATAGCCCCTGCTTGGTTGATGTGACCACATGTTATAGTGTGACCACATGTTGAATAGAGGTAGCTTCTACAGGCACTGGTCTAGTTGGGCAAACCCCTGCCCCAGCCAGACCATCTGACTTAAACCCGGCTCCCTGCTTTTCCTTTTTCCCTCTTTCCCAGACCTGCTACCCGACCCTGCTGGGGGGTGTAAAATTACTCCAACTGGGGAACCACACAAACACCATGAATGAGAAGTGATGTTTATCTGTGGATGGCGGACCAAACAGGTCAGGAATTTCCTCTAAAGAATGTGTGGTGGAGGGATGTGTGGTGGGGTAGATCCAGATTAGAGTTTGCATTTTACCCAAGTACCCATGCAGGATATCTGTGGACTGCCCACACTGTCAGGGAATAGGGTATTTTCTGCCAAAACCCATCTGCTTTACATGTATTCCACGGGAAACTGATCTGATAACATTACGGGATTTGATGGGGAAAACAAACTAGGGATGCAAACAATCCGTCACTTTGTAATCACGTGACATTACGCCACACAACCATGGAGCTAAAAAAAAATCTAGCCACTCCTGCAGCACACGGTTCTTTAACTTTCCCTGGCCTAATTTACATATGCAAATTAGGGTTCCGTATTCCATTTAACTTTTCACAAAGGATTCAGCTGAACCCCAAAATCGTGGATTCAGTGCATACCTAAAACAAATAGTCTGGCACAGATATCACATCTGTACTGTAAATGGCAGTTGGCAGCATCCAGTCATTTTATATTAGGCACACAAAAGCATTGCCCCTTTCCTGGGGCAGCCCGCCCTGTCAGTGCAGATGTCTGGGGTTTAACCTTGATACCTCTGGAGGCAGGACAAAAGAATTCTGAATTGTAGCTCCTCCTTCCTTGGTAATAACTGGCAGTTTCTTTTTTCCTGCTACATTAGAATAAGAATGGAATCATTGCAGGAAATATATGCTTTCTATGAATTTTGGAAGCATTTTTAAAAGTTTATTTTATATGAACACAGCATGTCAAACAACATAAAACATCTTTTATTTTCAACTGTTGAGTGACAAGTGTTTCAGCAGCCCAAAAATGTTGCACCAAATTGCATTGTTATTGAGAGCAGTTCTGCAAGTGACAGTTGCCTTGGAAGTTGTTCAGCATGAACTGCTGGAGGGCTACAAGTTGCATGTCCATGGTTTCTTCCAAATTTTGGAGCCCTGCCTGGAGCCTACACTTCTGTAACTGCTGCACTGCAGAGCAAAGGATCCAAATCAAACTCAGTCCATTGTTCAATTCTAAGACATATTTGGATCTTTTACACAAATAGCTTCTGAGATTTTTCCAAAAAGAGAGAGATTAGTGAGGCGCACAGAAGTTGGGCCCATTGCAAATTTTTTCTTGTGTACGCCATCTCAACTGTTTTGCACACATATAATGGAATGGGACATCTGACAGGACCCCCATTGGGCCTCTAGCGGCTGCTGGGTCTGCTATCACTATTTTATGCACCTGATATTCACTCTAATATATATACGGTATATATATGTATATATATATATATATATATATATATATATATATATATATATATATAGTTTTCTGTAAACAAAGGTGTTACTACTTTCCCTAATACCCATTTGGAGCAGCTCTTTTAGGGTCTGGCCACACAAGCAGATTCGGGGAGATTAGTCGCCACAGCAACAAATCTCCTCTTCTTCAGAGTGACAATCTCCCGAACTTTGGGCAACTTCGGAAAACTAAGTGCTGCGTGTGCCTTCCCCCAGGCGATTTTCATTTTAGCCAGCAGGGGGAAGGCAGTTCGGGGAAATTGTCGGTCCGAAGAAGAGGAGATTTGTTGCTGCGGCGACTAATCTCCCCGAATCTGCTTATGTGGCAAGACCTTTACAGTCCTCATTTCACCTTATTATCAGGTAACACGTCAGAACAAACAAAGCCTCTGCCCAGTTATTTTTCTTCACTGTATTTAGTCTTCAGATAACTAGCTTTGTTTGACCCCATTTTCTAAAGCCCCGTATGTACATTTGTAATAATTCCATTATCTCCCAGGACATGTTTTACCCATCACAAAACAGGCCTCCTATCATTAATCCAGCTAAGTGGATGGATCAAGCCATTTCGGGGGAACAGTTGTAGTCCGGCTGACTAATGTTAATGAAGTGGAATAAGTACTGGTAGAATGTATGGAGCACTCTACATGTCACACACTTGAAAGCTTTTTGATATACTGTATAGTGTGACTTCATACCCTGAAAGGTAATTGTAATCATAGAACATGGACTTAACTCATTACTGTCTTCTGGCAATATTAATTGCTTAATTGCCCCTTAGTCTACCTATCTAGGCTCTCCTAATGGCTTCAACCCCCAGAGGTTTCATGCATCTCAATGCAAGGAGGAGCTTGGCTGAGGAGCTCCATATTTTAGTGCAGGAATTAAAGATCAACATAAATGTATTTTCTAGACAACGGAGTGTATGGGTAACCATATATAGAGGTACTTTACTTATTTTAAACAATTTATATTAATAGATACTATGCTCCCTGAAAATACCATCCTGCCTATATGTATACAAGTACAGTCTACATCATATCAGTATAACTGTTTGGAATTTAGAGGGACAATTCATCTTGAAATGAATTGCATACATTTATATTTTGAAACAAGTTTCAGTTGGTCTTCATAGTTTATTTTTCTTCTTTCTATACTATTTGCCTTCCAATTGTGCTTTTCCCTGACTTAAAGTTTAAATGCTGCTTGGTTTTTTGAGTTCACGGACCCAGGCAACCTGAAAGCAGATGATTGTCATGCTAGATCTATATTTTCATTCATATTTTTTATCCCTTATTACCTTTCTATATGGATCTTCTCCTATGCATCTTCTAGTCTGCCATTCAAACAACTTTCCTTTCACTATGGCAAGTGGGACCCTAGCAACAAGATAACAGCTACAACTGGAGAACTGTAGAACTAAAAGTTAAATAGTTCTAAAACCAAAAAGCCCCTATCACATTGACAAACAATAAGTGTTGGACTTGGGGGGGGGGAGTTGCTGTATCAGGGGCCCACTCTCTCCACCACAACCCCCTCTGCCACCCACAGGCCCTATGTCCCCGCCAGCACGTACCTTATTATCTCTCAATACAGCCTCAGTTGGGGCGGTGGGAGGTCAGGGAGCAGCACGCAGTGTCTTGGCTGTGAGGAGCAGGTCTGGGTCACCAGGGCCGGACTCACAGGTTTTTTTCCCTGGTGTACCATCAGCCCAGTCCGACCCTGCAAACAATATGGTCAATCCTGTCAGCAGCCAAATAACCTGTCTATTTTGGCTTATGGGAGGAGACCGTTGCAAACATTAGGAGAACATACAAACTCTTTTAGTGCTGTGGCTGACATCAAACCTAAGGCTCCAACCCTACAAGGCATCAACGCCAGCCACTGCTTTGAGATGTTTTGGGCCTGCTTCCCAAGCTAGTTACACAGGTGGAGGGTGATTTTTGTATATGGGAACACATGCAGGGCCAACTCCATGTATAATTACCCCAGAACAAATAGCAAGAAAAATAAAGTGCAATTTTCATCCATAATAACCCTAGAACACATTGAAATGTTACTTCCCGGAGCATATGGCAGAAAGCCAGGTTTTGACTTGGGGTGGTTATTCTTGGATGCAATGTCCCCATGAACCATTGCCCTAAGTAATATTGCTTAGGGCATCCAGGCTGTCTACAGTAAACATTTCATGCTAATTTCGCCATTGGAGCTCTATGCATCAGTCTATGTTTAAAGTTTTAACTACCTCAAAAGATCAAGCAGTATGCCCCCTCCATGCAAACAGGCCCGGATTTGTGGAAAGGCCACCTAGGCCCGGGCAGCAGGATTTTAGGGGGGTGGCGTGCTGCCCAACCACACCCACATAGGTTCAAAAACACTGGATATGTACTGGAGATACAATAATTTTTTTAATTTCCCATGCGCAATCCCCATTGATGATGAAAATTTGCACAAACAAAGGGGGGGGGGACAGGGGCAACAAACGGCAGTGGGCCTAGGGGCACCGACTATGGAAATCCAGCCCTGCATGCAAATTAATAAATATAGTTGTCTTCAATCTGCGGATGTTGTCTGTGAAATGGTGCGAGCCCACCTATTGGCTGCAATAAACTGACAATTTGTTAGCTCAGCAAGAACATTGGAATGTGACTCCCACTGCTCTGAGGCACAAACCCTTACTTGATTATTATACACTTTATAATCCATAATGCCCCCTGTTGTGCTGCCTCATTGAAATTGAAATTATACAGCAAACTGAGTCTATTTTGGACACTTTGTTAATATGTCATAAGTAATAAGTAATGATACCTTGTGAAATGCAAATCGGCTTCCTTTGCTTAGTCTGTCCAGGTTCATGTTACAAGATCACGCAGTTCCATATGTGATGGTCTTTGCACTCTCACCTTGCACATGACTGAGTAAAATCCTATCCAACAAGAGCATTACCGAGGATTGTTTTCATGTGGAGATTAAAGGGCTTTTACTGGGTGGTCCCATGGAGATGTCCGTTATACAAAGAGAACAAAGTTATGAAGATGTAACTTGCACTGCTGGTGTCAAACATGCTCTGGAGTCCAGTTTAGCAGATGTGCCTGGCACAACAGCCTGGAGATAGAGAGCCAAAAGAAAGATCAAATAGCTTAGCCAGGGACTGGGGTTGTAGTTCTATGATGGTTAAAAGCTGCCCGGTGCATTACAAATGCAGAATTTTTCTTGATTAATTAAGAGAATGTGGCTTATTTATGCCTCACAAAACCAAACAAATATAGGTATGGGATCCATTATCCGATAAACCCGTTATCCAGAAAGCTCCAAATAATGGAAATGCTGTCTCCCATAGACTCCCAATATAATCAAATAATCCAGATTTTTAAAATTGATTTCCTTTTTCTCTGTAGCAATAAAACTATGCATGAGTTTCGGCGCATGCGCAGTTGTCGCGTAAAAGAAAATTGCTCCAACTTCGCATGTGCCTCTCCGCCGGTCCCATTCTGAATGTAGGGATGTGTAGAATAGCCATCCCTAGTATTATTGTCAGGCAGTCCCTCCATGTTTTGGACACCTAATTGGGTCCTAAAATACAGTTGGGAGGGGTACTGTTGACTCTTGTTGTTTCCCCCAGTGACCAGCAGATGGCACTGTGCTAGAGTATAAAAGGCTCTGAAGCCAGATTATCAGAGTCCATCTTGTGCTGGCTCTAGCCTGTGCAGGAGGCAGAGCTCGAGTGGAACCTTGACAGGTCAGGTCTAGTAAGAATAGGCTACTCACACTTATAGATCACTCTAGGAGTGATAGTCAGTCAGATTATTTATCTGAGCAGTCTGAGGCTCCTACGAGGATTGTAGTGGGATTAAGATCCCAGGGTACTCATTGCCCAGAAGTAGGGACTAAGTGTACAGACCTAGGGTAGATAGATTCCCCTCAGGTTCCACTTAGGGAAAAGGCTGAAAGCTGGGTGTACCTCCTCAAAGCTGCATGTATTGTTCCCATACTGACCAAAGGTGTTGTGAGTACTGCCTATTCAATGTATTTTATGAACCTGCAATGTTCTGATCTATGTACACTCCACTGAGGATTGTATACTGTGCTCAATAAATCTGTTATTTGGTTAAGTTATAAGAACCTCTGGCGCCCAATTCTTTGCACCCTGATTACTGTTACAGTTGCACTACACCCTGCTTCCACCTCGATGCGAAGGCTCACTCCCTAAGATTTAAGGTCTCATTCGGCGCATATGTACTAGGAGTAAAGCCCATAGTAGAGTAAGGTGCACTCAATTTACTATAACGCTACACGAAGATTACCGAAGAGAAGAAGATGGCGCCCGTGAACTCCGCTGGACAGAATCTGTACCGAGGGGTAAGTAAAGACTTAGGGACATTTGCTCGGGGGAACATTTAGGCTGGGGGAAGGAGGGAGGGGGTCTATGTAGGTTTTTTTTATCTTTTGGGTTTGCTTCTCCTTTAAGGCATAAAGATCTAAACTACCGTTATCCGGACAATGCCAGGTCTCGAGCATTCTGGATAAAGGGTCCCATGCCTGTACTAGAATTGTTGTGGGTTAATACTAAAAGACATTCGTTTTATTGATCTTTAACATTATTGCATCTTTTCCATATTGACTAGCTAGGGATGAAGATAGCATAGGGCCCTGATGTAAGAATAGTGGAAAGGATCTTGGTCATTGACTAAATCTCTAAACTTCTCCTCATTTATCCATCCTCATTACAGCTTTCCTAAAGCGGCTTAATTTCTCCCCACCTCCCTATGCTAGCTGTGTAACTGGAAGTTCAAGTTGGGAGGATTGCAGAGAACTGTGATAGTTAAGTAGTTTTGGGCCAAGGAGACTTAATGGGATAGTGGCATTGGACCTCATTCATTGAAGGCCTCAGTTGAGTATATTTTCCAATCAATGATTGGATGATCAATAAGAATAATTTGGAAAAAATAATAATTTTGTGTTTAGTGCGTTTAGTGTAAACCTTTATGCTATTAACTAAAGGTAGAAACAAAGCTCAATCCTTTATACTCAGAGAAGTCTTCATCCATAAATATCCAGATGTGAATTTTGCTTTAACTTGTGAATTCATGAAAAGATACTCTAGTATAATTAGTGCAAGTCCAATCTTTCACTTGTTTTGAAGTGGAAGAGATCATCAGAAATCCAAGTTGCAGCATATTGCAAGTTGTGTATCTGATTTTAGTGCATAACCACCTCTGGGATGATGGCCTGTTGTGTGTCAGTGCTAGGGTTGCCACCTTTTCTGGAAAAAAATACCGGCCTTCCTATATTTATCTTTTTTCCCTATTAATAACATTGGGATCAGCCATCATTTTTACCGGCCAGACCGGTAAAATACCAGCCAGGTGGCAACCCTAGTCAGTGCCAATTAAAGAGTGGTGTATGCTTGGTTAATAAACACTAGTCCAGGGGTCAGCAACCTTTACTATCAAAAGAGCCATTTTGCCCCCTCTTCCACTAAAGAAAAATAGTCTGGAGCCGCAAAACATAACACAGCTTATAAACTTTTAAAAGTTTTAAACCTTTTTTTTTAATTTTAACTGCTGCAACAACAGAATACAACAAACAGAAGTGCAGTGTGTATGTGTAGGCCTACTTTGAAATGAATTAAACTGAAAAGCCCTATTAAATGCTAGTGTTCTCATCTGTTTAATGTGACTTCAGTTTCTGAAGCTCCATGCTGATCTTCCCTCTATTGTCTTGAGTGTGTGACCGCGGTAAGGACCATGATGAATCATATTGCTGCGGCTCAGTCTTGCCTGTCACTCCTGGGATATCTATACAGCTTTCACACCTGCTGGCAGCTTACCGCAGTAAGCTGACCATTAGCGTACTGCGGTCGCACACTCAAGAAGCCAGCAGGTGTGAGGGCTATATAGACGACGTGACAGGCAAAGCCTCAAGACCGAGCTGCAGCAAGCAGAATGAAGAGCTGCATGAGGCTCCGGAGCCGCGGGTTGTCTACCCCTGCACTAGTATAATGCAAATGGAAGGTTTCCAAGAAGGCGACGGCGTCCAAGATGGCGACGGCGTCCAAAATGGCGACTCCTGGCCTCACCATGTGGATCCTGCTGGTCGCTGCTCTATGACGCCCGCATCCTCCCGTCTGCCGATTGGTCGCCGGCGACGGAATGGTCGCCGGCGTCAGAACGTGCGTCGGCGTCAAAGCGTCAGCGTCAGGACGCCGGAACCAGCGTGATGACGCCATTGCGCCAAATTGGCGCCAAAACCTGGCCTATATTAAGCCTCTGGACACTGCTGTCATTGCCCAAATATAGGTCTTACTTTGAGTATTCCTGGGTGTGATTATTGCTACTGATCTCTTGTGTACCGACTTCTGCCTGTCTTTTCGGATTGACTCTTCGCTGCCTGAACTGAACTTTGGCCTGGACTTCGACCATTCTCTCGTCTCATCCCTTTGTACCTCGCTATATAAATAAATGATGATGATGATGATGATATCGGCTTGCTACCTGCCTCCTCCTTGGTCCACACTCCAACTGCAGATAGAAAAGCGAAGATAGGGACCGCACTTGCTCACCACTCTCCCCTCAGGTCAGGTGCACAGTCGAACAGTGATCCCACTGTAAGTACGACAAAGACTCGGAAAGCAGACGGCACTTCTGAAAATGGGTTTTATTGGAGTTCCTGCTGGAAAAACCTAACGCGTTTCGGGAGTTATCCCTTAGTCATAGGTTAGCCGGTTAACCTATGACTAAGGGATAACTCCCGAAACGCGTTAGGTTTTTCCAGCAGGAACTCCAATAAAACCCATTTTCAGAAGTGCCGTCTGCTTTCCAAGTCTTTGTCACACTCCAACTGCGCCTTCAGGCCCTTACAACTAGTCTGTTTTTGCTGTTGATCAGTAAGCAGACTTCCCTGTGTCAGGCTCCAAATGTAATCTTGATCTCTAGAGGTCAGGGCTTATTTACTTAGCATTGCAATAACTGTGGTAAAAAGTAGCCTGACGTGATTTTATCTACCCTGTTGCACCTGGCTCAATGAATAGTGAGTTTCAGGTAATACTGTATCAGGTAAGTAATTGTATCTACTGTAGCAGATTGGCAGTATTTTCAGAGATCACATCCTAGGGCAAGGTTGAGAGTGGGTCATCTATCATACAATTGATTTTTGGAGCATTGGACACAGAGGGTGATTAATGCCTAATCCTTCTAATCTGTGAACAACCAGGTGTCACCACTCCATATGCATTGATGCAGCCATGTAACAGAGAACAAATGTAGAGGTCAGGAAAGTACATGAAATAATGTGTTTAAGACGGGCCCACGAGAACCTTTGGTCACTTAGTTTGTCGCAATGTTTCACATGTCCTGAACCTATTGGCAACTAGAGTTATGGCAAAGTATTTACCTAATACCAGAATGTGCATTCAGGAAAGGTTCTAAGATGTGGGCTGGCACTTACTGCTAACTTTTGTCAAGAGCCATCTCCCTACAGCACTTTTATATTCCCATTCATCCATATTGCTCTACTTCTGCATTTGGTAGAGGAGTATCTTCTTCTGTCTACCAATATGAGGCATGGGCCAACTTAATCTTCATATGCCCAACTGTCTTCACTAATAATCTAGATCCTGGACAGGGGAGTAGGGGGTCTGACAAAAAGTTGAGATCGAAAGCAACTTTTGGCCTTTATTAAGATCATACATGCTGGGAGGCTAGGGCAGAAGCCTTCTGTTCTGAACCGCAATACTTGTGTATAATGAGCCTAAAAATGACCCTGTTCAACCCTATATATTCACTGGTCTACAAAAAGAAAACACAACCTTAGTCTCACTATATTTCTGTGGTCATGCACAAAGTTATATTAAAGGGGGAACTCCGGCTTCCAAACCAAAATTTGATAAAGAGGCCCACATAACACAGAACCCCCTAATTTACCCATTACAGTTACAGTTCAAAAAGTATTGATAAATGGCATTTTCTATGCTGAAATCCAGCTGTTTAACAGTTCTTCTCTTTCTGCACCATTTGAAATCCTGGCAGGGAAGGAGGGACTAAACACTGATGTTACAAATTGTAACAACTTCTCCACAGCTTACAGACAGCATGCAGGGACTACATAACCCACAATGCATTGCACTGTGATGTTCCTTTATTGAATGTGTGCAGGGAATTGTGGGGTTTGGAGGATGCAGGCTGAGGACAGATGGCTGTTGATACAAAGTAACAGTAGTCAGCCAGCTCAGCAAAGTAGTCAGACAGATCAGCAGGAGAGCAGGGGGCTAGGCTTAGGGAATTGTTCCAAACAATTAAAAATCATGAAAAATCTGCATATTTTTTAATTTATGTATATTGCAAAGTTGCTTGAAATTATGTTTACTTTTCAAAAAGCTCAAGTTATGTTTTTGTGAGGTTCCCCATTAAAGTGACCGTATATTTGATATTGCAAGGCTTTGTAATAGTTAGTACCGGGTGCTAACTATTGTACCGGATACTAACTATTGTACTTTGGTATAGTACCAAAGTGTGTTACTACAATATGGACCTTAGTCTGTACGCTCCACATTTTCTTGTAATGCAATAAACATACATTGTCCATGGGGTCCATACTGTATATTATCTCCATTGATGTTGCAGACCCTGGTGCAAAATCTTTACTGAAAGAAGACCCCACATCGGTAATGTATGAGAAGCACTGGTGTAGAACGCCCTAGTGGGAAAGGTCATAAGGAGGCATGTGCAAAGCCTAAATAAATAAACCAAGAACGTGTCAGTGTATGTGAAAATTCATCTTCATGCCACATTATACCAGGGGTGCTCAATGCTGTGGGGTGTGTCGAATTTTGCAAACCATGACTAAGCTTGTCAGTTCAGTCCTGGAAACCATACGAAATACAAATCTACAAAGCAGCAACTTTAGAACCACGGTTACACTGTGATTAAGGTTTTATATAGTGCGTTCCCTTTGGAATGTAAAATGCTGCCTGGGAAACTTAAGGCATTTAATTAAATTTTGGTTTTTCTGTTCATGTTTGCAGAGGCCTGTCATCTTGTCTCCTGCAGCATCAACCACTACTTCATGCAAAGAGAATTGAAGACTACTGTATGTCTCAAATGACCTTAAAGCAAAAACAACATTGTGTACTTCTGTAAGATAGAAAATAGAATGACAAATGTATAACTCTCAGCATCTTCCATTAGTTGGCTGTAGCATTAATACATTATACACGAAACAGGTGGTCTATGTAGTTGTAAACTGCCCCTTCAATGTGTATTGTGAGTGCTATTCTCCATTGTTATGCAGTGTATCTTCTGCCTCAACGATATGATGAACCTAATTGTATTCAAGATGATATTTTCCATCAGGAAGAGAAGTGAAGGGAATCTTAAATGGCTGTGGTCCAGCATCCTGGAGAGTGGACCATTCTGATCATATATCTGGCCATAATCTTTAAAATAGTTTTTCACCTGTGCTAAATATACCAAGCAATTTCTTGACGCTATAATGGGGGTTCTTAAACTTTTTTCTTTTTTTTTTTACTTATGAGCCTTATTCAAATATGAAATGAGCCAGGGAGCAGCACAAGCATGATAAAAGTTCCTGGGTGCCAAATAAATTCTATGATTGGCTATTAATTTGCCCTATGTTGACTGGCAGACTACAGGAGGCTCTTTTTGCCCATAAACCTGGTTTTATGTAACAAAAATTTGCCTCCAAGCCTGGAATTCAAAAATAAGCACCTGCTTTGAGGCCACTGGGAATAACATCCAAGGGGTTGCTCAGGTGCTCACTGGTTGGGGACAACTGCTCTACAATATCTTTCTAATTGTATACACATTATAAATAAAGCAGCCATGTCAGAATAAACATAATACATCTCCCAATTTCATTGCTCAAATGTGGTGGGCTCAGCCTGAAGGCTAGTTATGGTGGGATTTGGCACGACTCCTAATTTACTGTCTTGGATATTCCTAATAATAAAATACAGTGACTTTGTATAGCCATGTTTTTGTGTTGTATATGTGAATCCTTGACAGCCAAGAGTAGCTTGTGAGCTAAGGGTGGTTGACCAAATGTTGAAGTACAAAGCGTGTACCCAACCCAAAATCTGTGCCCTAAAGCCTTCTATCCTTGATGAACAGACACACTTCTAATTTTCTGAATTACAAGAGAATTCACAGAAGAGTGCACAGCTTCCTAAAAGTACATAGGATTTGTTGACATCTTTGTTGCACATATCTTGTACAATTCACAGGGATAACACACACCTGAGCCAGGCTGCCATTGGTCCTTATGAGCCACAGTCCTCCAAACATATCTCCAAGCAGTGCAATGCTTGGGGCCTGTTATCCAGAATGCTCAGGACCTGGGGTCAGGGCTGTATTTAGGTCCGATGCCGTCCCCATTCCTCTGGCACACCCTACCCCCCAGCTCTGTCACCGGATTTCCTATGGTGACAGGCACCCCGGAGGCCACCTCCAAAACCATGCTGCCCTAGGCACAGGCCTTCTTGGGCCTTAATATAAATATGCCCCTGCCTGGGGTTTTCCCAAAGGGATCTTTCCATAATTTGGATCTCCGTACTTTAAGCTTACTAACAAAATAATAAAACATGATATAAACCCAATAGGTTTGTTTTACCTCCAATAAGGATTCATTATATCTTAGCTGGGATCAAATACAAGGCACTGCTTTATCATTACAAAGAAAAGGGAAATCATTTTTACAAAGTCAAGTTATTTGGTTAAAATTGAGTCTATAGGAGATAATTTTTTTGGATAATGGGTTTCCCAATAACAGATCCTATACCTATACAATATACACGCAATATATTTCACCGGCGTTACAGTGAATCTGGCATAAGATTAAACATCATTTGTTGCTATTTGCTTGACAACAGTTTAGTGAGGATACCCTTTTCTTATTTTCTTTCACAATCAATTTAGCCATTTCAAGCAATGGACTAATGGAGCTTTGTGCATTAGCCAGACCCACCTACACAGTTATGGATAACAGAAATGCATTCATCAAGGGAAGAATAGGTAACATCAGAGCAACAACCAACACACTGGCAGTGCTTCAGATATGGAGGAGGCTTTCAACAGCCAGTGGGGGGAATTAAATGTGAAAGGTTAAATTGCACATTCTGGGATATGTCATGGATTCTTCAACAAAATACATTAGTTCCGTCCTAAGTGAAGCGGAATCAGGCAAGCATGTGATGATTATACTTACATATCTCACAGATTAAAAAGTTCTAGTCAAACATGAATTATTACAGCCTCTCACCCACTCTACATACCTGGAATACAACTGATGCCATGGACTAGCTTTCATTATTTTAGAGGCCTAATTGAATTACTATGGTCAGAGCACAAAGTTAATCTTCCCCAACCATGGAAAAGTGCTCCAAGCGTGACTGCCTATTCCTAAGGGTAAGAAACTTAATATGATCACTAGTGAAAGCAGCTTGCTAGGACAGGTCCCACCACTTTGGTCAATACCGATGTAATATAGAATAAAACCTACTTTCTTCTGAATCCACCATTCTCTATCTACTTGTTTCAGATAATTTTACCCTTAGTTTTTTTTCCTTTTCCCCAAATAATATTTTACTAATTACTCAAAACCATAAAAAAAAGTTATTTATTAAGTGTAAAAAATAGGGATTGCCCCGAATTCAGGAGTCAGTTCGGGATTCGGCCTTTTTCAGCAGGATTCGGTCTAATCCTTGTTCCCGGCCGAACCAAATCCTAATCCTAATTTGCATATGTAAATTAAGGACGGGTAGGGAAATCACGTGACTTTTCGCCACAGAAGAATTATTTTTTCCACTTTTTCCTTTCCTGACCCTAATTTGCATATGCAAATTAGGATTCGTATTAGGTTCGGTATTCGGGCGAATCTTTCACCAAGGATTCGTAGATTCGCCCGAATCCCAAATAGGGAATTCGGTGCATTCCTAGTAAAAATCCATGAAAACCCTAACAACACTTCTCTGTCGGAAAATCAGTGAGGTCATGTAGTAAATGCCAGCTGCGAAATTTTTCTTTACTTTTAGTGGTTTTCTGGATTTGTGATGCTTGTAAATCGCACAAACATTCTTATGAAGACAAGGTTTTTGAGGTTTTCTCAGATTTGTGTTTTTTTTATTGGCGCTTTTTGTTTTAGGATCTTTTAATAAATAACAACATACGTGGGTTTTTCAAAAAGTGATTTTTTTTTTAAATTATTATTTATTTATTTATTTATTTAATTTATTGTTTTTGTTTGTGGTTTCAAAAAAAACATTAAAACCACACATATATGAATTTTGATAAATGGACCTTCCATTGCACAAGGCATGGTAAAAGGTATGGAAAATCTCAGCTATGAGGAAAGACTGACCAAGTTGAGGTTGTTCACGCTGGAGAAGAAGCACTTAAAGGAGAACTAAACCCCCAAACTAATGAAAACCCCTAACCTCCATAGCCCCCCCCCGCACAGGTGTTAATACCTGTAAATGCCCCTAAGTCTTTTATTACCCCTTGATGCAGAGTCAGCCCAGCAGAACTCACGGGCACCATCTTCACTGTTTTTTTACAGTGAGAGCTGTGAAGATGTGGAATTCTCTCCTTGAATCAGTCATACAGGCTGATACATTACATAGCTTGAAGAAGGGGTTGGATGGCTTTTTAGGAAGTAGGGGAATACAGGGTTATGGAAGATAGCTCATAGTACAAGTTGATCCAGGTACTGGTCCGGTTGCCATCAGGAATGAATATTTTCCCCTCTGAGGCAAATTGGAGAGGCTTCAAATGAGGGTTTTTTTTGCCTTCCTCTGTATCAACTAGCAGTTAGGAAGGTTATATATAGACTTAAAATGTTGAACTTGATAGACATGTGTCTTTTTTTCAACTTACTAAATTACTGTTATTATGTTACTATGATAGGTATATGATACCTACTGTACATGATAGGTACTTAGATTGCAAGCCTTACTGGGGAATGATGTGTATTCTTTATGAAGTGCTGTAGAATATGCCGCCACTCCAGTGTTGGACTGGGATGCCAGGGGCCCACCAGAAAACCTTAGGCTGAGATTCCACTTTCTAACTACCATATCTCCTCTCCTCACTCAGTCTCTTTATTCTCCTAGTCTCTTTTCTCTACATACTATACTATATTCTTCCATTATTAAGCCTCTTTGTTTTCATAAAGAAATAGGGAATGACCATGAAATAGGCCAAATGGTTAGAAGCAAGAGGATAAGAAATAAAGCAGAATTATAGTTGCAAAATGAGTCAGCCAGTCCTAGTTACATTGTTTTGTATTTGTAAATCTAACAGATACAATGTCCTTTGCTCACTACTGGCTTTACTCAGGTCCCACTCCTTTATTTACTTTCATACACAGCCAGGACTTTCCATTTGTAACACAGAATTGCCTTCACAGCAAGTCATCCCTTTCTTGGCGCGGGGAAATTTGGGTTTAAACACAATTAAGGACATGGAACAGGGTTACTTCATAATCCAAGTTTCTCCATAATGAAGTGCAGAAAATGTTTCCATGTTGATTGGATATTGCCAAATGGATTAATCTTTGTTATCATGAATTTTATATACATGGCACGGTCAACGTTTTTCTCTGTTTCTTGAGAGGTTTAAAATGTGACAGAGAAAAGAAAAAGGCTCTTTATCTAGAAAAGTTTTTACTATTTGTAAATAAAAATCTCTGCTAATAGTTAATTAGGTTGAAAAAAGACCAAAGTCCATCAAGTTTGACAAATGAACCCCACACAGACCTATACAGACCTATCTATACACTCAAATATATAAATTGCATATAGTAATATCTTTGGTTACAGTACTAACCAGTGGAGCTTACAACCTATTAGTTTGTGATGTCAATACCACTCATACATATCCATTTTAATCTGCAATATGTAACACATAGGAGAGAATTGTGCCTCTGGCCTCTGGTCCAAAACTTGCCAAACAGGTAATAAGTGCCGTATCTAGATGTTACTGGGCCCCACTGCAAATTCAATTTAGGGCCCCAAAAACTTGGTAAGTTGACCTATTCTACCATGATATATTAAAAATGCTTAGGGACTAAATGCTCCCCCTACACTCCTAGGCCCCCTGTAACCTCAGGGTCTGCTTTCTCCAGTTATGTCCCTGCAGATAATGGTGTTTGAAAGGGGGTTGTTTGATGTGCCAAATCCCTCTGCCTCTTGTATATACTGTAAATGCCTACTTCCTCAGTGTAAATAACGTGAGTACCAGTGCCTACTGCCTCGCTGTATATAATGTATTTGGGGATTCAAGACACTCTGCCTCTCACTACAAATCAAAGCCCAGATTTTATGTCCCCTGATTATATGTTTTCCTAGATTTAAGTTGAAGCTTTTCCTGTATTTTAAGTCAGTTATCCCACTGTTTATCCCCTGTGAATGTTAGTTTTTTTGCATTTAAAGGAAAACAACACCCCTAGGTACAAAAGCCCCCTCATCTCTCTTCCCACACAGTCTATTACAGGGGTACCCAAACTTTATGCAACGAGGGCCAGTTTTGGTGAGGTGAAAATGTGTGGGGGCCGACCATTCAGCCAAACATTCTTTGAACCATTAACATTAAATTACAGGAATCGAGTAATTGTAGCAGTAATATTTGTGGCACATTAGTGAAATGATCTGCCACTTGTCCCTCTTTCTGTTTCCAAAATGTTGGGAGCTATGAACTATTTGGAGGCTGGATAAGGTAGAATACTGGGTGGCAGGTCAAATTGCAGGTCATGAAGCACGGGTCTGCCCAACTGGACCAGCACAGAACTCTACCCACTGAGGTTGCTGCTTCACGAGCCCCCACACACCCTGGGCCTAGGTTTGCCACCTGGCCGGTAAAAATGATGGCAGATCAGAATGTTATTAATAGGGAAAAAATATAAATATATAGGAAGGCCGGTATTTTTTTCCAGAAAAGCTGGCAACCCTACCTGGGCCCCTGCACTAACTGCATCCTCCCTGTGGCCACAGTCAGAGCTGGGTGAGAGGTCAGGGGACAGCATAATAAAAGGCTTCAGGTGGGTCGGATATGTTTGCCTGTATGTATAATGTACTTGGGGCAACACTACCTACTCCTATCTTCCATTAACACCATAATCAGCTTTACCCAGAGCCAGACAAATATAATTTGCATTCAAGGCTCCAGATGCTTCAAAAGCAATTGTGCTTGTTGCAGTAACATGCAATTACACCCATTTGTTAATCAGGAGCACACTTAAATTAAAATTAAATAAATAAATTAAAGACCACACTTGCACCTCTACTTATAAATGAGCCCTGTAACCTCCAAATAATTGATGTCCAAAGCAGTCAAATATAGAAATTATATTTTACATTCCTCCCAACTTTTATCAGACATAAAAGCAGTTGTTCATCTAAAAACCTTATTTTCATAATGAAAAAAAAAATACATTTTGAGCAATTTTCCAGTATGCATTAGCAAACAAATATTCTAATGGTTAATTGTAAATGCAAATTTGTGATTGAAAGCAAAAATTCTTTATCAGATTCTCTTTTCTGGTCCTGACTTTTGAAACATGATGGAGCTGCTGGCTGTTCTGCTACATTGTTTCAGGAGTCAGAGCTTGACGATGCATTCAAAAACAGGTCACTTCATTAACAAGTGTTATTTAATAAGTATTTGAAAATGTTTAATTGGTGTACATTTATAATTTTTCGTAGAATAGCATTTTCTTTCATCATGCAAATGAGGACCCTTTTAATGTATTCTTTCAACAACATTGTATATATTGACAGAGGCTACATACAAATCCACGGTCATGTTGCTAGGGTTGCCATCTTTTCCAAAAAAAATACGGCCTTTCTATATATTTATCTTTTTCCCCTATTAATAACATTGGGCTCAACCATCATTTTTACCGGCCAGGCAGGAAAAATACCGGCCAGGTGGCAACCCTACTTGTTGCCCAAGGGGCATAAAAGTGCCTTTACATTTTCCTTAAATCTTGTAGGTGCGGCAAAGCAAAGGAAACAGTGAATGTAAAAATATGAAGTAACACTGCAGTCGGAAAAAGGGTTACGCATTACTGACCCTTTAAGGCAGTGATCCCCAACCAATGGCTTGCAAGTAACATGTTGCTCACTTATCCCTTGGATGTTGGTTCCAGTGGCGTGAAACGTCAAAACAAGTGCTTGTCTTTAAATTACTGGCTTGGAGACAACTTTTGGTTGCATAAAAACCAGTTGTACTTCCAAACAGAGGCCCCTTTACATGTTCAGATTTGTGAAAATTTTAGGGGCTGGGACCCTTTGGCCACGGGGGGTGGAGGCTAGTGGAAGCAGCTGGCACTGGGACCATGTGGGTCTCGGGGCACCGCTTTGTCAAATATGGCCTTCCCATATAGGGGCTACTAAATAGTAGGGATGCACCGAATCCAATATTATGGATTAGGCCAAACCCCCGAATCCTTTGCGAAAGATTCCACCGAATACTGAACCGTATCCAAATTTGCATATGCAAATTAGGGTTGGGAGGGGGAAAACATTTTTTAACTTCCTTGTTTTGTGACAAAAAGTTACGCAATCTCCCTTCCCCCCCCTAATTTGCATATGCAAATTCGGTTCGGCCAGGCAGAAGGATTCGGCCAAATCCTGCTGAAAAAGGCAGAATCCTGTCCGAATCCCGAACCGAATCCTGGATTTGGTGCATCTCTACTAAATAGACAATCATAGCCTTATTTGGCACCCCAGGAACTTTTTGCATGCTTGTGTTGCTCCCCAACTCTTTTTACATTAGAATGTAGCTCACGGGTAAGGGTTAGTTCACACAAGGAGATTCGGGGAGATTGTCGCCTGTCGACTAATCGCCTCTTCTGGGGACAATCTCCCCATCAGCTAGAATGAAAAGTTGCCTGCGCTAAAGCACACGCGGCGCTTGGTTTTCTGAAATTGCGCGTGCTTTAGCGCAGGCGACTTTTCATAATAGCGGTGGCAGAAGAAGAGGTGATTAGTCGACAGGCGACAAAATCTCCCTGAATCTCCTTGTGTGAACTAACCCTAAAAGAGGTTGAGGAACCCTGCTTTAAGGTATCAATTAAAAAAAACAAAAAAAGTATCATGTTTCAGCTTCAGGTTAAAAGTATTAAATGAGCACGGATCATGGTTTCAGTTTACCAGATAGTACGTGCTTAAACAAGCAATGGTCTAAATCCTTATGATCTTCCAATAAAAGTGCTATCCAGCCAGCACCCCTGTCTCTCCTTGTGTGTTGCCTAAACTCAACTAATGATATTTAATTTCAGGTCAATAAGGTCACCCTTTTCCCTTGCACTACCCAGGCCACAATATTGACCTACAGAACACACTAATAAGTTTCTTGCCCTTAAAATGACCTACTAGAGATATGCATTTTTAAACATATGTTTTCCCAAGCAGATACTTGTTCAGTCATATTGCCTTCCCTGGGATAATATCTCTCCATAAACAGATATGGGTTCTGTTATCTGGAAACCCATTATCCAGAAAGCTCTGCATTACCAATGGCCATCGCCCATAGATTCCATTTTAATCCGATAATTCATATTTTTAAAACTTCTTTCCTTTTTCTCAGTAACAATAAAACAGTTCAGGTATAGGATCCGTTATCCTGAAACCCGTTATCCAGAAAGCTCAGAAATATGGAATGGTTGTCTCCCATAGACTCTTTTATCCAAATAATCCAAATTTTTAAAAAGGATTTTCTTTCTCTTTAAAAATAAAACATTATCTTGTACTTGATCCCAACTAAGAGATGATCAATCCTTATTGGAAGCAAAACCAGCCTAATGGGTTTATTTAATGTTAACATAATTTTCTAGTAGACTTAAGGTATGAAGATCCAAATTATAAAGATCCATTATCCGGAAAACCCCAGGTAATGAGCATTCTGGATAACAGGTTTCATACCTGTACCCTATACTTGATCCCAACTACGATATACCTGATCCTTATTGGAGGCAAAACCATCCTATTGTTTAATTAATGTTTAAATGATTTTTAGCAGACTTCAGGTATGAGCATCCCCACTGACCCCATTATCTGCATTCTTGTGATGGCACAAGCTTGCACATAATGAACAATCTGGGACACTACAGCTGGACAAAGATGTGCAGTTTTATAAGATGGACGTTGTTTGTTTCAGTCTAATGATCTACTATTAACCATTCCGATTAAAATAAGGAACAGAACAAATCAAACGATGTTCTGGCCATTAATTGACAGGGAGCAATCATATGAAAGTTATGTCCGACAAATAGTAGTGACAGTCACCCATTGATATCGTCAGATAAAAAATGCACGCCAAGATATTATCAATAGCCGACAGAAATGCTCTAACCTGTCTGATTGACTGAACGACCAATCACCATGGTACGAAAAATGTCAGGACAATCCACATAAGGTCCAAAAATCACACAGACATTTGTTTCATACAACGGTATCTTTGCCTATGGCCAGCTTGAGCCTCATTTTCTTCTTTCCTAGCATGGCAATCTACACTTGGACTGAGCTACCAGTATTTCTTTCATCTGGACTGCTTGTTCTACTAGCCTGCACCTTTTTGTGAGGTAATCAAACTCTTTTTTTTTTAATTAATCCAATTCAAAGGCAAACTAAAGAAATATTGCGATCACCCCTTTTGGAAGTCCTGCTGCAAGTTGTTTTCTCTTGAACAAGGGCAGTGCCTTGAGTTGTTCTGTCTGGCTGATAATGGCACTCAAATGTGCACCGGTTGGGTTTCCCAAAGTAGCTGGGAACCAATTATTGTCAACTGGATATTGCTACAAAGTTTCAGGTTCAATGGACACTTGACTTCTCTGCATGAGATGGATTTCTAAGCAAATATTTACAGTTCTCATTTAAAGAGAGTCAGCCTGGGGATTTTTTTTTGGTGGAAATTATAATTGCCCTGCATTCTGATTACTTTTTTTTTTTTGCTTATTTATTGGGTTTTATGTACAGGAATTCTTGTGAACAAGTAGCCAGAGCAAAATTTTTTAATTATCCAGCTTGATAACAAACAGAAATGTATTGGCTATTTTTCCTGTAGTCTGGTTGGTACATACAACTCAAAAGAAAAGCCAATTCAAGACCAAAAAAATGTAAAAATTAACTACTGAGAATGAAAACATGTTGAACTCAACAAAGGGTGTAATTCTTATCAGGTGCTCAAAGCATTGTCCATGGAATTCTAGCAACTGTGGCACTTGGCACAACTAAGCTACGCCCATTACAATTGTGTCCAATTGTAGCAAAATAAAGACAATTTTGTACAATTTTGTAAGTCTGTGCTAGTAATGTCCGTGCCCAATTCTTTAGGCATGAGTGTGCCACATCTATTTATGCAGCATACTGAGGGAACCCTGGAGCTACTGCCTGGTTCAAAGGTTTTTTAGCTCCAGGGTTCCCCTGCATCAATAGGCGCAGTAGCACCTGATTAAAAACAAAAGGCAGGAAGGACTGAGTTCCACTATATGGAAGAATCGTCTGACTGAGGTGGTATGGGCCCACCTGGACTGCCACATCAAGGGCCCACCATAAATCCCCCTCTGTCAGGAAGGAGCGATGGCTCTGCCAGCTGCAGGGAGTGGGTCTGGGTCAAACGAAGATATACAATGTGACTAATGGCGGAGCGCTTCCCTTGTACGCCAGCTCCTGCTAAGCCGCAGCTCTCGCGATAGATCGGCTCCTTCTAGCAGGCTTCCACTGCACACTACTGCTACCGCTGCTGAGCGCCGTTCAAAGCAATCTCTGAGTCTGGCAAGTTAGTATCAATTTGTTGGCTTTATTGAGCGCATTAAAATTGTTTGGGAGGGGGATTCACATCTAACGCGTTTCGTGTCAGAAGACCTGACACTTCATCAGAGTGGGTCTGGGTCAGCAGGGTCTACAAAGGCTGGGAGTCCACCAGGTTTTTTCCCAGTGTCCTGCCAGCCCAATCAAAATTGATGTAAAGATGCCAATATCAGCTCCGCTGTAAGTCAAATACAAATATTTGGAGATAGTGAGAGGAGAAAAAAAAGCCCAATTTGACCCTTATTGTTTGTTTTTGCTAAAGGACCACTGTATTGCTTATCACATACTACAGCACTTTTTTGCATCACCCAGAACATTTTTCATGCTTGCCTTTCTCTCCAACTCTTTTTACATCTGAATGTTGCTTCCAGGTAAAAATGGTTGGGGACCCGTTCCCTACAGCAGACGTGCCCATACTTTACTAATGCGGGTCTAATTTTAGTGATGTTGTTCCATTATGATCTACATCCATAAAAGCATTGTTGCCATTCTGTTCCATGGAAAATGTCTTAAATATTGATTTATGAGAAAATATATATTGCTATTTTTAACCAACAACTTTTTTTCTTATGCAACCTTAACATAATAATTATCTGAATGAAAATGAAACAGGAGGGTGATTTAGACAAGCTGTTTGTTGACAATGTCTTGAGATGTACTGATCACCAGTTAAGGTGGTTATTTATCAAAGTCCGCATTTTTCTCAATATTTTCTGAAAAAATCCGCACGGGTTTTTTCGGCTTATTTATTAATGCACTTTCCCAAAAATTTTGTTTCGTAAAATTTTGCGAATTTTTCGGAATTTCCTCCCAAAAATTTTGAATTTCACAAATATTTTTCAGAATTTTCAGCGAAAATTTTGGATTATTGCACAAAACGCAGATCAAAAAAATCTTTTTGACTTCACCCATTATGCAACCTCGGCAGGAGATGGCGGATTTTCGGATTCTGACTTTTTCCATCCTCAGGTTATAATAAATTTAGAAAAATTTGTATATTATACTAAAAAAAAACACAAATCTTTCGGGTTTTTGGCATTCAGAGTTTAGTAAATAACCCCCTTATGGTCTACTAGTAGATCCAGATCTACCTTTTGGGCACCCCTGCCCTTCAGCTGCAACTATTGCCCAATAGGGAGTGTCTGCCAGTGGGACTTGCCACCCTGCCTGTAAGCACAGACATCTGCTCTGCTACTCCCAATGGGCACCATCTGCATCATTTCTGCAATACACCACCGCCTTTTACCCATAAGACAATACATTTTTAAATAAATTCCAGTGTAGTTGAGCTCATGGCAGTCATGTGTGTGTATCATAGTGCATGTTGTTGTAAAGCCATTCAGCCAGTGCAAGCAAAAGCACCTGTTGGTGCAACATGCAAAACAAACAAACCTTGGAAATGCAGCCTATATAAAACATGCAGTACGGCTCACTTGCACCCCATGCTCCCTGGAATTGTCATATTCATTCTGCACCTAGTGAATCCTATTGTTTATTTTCATTTATTTCTTCACTTCCCTTGTGTTGGTGTTTCCCTTGTCCCCAGAACCAGTAAAAAACAAGAGCCTTGCTGAAGGTCATTTGGATCTTAGAGAAGAATTAGACCATTCTGTCCAAGTCCAGCCCTTTTGCCATTCAGATTGGCCTTCTCCTACAAAGCAGCCTTGAAAAGTTGTGGGTTTCCTGACGTATTTTGACTGGAGGTTTTAAAACACATTCCATACAACTGGTAACAGTAAATAATCTGCAGCTTTATTGCTTTGAATTGAAATGTGTGTGAAGAGCCACATATATATTTATAACTTGGCTGGAGCTGTTGGGAGTTTAATATCCTGGAGCACTGGGTGTGATTGCACTTTGATTTTCCTCACTTAAAAACATGTTCTATATTGCACATGTTTACATACCACTGACTGTGCTTTCTGATTCACTAAAACAATTACTTTCCTTCATTTAAAGGAAAATTACAGCCATTCTACAGGTTTCTATGTGAATGTTTATTTGGCACCGCCCCTGGGTCCTCTACAGGTCTGGGGTCCCTTATCCAGAAACCCTTTATCCAAAAAGCACAAATTACGGGAAATGCCATCTCCCATAGACTCTATTTTACTTAAATAATTCAAATTAAAAACAAAAATTTCCTTTTTCTCTGTAATAATAAAACAGTACCTTGTACTTGATCCCAACTTAGATATGAGTAATTCTTACTGGAGACAAAACAATTCTATTTTGTTTAAGTAATGTATACAAGATTTTCTTGCAGACATACGGTATGGTGATCCAAATTATAGTTCGATCCCTTGTCCGGAAAAGCCCAGGTCTCGAGCATTCTGGATGACAGGTCCCATACCTGTGTATCGCTAAATGACAATCACAGGCTATACATCTGTCCATCTCCCTACTAGCTGAGGGATCAATTCCACCATATTTTAGGATCGAAGCCACAAAGAAGTTTATGCTACCTGAGTGGGAAATAATGCTTCAGGGTTCAAGCTGAAGTGGGCAGGGGTTAAGAAGATAAAGAAGCTCCAGGATCATTACTATAGAGGTCCTTGATCTTATGCCTTAGGCGGTCCATAATTAACCAGTTAATTGCTTTGTCAGCGGGGGTAATATACAAATCAACAGTGCAGAAAAAAAAGCGTAAGGATGCTGTTTGTAGTTTGCTCCTAATGTGCATTAATGTAGGACCTTTAGTACATGGAATAAGCCATTTTACAGATCCAATTTCTCCATAAATGTCTCAGAAAATTTGCTCCAATTCATGTCTCTGCTGTCCACATTCTCCCCCACTGTGAGCCCAATGGGTGGGATCATACAAGCAGGCTTACTGACAGCCAATAAGGGTCACACATTAAGTGTATTAGAAAGGTAGAAACAACCACTTAAATAAAACCACCCCTAAAACTAAAGAGGGGGGTTATATAGAATATATTGTGTCTAGGTTGGTATCCCATAATGCAAGGAATGGTTGTTCCACAATCCATACTGTATACAGAATACATTGCTGGAATGGAAATGGGTTCTCAATCCATGAACAGGTCTATCTTGAGAGGGACCACCTCCAAGGAAATATATTGGAATAGACATGAGAGTTTCAATGGGTCCATGGAATATAATTACTGTTGTTATAATATCCTCAGTATTGTTATGTCCATGTGCAGATATACCTGTATGTGTGTGTGTATATATATATATATATATATATATATATATATATATATATATATATATATATATATATATATATATATATACATACACACACACACACACACTATATACCTATAATATATAATTTTATATACCAAGGAGGAATCCTTATGATTAATTAGCTTATTTTGACTGATGTTGCTTTCTAATATTTAAGATATTTTAAGATATGCTTTTAGATATGAATGCACATAAAAAATTGGGTTTGGATTAAAGAGTAACATGTTTAACAATTAAATGTTTGTTTAATTACATTTCATTAAATATATTGCTGTGTCGTCACTCTTGGCCTTTTTGTTGTTTATAGCCAGGCAAGTTCCCATTACAAAGTGATTTAATGGGATCCCACTGATCCAAAATAACAGTGAGATCATATATTAAGATCGGATACCCTACTGAGACGGTGAAATGCTTCCCCATCTCCCCTGGGGTGCAGGCACTGTCTGATTGCATCTCTGTAGGGGAGCATGGCTATCCTGTTGTCTTTCATATACTGTATTCTCAGAGCTCAACGTCTCCAGCGAGTGAACTAACTAATCAAATTTGTTTTCTTTGGTTGTCGTCGGACTAAAACTCCCAGTATTTATCACCATAGTAACAAGAGGCAATGCATGCTGGGAATTGTAGTTTAGCAACATCTTAGACTGCATCTCCCAACGCCAATGTGGTACTTCCAGGCCCAGTAGATTCTGGTGAATGCCAGAGGACCTGATTTAAGATGCCATAGTCAGGGGCGCTGCGCCAATGAGTTGAGTTCAGAAACTCGCCTCAAGCAGCAGCACCCCACTAGCTACCAGGGGGGGGCAAAAATGCTGCTCCTGGTACTTTAAGAGCAGAATTTCCGGTTCAAACCAGAAATTCGGCTCTTCTAACTCAGAGAACACAATTATGCTCTCTGCGCTAGCTTCCTGGCTCTCTCCGCTGCCCTTGTGGACCGCCCAGACCCACTCCGGCGCAAAAAGGTGAGCGTATGGGGGAGGGGTTGCAGTAACAGCAAGCTGCTTCAGGCCAAAGTCACTATTTATTTGCCTTTTTGTTTGGTCCTCGGTGTACAGGTATGGGATCCATTATCTGGTAACCTGTTATCCAGAAAGCTCCAAATTATGGAAAGGCAGTCTCCTATCGACTCCATTCTATCCAAATAATCTAAACTTTTAAAAATGATTTCCTTTTTTGCTGTGATAATAAAACAGTACCTTGTACTTCATAAAGCCATATTACTGGTGTGTGGCTCCATTGTTTTGGCAAGGGTCAAAAATAAAAATATTTTGGAAGATGGTCTCTTACCAGAGTAACCCCCAGTCCAAGGGTTTGCTAAATTTTTGAGAAAATACAAAGCATTCAGATGTGGTGAGAGGTCACCCAGCAGTAAAGCAGTAGCCAAGGTATTTTTATAAAAGTATAAAAAATCTTTATTAGGACATATGTAAGCCTGTCGCATTTCGTGCCTAAACACATAGGCTTGTACTTCATCCCAACGAAGATATAATTAATCCTTATTGGAGGTAAAACCAGCCTGTTGGGTTTGTTCAAGGTTTATCTAATTTCTTGTAGAGTTATGGTATGAAGATCCAAATTATGGAAAGATCCATTATTCGGGATTCTGGATACCTGTACCTGAAATAGCAGGGCCTATTTTGAACCCCTGTCCAGACCCCGTGATTTTTCAGAATGCCACATAGCCTAATTGGAGAATGGGCTTCCAAATAGGGTTGCCTCCTTTTCTGGAAAAAAATAGCGGTATATACTGTATATATGTATATATATATATATATATATATATATATATATATATATATATATATATGTATAGTCAAATACAAGAGTCCTCTGCACTCAACCCATTATCAATATATTTAAGACAGTGACATTTTGTGCATACTGCTACTAAAAAATGTCTTACCCTTAAAACAAAACAGGGATTGTTTGTCCATATATTGCAATATATTTAAGCTGGCCAACTACGTCAAAGTCATCCCATATCTGGCCAGTCCTACGCTCAATTTTATCTGATTCATTAAGAATTCTATTGCTTCATTATACATTTTACAAAGGGACTAGGTTTTACCTGCAACTTACTTGCTGCTTTCAAGTAAACCTCCCAAACTTGGCTGCCCTTTTATTAGACACCAGTGGGATCACTATAGCTGGGAAGGGTGGGAGCTACAACATGGAGCTGGTCACTGCTCCTGTATAACTATAACAAACAAGGGAAAGTTGTGCTCACCACTATTTTTTAAAACCATTAGGCGGGGGTGCAATGAGGGTGTGACCACAAAATACATATAGTCAAATACAAGAGTCCTCTGCACTCAACCCATTATCAATATATTTAAGACAGAGAAATATCTTTTTCCCTATTAATAACATTGGGATCAACCATCATTTTTACCGGCCAGGCCTGTAAAATACCGGCCAGGTGACAACCCTATTCCCAAGTGAACCCAGAGAGAAAGAGGGACACTGTCGGGACACCCCCTGACCAAAAGTCTACATCAATAAGACCAGGATTAGTTTTAGAGAAGGACAAAGAGAGCTCTGGCCATTCCAAGGGCCCCAACCTGACAGAAGGGCCCCTGTTTCTTGTCATTAAACTCCTCAATGAAAGTATAAATGAGATCATCATGGAACTGGAGGGATAATTCATAGCTGGTCCTGTTTTTAGCGTGTTTCTGAGGTGGGAGCCCAAATGTGAGGGTTAAAAGGCATAGCCTTTGGGCTCCAGCCTCTCAGAGAGAGAAAGAAGCTGAACAAGGCAGGAGCCATCTCTGTACTATTATTAGGCCACATGATACAAGAGACACTGAGGGATTTATCATTTCAATTTGGCGGTCAGTCTCCGCCCCTCCCCCGGATCCAGAGCAATAAATATATAGGAGTCTGTGTGTCCTGAGCAAGCCCCTCCCCCTTGTAAGGACCGTGTCAACCCCGGAGCAGGAATCACAGAGCCGTGTAACCCAGGCAGCAGCAGCAGCAGCAACAACAGGGAGGGCGAGGGGAGCTTAAGTCAGGCTCCGGCAGGGTGAGAGGAGGAGTATCCTAATGTGAAGGCAGAAAGCCCAGGGGGACACGCAAGGACAGCAGAGGGCAGCCTGGCCAGAGAAACAAGCCACAAGCACATGGCACTGGAGCTCAGCCCTAGACCCTTCTCATTGGAGTGATCTGCCTGACCCCCTCCTCCCCGCTCTTATACTACTACACGGCGCTTGCACGGAACTTCCCGGGGGAACCTGGACAGTAATGCCCCAGTGAGTGCGTGTTCTGCCCGCTGCCTGCCCGGCCCCGTGTCCGAGGGGCAAGATGCTGTCCTTGTGGGCGCTGGATGTGAGTGTGGAGGGTGTGCAGAAGAGGAGGAACCCATCCAAGCACTACGTGAGTACTTCTACCCACCCAGCACTATGGTACAACCCTGCCTTGTATTATACGGGCAATTATAGCCACCCAGTGTATTCTATAATATACTCTATGTATTGTATGTATTATAGGGACAATTATACCAACCCAGTGTATTCTATAATATACTCTATGTATTGTATGTATTATAGGGACAATTATACCAACCCAGTGTATTCTATAATATACTCTATTTATTGTATGATTTATAGGGGCAATTATAGCCATCCAGTGTATTCTATAATATACTCTATGTATTGTATGTATTATAGGGACAATTATACCCACCCAGTGTATTCTATAATATACTCTATTTATTGTATGATTTATAGGGACAATTATACCCACCCAGTGTATTCTATAATATACTCTATGCATTGTATGATTTATAGGGACAATTATACCCACCCATTGTATTCTATAATATACTCTATGTATTGTATGATTTATAGGGACAATTATACCCACCCAGTGTATTCTATAATATACTCTATGTATTGTATGATTTATAGGGACAATTATACCCACCCAGTGTATTCTATAATATACTCTATGTATTGTATGTATTATAGGGACAATTATACCCACCTAGTGCATTCTATATACTCTATGTATTGTATATATTATAGGGACAATTATACCCACCCAGTGTATTCTATAATATACTCTATGTATTGTATGATTTATAGGGATAATTATACCCACCCAGGGTATTCTATACACTCTTATGTATTGTATGTATTATAGGGACAATTATACCCACCCTGGCACTGTGTATTCTATATACTCTATGTATTATAGGGACAATTATAGCCACCCAGTGTATTCTATATACTCTATGTATTCTATGAATTATAGGGGTAATTATAGCCACCCAGTATATCCTATATACTCATATTGTATGAATTATAGGGACAATTATACCCACACAGTGTATCCTATATACTCTATGTATTGTATGTACTATATGGGCAATTATACCCACCCTGGCACTGTGTATCCTATATACTCTATGTATTGTAGTGCATCCTTATCATGCATTATGGGAGTACGGTAAATGCCATACATTATGGAAAGTGTTTGTGGATGGGTGATGCACCAATTGCAGTAAAGAACACTATGTGATTGGTGTGTGTTTGTTGCGGTGTATCACATGTTCTGCATATGGGATTAGATATGTAAATGGAATGGAGTATACAGTAGATAGGGGAAAGTAGATGGAGTCTGTAGGGCAAAAGTTGGGAAGAGTATGGGAATGTTTGATATGAAAAATGTAAATAAAGTAGAATTTTGTTTTATGGTGCAGCAGTAGTAACAGTGGGGTTAGTAAGAGTCGGAACAGCAGGGCAGTGGGATCTGTAATAATAGGGGGGCATTGCATATGGGGGCTGCAGCAGTGACACCATATGTCTAGTAGGAATCAGGGTTTCCAAATATGTAACTACTTGTATGGGGAGAGATTATTGTAACTCATTTGACAAGTAAAACATATAACCCATATCAGGTAGTCATAGTCATTCTCATCATTCCCAGGCAGTTTGTTAATGGCAAGAGGGGCGAGTGGACTCCAGACACATTTTGTAAGGAATTCTCTTAATAATCCTAAAGTTATGGGAATGATAATGTGCGGGCCGCTATGCTACTGTAAGTGCGGTTACTCTAATAATAAACCATGTGTCATGAGAAGTGTGTGCCTGGGGCTGTGGGGGCCGCACCACTTGTTCTATTATGGGTACATGAATTGGAACGCTAAGCCTTAGAGTGTGGGATTTGGTTATACTATTGTCTATCATCAGTGCAGTCCTCTGAATAATAAACTATACTATATGTTACTGCTAGTTGTGTGTATGCAAGTGTCCAGGGATTTTAGTGGTACTAACACTTCTGCACTAATTCTAATATTTAAAATTTGTTGTATGGGATTGACGAGATGGGGGTGGGGCTCTGCTACTGTAAGTACAGTAATAATAAATGGATCTGTACTGTAAGTGTTCTAGGTTTGTTTGATGCCAAAGAATGCTGTATACTCTGTGGGGAGAGGGAGGTTCATCATTTATCTTTATATCATCACGTTATTTGTGATCTTCAGGGGAGGGTGTTGGCCGTTATCACAAAGGTGTTGCTTGTGTTTTATTAATAAAGGAAGGGTTGCAGGGCTGATACATGCACAGAACATGTTCCATATGCACATACTGTAGGGATCAATGCATTTAATATAAAACATCTATTATATTTATAGACTGGTAATGGCATGTCCTGGTATGTGGGAGCACACACCCACTGTCAGGCTTGTTACTACTACTGAGCAAACGTGCACCTGGGCAGCGACCAATCCTGTGTTTACTTTCATTGTTCTACCTGCAGCTGGCAGTATCAAGCTAATCCCGCATTGGCTGCTGAATTACCCAATGTTGGTAAATAAGCCAGACTGTTTTAGTTCGTGTGCTTCCATTATATAGTGAAAAAAATACCCCCTATTGTTAAATATAAGGATATTATATGTCACCGAAGCGTTCCATGACCGTATAAAAGCACAAGGCTGAAGGATGAGTGTTTTATACAGGTCATGGAACTCAGAGGTTGCTTCTAATACCCTCATATTTTCCAACAAGGGGTTAGTGAGTGGTGACATAAATTACATCAGTACTCACCATTTATAACATCACTAAGTCACCCTTTATATAGTGAATAAAGTACCCCCTTTTGTAAAATTTTAGGATATTATAAGTTACCGAGGAGTTTCATGACCATATAAAAACACAAGGCCGAAGGCTGAGTGTTTTTATACAAGTCATGGAACTCCGAGGTAATTTGTAATATCCTTATATTTTGCAACTGGGGGTACATTATTTATTATAAGACACACGTTTCAGTGAGTCACGTGACAGAGATAACATCAGAACTCACAGTTTATACAATAAAGTACCCCCTCTTGTAAAATATAAGGATATTATAAGTTACAGAGGAGTTTCATGACCATATAAAAACACTAGGCCGAAGGCAGAGTGTTTTTATACAGGTCATGGAACTCCGAGGTAACTTCTAAGCAAATGGGGGTACTTTATTTTTTTATACACGTTTCAGTGAGTCATGTGACAGAAATTACATCAGAACTCACCGTTTATAACCGATGAAATCAGAACTCACCGTTTATAAGGATATAATTTTCTAGTAGACCTAAGGTATGAAGATCCAAATTATGGAAAGATCCATTATCCGGAAGACACCATGTCTAGAGCATTCTGGATAACACGTCCCATACCTGTATATAAATATATATATGTGTGTGTGTCACATGGTATGTATAAAATGCATGCATACATAGTTATAGAATTAGATTTATAGACCAAACACATTCAGATCAGCCAGCTGTGGAATTGTACACTGTATAGGAAGATTCAGTAGTGTGAATACATAGCATGTCAGAGACTCCCTGTAATCCTCCAGCCGGTTGTTTTGTGTCTGTAGTTCGTCACTTTCACAGTCCTATATACAAACGTGGCTGCTGCATCTCTACTGGTTACAGTATCATAATCTTGTTTGTAGCCCTTCCAGCTGCTCTCATCTCCCTTATTTATTTATTTTTACTCCCATTAAAAACTAATTTCCATATAAAGTGCCCGATGCGTCCATAAGCTGCTTCTCATGTCGACCAATCCGGTGCTGCCAGAAACTTGGCTTTGTGATATAATAAGGGTAAGGGCACACTGTGTGTTTTGGGGAGATTTGGTCACCTGGTGACTAATCGCCTCGTCTTTGCTGCGACCAATCTCCCCAAACGACTTCCTCCGGAAAACGAACCGCCGCGTGTTATTAGCGTTTTGTCATTTTAGCTGGCGCAGAGTGACGGAAGGCATTTGGGGAGATTGGTTGCCGCAAAGACAAGGCAATTAGTCGCCAGGCGACCTAATCTCCCCAAAACAGCCAGTGTGGCCTTACCCTAAAAGCACTTGCTCTTAGATACTCTCCCCCCCATTCCCATCTCGTCTCTGATAAGTGCTCTTTCATCCCAAAGATAGGAGGGCGGAGGGACTTTTATTCACACTGTTCATGATAAGGCATGTAGTGACAAAATGCAGAACCCACCTCTTTTCTCAGCATTCTGATCAGATTTCCAGACCAAAGAAAAGTTATACTTTCAGTGATCTTTAGATTCTGATGTTCATCTCATTAGCATTAGCATTTCCTTATAGATTCAGTAACCTTTCTATTAGTGATGCAATGGATCCACTATTTTGGAATCGGCGAACCCCCGAATCCTTCGCGAAAGATTCAGCCAATACAGAATCCGAATACTAATTTGTATATGCAAATTCGGGGTGGTAAGGGGGAAAACATTTTTTACTTGTTTTGTGACAAAAAGTCACGCAATTTCCCTCCGCAGTCCCTAATTTGCATCGGCCGAATCCTACTGGAAAAGGCCGAATCCCAAACCAAATACTTTATTCGGTGCATCCCTACTCTCTAGTCTATAGTATAACTACTTATTTTTCACAAGTGAGAGTCTCAGGTGTAGCCATATAGAAGGTCCTTCCCTGCATTTCACTACTGCCGTGCCCAGCTTCCATGGATTATAATAGGTATAACAGGTATGGAATCCATTATCCAGAAACCCCTTATCAAGAAAGCTCCAAACAATGGAAAGTCAGTCTCTCTTATGGGAAGGTCATCTGCCATAGACTCAATTTTATAGTATTATAATACATCGGAACCTCAATTTTACATCCACTGATTTTAAGTTTTCCCCTCATTTTACATTGTTGTTTTGTGGTCCCACATATTTACACCATTTTTTCAGGTCCCCCTGAAAAATGGGGGTTATGCTGTAATCCAAATATTTAAAAATTGTTTGAATGTCCAAAGATTGTTGAGGTATGGAAAGGAGTGGAACGTTTCCTCAAAAAATTACCAGTTTCATTGACGGAGATTTCACCTGGTATGGCTTTGCTGCATTTTGGGACCATAGACTTACCTGTCAAAGAAAGGTTAATATGTAACCATATGTTTATTGTAACAAGAATGCTCATAGCTGAGAACTGGAAAACATCTATAGTACCTACAATGCAAGAAATTTTGAATATGGTGGAAACAAACCTAATAGCAGAAAAATCATGGTCTATAAGAAGTGGTAATGCTGGGGCTTTTGGGAAAAAAGCAAATTTGTGGACTAAGATGTATCCTGCATCTAGGCTTTTTGATATATAGATGGTAAAAAGAAATCTATTTCCCTCTCCCATCTTTCATAATGAAGCCAATTGCTGTCAAATGGAAATGCCTGTGTGGAGATATGTTCTAGGTACACTTGTGAGTAGCAACATAGTCATAAATGAGTCCTGGGTAAACAACTAGTAGTGTAGTTAAGTAGTTAGGTAGTCAGTATCAGTAGTTAGGTAGTCGAATAGTTTAAATAGGACTATTGGAAAGAATTGTTGAAAAGACATATCAATAGTCCTAAAATGATAATCCGAAATCAGTTCACCTGTTGAGTGGAGAACAAGACACATATTAACATACCATTTACACATGTGGAAAGTAAACTTTTTATCAAAGTGTGTTGAAGTTTGAACTGTAGTACCATACAGTTTTAAATAGTCCTATGGTCTGTGTTTGGAAGTAATAAAAATTGAAAGGTCAAGTTGGGGATGTGATTGAACATATAGAATATGGAAATGACTGGTGGTATTCGACAAAATAAATAATAAAAATAGTAATAAAGATTCTAACAATGTAAAAATTACATATAATGTTTTGAGATTAATATAGTTTGATATGTCATATGTATATATGACTGTTATATATATATATATATATATATATATATATATATATAAATAAAAAAACTTTCTTTCCAATAAAAATTATTGTAACAGTAAAAATAGTTTGTATGATTGTAATCATAAGACAGTACCTTGTACTTGATCCAAACTAAGATATAATTAATCCGTATAGGAAGTACAATCAGCCACCTTGAGGTGGGCGATATCAGACAGATACGATTTTTTTTTATCGGCCCGTGTATGGCCATTTTAAAGGGCAGGTTTTTGGTCTAATTTTTTTCAATTAAACGGAAAATCTCGAATGTTTTAATATACTGGGAAAATAAATAAATAAAATTGTCTGAGAACATTCCCATATACAATTGTGCTGTGTGGGGTTGAGGTTTACGCAGACACCAAAGTCTATGTGTTTTAGCTGCACCACTGGTTTTTGTGGATCCACCTGTCCACTGTGTTCAATGTGAAGATTTTAAGATAGGGTGTGCTAATTAATGCTGAAAAGGTAGTTCCCAGAAACCTTGATAAAGAGACAATATATAGAGTAGTACGCCTAGAATAGATAGCTTAGAAAATATATATTGTCTCTTTATCTAGGTTTCTGGGAACTACCTTTTCAGCATTAATTAGCGCACCCTATCTTAAAATCTTCACATATTCCCATATACAACCTTGCCAGCTTTTTTCTTGCTGAGTTGTTTCTGGCAACTTTTAAGTGGTTTAATTCTCCTTGAGACTTTTCGAGGTAAAAAAAAGAATATTCTCAACTATACTCATACGTATCGTTTTTTTCTCAAATCGTGAAAAAAACCGATTTTTGATAAATCAGCCCCTTAAGGTATGAAGATCCAAATTATGAAAAGATACGTTTTCTGGAAAACCAGAGGTCCCAAGCATTCTGGATAACAGGTCCCATACCTGTATAGGTTCATGACACTGATTCTTTCTCGAAGGCAAGCAAAACACATTACTAACATGAGTTCTAAATTTTTTTAGTGCACTCATGCATAGCAACCAATCAAGAAATCGTTTTAGTCATTTGCTACAAGTTAGAGCTGATTGGTTGCTATGGAAAACTGCACTGGACCAATTTAACACCTTTTTGTTTAGTAAACTAGACCTGTTTTCCTTTGCACTCATGATTTTGTAGAGTCTATTAGAACATTATGAGAAAGGCCAAAACAAAGTTATAGAATGTGGAACTACCATTCCCACAGGTGTCTGAAAGTATCTCCATGCTAAATCATAGCTCTGAAGTGTGCTACATGCGTCTCAATCAGGTTACAACATGTAGTTCCCATAAGCTCATCTTGCGAAGAGATGGAACATGTTTGTTTTTCGTTAATATTGCCTTAAAGGGGAATGAAAGGTTTGTCTTTATATTTTATTGGCTCTCAACTTCACTTCTTCACCCAGTGGGAAATGTTGTGATATGAGATGAAGCTCCCCATGTGTCAAGGGCCTAAAGCCTGTTAAAAAGGTCAGACCATAGATTTGTTGTAGAGTTGTTTGAAGGTTTAACAGCCCTATAAAGAGGTCTTACTTCAGAGTGCCCCCTTGATTAACAGCAGTGACGTGCCCATGCCCACCTCCATTTTAGCCAGAACAAGAAGTGAATCAGATTGCACTCACAAATGCAAAATGCGCTGAATATGTTTGGGTTATTGAGATTTACACACTACGTTTCGGTGGATCTACCCCCTTTCTCAAGAACACTTGAGAAAGGCGCGAGTGGGCACAACAAAGCGTGCAGAAATATTACTCTTCAATTATTATGTCACCTAGTGAGCAGAGAAGAACCCAGTCTGCCTGCACCCAAGTGGAAACAATGATTCTGGGTGTAGGCAGACCAGGAGCAGAAGAACAGCGGGGCAGCAGACTCTCCGTCTGCGGAAAAACACCATTGTCTGCCCTTGGCCTAGGTACACGTTTTATTGATGTATGCACTTCAGGAGGTTGCAAATAACTACATTTCAACAAGTGACATGATTTTGTCATTTGTTGAACTGTCTATACATTTATCTGCTTATCTGTCTTTCACCCAGAGTTCAGTACTCAGAACAAAGCTAAGTTTGCTTGGGAATAACCAAGGCAATATAAAGATTTATTTTTAAATATGGCGGTTCAGGAGAGTAGCTTTAGTCCAATCAAAATTCACTATTGTATAATTCTAGAGTTCTCCTTAAAGTAACCATTTTCTGTGCTTTACAAATGATCTGTAAATGTAATTGCCATGGAAAGCTGTATCTGTCTGCCCACTTGGCTCTAAAGCTGGCATAGATGTAAAGATTTTTAAAAGATCTTTTTGTTATTGTTAGACTAAGCTTATCTTGAAACGATTGTTTAAATCTACGATTTGTCCATCAACTAAAAAGCCCACTTCAAGAGATATTGTCTAGTTGAAGCCAGGAAAACTGAGGGTAGTTGTCTGCTTGGCCCTGCAAAGGATTGAACAATGGATTCATTTCATTGTGACCAATGAAAATTTTCAAACCTGGCCGATCAATTTTCTGACCAATGTCAGACGAAAAATCATTAGATGCGCGATCGTTCGATTCCCACTAACCTCATGATAATTTGATGGATTGCTTGAATTGGACTAAAATCGGTCATTCGTCAAAGAAAAATCTTTGCATCTATGGGGACCTTAAAGCGTAACTGACACCAGAAAATAACCTTTTTTTTATATCTATCATAATATTGTCTTTGCATTCGATATATAATTTTGCCATAAAAGTATTTGCCAGATGCTGCTACATGACTTTTCTTACCCCCATGTTCCTCTATGAGGAGGCTGCCATATTTGTGCAGCAGTAATCTGTTAGAAACTCTAACTGACAAGTTGAGAAGGGACAGTCAGGTTGGCAAAAGTCAGATTAAGGAACTTCAAGTAACAATTACTAACAAAAGCAGAACTATCAGTGAAAAACGATCAACATGACGTATAGGTAAAGTAGATTAATATTTTGAAAAGAAAATTTTAGTGTTGGTATCACTTTAACTTGAAATAATATAGAAGAAGCTAACTGAGTGACAGACCAGTGTTTCTTTATTAAAATATTTGTGAACTGGCTAAAATGGGCCCAGTTGGTGCTGATTCTTTTTTTCAGATGGACCAATTCTCCTAATATGTTATCCTCAGCTGGGCTCAATATATCGCCCTCCGGGTGCTGTCTAGCAATCTGTTTCATGCAAGGCCCTCTTTCTAATGAACAGACATCTGCACTAGTACTGCTACTACTTTAGTAACACAGTCAGTTCACCCAGGAGCACAGTTGGGTGCTGTCACCTGTGTGCAGTTTTCAGGACCAACTGAGGGGTTTATACCTCCTCCCACTATAGTACTCTAACATAAAGGCTACATACCCTGTTTTTGCTCCTTATACTGACGTTTTTGTTATTCCTAACCCTTATCTGACTGCATCTGTTATAGTGTAACCATACCCCCTGTTGCACCCCCAAGACAGTTCTGCCAACCCATTATGTGTGTTATGAGACGCACAGACCCACCCTTATGGATACTTAGGATACCACTAATTCATAATTCATTCATTTCCATCTACTCTCTTCCAGTAGAAGAACACATTCAAGCAGGTTGAGCCTACGCTCAGTCCCAAAGGATACAAACTTTTTTTTGTCAGTCTTAGAAAGAAGAAACTCTGTTTTTCTGTGTTAGGTAGGCGTCCTGGCATGCTTCCATTAAACTGAATTACAGGTTCATCCCATTGTTAAGGTGTGCTTGATTGCTATGAAACCATAAACTACAACTCAGCAGTTGGTTTTATGAAGCTTGCCAAAAATTCACCCACGGTGAACAGTTCAAAGGAGAAGCCAAAGCTTTTTATAATGGGGACTTGTACGAGTCCACTTACAAAGTGACCCTATGCCTATGACTAAGTATCTTCGGATACGAAACGCGTAAGGATCATTGTTTTAGCTCTTCCAATAAAGATCTTTTATTATATCCGTTGGTCCATGGAGTGCGTGCTTCTTCACTATTTACGTTGAAATTACTCCCCCAGCTACGGGTTCGGGGCGCTGCACCCGGGCCACTCTGCAAGTTCGGTGAGTTCTCATATATACAAAAGATTGCCGTTAAACTTGAATGCTGTGTACGGATTGAAATTACACCCTTCAATGATAGACCCAGGGTCTTTACACCTGGGTCCTATTCTGCGCTGGGTGAGCAGTTAATTTTTGGTTTCATTTGGGGACTAAGCCGATAACAATTTTCTGTAAATGAAAATCTAACCCATAGAATGACTAAGTTTGCAGAAGCAATGGTAAAAGACTCCTGTCTGGCTGAGTATATTTTAAATACACATCCAATGTGCATTCCTGTGGTATATACTAAGTTAAAGATAAAATGGGCTGCTATTTTGCTTCATAGTCTGTAATTTGCCAACTAACAAACCTCCAGAAATGATATGTGCTGGGTTGAGACTTGCAAGCTAATGCACATTGTGTGGGTGAATGTGGTGGTGGTGACCTTAGGATACATGAACTCAGGATGGTCTTATCATTCCCTTAAACAAATATGAAAGTGTCTTGAAAATCAAAATAATAGAAATGTTGTACCTCCAAGTGTTACATTTTGCCTTTGCATATTTTTTCTCGCAGTGGTGAATTCAGAACTTTTTTTAGGGATGACTGTGCCTTACAGTATGCAGTTTGAGACAGGATGGAGTGCAGTTATAGTAGAACAAGTTGGCAACAATTAGCCAGTAGATCTTTTATGATTTTTTTGGCAAACTGTTGCTGTTGGTTACTAGACCAGGGCCAGTGTTTTCATTTTCTCATAAATGTTGGCCCTTTAAGTAATGACTAAATAGCACGGATCTGCTTATTCAACCAGTAGCTAGCATAAGCTGGGGCCATTTACCATGACCCTGGATGCAATTGCTAGAGCTCTAAGAGGAGAAAAATTGCACCCCATACTGTTAATCAGCTGCCAAAAGAAGGCATCTACACACAATATTTTGTCTTTGGACAGGCTGATTTAAATCCAGAGGATACAGCATGTTCCCAAACAACCCCATCAGAATCATACATGTATGGCTTGACTCTACAAGTCGTATTGGAAGATGAGCTCTTAAAATATTTAAAAAGTAGAATTTAAGTCTTCAGAATTTAAACTGGCCATAGACATCCCAATGCATTTTCTGTACGTATATGTTGGGTGGACAATCTCATCTGATATCTAAATACCATCAGTTCTTTTGCCATTTGCACAGGTTTAAAAATTGAATCTTTCAACATGCAATGTTGGCGTCATGGTACATTGACACCAACATGGCACTTTGAAAGATTTCATTTTCATCAGCAGATGATAAAATGAAGAAGAACTTTGGCTCCTCTTCTTATCCTGCTGTTCTGATCATTTTGCCCAAGTAAATGGAGTGTTAGAAAGGTGGCCATACTGTATATGTCCATTAGATCTGCAGGACAAGCTGTTGGATACCATACATGATCACCAAGTGTATGGCCAGCTTTACTTACAAAGTAAGTAATTCGTCAGTTGACCAGCAAGTATTGCAAGGTTGCAGAAATGGTGTTTCCATTGTATTCAATATAATATATCTTACAATCTAATTTTTTGGACATTTAGGTCTTTTTCAGGCTTGAGCTTCACAGCTGTTTAGAAAAAAAGAGAGGCAGCCAGCCTGTTATCTTGTTCATTATATGTTATGCACTTTGGGACATGTTTGAAGTGCATTAACCAAAAAATGTATTTTGATTCTGTTACTTCATAGGGCTGTAAAGCTTGCCAAGCATAATAGCCTTAGGCTGGTGGGGAGATTGGGGTATAGCATTATCTACATACACCTTATCACCCAATAGAGTTAAATTCTAGACTTCATGGTGGCTTTTTCATCCCAAATTAAATTTCCACCATCCCAAAGTTACTGGCTTGAGACATAAAACGGAGTCACCGCCCTAAAACTTCACACCACTGCTTTGATCAAGACACTTTGCTGATGACAACAAAAAAAGACAACTTAACAGAAATTAAGTTAAAAAAAAAAAATGGGTCAAAGGAAACCAGTCTTTCATTTTTCAGTCAGTTTCCTAGGTTACAGTAAAATAAAATATGGAACAGCGTGCACACTTTGACTCCACCGTTGAGAGATGTGTAGAAAATCCCATGTAAGGATCTATGCTACGAAGCCACTGTTATTTGTATTTATATTCACAGGATGCCGAGAGCAGCTCAGTGGAAGGGTTTGTAGGATCCAGTGGAGGAAGTACGTTTGGAGCTGTCTCATTTGACTTGTTATACGGAAACAGCTGCCTTCTCCTTTCTTTTCTTTGCTGCCAGTTAGATCATTTCCTGTTATTTTTGTCAGCAAGCAAAACATAAACAACCTGCACCCAACTTGCAATTCAAGGGAACCTTAACTGTAGGGAGTCCTTTGTTCATATTCTAACTACTCTTAAAACAAAGACATACTGGAAATATATACAGTAATCTGCAAACCCTCGACAAATACTCTCTCTCTACTGAATAAAATGTTCTCCACCAAATTTTTGTTTACAAGGCATTAAAATCCATTCAAAATTCATTTTTTAATATATTTTTTTATGTTGGTAAACAAATGTGTTTGTGGAAGTATTAAATCCCACATAATTTTTTATAATTCGTGCAATGTCTTTTTTCTTAATAATTATGTTAAGATGGGAATGTAATAGAATTTAACATAAAAGATAAGCTTAAAGCAAAAAAAAAAAAAAATAAATTATTATTTCTCCTTTGCATGGAAACAATTTCTCCTTTGCATAAATTTAAATGAGCTTTTACCAACAAGGCATGTATGAAGCAACCACTTGCATCAATGGAAGAAAGAAGAATTTTATTGGTTGCACCAGTGTTCGTGTATGTGATAAAGGATTTTACTAAAAAAAACATTAAAAAAAGCTTTAAAAACACTATGTGGAATTAAAATTTTCTTTGCAATAACCGTTCTTTTCTCTTTCTTTACAAATTCTCTTTATTGAAATTAACAATTACGGTGGCCATAGATGTTTCAATTACGATCTTTCGATGTTTCCAGGAAAGATTGTTTGTTTCAATATACACGTGTAGTAGTGATGTGCGGGCTGAACCGATACTCGCGGGACCCATGGGTTTACCCGCGGGTCAGGCGGGTTCGGGCCGACCTCGCACTCCCCTTTCCAGGGCAGGTGCAGGTTGAGCTCTTCTGACTGCTCACCCCACCTTACAAATGGCAGCTTACGACTTCCGGGTTGAAATTTTACAGACGTGCGCCTGGTCGCCCCGCCCCTTTTGTGACATCATCTGCGGTGCGGGTCTTTAAAAGGAACTTGGAAGTCAGGCTCGGGCAGGGGTGGGTGGAGGGAGTGCGGGCAAGTGGCGGGTCGGGAAAAACTCAACCCGCACATCACTAACGTGTAAAGCTGAATCGTCAGATATACAAGTATAAACAATAGAATTCTGGCTGTATGTGACGATTCAGCACTAACAATGGTCCATGTTTGGTTGCATTCAAAGGTGCCCAATCAAAATATTCTAGCCAGCCTGATCGTCGAGCCGACCGATATCCAAGTCTTCTGCCGATGTCAGTCGGCTCTGAAATTAGTTTTGTACAATATTATTGGTGCTTTTATGGCCACCTTAATCCCGCAGACAATTTGCCAGAAATTTTAGACCACAAAGCCCACAAAAAGAAAGAAAAAATATAACCATTTTACCATTTATTTTGCTTTTAAACTTGTATTCGATTTATGTCTTTGAGGGTAAGTATGTGACAGCTATTTTGGTTTATTGTTACATTTAGATTAGTGTTGGACTGGAGACCAAAGGGCCTGTTGTTCTTGAGCCTCACCATTGCTGTGTGTCTGGTATAACCGACCTTCCAAACTGAGCCAGATTCTCTTGCAGTAGTGCTCCGTTTCACTGATGACCTTCAAACAGCATATTTAATTCTTTTTACGGTTTTCAGTGCCTTGTACTAGAAATATCACAGAGCGCAAAAGCCACAGTGGGATTTGTTATTTAGTAAAATGAGACCATTGGTCCAGGGTTTGAATACTTTTGCAAGGCACCCTTACATGTCCTGTGCCTGCCTCTCTGGGGTAGAGCATAAAAAGAGAGCCAAAAAAGAGAAGATAACAAGAATGATATCACAGGACTTCCTTAAAATCTGATTTACTGTGAAATGTAAACCTACTTGTCATCATACAAAGCATGAATCAGATGACATGAGATCATTGGCTTTCATTTCAAATTTAAGATGAGCAGATTTACCCGGAATTATATGAAAGCAGCACAGTGTCTATGTAGACCTATAGCATAAATGATTATTTATAGGTAAAGGGAAAGTCTGGCCGCCTTAGCTTGAGCTGCATTCAGTCAATAATCGGAATCACGTGATGTTTACAGACAATTGTTTGCCTAGCAGGTCACACTCATGGACTTTAATCCTGCGTAATTACAGCAGAGTTTCACTTTACAGCCAGTTCCTGTGCTTTGTTTAGGCTTCTCAGCCGATTTGCTGCGTTATAACTATTGGCAGAGTCAATGTTTTCACAGCAATACCGTATATATGGCTTGACCTAATTGTGTTATAAGGAGAATACACCTTTTTGTAACTAGGCAATTAACTGTTATTAGCCACACAGCCTGTGTATTTTATATATGCCTGGTTTATATATAGGGCTTAGATATAGGGGCAATATAGCAACCCTCTATTCCATATGAATTTCTAATTAAGTATTCATTAAGGTATCTGTGTGTGTGTGTGTGTGTGTGTGTGTGTGTGTGTGTGTGTGTGTGTGTGTGTGTGTGTATATATATATATATATATATATATATATATATATATATATATATATATATATGTGTAGTGTGTGAAAATGGCAAATTTAAATTTCCAGATCCTGTTTCCTATTGATCCAATTGATTTATGTTTGGAGATTAAAATATCTATTTACTTAGCCAGGTTTATTATTTCCTCCAGTTTCCAGGGAGATCAGTGTCCCTTGGAAAAGGAGGTTTAATAGGGCGGATGATGAAAATCTCACGGGGATTAAGTTTGTACAAATGCCAGCTGCAACAACAAAATGTTTGGTTGTTTTTGCCTATTGTAATTATAATGTGCAGTTATTATTCTTCTTTATATAGATAGCATTTGCATATTTTGTAGATCTTTATATTATACATCATTTGCCTCAATCCCTGACCCAGTGGAATTTACAGTCTTAAATCCCTATCACATTCACACACACTAGGGAAGGGCCCCCCAACTTTTTTTTTTTTTTTTTTTTTTTTACCCCTGAGCCACATTCAACGGTAAAAAGAGTTGGTGAGCAAACTTAAATTACTGTTAATATATAAAATCCAAATTACTTGGCACTATGAAAGCATGAGTAAAATGTTAAATGGAGATAAAAAGGGGCTCAGGTTTGTGATGTCCGTATGTCCGTATCCCTTTAAAATGTGTATGGAGGGTGAGGGGTATGGCCGAAGAGCACTGACACTTGTAGAAATAGCTGGAACAACAATAAACATTTCCGATCTCGTGGGATGAAGAACAAATCGGGCCAAGTACAACACAGAGTATACAGAGAGAGTGAGTAGAAAGGAAGAGAACTGTGGATGGAAACAGAGCTATCTTGAAAGGGCCATGGGAGGATGGGAATATGAAACGTGATGGGAAATAGCCTTTTCCCCTGAGTAGTGCCCTAGTAACCACTTCACAAGAGAAATGCACATATTACTGCTCAATACAGAGCACATGAGTTACTTCGGAGAAGCAAAGTCATCCTGCACTTGGGGATGCCAAATGTTAGGCACTCCAATTGATTGTAGTTACTTACCCGAAACCCCGGGTCAGTGCTCCTATCAGCAGAAAACTGCAACGGCCCGGACTTATACCAGTGAGCACCACTGAGCGATCCTCTTACGTCTTCCGATTTCTTCGCGCGGCTGCACATGCTCAGTTGAACGAAAAGCCGAATTTTAAATAAAAAGTCGGCTATTTTGCTCAACTGCGCATGCATTTGCCCCTGGAAATTTGAAGCAAGAAGAAGGAGGAAGAGGATCGCTCTGGGATGCCTTTTCTTCTCCTTTAAAGGCTCCCTAGATCCATCTTTTATAGGGAATAATGTATCCCCTGTTGTAATAAAGAAAACTATTTGAAGTCACAGAGAATTACTTTTATACAGGTCATGGAAGTCCCAGGTGTCTTCATATTTTATTTGATTATACTTTGTCTGCTAAAAAATGATATAAACATTAAATAAACCCAATAGGATTGTTTTGCCTCCAGCGTGGACTAATTATATTAATTATATAATTATATTAATTATAGTTGGAATCAAGTACAGGGTACGGTTTTATTTTTACAGAAAAAAAGGAAGTATGTTTTAAAATTTTGAATGATAATAGAGCCTATGGGACCTTCCCGTAATTTGGGGCTTTCTGGAGAAAGGGTTTCCAGATAACGGATCCCAGTAACACCAATGCATTAGTATATAAATTGTTTTTTAATTTGCATTTTGTATCTGGTTATCCAGTACATACAAAAGAATTATTTCTTGGAATCAAATGCTCTTCTTTATATGAAAAGTTTTTATTACGTATTTCCATAGAGAGGCATGAATGACCTGTGTAAAACGAAACCATTGTAATCTCTACAGATTATCAATTATGTGCTATGTAAATGATGTACGGTAAATGTGTACTCTATAGCCTCATGTAAGTTTGTATAGGCTTTACAATAGCTTATTCATATATAAATTTCCAAAGCAAATACATAAGTTTTACTACTCCGGGTGATAGTTCAATATATTTCAATGCAAACATAAACCCTTTAATTTTTTTTCGTGTTCTACGTTACAGTGCACTAAAAGGACACTATTCCCATTTGTCATTATTTCTATTCACTTTTGCATTTATAAAAATATATGTAATATTTTTACTTCCCTATCATCCCTACTCCTTGTGGTCCTTTGTGAACAGTGGCCAATTCTTGAAACATATGAAAATGCATGCTGTAGGAAAATATGATTGAAAATATGATTTGCTAGCACAGGTATGGGAGTTGTATATTTAAATTGTATATTTAATGCAATGCATAGGCACCTTGCTTGCAAAATAAGTGTACAGCTATGCTGGGATAAGTGACGTTGAAGATTGCCATGCAGAACAGTTTTGATGTTGAAGCCAGATGCTGCCACCTGATGCGTGCCTCACTTTAGTTGGGCAGATTGGTCAATTTCAGCCATATTGTCCTTCCATCTTGGCATGTATGCTAGCTCAGCAGTCAGTTTCAACAGACAATCCTGACTGGTCTCTTATATCTTATCTACTCTTCTGCTTATCTCTTCACTGCTGACTGATATACATAAAACTCAAAGTGCACACTGTGGCCTTACTCGGAACAATACAATTTCCTCTTGCATGTTTGTCCTGTCTGCCCTTTACATTCTACTGTATCTCCAATTTGTAGGATTCTGCTTTTTCATATCCTCCTCCCCCTTCATCAGCAGGAGTTCTCTTGAGAAAATACTCTTTGAGTATACTATCCCCGAGACATAGCAAGGCAGTATAAGAAGGGTGGCTATTTCTTTGTTGTAATTGAATGCACGTTTTTGTAGAGAATTTATTTGGCAATACGTGATGGGGGGTGATTATAAATGTCCAATAAGATGATGAATTT